>OY856411.1:1095272593-1095888010 GCA_963693085.1 Alisma plantago-aquatica
CTAGAACTTTTGTGGTCCTCATATGTAGGATCACATGGGGCACTAGTGTCCAAAGGAGTCCTAGGAAGGAGGTATGCTCACCTCCTTGGTGGGTGGGTGGGGTTACCATATCACAACGCACGCACACACGCGTGCGCGTGCGCCACGCCACGCCTCGCCTGGCCGGGCCGGGCTCGGGCTTGTGGCTTCCTATTTCGGATTTCTTAATCCTAATTGGAAAATGTTTCTCTTTTGCGGATTATTTCGTGTTGTGCATAAGAGCAACCGAGTGTTTGCGTCTCACTGGGAATAGGATTAGGGACGTGCGTGGCTATATATATGCCTCCGGTCATTAGGGTTAAACACACCGAAAACAGTCTTCTGCCGCCGTCGTGTGTTTTGAGAGCCCTAATCCAGAGTGCGAGAGCTATTGTCCCGGAGTCGCTTCGTGGAGTCATTCTCCTGTGCGAAGCGCGACTTCTCCTTCCCTTCACCGAGACACAACTGTCAGGCGGTGGTTCCTGCGGTTGCTGTGCTGCGCCGGTGGTGGTGCAACGAGACGATGTCGACTGTGAGCGACGTGTCTGTTCCAGGTTTGTGCCGGATCAAGACTGGGAGAACGGTGCCTATCCGCGAGGATTGTCAGGAACTGATTTCTTTAAGTAACACGTTCGTTTCTCAACGAACGATCTAGTTTGCGAATCTAACTCCTATTTTTCTGTTCTCCTGCTTTGTTTGAACTTCATTTCTTATTTTGGATCTGCCTGAATTGTTAATTACATTGCACCTGTTGTTGTTGCATGACCGAAAATAATAAATATGAACAACACTTGACAACAGCATAGCACTCTGTCTGCCGTCAACAAAGTTGTTGTCGTCGGGCTGTATATGGGTAGGGTATGGTGCGGGTATAGCCGTAATCATTTAGTTAAGCAGATATGGTATGTTTATATACCCATTTTGTCAAAATCTATCACCGCAACATACCCATTTATATACTCATTTTGTTAAAAGCTATAACCGCAACATACCCATATCTGTAGAACCGTCAGACATATAGTTGAGTAATTGGGTATACTGTTATATTTAGCTTGCAATAATAATACACCACAAACTTTGAGATACAACAAACTACCACACTTAAATGGATATGTTATAAAGAAATATTATTCAAGGCAGAGAGGTGAGAGGAACGGAATGAGAGTGACTTTATGGCCTTTTTAATTTAATGAAATGTACTTTTGTGGCTATAGAGGTGCATCAATGGATTTGTTCATTATACTATTGTAAGGTACTTATATTTACTACATGTGAGCGTTACGATATGGAGCACTACATTCTGATATAAATGTTTACTATTTTAAGATACAAATACTTTCTAGATGTAAGTCCTATAATATGCACCACTATATTTTAAATTATTTACATAAAAATATATCTAAATGGGTATATGGGTATACAAGGTATGTATATATATAACCATAACCTTACCTGTAAAGGTGGGTATGTGTGGATATAAGGGTAAGCGGTTACATGGTTATAAAAATTTATATCCATGACAGATTTAGTAGGTATAGATTTGATGATATGCGGGTAAATCCATATCCATTTACAGCCCTAGGTAGTCGGAAGAAGGTCTATGCCTTGCCGATGGCACGATGGAGGACAATTGGACAAACCCTTTCCAATACATAAACCATCTACATCATTCTTTGACTTTGTTTGATTACTTGCTAAACATTAAGATGCTACCACAACGTGCACAACCGATAAACGCCGGACAACTATGTCGCGCCGATGAATTAAGGTAGCAAAGATTAGAAAATTATATCAGATAGGGATAGCAGATGAATTAGAATAGATAAGATAAGATAGATCTGTTGGAAGATAATAATGTTAATAAAATCACAAGATTCCATATTAAAAGTGTCCGTTGACTTTTGTTATAGTCCAGTTGTTGAGGGAAACAAGGGAGGACGGAAAAGGATGGAAATGAACAATAGTGCTTAGTATGGTACTATAGTAGATTACATATGAAAACCCCATAGGTGGAGAAGTACAAGTATGAAACTGAGCTAGAATGGAGTGGTGTAACTTGGTCATATACTCCGTTTCTTTATTTTGAAATTGTGTAATCTTTTGTTAGGGTGACATGCTCCAAATACAATAGTTTTGTAATAGAGGTTGTCCATGAATAATGTATTGAATTACTTGTTTGATTATGTATAATCATATTGAAAGCAGAGTCACTATATGTTTCCACCATGGTTCTTGGCCAACATTGTGTCCAAGTAATACATAACACCATATGAATTAATGACATTTCAACTTTCTGTACATAAGAAGTAAAGATTGTTTTAGACCAACCTCTTAACCAACTTCCTTCATGTGAGCGAGCAACATCAACAACAATAGCCTTTCCATATCTGAGAGATGCATACATATTGATTTTAACCCAACATAGTGGTGGGTGTATCTACAGCTATATCACATGTGATGTATTCTGAGATGAATGAGCCTCTATTGCACTGAAAACATAGGACAAACTTGGATTCGTGATTAGTATAGTGTTTGTTAATCTGTCAGTGCAACGATCAACATTATTGAAGGTAATGTCATTCCATGATAACCATATTTTATAACATCCAGATAGAAAGATGAGTGATCCTTCATTGGATGGGGTCATAGCTGATTCTATACATGGAATTATTGATAAAGTAAAGAACTAACAAAGTGCAATATCAACTCTCAACTTTTTCTAAACCAGTGTAGCAATGAATCAATCACAAAGAACATGTATTATAGTCTCATCAAGAGAACCATAGATTTGGCAACTTGAATAGTCATTAAAGTGACATTGTGCTCATATTGCATTAGTCATCAGAGCCTCATGCATCGTTAGCCAAAGAAAAACCTCAAAATTTGCAAACATGTGCAACTTCCAAAGAAGAGTCCAAGATGCTGATTTAAATATCATTTTAGAACATTAAAACTCTATAAGATAAATAAGTTTTAAATCTCCCAATAGGATTTAATGTCTATTAATAGAAAGATAACAAGGTAGAGCAACATGTCTTTGTATTCGTAGGGCACACCTATACATATAGACTTGGGCGATGACCAATAACCCAACTACAAAGTATGCGACTAATCACATATTTACAAATGAATATATTATAAGAATAATGAATAGTAAATACATATTATTCTAACACTCCCCCTCAAGCTGGTGCATACATATCATAGGAACCAAGCTTGTTGCATAATAATTTGACCCGACAATTAGTAAGGGCTTTAGTAAACAGATGCCACTTGATCTTCTGATCGGAATAGAAAAAACACTGTTTGCTGATCTTGTATCTTTTCCCTAATAAAATAAGAATCAACCTCGATGTGTTTAATTCTTTCATCAAAACTTGGGGTTTGAAGCAATGTGGATAGCAACTTGGTTATCAAAGTGGAGCTCCATATCCTCAAATCAGATATATCCAAGTTGTTCGATGAATTTATTGGTTTACAAGAGATCATTAATTGCATGAGCCATGGCTCGATATTCAATGGATCATGCTGCGTTAGTTTGCTTTTTGCTTTTTAATGATACTAGATTGCCTCCTGCAAATAGACAATATCCTAAAATAGACATGCGATCATTAACACATCTGGCCCTGAAATAGACATGCAATCATTAACACATCTGGCCCCGATCAACATCTGACAATCCCTATACTTTGCCAGAATTCTTCTTAAGATATCAAAGAATCCATTTGACAACCTTTATATGACAAGTATGTGGTTTAGCCATTCATTGACTAACCAAACTAGTAGCAATGAATATATTTGGATGAGTGATAGTAAGATAATTAAGTTTTTCAAACAATATTTTATACCTCCACTGATCTTCAAGTGCCCCCTACTCCTTATATAACTTGACTCTAGGATCCATAGGAGTATCTGCATATTTCACTCCATGTAGACCTGTTTCTTCAAGTAAATCATGAGTATATTTTCTTTCTTATATAAATAATACCATTCGAGGATCTAGCCACTTCAATACCAAACAAGTATTTTTTGGGAGCTAAGTCTTAAGCGTGAAGTCTATGTTAAAGAAACTTTTCGAGCTGTAGAATACCTTGTTGAATATATCTAATGGTAACAATATTATCAACATACACAATAAGGAGGACAACACCTGAGCATCTTCATGGATATAATACTAAACGATCAAGATCAGACTTTAGGAGATCAACCTCCAAGAGTGCATGATTGAACTTTCCGGACCACATTTGTGGAGTCTGTTTAAGCCCATAAAGTGACTTATCAAGTCTACAAACAAGATGAGACTCCCCTTGAGAAACACAACTAGGAGGTTTCTTTGTATAAATTTGCTCTAACAAATCACCATGGAGCAAATCATTCTTAATTCAAGCTGATGCGGAGCCAAGAAAAGTGAGCATCTAGGGAAATAAAGAGTCAAACAGATGACATTCTAGCTATTGGATAAAAGGTCTCGAGGTAGTATTCTCCATATACTTGAGTATATATCTTGACTACTAGCCGAGCTTTGAGACAATCAACAACACTAGTGGGCCCTATTTTCAAAGAGAAAACCCACATGCAACCTAAAATAGCCTTGTCTTTTAGAGTTGGGACAAGACTCCATGTGTGATTGTGTCAGAGAGCATTCATTTTATCTTCCATACCAAGACACCATCCTGGTTGGCTTGTAGCAACATATATAAAACTAGGAACAATAATGTTTGATATTGATGAGATGAAGGCTTTTTATGAGGGAGATAAACAATCATACAAAACAAAGTTGGAAATAGGATGAAGAGTACATGATCGTTTTCCTTACCAAAGTGCAATAGACAGATCAAGAGAACTATTACCGTTGACATGGTCTCTAGATTCAGTGGTGATTGAAGGAGGGTTTCCATTTGCATTATCTAATACTTGTTCCTAATTATTTTTCTCCGAGTGTGATTCTCCTTGGAAAGGGGATTCATATGACAAGATCTCAATAAAATTGGGAAGCGATAGAGCTTCCTTAAGTCCCCTCCACAAATTGAGAATGTCCAAAGAAAGGAGTTTCTTAGAAATCGTGATACCAACAAACACTATAAGTTTGTGTTCAATAGGATTATGACATCTGTATCCCTTTTAAGTTGAGGAATAACCAATGAACACACATTTGGACGCCTTTGAGCTGAGTTTATCATGACCATGTCCAACATCGTGAACAAAACAAACACGTACTATTTTTAGGACAAACACTATAAATCAGATGGTTTAAAAAAAGAGTTGGAAAGGTATCCTATTGTTTAAGGTGGACAATGGTATGCTATTAATGAGACATGTGATAGTAAGAACAACAACACCCCCAAACTCCTTTTGGACTTTCATATGTAAAAGAAGGGTACAAGCTGTTTCAGTAATATAACAGTTCATTCGTTCGAACACCCCATTTCATTGAGGTGTGTGTGGGTAAGAGGACAGATGAACAATCCCTTTTGACTTTAGAGAAGTCATTAATAAAGGGGAAAAAATACTTATGACCAAGTTTTGAAGGAACCCGAACTATGACTTAGCACTCATTTGATCCTTAGTTATAAAGTTGGAACGATGAGGCTACCCTAACTAACATGACTCACATTCTAATTTAACAAGACCAGATAGCTGAGGATCAAGGATCTTGAGTTTCTCTGGAGACATGTGTCCATGCCAACTATGAATATGAAGAGGAGTAGTTTCTACACACACTTTGGAAGTCATACCGAGATAGTAGAGACCTGTAAATTCTTACCCGCCACCAATCACCTGTTGTGTCTAGAGGTCCTCTATAACACAATCACTAGGGCTAAATATAGCTGAGTCTTGAAGACAACAAGTTGAATTTCTTATGTAAGTTAAGTTAAAGGGAAACTCAGGAACACATAAGGCTGATGGTAGTGTGTTGGTAGGTAAGGGTTTGATGGTTGTTCGTGCCTTGTACAATCACTTTAGAACCATTGACAATGGTGACTGGTGGTAGTGATGATTTATTGGTAGATAGGTTAGAAATGAGGTTTCTTGTACCTATAATGTGATTGGTTTCACCTGAGTCAGGAACCCAAGAAGATGAACTTGTATAAGAAGCTTGAAATATACATACATTATGATCATCATGATGTTGAAAAAAAAGCCATAGCTGCAACTAGGGGTGGCAATTGAGTTTGAGTTGGCTGGGTTTTATTTTGGGTCATTTCTGATCAACACTTTTTTTTTCTAGACCCTAAACTTGCAAAAGATGGATTTCGGGTTAAAACCCTTGACCCTAACCCGTCTAGAAAATATTTTCAGGTCTATTAGGTCTAAGATGTAAATGAAAATATCGAGAGAACAATTAAAAACAACCTACAATCATCTATCATTGATGATTACTGAGTGTAATCAATAAATTTCAATGTTATAAACTTACTATGTGATTGAGAAACACATACAAAGGCTATTGTAGTTTTGTCTGGAGTTTAAAACACAAATTCATAAAATAATTAACATAATAAATCATACAAACCAATATGAAACTATGTAGAATGCCAAAATAAATTCATAAGTGTTGGATTAGTAATGTATTCATTCGTTGGGTGTCTTAAACTTTAGTATTTGTAATTTATTTGAATACATAATCATGAATTTTAGGCTAATCAGTTCAGTGGGGGTCTAAAGTTCAAACCCAGACTTGACCCCAAATTAATTTCATGGGATCAGTCAATTTTGGGTAGGGTTGAAAAATCTTAGACCCTAACCCAGTTAACAATTTCAGGTTCAGGAGGGTCTTTTGGATCGCATCTTGTTTTTTCATCCCTAGAAGTAACTGATGATGAAGCTTGTTAAGTTGTCCTATATTGCCATAACTAAGTGTAATAATCATCAATCACCAGAATTTGGCGGATGGTATCTCCTAGAGTGTCTTTAGTGGATGCAATACTTGTAGATGGGGTTCTTGGAGGATATCCATGGATATCATAACATGTTTCTTTGTAGTGCCACATATTTCAACAATGGGTGCATTCTGGGTGGCCTCATCCTTTAGGAGTTCTGCCTCCGTGGCCTCCTTGTCCTCATCCTATGCTTACCGAGTAGTGCATTCAGTATTTGTATGAATATCTATGGCTGCTACTATAGCAGATTCATTAGAAGAGGTATGTGGAATATGATCTATAAAGGTAATGGAAACTTGATAATATGCTTCAACTAATTTAGGAAGTTCAGACTCGACAAATATTTGACTGCACACTCCTTCATATTCACATTTAAGACCAACTAGGAATTTGATTACCATCATTTCATCTCTCCATTTCTATATTTATTTAAAATCCACAATCAATGTAAGTAAATAATGAAGATCATAAATGATTTGGGATACTTCCCAAAGTATGGAGCTAGAGACTTATCATCATGTTGAAGATTATAGATCTCCACATCATCTCATATATACATGAGATATTTGATTCATACATGATATTCATCCTTGCATTTGTCAAAGTGGCTAGTGAGGTCGACAACATGCGCCTCCATGGAATTCCACAAAATAAGCACAAGTTTTTCACTATTTGCTCCCATTTCTCCAAAGTTTCATCTTTAAGAGGACCTTCCTTGAGGTGTTCATACTTCCCTTGTCCTTTGAGCCAAATCTTGACTGAGATGCTCCATTTAGTGAAGTTCTTTTCATAGAGTTTTTGAGTAGTGATAACCTGTTCACGAACAAGGAGAGGGGCCATTGATACTTTCACATCTTCTTTAGACATAATGATGACAAACTATCTACATGGTGTGTAGGAATATACACAACATATAGTGTTGAAGGGAATGAAGAACAAACTATTGAAGACATGGCGTGTCTGAATGTGACACAGTGTGTGAGTACAAACATGCCTTTTTCCAGCATGACATGTTGGATATTAATGCAGTGTGTAGCTTGCATTATGCATGGGAACCCCTACACTTCTTGATGAAGCACATTACGTGTTTGATATGGAACACGATGTGTTCTGTGCCGCCAGGGTAGGTAATTCTGATGTTAGCCAGCAGTCCAAGTCATCTTCAACTCTCAAGGCCAAGGGAGGCATGACCAAGAGAGGCAATTGCCACCATTGTCAAAAGCCAGGACATTGGAAAAGGAATTGTGCACTCTATCTGGAAGAACTAAAGAAGAAGGAGGCGATAGACATCTCCACCTGAAGGTGTCATGAAATAAACTTGTAACACTTTTTGAGGTATATGATACCAAGAGATAAAGTGTAAAGCACTCAATAAATGGGGTAAATGTTGCCGCAATAGATAGGAGTACTTTAGTTTATTTTCAGCCTTGAAGGCATGTAATAGAGTTATGAACTGCTATTTCATATTTTCCAATGGATCGAAACACATTATTTTTGCATATTGTATGACAATGATAGCAATTAATAATGTTGATGTTTCAATTTCAAAGATATGATCTTTAAGTCAATGCCTTGTTTATCTTGTGATACTTGGTATGCGTAAGATAAAATGATACCTAAAAGTTATTGATAACTCAAACAATCAAATTAGCATAAATCATGAGAAATTCATTTCTAGTTTTCCATATGATGGATAAATCTAGACTCTTTTGGTTAGAGAACCAGTAAGAGACATGAATATCTTAGACATGATTAATCAATCTTTACTAGTAGTAGTGGGAGAATGATTATCCTATTAGGTATAATACATGAGATGTATTTACATACCTATTAGAGTTAATGCTAATACTTCAAGCAGTGTTTAGAGAAATACCAATATGAATATCTTGAAGTGTTCAAGAATATCATAGATGAAGTACAAATTTGGTAAAGTGTTGACTCTTGATGAGATCAATGAATGACATACTTATGTTTGAGAAGCTTGTGAGAGATTGTGATAGTGTATCATAGTGAACTCATGATTAAGGCATGGTGATGTCTAAATCAACAAGGAGTCATACTCTAAGGAGTTAGAGGATGATTATCAAAGAACTAAGTTCTTCTTAAAGAAAGAATACCCCACAACTAATAAAAGGCATTTAGAATCATAAGGAGTTGTGATTTCTTATATCCTTAACAGATACACCTTAAAAATCTATGTGATGAGTTGGTCATGTGATGAGTCAACTATCTAGATAAATATGAGGAACCGGATTTTGAGTTATGGTTTATCACCATTACAACCTAAATAAACTTCCATGTGAACCATAAGGTATGACCTTGATGGTAGCACCCATTGGGATGAAATCCATAAGTGCAAATGAGTCTTAAGCATTAAGACACATGGATACCATTTTGAGAAGGATGATGCTTGTTGATTGCAACTTAATGACTAAGAGATTTGCATACAGATACTAAAACCACATTCCTATAAGGAATAAAAAAAGGATGTGTACGTAACACAACCTATAAGGTTTATGAATCCATTAATGCAAATAAAGTCTATAAGTTACAATGGACTAATCAATGTGATTGATTGAGTACAAGCAACTCAGAGTTGGATCTTCACTTTGATGATATAGTCAAAGGGTTTGACTGATATGTCAAAGATAAAGAGAGATCTGTGATTTAGTGGGAGCATATTCACATTCCACATGTTGATGTGAAATGGAAATGTTCTAGAATGGAAATCCAAAGTGGAAATTATCTTTAGGGAAGATAGAGACGTTTCCTATGTGATAGGAATAGAGATATATAGAGATAGTTCTCGAAAACCTCTTGACTTGAAAAGAGAAAGCATACATTGGCAATCTATACTGAAGGGTTCAGTGTGCACAGATTCAATGGGAGAAAATTTGTCTATGTTACATGGAGTTAGTATCCCAAGGCCAAGTGTCCAATTCTTATGAAGAATGAGAACACTAAGAATAGATAAGGATCTATCATGTATGTAATCATCCCATCATCTTGCATGTGAGGACATGGCAAGAACGAAATGCATTTATCATCTTGTGTCTAGGACATGACAATATGATATGCTCATCCTGATAACTCGTATGTGGGACATGATGAGTGGATGTCTGTCTAGTTCTAGTAAGGGTTACTGGAATACCATAAGAACTTGATAAGTACTTGAGAAGTACTCGTTCTATGGAAATTAGGAAGGGTTCATTGTAAAGAGTTACATTGATGCGAACTTCCGAAAAGGATAGAAAATTAATCGCAATATATATATGGGATATATACAAGTGAATGTTTGTTGAATAATGGAAACTTTCCAATAAAGTTGTTTTAAAAAGGAAATGCTGAGTATCCGTGTGTTAAAGAACAACAGTGGATACTGTATGAATCTAGGAGTTCATAGAGATGAACTTATAGATATTCCGGTCATTGATGACAAGTAAGGTGCGCTTGGTCATGCAATGTGGCTAAAGGTTAGCAAAGGAATACTAGATCACATATTACGACAACTCCATCTCGTACGTGTAACGTACAATGAAGAGATGAAAGACATGCAATTAATACTAACTTTGGAAAGGTGTTGCCATAACTCACTATGTTAGCACCAGAGCACAGTAATATGTGGGACATGTTTGAAGATCACTGTGAATATGATTCAAGGGTGATTGGCTTACAGTGCAAGTGGGAGTCTGTTGGTATGTATGCCTTGAGAGCCAATCATGGGATGATTGGTGGGATACATTAAGATTGATTTGATAAAGATCAAAGACAAGCTTCCAATTCTTTCTAGTTCTATCATATGAGATAATGATAGAACATATTGAATGTCTAGAGAATGACAATACTCAATGACGTATGCCTTCAGGTTCAGGACCTGAACGATGAGATCATACAGATGCTAAGAGTTTGTACATTGTTATTATGTTCCTAGTCGGATGTCATTGTGGAAGGTAGATAGACAACAATGACACACAAGACTAGATTGTGGTGTTGGTTGATGACATAATATCATTAGTCATGATATGGAGATAATCAAACCAAACACATAGGTACTTGTTAGAGAACAAGTGTACCAGACAGACCCACCGTGAGTTTGATACATGGAACCATGACATGGTAGTCACAGTCAGTTCTCACAGTGATGGTGGTGAATGTGATTCTTTGACCTGAAATCACTACACTCAACACATGTTATTGGGTACACTTTGACATCATCAAACGCAATCCTGAAACATGGGTTGTTATAAAGGTGATGATTGGGTGGCTTTGACACATGGGACTTTTGAGGGGTGAGTGATAGATATGGGATTTGTCTCTCCTAAGGGTATTTGATATCCATGGACACTTGATGAGTAGGATTGAGATAGGCATGCATGCATGTGTGAATCAGTATGTGATATTGATGTCATACATATATCCTCCAATCTACTCTGAGATCAAGAAAGTGAATGAACGTTGACAGGATGACTGTTCCATGCCTTGAGTTCATTCAGGATATCAGTGACAAAGGAATTATACTGTAACATCCCTGACCTGGGTTATGCTTTAACCTTAGGTGTTTTAATAAAGAAAGATTATTATATGCTTAATCTTATCTTTTGAAAAGTAATTAGGGCTCATGAGGAACTTATGTTACAATTTTGTTCCTGTTTGAACAATGTTGAAGCAATGTTTGCTTATTTTGGACTAAAGTGCAAATTACCCAAGTTAAGGGGCTAACTTACAAATGTTACATAATAATATGTTCCTATGATGTTGAGACATGATAAGAATGAATATGATGTAGTGGTATGGTTTCCACAAGCCTGGACACCAAGATAGAGCTTGTTGGACAATGTTTCTGCATTAAAACCTAGTTTTGGTGTAAAGTGCAATTTACCCAAACCCTAAGGTTCAATATGAAAATTACCACTTAAATAAGGTCCCTAATGTTTCTTGACATCATTTAGAGCATAGAAAATGAGAGGGGCGCCTCATTTGAATTAAGTTGGAGGAGAGAGAATCTTGATATTAAAATAATCAAGATTTAAGCCTAATTGGAACCCTAATTCAATTTAATGCAAAAATAAATAAAATAATTGAAGGGGACTTCAACCAAAATTAAAATGTCTGGATTGATATGTGTTTGGACGAGCTTAAGCCTTGCAAAGGCACGAGCATATCCAAAGGAGGTGAAATTCCACTCACCATTATTATAAGAAAAAGAAATTCCACTCAAAAATGGATATTAATATTATAAGGGTTAAGGTGCTTAATTTCTTTTCCCTTTATTCTTAGATAATGAAGAGGTTTTGCAAGAACATGAATATGGATTCTTGGCCAAGAAATGGAGGGGGATTTGGTGGAAATTATTTTGGGAATTAAAGGAAATAATCCCATTTTCTCTCTCCTTGGGATTTCCTTATACATATCCCTTTTTCCACTCACTTAAGGACTTCTTTTCGGATTTCCTTTCTTTCTTTGCCTTGGACGAACCCAAGAGAAGCTCAGGAACAGGAGGAGGATGACCCCAACCTGTTGGTAAGGTTCTTGACCTCTTTTCCCCTTGAGTTCATGGTGGAAATTGAAAGTAAATCATTGATTTCTTCTTAATTCGATCTCCTCTTCAACCCTAGCCAAACTTTTCAACCAAAAGCTTGAGGACGAGCCTAGGGGGAGTTGCAAGAGATTCATCCACCATTTTTTCCGTGAGATTGGAGCCTTGGAGCTCAATTGGAGGTGGGTTTTATAACTTAAAACCCTAACTTTGTTATTGCATTTAATTCCCCATTAAATAATGATCATTTCTCTATTTACAATTATCGATTTGGTTGATTGATGAAATTTCCATGGAAATCATAGAAGGTTTCGTGGGTCTAGAGCTTTATGATGATGACATCATGATAAGCACACACCTCCCCAAATATCTAGACCAAATGGTTTCAATCAAATGTCCAAACGGTTTCACAAACCGTTTGGGAGCAAACGGTTTCAAACCATTTGGAATGAAACAGTTTCACTAAACTACATAGAAGCAAACGGTTTAAGACCATTTGGTGATGTAGACCAGAGTTGACAGTTTGGGGATTTGTTCATAATGATCTAGGTTAATGACCCATCAATTATTATTGATTAACTCCAATTGGTTCATGAGTTGAAAGTTCATCAATCACCTAAACCCTAATCGGGTTGAGTGCTAATTTCATAAGTGATTGAGTTTGAAACTTGGGTTGATTGACCCAAATGGTTTCAAAACCGTTTGGGAATCACCCAAATGGTCTCAAGACCGTTTGGAGGTCTAGGGTTGAGTATGGTTAAGTGTTTGAAGATTCAAACATATGGTATAAACCCTAATCGGCTAAGTGCTGATTTTGCGATTGAATGAGTTGATGCTTTGGGTTGATTGACCCAAACGGTTTCAAAATCATTTGGGGGTCACCCAAGATGGTTTGGATGTCTAGGGTTAAGTTTGGTCAAGTGTTTGAATGTCTAAAGATACCAAATTGAAATACAATTAAGTGCTGATTTGGTGACCAATCCTAGGATCCAAACCCTAATTGAATGACATGGTTAATGATGATATGATGGGCAAACGGTCTCAAGACCTTTTGGAGGTCATCCAAACAATCCCAAGACCGTTTGGAGGTCTAGGGTTGACTATGTTTAGGTGTTTGAAGATCTAAAGGTACTAAGTTGAAGTGCAATCAAATACTGATTTGGTGATCAATCCAATGATCCAAACTTTGATTGATTGACTTGGATTTTGATGTTGACATGGGAAAATGGTCTCAAGACCATTTGGAGGTCATCCAAATGACCTCAAGACCGTTTGGGGTCAGGTCATGTCCAATTTGGATGATGGTCCAATAGTTTTAAAGTAAATAGTTTCACATTGGTTAATGTTGAAGGATCATCGATTCCAAACCCTAATTCAATTGACTCAAACCCTAATTGATGACTAATTGAGGGTCAAATCAATTGAAGGTTGACCTATTTAACTCAATTAAAGTACGATGATAGGTCCAATTGATGATTGGTTACATAAATTCAATGATTGAAGGAATCAACATTGGAAACCCTAATTCAATTTGATTGGTTGAGACCATATTTGGTCCTTGTGGTTTTGAGGTGGTTTGGACCAAACGGTCTCAAGACCGTTTGGGACCAAACGATCCCAAACCGGTTGAGTTCATGCGGTTTCAAAAAGGTACTTTAGCAAACGGTTTCAAGTGACCACCTTTAGCAAACGATCTTGAAGGTCACCTTTAGCAAACAGTTTCAAGTACTTACTTTAGCAAACGGTCTCAAGCACCACCTTTACCAAACAGTTTCAAACTATTTGAACTTTGAAATACTAAGACCGTTTGGGGCTCAAGTAGTCAAAATTGATTGAGGATTCAATTGGTTAATCCACTTGGATACCTATTGTAATTGAAGATCCAAGTGGTCAATTCATTTGGGTACCTCATTTAATGGAGGTCCAATGTGATTGAATCTCTTGAGAATTAAGATGATGATTGATCCACTATTTCAATGATGATTATTAAGGTTGGGTACAAAGGTTGAAACCCTAAAGTACCTAGATGATCAATACCTTTAGATTAATTAACCCTAAAAGGTTATGAGAATAATGTCTTAGTACACTATTGTACCATAGTTGTATGTACTTGATTGAAGGGTTGATGTAACCTAATCAAGTTGAGAGGATGATGGAAAGGAATTCATACATGAGTATTGATCATGTGATGAATAGGTTATGATCCTTAATAAAGAAATCATGAAGCCCTAATCTAGAAAGTTAATGAACCATAACCCTATTCCAGGGTAACATAATGTAAAACCCCAATTATAGGAATGGAGGGTGAAACCGTAATTGGGATGAGTATTTCCAATTGATATGACATGTGAAATCCTAATTGAGGTTGATTCCATGTGAAATCCTAATTGAGGTTGATTCCATGAGAAATCTTAATTGAGGGTGATGCCATGAGAAACCCTAGTTGGGATGAATAGTAAACCCTAAGTATATGCAATGTGATGTGAAAGCCTAATGAAGGGTGATGCTATATGCCGTCCTATCCCTAATAAAGGGAGTTGGTATGTGAAATTCTAACCCTAATGAAGTATGATAATATGTGAAACCCTAAACCCTAATAAAGGGTGATGGTATGAGAGACCCTAATCCTAATAATGGAATGGTGACTAATACATTGATAAGGGAAATACCTAAAGTGATTAATTATAGATAACCTTATAGAAAGCAATGCCTTAACCTGAAATGGGTCCATATCATTAAAGATAGTTGGACCATTCTTATGTGTGACCTATGTACTTCATGGTAAGAGTGATAGGTTAGTGGATGAAAGGATTAAGATGGGAAATTCCTTAATCCAAGATAAGTTGATATCTCAAGAAAGTTGGAAGTGATGAGGAAAGTGATACATCAAGATGTGTTAGATATCACTTTTAGCATTCCAGGGCTGATATACTCTAATGCACCTCAAAGCCAATATACTTGGATAAGAAACACATGAAGTGTGTTACGTCAATTGTTACAATGAAATGTAATGAGTTTGATATACTTTGATAAGTATAGGATAATATACCTTGAGAATGGGGTTAAGCCAAACTCATGAGTATGATGTAATCATATCATAATAAGGATGGGAAATGAACTCATACCTTGCATTGATAATCATTTAATGATAAATGTTAACAGTAATAAACTTGATTGATTACTCAAGATGTTAATGGATGCTCCTAGAGGTGTGGAGCAATGTATTAATGTTGATTTGATAAATATGAAATCCTAATGTGAGATGGGAAAACCCTAACCCTAAATTGGGTAATGGGACATGAAAATCCCTAATGTGATGTGAAAAGTAAGCCCTAACCCTATTGAGGGAATAGTGGTGTTACTATTGTATTACATGAGGGAATATGTTGTTGTTGCGTAGTAAGAGGTGACAAGATGCTTTAAGGGCTTGGTGAGCCATGAGATTAGTGGTTACCTAGTGAGAGGTAATAAGATGATTATAAAAGTCTCTTGTAAGAGATAATAATGTTCATAATGAACCAAGGAATGGGAACTTGGTAATATAGTAATAATAATAACAAAAGGATACAATCATAATAATGGAACCTAGATTGTACATGTGTGGAGAAAAGAGGAATACTTGTAATACATAAAGAATGTATTGAGCATGATTGGAATAGCCAAAGTTTAATGCTAGTAAAAGAATAAGGTGCCCAGTGTTGTGTAAACAGACATGGGATGTAATCAGGATTGGTTAAAGTCCAATGCCTGGTTGTGAAATCAGGATTGGTTAGAGTCCAATGCCTGGCTGTGTAATCAGGATTGGTTGAAGTCCAATGCCTAGCTGTGTAATCAGGGTTGGTTAAAGTCCAATGCCTGGCTGTGTAATTAGGGTTGGTTAAAGTCCAATGCCTGGCTGTGAAATCAGGATTGGTTAGAGTCCAATGCCTGGCTGTGTAATCAGGTTTGGTTAGAGTCCAATACCTGGCAGAGGTGTAATGCCTGTAATCAGGGTTGGCTAAAGTCCAATACCTGGCTATGAAATCAGGATTGGTAGTGTCCAATGCCTGGCGGTGTAATCAGGTTTGGAAGAGTCCAATACCTAGCAGAGGCTAAATGCCTGTACTGATGATACAGGATTGGTAATAGACCAATGCCTGTAATAGTAACACATGATTGGTATTAACCCAGTGCCTGTATTGTTGATATATGAGTACATGGTAGATATATCTCCTTATCTGTTAAACAGGTTGTCTAAGGCCAACAGAATGGAATAAGAGTGTTTCATGGGTGACATAACAAGATGATGAGTGTCACAAGAAAAGTTTGATATGATGGTATAATATGATGTATAAATGATATACATGTCATTCCTATTCCTTATTAAAAGAATAGATGATATATTGCTCTATCATAAATAGCTGCAATGCTTTCAAAGTTGAGAATGCTTTAAAATGCTTATCATCTGCCCAGTTTCATATCTTTAAACTGCAATAACAATATTTTGGCAGAGAGTTATATCTCCCGCTGGGGCAATTTACAATTGTCTCACCCCCTTGGGATCCAACATTTTTAGGTGGACGCAGATAAAGAAGTAGATACTCTTTTGCAGGAAAAAGGAAAACAACAGCCTGGACAGCAATGAGATCTCAGGTGGAGACCCTACCTATCAAGTTATGTAGTTAGAAAGTCCTATGTGTCGTCTCTGTACTCTCAGGTCCTCAGAGTTTTTAGTCAGTGTTTTAATGAATCGTTTGATATTTTGGCTTGAAGCCTCAGGATTCGAATGCTGTCTGTATATAGTGTTTATAGGGCAGCTGATGTTGTAGTCTCTGAGAAGAGATGGTACATGTTATGTACATTTGAACCAGAATGTAAATGTTATACAATGGTTCTTGATGGAAAAGATTTCCTATGTGTGGATCGATTTGCAAAAAGTTTTAATTTTTAGTGATTTTCAGTAATTCGCTGCAAATAATTCGCTTCCGCTTAAGTTAATTTTGTTTTTATGAGTTGGATGCCACAATTTAGTGGTATCAGAGCTCTAGGTTCGCTGAGTCTACAGAGACATAGGACTAAGGTATCGAGTATATTCTAAGTGTACCTCAGTATATCTTATAGTGTCTTCTGCTTATGTAGAAGAAAATATATAACTTAAAGATGTCTGAAGGACATGAAAAATACGTTGCTGAGAGCAATGTTGCTGCACCAGTGGAAGGTGCAAGGGATTAGGCAAGGGAGGAACCAGTGCCTAAAAATCCTCATGTTGATGAAAACATGAGAGGAAACCCAGATGTTCATAATCTTTTTGGGCAACTTATGACTACAATGAGGTATATAGGAGACCGGATGCCAGCATCAACACCTAGGGCACCCGTTCCCAATGAGGGATATGGGTCTGGTAAGACCTTTAAACGACTACGTCGTGTAGGAGCCATAGAATATGCTGGAACATCTGACCCAACAGATGCTGATCTCTGGCTCACTGAGTTAGAAAAAGCCTTTAAGATCCTTAGTATCCCGGATGCTGACAAAGTTAAACATGTTGTGTACCTTCTGAAAAGTAGTGCTGGACATTGGTGGTCTATAGAATAAATAAAAAGGAATGATGAAGAGGTTGGATGGGAGGAATTCCGTTGAGAATTTGTTAATAAGTATTTTCCAAGGACTTATTTAGATGAAAAGATCTCATAGTTTGAGAAAATTCGACAGGGAGTCATGTCAATAAGTGAATATGAGGTTAAGTTCATGGAACTTTTACAATTTTGTCCTCAGATGGCTACTACTGAGGAGGAAAAGATTCGACATTTTGAGAAGGGATTGAATGCTGCGATGTCCATTCCGACATCTGCCCTAGAAAGTAGAGAGAGATTTGTCACATTTGTGGAATCAATTCGAAGGATAGAAGGGTCTATGATAAAAAAACATGAGACAGACCTTAAAAGGAAGTCTAAACAGTCACAAGAACAAAGAATTAGTGGTACTAAGCAATCAAAGATTTTAGTAGTACCGACTCAAGTACAATATAGTGCACTTGAGCAGCAGTCACCTAAAAAGCTTCGAGCTTGCTATAGATGTGGACAGAGAGGACATATGAGGTGACAATGTCCAAATAGAAAGCGATGAGGTGACTTAACAGACAAGACACTAGATAACCTGTAATAAGGAAGACTTGTCAAGATAGAACTTTTTATTTTGAGTTACCTTCTATTTTCTTCTATAAGAAAGGTAGTTGTTGTTTAGTTCATCTGCATAATCCTGTAAGGATATGAGGATGAGATAAGAAGAATGAAAACTTATGTTCAGTATAATTTTCTCTTATATGTTTGAAAATTTCTCTTTAAATGCAGAAAGGGAAAAGATATAAAAGAAAACACTCAGGGAAAATTTGAGATACTAAGCAGTGAATTTAAAGAGATGTTAAGAATATGGAACATAATATAAAACAAATACATACTACCTAATTTCAGTTCTTGAATACCCTGGCCAGGTATTCATTTATTGAAGGCAAGGTAAGTATGACATATCTAGATTGTTATCTCTTTGACTACCCTGATCAAGTAGTCATTCTAAAACCAATCTCCAGAGTTTAAAGAAGAAGGAGATGTGGCATGGATATTTCTACCACATTCTAATTGATATATGAAGGAATTTGATTTACTCATAAATCAACTTATAAAGGAAAATGAAGATGTAATGTGTTACCAACACATGTGTATATACCAAGGGAAGGAATTCTGGTATCTGAGATATATCAGGCTATTTTACGATGGATGCATGAAAGGGGGTAACTGTGAAATCAGTCCAGTTACCTAATGTAATATGAACATCACATGTTAGGGGTTTATGCTTTGCATAAACATAACAATTGAAGATATCTTTGAGATAAGTTCTTGGTTGATAAGTAACCCTTCTTTATGGTAAGAGAATGTATAACTAATGAGATAATTAGTGCAAGTAATAAGGAAAGCTTGTGCTGTGTCATCAGGTAAGATGACACAATCAAAGTATGAAAAGACTTATAGTTTCAAATGAATGACAGAATATAATTGTGATCTTGAAAAAAAATGCTGAACTAACTAAGGAACATGGGAATATATATATCCCATGTGAATCATTCTATGATACACTTTTATGGAATAACTTTGTATTGTTCAAAACTCTATGGTGTCTCCATAATAATTAGATGTTATGTGAGGACATGATGATATGATGCATGAATAATATCTGTTTTCCTTTATCTGGGATTTCGGGGACGAAATCCTTATGAGGGGTGGATAATTTGTAACATCCCCGACCTGGGTTATGCTTTAACCTTAGGTGTTTTAATAAATAAAGATTATTATATGCTTAATCTTATCTTTTGAAAAGTAATTAGGGCTCATGAGGAACTTATGTTACAATTTTGTTCCTGTTTGAACAATGTTGAAGCAATGTTTGCTTATTTTGGACTAAAGTGCAAATTACCCAAGTTAAGGGGCTAACTTACAAATGTTACATAATAATATGTTCCTATGATGTTGAGACATGATAAGAACGAATATGATGTAGTGGTATGGTTTCCACAAGCCTAGACACCAAGATAGAGCTTGTTGGACAATGTTTGTGCATTAAAACCTAGTTTTGGTGTAAAGTGCAATTTACCCAAAACCTAAGGTTCAATATGCAAATTACCACTTAAATAAGGTCCCTAATGTTTCTTGACATCATTTAGAGAAAAGAAAATGAGAGGGGCGCCTCATTTGAATTAAGTTGGAGGAGAGAAAATCTTGATATTAAAATAATCAAGATTTAAGCCTAATTGGAACCCTAATTCAATTTAATGCAAAAATAAATAAAATAATTGAAGGGGCCTTCAACCAAAATTAAAATGGTTGGATTCAGATGTGTGTGGACGAGCTTAAGCCTTGAAAAGGCACGAGCATATCCTAAGGAGGTGAAATTCCACTCACCATTATTATAAGAAAAAGAAATTCCACTAAAAAATGGATATTAATATTATAAGGGTTAAGGTGCTTAATTTCTTTTCCCTTTATTCTTGG
Source organism: Alisma plantago-aquatica (assembly GCA_963693085.1). Taxonomy (NCBI): domain Eukaryota; kingdom Viridiplantae; phylum Streptophyta; class Magnoliopsida; order Alismatales; family Alismataceae; genus Alisma; species Alisma plantago-aquatica. The sequence goes on from OY856411.1 coordinate 1,095,293,050, forward strand.
ATAATGAAGAGGTTTTACAAGAAAATGAAGATGGCTTAGTGTACAAGAAATGGAGGGGGATTTTGTGGAAATTATTTTGGGAATTAAAGGAAATAATCCCATTTTCTCTCTCCTTGGGATTTCCTTATACATATCCCTTTTTCCACTCACTTAAGGACTTCTTTTCGGATTTCCTTTCTTTCTTTGCCTTGGACGACCCCAAGAGAAGCTCAGGAACAGGAGGAGGATGACCCCAACCTGTTGGTAAGGTTCTTGACCTCTTTTCCCCTTGATTCCATGGTGGAAATTGAAAGTAAATCTTTGATTTCTTCTTAATTCGATCTCCTCTTCAACCCTAGCCAAACTTTTCAACCAAAATCTTGAGGATGAGCCTAGGGGGAGTTGCAAGAGCTTCATCCACCATTGTTGCCATGAGATTGGAGCCTTGGAGATCAATTTGAGGCGGGTTTTATAACTTGAAACCCTAACTTTGTTATTGCATTTAATTCCCCATCAAATAATGATCATTTCTCTATTTACAATTATTGATTTGGTTGATTGATGCAATTTCCATGGAAATCACAACAGGTTTCGTGGGTCTAGAGCTTGATGATGATGAAATCATCATAAGCACACACCTCCCCAAATATCTAGATCAAACAGTTTCAATCAAATGTTCAAACGGTTTCACAAACCGTTTGGGAGCAAACGGTTTCAAACCATTTGGAATGAAACGGTTTCACTAAACCGCATAGAAGCAAACGGTTTAAGACTGTTTGGTGATGTTGACCAGGGTTGACCATTTGGGGATTTGTTCATAATGATCTAGGTTAATGACCCATGAATTATTATTGATTAACTCTAATTGGTTCATGAGTTGAAGGTTCATCAATCACCTAAACCCTAATCGGGTTGAGTGCTGATTTCATAAGTGATTGAGTTTGAAATTTGGGTTGATTGACCCAAATGGTTTCAAAACCGTTTGGGAATCACCCAAACGGTCTCAAGACCTAAAATATATAAAGTGAATAATTATAGATAACCTTATAGCAAGCAACGCCTTAACCTAAAATGGGTCCATATCATTAAAGATAGTTGGACCATTCTTATGTGTGACCTACATACTTCATGGTAAGAGTGATAGGTTAGTGGATGAAAGGATTAAGATGGGAAATTCCTTAATCCAAGATAAGTTGATATCTCAAGAAAGTTGGAAGTGATGAGGAAAGTGATACATCAAGATGTGATAGATATCACTTTTAGCATTCCAAGGCTGATATACTCTAATGCACCTCAAAGCCAATATACTTGGATAAGAAACACATGAAGTGTGTTACGTCAATTGTTACAATGAAATGTAATGAGTTTGATATACTTTGATAAGTATAGGATAATATACCTTGAGAATGGGGTTAAGCCAAACTCATGAGTATGATGTAATCATATCATGATAAGGATGGGAAATGAACTCATACCTTGCATTAATAATAATTTAATGATAAATGTTAAGAGTAATAAACTTGATTGATTACTCAAGATGTTAATGGATGCTCCTAGAGGTTTGGAGCAATGTATTAAGGTTGATTTGATAAATATGAAATCCTAATGTGAGATGGGAAATCCCTAACCCTAAATTGGGTAATGGGACATGAAAAACCCTAATGTGATGTGAAAAGTAAGCCCTAACCCTATTGAGGGAATAGTGGTGTTACTATTGTATTACATGAGGGAATATGTTGTTGTTTCCTAGTAAGAGGTGACAAGATGCTTTAAGGGATTGGTGAGCAATGAGATTAGTGGTTACCTAGTGAGAGGTAATAAGATGATTGTAAAAGTCTCTTGTAAGAGATAATAATGTTCATAATGAACCAAGGAATGGGAACTTGGTAATATAATAATAATAATAATAACAAAAGGATATAATCATAATAATGGAACCTGGATTGTACATGTGTGGAGAAAAGAGGAATACTTGTAATACATAAAGAATGTATTGAGCATGATTGGCATAGACAAAGTTTAATGATAGTAAAAGAATAAGGTGCCCAGTGCTGTGTAAACAGACATGTGATGTAATCAAGATTGGTTAAAGTCCAATGCCTGGCTGTGAAATCAGGATTGGTTAGAGTCCAATGCCTGGCTGTGTAATCAGGATTGGTTGAAGTCCAATGCCTGGATGTGTAATCAAGATTGGTTAAAGTCCAATGCCTGGCTGTGTAATCAGGGTTGGTTAAAGTCCAATGCATGGCTGTGAAATCAGGATTGGTTAGAGTCCAATGCCTGGTTGTGTAATAAGGTTTGGTTAGAGTCCAATACCTGGCAGAGGTGTAATGCCTGTAATCAGGGTTGGCTAAAGTCTAATGCCTGGCTGTGAAATCAGGATTGGTAGTGTCCAATGCCTGGCAGTGTAATTAGGTTTGGAAGAGTCCAATACCTAGCAGAGGCTAAATGCCTGCACTAATGACACATGATTGATAATAGACCAATGCCTGTAATTGTAACACATGATTGGTATTAACCCAGTGCCTGTATTGTTGATATATGAGTACATGGTAGATATATCTCCTTATCTGTTAAACAGGTTGGCTAAGGCCAACAGAATGGAACAAGAGTGTTTCATGGGTGACATAACAAGATGATGAATGTCAAAAGAAACGTTTGATATGATGGTATAATATGATGTATAAATGATATACATGTCATTCCTATTCCTTATTAAAAGAATAGATGATATATTGCTCTATCATAAATAGCTGCAATGCTTTCAAAGTTGAGAATGCTTTAAAATGCTTATCATCTGCCCAGTTTCATATCTTTAAACTGCAATAACAATGTTTTGGCGGAGAGTTATATCTCCCGCTGGGGCAATTTACAATTGTCTCACCCCCGTGGGATCCAACATTTTTAGGTGGACGCGGACAAAGAAGCATATACTCTTTTGCAGGAAAAAGGAAAGCAACAACCTGGACATCAGCGAGATCTCAGGTGGAGACCTTGCCTGTCAAGTTATGTAGTTAGAAAGTCCTATGTGTCATCTCTGTACTCTCAGGTCCTCGGAGTTTTTAGTCAGTGTTTTAATGGATTGTTTGAGATTTTGGCTTGAAGCCTCATGATTCGAATGCTGTCTGTATATAATGTTTATAGGGAAACTGATGTTGTAGTCTCTGAGAAGAGATGGTACATGTTATGTACGTTTGAACCAGAATGTAAATATTATACAATGGTTCTTGATGGAAAAGATTTCCTATGTGTGGATCTCTTAGCAAAAAGTTTTAATTTTTAGTGATTTTTAGTAATCCGCAGCAAATAATTCACTTCCGCTTAAGTTAATTTTGTTTTTATGAGTTGGATGCCACATATACATTCACTGTAACACCATTCACGAATTGTAGGATTTAAAGTTGTTCTCCAACTTTCCTTTTCACTTGGGTAGCACTGATGTGTGACTAGGCACCACTCTTTGCTTGTGAAGTCATAAGTGTTATGGACTTTCATTGCCAACATGAAATGAACCTGCAGGGTCACACACATAGGATTTAACCTAGAAGAGGAGTTTATCCACAAACGATGTTTAGATTGATTACTAAAGGAGTTTAGTAGTTCAATTAAACACTCAATCAATTCATAGCTCAATATCATAGTGTTCAAGGTGTTGGACCAATTGAATAGAGTATCAGATTGATTGAAACTGCAATTGACTGATTTGCACAGTCTGCTGCCCCAACCGATCGGCTCACAGGGTTGAACCGACCGGCTCATGATGGTGAATCGGTCGGCTCAAGTGGTGTGTCGATCGACTCATGTGTCAATGAAATGATCAGCTCAATTTTTGAACTGGTCGATTCGTGTGACCAACCGAGATCATTTGGAAAGTCAGAAGACTATTTTGCAAATACAATTTGTTTCGTTTGTACAAATTTGATTTGGACAAGGATTAATATTTGATTAGTTGGAAGCAAATATGAAAGTCAATTTGAGTTGGACCAGGAACACAAACCGATCGGCTCACAAGTGAACCGATCGGCTCAGGTGTCCCAACCGATCAGTTCAGGTGTGAACCGATCGGCTCAGGTCCCCAACTGACCATTTCATGCTTGAAATGATCGGTTCAGGTGGCACAGTTGGTTGTTTTTGTGAAAAATCTCAAACCCTTCTACTCCTACTTTAATCCCCCATTTCTCGAGTTAGAGAACCCTGTCCCATGACCCTCCTATATATATAGGGGTATTGGGGGCTTCTCAGGTACAACAACTTAGAACACCAGTTGCTCTGCAAAGTTGTCATTCTCTCTGGTTGTGGTAACCAAGAGAGCCCGAGCAAGTGCTACCCGATAAGGGAGGCACAACAAGGGAAAGACAACTGCAGAAAAGTGACTGGTTGCAGGAGAGTGTGTTGGTGACTAGTACGCCGACAGGAGGGTGCGACTCCTTCCGATTCCTTGTGGGACAAGGAGATCGGAGTTCTAGGTGGTCCGTGTGGACTACTACAAAGGTGGGAGACTTCTGCCACTCAGAGGACAGTTGTCAATCTCGACAGTCCTGGTGAGACCAGGAGATGCACAGACACCATCCAAGACCGGAGGTGAAGACCACACAAGCCGCGAGGTAACGTCGCCGAGCAAGCCTCGGGACAAGGTATGCCTCTACAAACCATCCTTCCTATTATATAGACGTTGACGCAATTCCTTTATTCTGGGTTTGGGATGAGAAAATTTTAGTTTCCACTGCCTTCTCTATCTCCCCTAAAACCCAACAACGTATGCGATCCTAAAGTGTCTTGTAGCCTACCTCTCTACCAAAAACCTTGACAATCATTGTGTATGCCCAAGGTTTCAAAAGTCCATGGAAGGATTCTTCCTTGATGTCAATAGCTGGAGTTCCCTAATTATCCCAAACATTTAGATCAAGCTCTAAAACCTGTATGTTTAGATTTTCCAACTGATGTAAGAGTTGACTAATGGTTCCCCTTCGACAACCTCCATATATGAGATATGTTGGTTTGAAACTCCCTGTATGACGTTCCCATTGTAGTTTACCTCTTTATTTCATCCAAGTGAAGGAAATGCTTTTGACAACATATTAGCATCCATCGTAATGTCCTTCTGTATGCTCTGCTATGTCTTCTGAGGGTGAGAAACTCCTTGCTTGCCACCATACTCCAAATTAATCTCCAAGCCTCTCAACACCTCCACAAATCCCGAGAACCTCCTCAAATTTCCTTCATCCTTGTGTGGATGCAATAAATCTTGCATCCCTGACTACGTTACCTACTACACTGCCACTTCACTCATCCTAGGTCTTCCCCCTGTACTATTTATGAAAAGACCTCATCATGATTAATTTAATTGAGATGATAAAGTGGCACATCATCAAAGAAATTGGAATAAATATCTTCAGATGGGCTGATGTGTGGTGTCTCCATATCAAGAACCTAATTACCCATCAAATTCTATCTGTTGTTGGTCATAACAGTCTCCAACACACATGAGACTAAAAAAGGTATAAAAGATTCAATCAAGGCCTCCCTAGCAAGTTCCACCTCTCACCCATCCTTTGCTTGATTTTTTTTGGATCATAGTTAGACACATGAAAAGGGGAAGATGAGTGATCGTGTCCTTGGTGTTTGTAGAGAGCTATCCTATCATGCTTGCATTGCTTCTTGGCTTCCTTTACTTTATAGGAATTATGCATTTCTCTTTGGAGTGCTAATCTTTCTTCCATATGTTGGGGAATAATATCCAAGGATTTGACTTTGTGCTATAAGGCCTCTTCTTGGTGGGGGAGGTGTCACATATTGTGAATGTCATTTGTGAGATTAACCATCTATGCACACAAAGGGAGCAAATCTCTGTAAGTTTAGAAATATTAGTTGTGTTCTTACACATTACCTCATGTGTAATAGATGGTTAATCTGATGATATGAGGATGGTTGTGTTCTTACCATCCTCATATCATCATTCTTCTCAAATTCTTTGCCGAATAATCTACAAAGAGTATCAAAATATTGATCTTGATAAGAATGATGATATGGGGATGGTGGGGAAGAAGGTTGCATGCGAGGTTAAGCTGATGTTTTTAAGGGACCGACCAGACACTATTAGCATTGTTGCAAAGGGCTTGGTGGGTTGTCATGTATGTCATGGCTGGGTGGAGGTGAATGTCAACGGGCCAATTGTGTGGCCACAATCATAATCACAATAGATGTAGTTGCAATTGGTTGAGGAGGAGCCTTCTTTAGCCTAGGGATCTTTCTTTAAGGTTTTGCCACATGTTCTTTCTATTGTGCAGGAACAACTTGATTTGGCTTCGGTGGATGATGAGGAACATACATGGATGTGACCATCTGGTTCATAATGTATTCTCTCTTCAAAATCTTCAACAATTATAGAGAGCAACTCTTTAGGCACTATAAGCATAGAATGTTGAAGTAGCTCTCCGAGGTTGTGACAACACTGATAGTGTTCATCTTATGTATAGATGAGCTTCTATGTGCCATCGTCATAGAATTATAGAAGGGAAATAAGAACATCTATCTTCATAAAGAGGTAGTATATCTTGTTGTTTTAACACACAAAGTTATTGATATAGATTATGTACTTAATATCTATCAACCGTTTGCCTTCAGTTTTAGAAAACCCTTGAACCTTTTTGATGGCCGAATGCCCAATAGATTATTCTGATAAGGCCATCCATGCAGTAATCCTTATGTGGTATGGCCACTATGTTTTGGATCGAGGATGTTGGGCTCTAGAAGGGATGGGGTTCAATAGAGCTAAAACACTTAAACCAAATTCATTAGACCTCCAAATTACTTTAAGAGATAAGGTTACAAATATGGAAATTGAATGCAACTAAATATACATAGAAAAGATGAGAGAGAATGAATAAGAACAAGAACACAATCTATGTATAGTGGTTCCAAACTCCAACCTAGGAGAGTATACATCCACAACCTAGAGAGGTCAACCTCTAGGATTTTTCAACCATGTCTCACTCCTTATATTCCATTATAAGAGTTCCAACATATGACCTTCCTTTTCTGGGAAAAAGATATCCAACCTTCCCTTTGAGGAATAGGGAGATAATAAACTTACAAAGGACTTACCTATCCATGAAGAAGAGTCTTTTACCTCATCGAGGACTTACTCACAATTGTAGTGAGTCTTCCGCCTTAAGGTCCTATTTATAGTTGGGGATGCCTCCTAGACAATAGAAGCACTTAATGACAAATTGTAGTTGTTTGGTGTGTTGCAATAGATCTATTGCACCCCAATGTCTAGAAATACTTTTTCTACACATTCTGTATAGTGCAGTCAGTCGAGTTTACTTTTGGGATACTCTATCGATGGCACTATGCGAAAAATCAATTTTTAGTTGTCGGTCGAGTTTATCCTGGATGAAACTCAGCCTGGATGAAACTCGGCCAATGGCTTAACATTGATTTTCCTATGCTGAGGTGTCACTCAAGTTTTTCTTGGAGAAACTCGGCTGACCCTGGCAGTTCCCAAGATCCATCAAGGGTTTCAACCGAGTTTAGCCTAGATGAAACTTGACCGACAAAAGTCATTGTAATGAATTTTAGAAATTGTCATTAGAGTGCTTAAATATTCATTTTTTAGTGCTCCTAATTTTTTAAAGCTTAATTACAAGTCATTAAATCATTACAAGTGATTTATAACATGATTCTAATAGATTTGAGGCATATTCCACAAAAGTGCACTTGCATTGATTTTGACTTGTCTTTCTCCAAGTTAGGATGCACAAGTTAGCACATTTAGAGTGTGTCTATACCTAATCTAAAATCACTCAAATAGAAGCATTAGACACAAATAAGTGGAATGGTAGTCATCATCAAAACAAGGGTTTAGTCAATTAGACTTTAAGAGCCAATTAGACTTTATGTCAACGTTCTCCCCCCTTTTTGAAGTTGAACCAATCCATAAACGTACTAAAAGCATCTAAGTAAAATCATACCTTTGGAGAAACCTAGGGGTTTCCACGGAATTGAGTATATATACTCCCCCTCAATTGATACAAATGGAGTTCACATACTCCCCATCAATTGATGCTAATTATTTTGCATGCTTAGCTTTCATAACATTATATAAACCATGTCTTCTACTCATATATGCCTTCTACATATATGTGTTATCACCTTCACATAAGACATGTCTTGTCTCCCTTTGTCATTTCAAAAAGTAGAGGTTTGAAGAGCTAAAACAAAACATGTTAGTAAAAGGAGATACCAAAAGTTAGAATGGAGAGTAGAAGAGCAAAAACTAAGGGCTTGTCTAAGCAATGCATATAAAGCAAATTAAGTCATGCATTAGAACAATTCTAAATGATGTTCTAACAAATAATCAAGGTAAGGCTATGCAAGAAATTAACTCGAGATAGTATATATGCAATTCAAGGAGCAAGCTAGAGTATGTATAAAATAGGATACAACCATAGCATATAGTTGAATACCAGTTGATGTGTAAATATACCAATTGATAAACAAGACTAGAAATACATGTAGATGGACTACTAGAAGATGATATCACAAGTTAGGACTACTAGTAGGATCTAGATCATAGAAAAGGATATGAAAGTTAAATAACAAACTGTGAGTTGATGTAGAGATATATCCTAACAAAAAGATATGCAGATTAAGAAGCATGAAAGGATATTACTCATTATCAAATATGCATCATTACCAAAAGATGATTACCACTAAGAAATCCAAGGTTGTATTGAAATAAGATATACGACTATATAGATGCAACAAGTTAGAGCACAACAAAAGTAATTTAAGACACAACCAAGAGATCCAAAGAGATCATCGTTAAAACATGCATAACAACTCAGGATAAGAAATTGCAAGATACAGAGATATCAATTTAGAGAAATTAGAATGATAGAGTTGTATGCAAGATAGGAAACTTAAAGCAAGGTAATGTGCATATCATATAAATGTACCAAGGGGAGTGCCATATAATAAGGCTATTGGTTGAGAAAGTTTAGTTGAGAGGGAAATTATCATCCAAAAAGCCATATGTATATTTTGTGCACAATGTTGTGTGTCAAGTTTCTGGGTTGAACTTCTCGTCCTACAACAACTATTATCAACACCCATTGGTGCTTTTCGGTAGAGTTTCCATAGGACAAACTCGGATGATAACAACTGCTGTAAAAAAGAACATATATTTCAGAAAATCATATCTAGAGGCATGATAAAAATATAAAACATATCCAAACATGTATTAGCAATTTAATAATGCACTATGAAAACATCAAGAATAGTTTTTGATCAAGAAAGTGATGAGAATCACAATATACCAACTTTGACTCAAAAGTCATATGTATAGTGCATACTAACTTGGAAAAACCACACAATGATTGGATATGAGCAAGAATAATATCACCTCTGTTCTTACCATTTCTTTTCTACTTATTGTAATATCACCTCTGTTCTTACCATTTCTTTTCTACTTATTGTCACCCTATACATATCTCACTTTTCTTCTTTTATGTGAATTGAAAAATCCAATGGCAAATTAATAGCTGCAATCCATTAGCAAGAGACCTACAAGAAGAAAGATGAAATGGTACCCTGTCATATTTTGGGGTCCGGAGGGGTTAGCTTAGTAGCCCAAGTCCTATTACTCTTGGATGCTTTACTAAAAGAGAAATATGTAGAATAATGACCAGTTTCATTGCAATGATTACATGATCTCATAGTCTTAGAACTAGAGGATTCCTCATTGAAAATTGAAGATCCTTTTTCTTTATTGTTCCTTAGGCTACTATCAAGTCCAATATCATTTATACCCATTTGTTCGTTAGTATGATCTAGGATTTGATTACGATTCTTTTTATCATCTAAGAATCTTTGCTTAGAGGACCTGAAACTATGATTGTCATGCATAAGAGAAGTCATAGTAGAAGACAATTGATTGATATTATCTCTAGCATGCAAAAGATTAGTTTCTAGGCAAAGTGCTTGGGTCATATAAGAATCTTTTTCAATATGAAGAGAAAAAACATTATTCTCTCTACTAGTAGAACTAGAGAAAGATTTAAGGACTTTGATTTTAGAAAGTAAGGAAGAATTTTCTTTTTCAAGAAAAGAAATTTTGAAATAATAGATACTATTTTTAGATTCTATTCCTTACAAAACAAAGTCTTTGTCCTCTTTCTTAGTTTTAAAACATTAAATCAAGCATGAGAGAATTCACAATTTTAGTATACTCTTCATTACAACTAAGGATAAGAGGTTCAAATTCTAGAAATCTAATCTTATCAAGAAAATTAGTATTTTCAAGTTTAAGAGAGTCTACTTGACTAAGATAAACATTGTTTTCATCTTGCAAGCAAATTTTAGTGTGTTCAAAACCATCTTTTTCTTCATGCAGGTTATCAACAATTTTGGCTAGATTTTTATTTTTATTTTTATTGGACTTAAGAGAGGCACAAGTGGCATGAATAATGGGTTAAAAATTCTTTATCTAATGAGTTTATATTTGCCTCATTTGAACTTGCCATGAAAGCAAAGTGGTGTTTTCCATCTTCACTAGAGCTTGATCTATATTCTCCACTAGATTCTTCACTTGATCCTCGGATGTAATATTGCAACCTTATCTTCCTATAGAGGAAGTTTCTTCCATTAAAGATTGGAATGTTGATGATGTATCTACCACCTTGATGATCACCCATCTTCTCCTACTTGTAGAAGTATTTCTTGGAGAGGACCTACTATGATAGCACTTGTTGGATCTAGGATGATGGGATGTAGAGGAGGGGGAGGGGGTTGAATGGAGATAACACACCTAAACCAAATTCATTAGACCTTCAAATTACTTCAAGAGATAAGGTTACAAATATGGAATTTGAGTGCAACTAAACATACATAGCAAGGATGAGAGAGAATGAATAAGAAGAAGAACACAAGATATGTATAGTGGTTCCAAACTCCAAAATAGGAGAGTGTACATCCACTACCTAGAGAGGTCAACCTATAGGAATTTTCAACCATGTCTCACTCCTTATATTACATTATAAGAGTTACAACATATGACCTTCCTTTTCTGGGAACCTTTAGGAAAAGGGAGACAATAACCTTATGAAGGACTTGCCTATCCATGAAGAAGAGTCTTCTACCTCATCAAGGACTTATTCACTATTGCAGTGACTCTTCGGACTTCACCAAGGACTCATCCGCTCTTACAACAAGTCTTCCATATTGAAGGAATTACCCGCTCTTGACTTGAATTTTCCGCCTTTGACTTTAGCTTCACCAAGGGACTCCTTCCCTTCTTCTTCACCTCTCTTAGACAAGAGTGAGAACCTCCATCTTCATGCTAGAAAGAAAGATTGAGAGGTGGAGGAAGTGAGAACCTCATGAGATATACATGTAGGAATAGCTCTCTTACAAATATCCTACTCACTCTAATTGATGTAGCAAGTGATTAAGCTTGAGAGTGGAAGAAGGCTCTTGGAGGCACTCAACTATAATATAGGGGTCTTCATAGTGCTTGGCTAACAATGGGATGAAGCCCAAAGATCCTATTTATAGTTGAGGATGCCTCCTAGCCAGTAGAAGCACTTAAGGACAAATTCTAGTCATTTAGGGCGTTACAATAGATCTATATTTGAGTTTTGCAACATTCCAATGGCTAGAAACACTTTTTCTACACATTCCTTACAATGCAGTTGGTCAAGTTTACTTTTGAGAAACTCGACTGATGGCACTATGACAAATCAATTTTGAGTTGTTGGTCTAGTTTATACTGGATGAAACTTGACCAATGGCTTAAAATTGACTTTCCTTTACAGGAGTGTCGGTTGAGTTTGTCATGGGGAAACTCGGCCGACCTTGGAAGTTCCTAAGATCCATCAAGGGCGTCGGTCGAGTTTATCCTAGATGAAACTCGACCGACAAAAGTCCCTGTAATGAATTTTGAGAATTGTCATTAGAGTGCTTAAATATTCATTTTAAGTGATCCTAATTTTTTAAAGCTTAGCTACAAGTAATACAATCATTAAAAGTGATTTACAACATGATTCTAATAGATTTGAGGCATATTCCACTAAAGTGCACTTTCATTGATTTTGACTTGTCTTTCTCCAAGTTAGAATGTGCAAGTTAGGGCATTCAGAGTGTGTCTATACCTAACCTGAAATCACTCAAGTAGAAGCTTTAGACACAAATAACTGGAATGGTTAGTCATCACCAAAACAATGGTATAACCAATTAGACTTTGAGAATCAATTAGACTTTGAGTCAACACTATGGAGATGCATCTATACATTAACAACCTACCAATGTTTTCTGGATTCCCATCCATTATACAAGAGAGAATACACAACTCTTCATGATATATGCTGCTAGTCTCTAATTTGTTAAAGAGAATGTTGGTGATGAATTTGTGAATAATATGCCACAAGCCAAAATGGACATTGGTTAATTTAGAAATTCTCTACTTGTATCTAGTCTAGCAAGTGAGATTTTCCCAAACCATGTTATCTTTGAATTATGGGTCTTCTTTTTCAAGCTTTCCAGTGCTTTCCAATTCTACTTCTTCATCAAAAACAAAAAAGATTTTCCTAAGTATTTTCTTGATTAGAATCTCCTCTTTGTTAGGCACACCTAGATTTGGTAATCTCCACCACATGATTCGCGTGATGCTGGAGCAATAGAGCAATCTCTTATGGAAAACATGAACTCCCACATTAGCTCATTATACGAATGCAGTGCTTTGAAGCAGAGGCCCGCAAGGTTGGAGCAATCAAGCAGACCATACACTCTCTACTCAATGCCTAAGTTTTGAAGCATATGATTGTCCATATAGTGTGTAGATTTGAAGTTTTTACCCACCATATTTTCATATAATGTTTTGTGTTGGGCATCTCTTAGGAGTAAAGTCCCCTATGGTAGTTCTTGGTTGGGGGATCTCCTCCTGTGCTTCCTGGGTAGCCTCGACAGCAAGATCCACAATCCTTATTGTTTTCCTATCTTGGAAGTTGAGGACTCCGGACGAGCCCTCCATGTGGCAACACATCCCACTATCACACAGATAGCGAGGTGTTACGCAAAAACATGCGGAAATCACCATAACCACAGATTATCGGAAACACAGGTTAATTAAAACTGATTGCGGAAGAACTGGTAAACTGAGAAACTATTACATTGCAGTCCACATCCTGCAAGAAAACAGGTTATATACATTCGTATGAGCCCTGATACATGTCCACAGCTTAGAGAAACAACTGTCCTGTAACCACATGTGTTCATCACCTGTTCATACATATAGAGGCCCACATCCGGACAACAACAAGATATACAAAAACATCTATAGATTTACATCGTGAAACAACGTCAAAACATCGCCAAGGACCTGAGAGTACATGGATGACTCTAGACTCTATCACAAAACATCGAAAATAGCAGCACATCCATCACTTGCCTTCTACTGTTCTTCTTGCTGCTCGGCGACCACTCTACGACCACCACCATGTCTAGCTCGACCACCTAAAAAGGGTGTAAACCAGCGGGGTGAGACAATTGAACATTGTCCCATCGGGAAACATAACTCCCCTCCCAAACTACAAAACCTCAGATGAACATATACATATAAGCAGTTAACTGATGAGAAGTATAGCAAGAGCAGTCTTATGAAGTAAAGCTATCTAAGCTTACCAGATGTAATCTAGTAGAACATGAGTAACAAGACAGGATATCCAAGTTCTACTACATATGAAGAACATATAAATAATCTACAAGATATTAAAGAGAGTAACTACACAAACAAGGCCTCAACCAATATTTCGTGTTTGTCTTAAGCAACAAAGACTAAACGGCTGGATTACGTTTTATTATGCCCTGAGGAAGTGAACCGTACCGTTCAAATCCAACCTTCAACTGCAAAGCCCATAACCGGTGCCATACAAGGTCAATGGAAGAGCCGGAATCCACGACCTCACCCCTCGTGGTCAGTGCATGAGAAACAAAGCAGGACCGTAGTCTCATGCTCAAGTGGCCTACAGCCACAAGGTCAGCTCCTCAGGCTACCCTTCCTCTAGCCTGCCTTGGTACATGTCATGGCACTAGTAAAACCGAGCCACGAGCCTAATCACTGTGCTCTGAGCCATGAACACATTCATTCTCATAATATCACATATCCGGAGCCATGGGCCTATTCACCATGCTCATCACATATCCGAGTTTGCAACCATAGCTGCACTCGTTTCCCTCTCTATTTCAGGCTAGGAGAAACCTCACATATTAAAAAATATGCGCTCCGGGTTAACCCGCAGGAGAACCCATTTCACCATCACCAAATCCTGACGATGATGGATCTATGGCCAGGGCAACTACATGATAAATTTCACTATGATTAATTAGTACCTTTTAGATGGATTGCAAGATTCAACCAAGTTGTATAACATGCAAGCTATAAAAGGAAATAAACAACATAAACTCAACATTATGCTTTCACTACAATTCACATCATACTGATCCATCACAAGGATCCCACATCACATGTTATCACTTGGCCTCTTGAATATCATCCAGATCCACCTCAGGGATCATCACATACCATGGGATCTCAATCCCTTATCACATAGTGCCACTGCCTCTCAAGGCTTATATCATCATCACGGAACATCATTCATAATATACCTGTCATCTCATTGTTCACATATAATCATTCCTCATAGCCTTTTTCATTTGGCTATGCATTGCCTGCATGGTTAGCATTATTCAATAATAAACATGAATAACTTAGAAACTTATATTATCAACACAGGGTGACATTTAGGGTTAAGTGTATTGTCAACACAAAATAACATTAGTGGTTGTATCCTTTTCATAATCATGCCTCATCTCATGATCTCATATATAAGTCATAGCATTTAGCAAACCCTAATGCATGCTCATTATTACTCTTGGCATTACAAGACAAATAAGGTGCTCACACTCGTGTGTATAACCATATTAAGATTTAATGAACAAGCTTTATCATGAAGAACATTATCATGCAGCGAGTCATCATAGATTAAAAAAAGTATAGCCGACACATTAGCTTTCTATGACAAACGGAACCCTCACAAGAAGTGCTCAACACCCTCACTAAAAAACCATACCGGGCAGGGCTCATCCTCACCATAGGTTGTACCGTGCAACACATGAAAGGTAACTCACACGCGCACTGTGCCGGGCAACACATACTAGGCAAGCAGCGTAGGCATCAGGCGTGCCGGGTACTTGTGCCGTGTAGAGGAGTACCGGGCGGCACGGTTGGGTGATACAAGGCATATCGTGCATGGGTGTGTCGTGCAAGGGTCTAACACGCTCTGTCGGGCGAGAAACTCTGCCGAGCGAGCAGCTCTACTGGGCAAGATCAACTCAAGGGCGTGCAAGGATAGCGTGCACCTCATCCAGGCGTGCAGGGCTGATGGCGGGCACCCAAAGATTGGATCGTGCGCCCGACACAACACAGAACTAGAAACTTAACCGAAATTTGTATACCGGGCAAGTTGTTTCATAAGCATGCTGTGCAGGGGGTCTAGGTTAAGAGGGCTAGCGGGCAGCACCTCCCCATGCCCATATCGTCCAAGGTACATATCAAACAAGGGTTATCTACTACCTCACACACATGGACACCCGAAACCCTAGAGAAGGGTTACCACCAAACTGATCTCACCCTTCTAGCCCATGGTGAGAAGAGAGTGTTGTTTAAGCAACTAGGACACAAGCTCACCTCAATCGACTAAGAAGGAGGGTTTTTGCTCATGGCACTAGAAGCTCAAAATCACTCTTCTAGACCAAGGGGAGAAAGGAGTGTTTCTCACCTACAAACCCTAGACCACAAGGATTGACCAACATGAAAGCTAAGCAAGAACCAAGCTACTAACATGCATATAAGCAAGATCATAGAAAGAGATAAAGTAATTAGGGTTAGAAGTTATGCAACCCACCTTAAGCACTCCAAGCTCCAAGCTCCAAGCACCACCAAGCAAGGAATATGGAGACTCCAAGGCTATCAGCCACCACTTGCTCTTCCAAGGTGTGTCGGCCACCACTCTTCTTCTTCAAGGGGATATCGGCCACCACTAGCAAGGTAGAGGGGTTGTGTCATGCAACAAGGTGGAGAGGGATCAAAGGGTCCTTAAGTTAAGGAAGGGACCGCCTATATAGAAGGAAAGGGAGGAGAAAACAAGGTTGGTTCAAGCAAGGTGTCACTTGCCTAGGGACACTTTTCCTAGAGCACAAGCCACCACTCTAGCAAGCTTCATCCACATGTCCAAGATGTGCTCCAAGTGTCCACTAAACAAGGTCAAGGCTAGGTCAAGCATCATGGGAGACACAACATGTTACTCCTTGGGCGACACACTCCATTGCCATGGGCAACACACTTCTTGGCCGATACACATACACACTTGGCCGATACAAGGTTCAACCCTAAGCAAAGCAAGGCACCTCAAGGCCCAACAAGCTCATCAAGGCCCAAAAGAACTCAAGCAATGAGCCCAGGCCTACCTCTCTACATAAGAGGAAGCAAAGAGAGGGAGGAACACCTCACAAGGTGGCAAACTTGCTCACAAAACCCTAGACTTGGGTTATTTGCAAGTAGCACCTCCAACTCTCAACAAAGCACAACCAAACCCTAATCACCACTAAAGGTGATTAGCAAGCATCAGAGCACCAGGGTTAAGCAAAGCAAACATGGTAAGCCCTAAACGAAGGTCAGGGTCCTTACAATCTAACCCCCTTTAAGGGATTTCGTCCCCGAAATCCAAAGAGAAAAGCGAGGGATACTTCCTCCTCATCTCTTCCTCGAGCTTCACATGGCTTCCTCAACACCATGATGATGCCAAAGAACCTTCACAAGAACCAGATCCTTCCTCTTCAGCTTCTTAACTCTTCTATCAAGAATCGCCACATGACCTTCCTCGTAGGTCACATCTTCATTAAGCTCAACTTCAACTGGCTGTATCACTGTTCCTGAATCTGGATGGCTTTTCTTCAGCATACTGACATGGAACACTGGATGTAACCTGTGCAACTCTGGAGGTAACTTTATCTCATAAGCTACCTTTCCAACACACTCTATGACTGGGTAAGGCCCCATATACCTAGGTGCCAACTTACCCTTCCGGCCAAACCTTAGCACACCTTTCCACGGCGAGACTTTAAGATATACCTTGTCTCCTACCTGGAACTCCAAAGGTCATCGGCGATTGTCTACATAAGACTTCTGCCTGTCTTGTGCCACTTTCAACTGTTGCTGTATCACCTTGATCTTTTCCATTGTCTGCTGCACCAACTCAGGACCCAACAACTGATACTCACCAGACTCATACCAACACAAAGGAGATCTACACTTCCTCCCATACAAAGCCTCATAAGGAGACATGTCAATGCTCCGCTGATAACTGTTGTTATAAGCAAACTCTATCAGACTCAGATGCACATCCCAACGGCCTAGGAACTGCAAAACACAAGCTCAAAGGAGATCCTCCAGAATATGAATAGTCCTCTCAGACTGTCCATCTGTCTGCGGGTGGAAAGCAGTACTGAACCTCAACTGCATTCCCAACGCTCTGTGCAACTATTCCCAGAAACGACTCATGAACTGAGGACCTATGTTAGAAACTATCGTCGCTGGCACAACATGCAAACGTACTATCTCATCCACATACACTCGAGTGAGTTTCTCAGTTGTATACGTCATCTTCACATGTATGAAATGGGCAGACTTCGTCAATCTGTCCACAACCACCCAAATGGAATCATGATTCCTAGTTGTCTTGGGTAGACCAACTACGAAATCCATGGTTACATGATCCCATTTCCATTGCGGTATCGGCAAAGGTTGCAACGTACCTGCTGGCTTCTGATGTTCAGCCTTCACTTGCTGACAAACCGCACATCTAGCCACAAACTCAGCTACATCCTTCTTCAAGCCTGGCCACCAGTACAAGTCCTTCAGACTATGATACATCTTGGTGACACCTGGATGCATAGAATACATCGACGTGTGTGCTTCCTCGAGCACCAACTTCCTCAGCTCATCAACATCAGGAACCACCATCCTATTTTGATAGCAGACTAGCCCATCCTCGGACTCATGAAACCCATCACGCTTTTCACTGCCAAACTCTGATCTGATCAACTGTACCACATCATCTATCTACTATGTATCTTTGATCTGCTGTATCAATGTAGGCTTGACTTGCATTTGTGCTAAAAGTCCAGCTAACAAGGAAACCTCCATCTGTACATTCATCCATCACAAAGAGATGAACATATCCCGCCTAGGGCATACTAGGGAACTCAGCTGTGCCTTCTTGGAAGAAAAAGAAGACTTTCAACTAAGCGCATCAGTTACCACATTCGCCTTACCAGGATGATACTCGATAGTGTAGTCGTAATCATTGATCAACTCCATCCATCGATGCTGTCGCATGTTCAACTCGTGTTGCAAAAAGATGTACTTC
This sequence comes from Alisma plantago-aquatica, assembly GCA_963693085.1. NCBI lineage: Eukaryota > Viridiplantae > Streptophyta > Magnoliopsida > Alismatales > Alismataceae > Alisma > Alisma plantago-aquatica. The sequence goes on from OY856411.1 coordinate 1,095,311,514, forward strand.
AGGTTCTTATGATCCGTAAAGATCTGACACACTTCCCCATACAGATAGTATCTCCAGATATTTAGCACATGAACCATTGCCGCCAGCTCCAAGTCATGAGTCAGATAGTTCTCCTCATGTTTCTTAAGCTGTCGCGAAGCAAAAGAAACCACATGATCCTCCTGCATCAGCACACAACCTAAGCCTTTCTTGGAAGCATCACAGAAAACAACATAGCCCTTCCCAGGCTCTGGAAAGATCAACACTGGAGCACTGGTCAACTTCTCCTTCAAACTCTGGAAAGCTTGCTGACATTAATCATCCCAGACAAAAGGCACATCCTTTCTCATCAACTTTGTCATCGGAAAAGCAATCACACTGAAATCCTTGATAAACCTTCAGTAGTATCCTGCTAAACCTAGAAAACTACGAACTTCCGTCGGTGTCTTCGGCTGTTCCCAATATGCAATGAATTCCACCTTCTTAAAATCTACCTTGACTCCTTCAACAGATATCACATGACCCAAGAAAGTCACTTCCTCCAACCAGAACTCACACTTACTAAACTTGGCATACAACTGATGTTGGCGAAGAAGAATCAGTACTCGACGAAGATGTTGCTCATGCTCGAGCCTGTCCCGACTGTAGATCAGGATGTCGTCTATAAAGACTACAACAAACTGATCTAAGAACGGACGGAACACTCTGTTCATCAGGTCCATGAAAGCAGCAGGTGCATTGGTTAGCCCGAACAACATAACCACAAACTCGAAATGACCATACCTTGTCCGAAAAGCTGACTTTGGTATGCCATCCTCCTTGATGCTCAGCTGATGATATCCGAACCGTAGACCGATCTTCAAAAAAACTGTAGCACCACGCAACTGATCAAACATGTCATCTGTCCTCGGAAATGGGTACTTGTTCTTGACTGTGACCTTGTTCAACTGCCGGTCATCTATACACAACCGCATCGAACCATCCTTCTTCCTGATGAACAACACAGGAGAACCCCAAGGCAACGTGCTCGGTCTGATGAAACCTTTGTCCAGCAACTCCTGCAACTGCTTCCTCAACTCTATCATCTCCACTGGAGCCATCCTATACGGTGCCTGCACAACTGGCTGTGTCCCTGGGACCAGATTGATCTCGAAATCAATTTCTCGGGGTGGGGGAACACCAGGAAACTCCTCAAGAAACACATCTGCAAACACCCGGACAACGTTCACCTCCTCGAGACTAGGACCTTTCGCCTTGTTAGCCACGACGGTATCCACCACATGAGCTAAGAACGCCTCACATCCTTGTCGTAGCAACCTGTCTTCCACCATAGCTGATGCCAGACACGTCGGAAGAATCTTCCTATCACCCTGGAAGATCCACTTCTCTCCAGCATCATCAAACACCGCCTGCTTGGTACCACAGTCCAAGACAACCTTATACCTCTCTAAGGTATCCATCCCAACGATAACATCAAACCCATGCATATCAAGCGGTATGAGGTCCACTTGAATGCGGTGTCCCGAGAAAGACAAGACACAAGATGGACTCTCTTCTCGAAGCAATGAGGAACCATCAAGAGGGGTTTCTAACAACAAACTATCCTTCTTACGGCTAATGGGTAAACGGTAGTTCTCAAGCATACTATAGGTGATAAAAGAGTGCGTAGCACCAGGGTCAACGAGAACAAATATAAGGCAAGAAGAATACATATCAGAATGAAATAACTCCATCTGACCTGTCACTACTCACGGGTTGACTATCGCCTCCGGATGAATCATGGCATAGAATCGAGCCGTTGCTTGCTGTCCACGCCCTATGATTCCTTGACCAGAAGATCCAGCTTGAGACGCCTGGCCGTGTCCTCGACCTCTGCTACAACTAGGCTGCTGTCGATTCGATCCTTGAAAATTCTATCTCAGCTGTTGTGTCACCTCATCATCTCTGTAGGGACAACTCGACTTAACATGCCCTATCTGACCGCAGGCATAGAATGTCCTACCATCGACTCGTGACTTAGATGGCCCTGTCACTGCCACAGAAGCCAAACTTTGTGCCTTAGATGGTGAAGAAACACAACCTCTTCCTCTACTCGGAGACCACTGAGATGATCCACCAGGACCTATCAACGCTGATGGTGCTGAAAACCTGTGCTTCTTAAAGCCACCAAACCTCTGACCCTGAAACTGAGCATGCCTCTTCTTAGCCATAGACATCTCTCTTCTCCTTTACATATCGTTCGATCCTCTGGACGAATTCCACAAACATCGCAAACCGCTCCCGGTTCTCCAACGCAGAAACTGGTGTCGTCAGCTTAGCACTCAGACCCTTCTCGAAATGTTTGATCTTCTCCTCATCTGTCGTCGCCATGTGAGGACAAAACCTCAACATGTCCATGAACTTGGCCTCGTACTCGGTGATGTTCATCGTTCCTTGCCGCAAACTCTCAAACTGACTGATCTTCTCATCTAGATACATCTTGGGAAAGTATCTGCTGTCGAACTCACGATGAAAGGCATCCCAACAGATCACCTCACCAGGCCACTTTTCTTCCTCGATGGTCCACCAGTGACCAGCGCTACCTTTCAGAAGGTAGACAATGTGCTTTACTTTGTCTGCTTCGGGGATGTCGAGGATCCGGAAAGCCTTCTCAAGACTTGTTTGCCACAGATCCGCATCCACTGGATCATCCGTTCCAGCATAATCTGAAGCTCTGACTCGGCGAAGCCGCTCGAAGGTCTTCCCAATACCCGATGTTTCACCATGGGGAGCATGTGCTCTTGGAGGAGGCACTGGAAAACACTCAACCATGAGATTCATCGTAGCCATCATCTGCCCCAAAAGCTGTTGGTAAGCAGGATGCTCAAGAATGGCTGGGTCAGGTTGGGGGACCTCAGGCACCCGATCTTCATGTGCCTGGCCTATTGCTCCATCAGCAGATGCATCATCACTGTGCTCAACAGTGAGTTCTTCATGGTTTCCAGACATATTGGCTTTTCTTCCGCTGAGGGCAGAAGATGATCGTGAGAAAATATGGAAAACGCATAAGAACAGACACAACCTAGTCCTAGATCCATGTAGACTCAGCAAACCTAAAGATCTGATACCAAACTTGTGGCAACACATCCCACTATCACACAGACAGCAAGGTGTTACGCGAAAATGTGCGGAAATCACCATAACCACAGATTATCGGAAACACGGGTTAATTAAAACCGATTGCGGAAGAACTGGTAAACTGAGAAACTATTACATTCCAGTCCACATCCTGCAAGAAAACAGGTTATATACATTCGTACGAGCCCTGATACATGTCCACAGCTTAGAGAAACAACTGTCCTGTAACCACATGAGTTCATCACCTGTTCATACATATAGAGGCCCACATCTGGCCAACAGCAGGATATACAAAAACATCTACAGCTGTACATCGTGAAACAACGTCAAAACATCGCCAAGGACCTAAGAGTACATGGATGACTCTAGACTCTATCACAAAACATCCAAAACAGCAACACATCCATCGCTTGCCTTCTACTGTTCTTCTTGCTGCTCGACGACCACTCCGCGACCACCACCACATCTAGCTCGACCACCTAAAAAGGGTGTAAACCAGTGGGGTGAGACAATTGAACATTGTCCCAGCGGGAAACATAACTCCCCTCCCAAACTACAAAACCTCAGATGAACATATACATATAAGTAGTTAACTGATGAGAAGTATAGCAAGAGTAGTCTTATGAAGTAAAGCTATCTAAGCTTACCATATGTAATCAAGTAGAACATGAGTAACAAGACATGATATGCAAGTTCTACTACATATGAAGAACATATAAATAATCTGCAAGATATTAAAGAGAGTAACTACACAAACAAGGCCTCAACCTATATTTCGTGTTTATCTTAAGCAACAAAGACTAAACGGCTGGATTACGTTTTATTATGCCCTGAGGAAGTGAACCGTACCGTTCAAATCCAACCTTCAGCTGCGAAGCCCATAACCAGTGCCATACAAGGTCAATGGAAGAGCCGGAATCCACGACCTCACCCCTCATGGTCAGTGCACGAGAAACAAAGCAGGACTGCAGTCTCATGCTCAAGTGGCCTACAACCACAGGGTCAGCTCCTCAGGCTACCCTTCCTCTAGCCCACCTTGGTACAGGTCACGACGCTAGTAAAACCGAGCCATGAGCCTAATCACCATGCTCTGAGCCATGAACACATTCATGCTCATCATATCACATATCTAGAGCCATGGGCCTGTTCACCATTCTCATCACATATCCGAGTCTGCAACCGCAGCTGCACTCGTTTCCCTCTCTATTTGAGGCTAGGAGAAACCTCGCATATTCAAAAATATGCGCTCTGGGTTAACCCGCAGGAGAACCCGTTTCACCATCACCAAATCCTGACGATGATGGATCTATGGCCAGGGCAACTACATGATAAATTTCACTGTGATTAATTAGTATCTTTTCGATGGATTGCAAGATTCAACCAAGTTGTATAACATGCAAGCTATAAAAGGAAATAAACAACATAAACTCAACATTATGCTTTCACTACAATTCACATCATACTGATCCATCACAAGGATCCCACATCACATGTTATCACTTGGCCTCTTACCAATCATCCAGATCCACCTCAGGGATCATCACATACCATGGGATCTCAATCCCTTATCACATAGTGCCACTGCCTCTCAAGGCTTATATCATCATCACGGAACATCATTCATAATATACCTGTCATCTCATTGTTCACATATAATCATTCCTCATAGCCTTTCATTTGGATATGCATTACCTGCATGGTTAGCATTATTCAATAATCAACATGAATAACTTAGAAACTTATATTATCAACACAGGGTGACATTTAGGGTTAAGTGTATTGTCAACACAAAATAACATTAGTGGTTGTATCCTTTTCATAATCATGCCTCATCTCATGATCTCATATATAAGTCAGAGCATTTAGCAAACCCTAATGCATGCTCATTATTACTCTTGGCATTACAAGACAAATAAGGTGCTCACACTCGTGTGTATAACCATATTAAGATTTGATGAACAAGATTTATCATTAAGAACATTATCATGCAACGAGTCATCATAGATTAACAAAAGTATAGCCGACACATTAGCTTTCTATGACAAACGGAACCCTCACAAGAAGTGCTCAACACACTCACTAAAAAACCATACCGGGCAGGGCTCATCCTCACCATAGGTTGTACCGTGCAACACATGAAAGGTAACTCACCCGCGCACTGTGCCGGGCAACACATACTGGGCGAGCAGCGCAGGCATCAGGCATGTCGGGTACTTGTGCCGTGCAGAGGAGTACCGAGCGGCACAATTGGGCGATACAAGGCATATCGTGCATGGGTGTGTCGTGCAAGGGTCTAACGCACTCTGCTGGGCGAGTAGCTCTACTGGGCGAGTAGCTCTACCGGGCAAGATCAACTCAAGGGCGTGCAAGGATAGCGTGCACCTCATCCAGGCATGCAGGGCTGATGCCGGGCACCCAAAGATTGGCTCGCGCGCCCGACACAACACATAACTAGCAACTTAACTGAAATGTGTATACCGGGCAAGATGTTTCATAAGAATGCCGTGCAGGGGGTCTAGGTCAAGAGGGCTAGCGGGCAGCACCTCCCCATGCCCATATCGTCCAAGGTACATATCAAACAAGGGTTATCTACTACCTCACACACATGGACACCCAAAACCCTAGAGAAGGGTTACCACCAAACCGAGCTCACCTTTCTAGCCCATGGTGAGAAGAGAGTGTTGTTTAAACAACTAGGACACAAGCTCACCTCAATCGACTAAGAAGGAGGGGTGTTGCTCATGGCACTAGAAGCTCAAACTCACTCTTCTTGACCAAGGGGAGAAAGGAGTGTTGCTCACCTACAAACCCTAGACCACAAGGATCGGCCAACATGAAAGCTAAGCAAGAACCAAGCTACTAACATGCATATAAGAAAGATCATAGCAAGAGATAAAGTAATTAGGGTTAGAAGTTATGAAACCCACCTTAAGCACTCCAAGCTCCAAGCACCACCAAGCAAGGAAGATGGAGACTCCAAGGCTATCGGCCACCACTTGCTCCTCCAAGGTGTGTCGGCCACCACTCTTCTTCTTCAAGGGGATATCGGCCACCACTAGCAAGGTAGAGGGGTTGTGTCGTGCAACAAGGTGGAGAGGGATCAAAGGGTCCTTAAGCTAAGGAAGGGACCACCTATATATAAGGAAAGGAAGGAGAAAACAAGGTTGGTTCAAGCAAGGTGTCACTTGCCTAGGGACACTTGTCCTAGAGCACAAGCCACCACTCTAGCAAGCTTCATCCACATGTCCAAGATGTGCTCCAAGTGTCCACTAAACAAGGTCAAGGCTAGGTCAAGCATCATGGGCGACACAACATGTTGCTTCTTGGGCGACACACTCCATTGCCATGGGTGACACACTTCTTGGCCGATACACATCCACACTTGGCCGATACAAGGCTCAACCCTAAGCAAAGCAAGGCACCTCAAGGCCCAACAAGCTCATCAAGGCCCAAAAGAACTCAAGCAACGAGCCCAAGCCTACCTCTCTACACAAGAGGAAGCAAAGAGAGGGAGGAACACCTCACAAGGTGGCAAACTTGCTCACAAAACCCTAGACTTGGGTTATTTGCAAGTAGCACCTCCAACTCTCAACAAAGAACAACCAAACCCTAATCACCACTAAAGGTGATTAGCAAGCATCAGAGCACCAGGGTTAAGCAAAGCAAAAAGGGTAAGCCCTAAACGAAGGTCAGGGTCCTTACACTCCATACTCCTTTTTGATGTTCTTCTTTAGTGTAAATCCTCATAGACACCATTCTCCCCATTTGGCATTAGTAGAAACAATGGTGTTGGCCTCATGATCTTCTTAAATGCCAACAATGTATAAAATGAATTTGGTATGAACCATTTTGAGTTATGAAAAGTCAAAATAAGCATAGTGGTTACAATTGATGTATTTGATCTGAAATTTTTTTTAGCAGCTAATAATTTCTTTGAAAAACAAGGTAATCAACTTAACTCACTGCAAGTTAATATGGGTATTATCAACCTCTATGTCGATAGAAAAAAATATAATAGGAGGTTGATAAAGAATGCGTTCAAAAAGGGGTATTGACCTGATAAGGTCGATATGTTAAGCATACAATTATCATGATCTGAGGTCAGAAATCTATCATGCTTGAAGGTCGATGAATGACTTTCAAAATAACACAATAATTCTTTGAGTGGCCAATAGGTACTAAAAAAGTTAATCAACCTTGTCATTTTATCATGCCCCAATGTCCCACGATGTGGCCATTTCTATGGAATCCACTCGTACTCCAAGCTCGACGACTATCGTGCTGCAATGTCAATTGAGAGCTTAGGTGTTGAGGTCAATATGGTTAGGTAAAAAGTGCTAGTGCTCCATAATAGATCTCGAGAAAGTGAATACAAATCACCATGATGGTCTCACTTTTATAGACAAAGGGTGGTTAGTGGGTGGGGAGGTTGAGAGTCGAACAAGTGGCAATCAAGCTTGGAGGACGATCAATGAAGGTTGAGAGCCCCCCAAAACAATAGAGCTTGATTACCTCATGTTAGGTCGATTTATAGTGGTCGATAGATCACAATAATCATGATTGAAGGGTAGGTCTATAGGTACCTATCGATCTTGGCAGATCAAATTTTTAGGTCAATAGTCCTTTGGATAGAATAATTGGTCTATCATAATTTTAACAATGATCGACCTATTGAGGCCGATTGGTTACATAATAAAAAAAATAAAAATAGAGGTCATTAAAATAGGTCGATCAAGATCTTTATAACTAAAAATGAAACTAAGGAAACTGAGGAGAAAAACACAACACAACAAAAGAAAACACAAATCTTGGGTTGCATCCCAAGTAGCAGTTGTTTATAGTGAATTAGATCGATTGTCTAGTCTTATTCACTTTGCAGTAGGTGACTCAAAAAGATTCATGTTAGCCTTTCTTATGAATGCCTCGTCTATGTAATATCTCTTCAACATGTGTTTGTTTATAGAGAAAGTCCTAGACTTTTCACTATGAATATCCATTATATCAAAAGGGTATATTATGATGACAACAATGGTCCAAACCAATGTGATCATGGCTTAGGGAAAAGCCAAATAGATGAATTGAAAAGCAAAACTTTGTACCCTTCATAGATATCTTGATGCTTGATGTGAGAATCATGCCAAATTTTATCTCTTTCTTTGTAAACTCTGGTGCTCTCATAAGCATTCAAGCATAATACTTCCAATTCTTGCAACTGAAGGAACCTTTTTTGGTTCCGGAAGATCTAGAGTTTGGTTTTGTTTAATGATGATCCACGAGAGAACAAATTATAATTTTTTTGGGAAATCTTTAATAAACCTTCTATAGTAATCAACATGGCCAAAGAAGATTTGCACTGATGTGATCGAGGATGGAGGTGGAAACTTAGAAATGTCTACAATCATGCTTTTATCCACCTCTATTCCAACCTTAGAAACCTTGGGCCTTAGTACAATACCTTCCGTACTATGACGTGGCACTTTTTCTAGTTTAGAACCAATTATTTCTCTTCAAATCTCTATAGAAATTGAGATAGGTCATTGAAACAATCCTAAAGTAAAGACAAATATACCAAGAAATCATCCACACAGACTGAAATAATCTCTTCTAGGAAATGGACAAAGATAGTACACATGCACCTCTAAAAGGTGATAGGAGCATTACATGAACCAAAGGGCATTCTACATCAGGTGTGTGTTATGTAAAGATGTGTAAATGTTGTCTTTTCATAACCATCAGGGCAAATGGGAACTTGATAGAAGCCAAAATACCCATCCAGGTAATAGAAGTGAGAATGGTGTGCTAGATGCTCAAGAATTTGGTCAATGAATGGTATATGAAAATGATCTTTCTTTGTGACAAAATTCACCTTCCAATAATTGATGCACATTTTCCGACCTATAACAGTGCAAGTTTGTAATTCTTTAGTGTCGGTGCCTTTAATGACCCTCAATACTCCATTTATTAGTGCAACATGGACTGGACTAACCTAGTTACTATCATTGATGTCATAGATAATGCCTGCATCATAGAACTTAATGACTTCTTTGTGCATGACTTCATGCATTTTATCATTTGATTTCCCATGTCCTTAGACGTGGGATCTTGCATTATCTTCTAGGATAATGCAGTGCATACACAAAGTGGGGATTAGACCTTTAATATCATCGATGGAATAACCAAGAACATTTCTCCTTAATTTGATCTCAGTGAGAAGTTGTTCCTGTTGATCAGATGAAAGATCAGAGTTTATGATGATATGGCTCCTCATCTCATCATCTAGAAATTAATATTTAAGTCCTTTGGGCAGGGGCTTAAACTCAGGAAGGGACCTCGGTGTGAACATATCTTTTGGTTCCCTATGAACAGAAATGTATTTTGCTATCCCTATTGTTAGTAGTTGATTAGCCTTTTCTTCTTCTACTACACCTAGATAAGCCATACTTTCTTCTACTTTTGGGTCAGTCATCCAAGAAGTTGGACTAGTGGGAGACCTCATTAAAGGAAGTACTAAAACATTGTTCTCTTGGATCTCAGCACATAGCCGGTTACATCAATATGTAAAGTAACTTGTTTCTATAGAGATTGACCCTTTCATATGATATAGAACATTGAAATTGATGTGATTATTTCCTACTCAAACAGTAATCAGCCCATCCACAACATAAATCAAGGCACATGCGATTGAAAAGAAGGGACTACCAAAGATCATTGGACACATGGGATCTTCACTAGCATGATGATAATAATGTCACATGAAATAAAGAAATTTCCTATCTGAATAGGAACATTTACAATAAATCCAACATGCATGGTATAAGAATTATCAGCTAGTTGTATCCTCATATGAGATCGAACTATATCAGTTAATCCTAGCCTAATCACTAGAGAGTGCAACATAAGACTAATGCTCACACGTAAGTTGTCCAGGCCATGTCTATCCACAATATCCCCTAGTAGGAAAGGGATGGTGAAATCATCATGATCTTTCTACTTGGTTGGCATAGTTTATTGAACAAAAGATGAAACCCAACTTGGTAATCAAACCATTTCTTTTTGTCCCTATGATATTCTTGGTATTCTCAAGATTCTTACAAATTTTCATCGACGTTCTATTTTAAATCAACAATCTTGTATCTATAACAAATGGTATTTTCAGTTGGAAAGAACTTGTTGATAAAAGCTTCAGCCAAGGGTGCCCATCCAATAAGACTTTTGTTTTTCAAGGACTGATACAATGTGAGGGCCTTATCTATCAAAAAGAAATGAAAGGGGATTTACAATAAATAACTTCTTATGGAATCCTATTGATTCAGAGGGTGTCAAAAATATTTTTGATAGCATTGATGTGGTGATAAGGATTCTTATCAACCGACTTCCTCCAAAGGTTCTTCATTGAACAATAGTGATGAAGGCCAGTCTCAACTCAAAATTTTTTACTTGTATTTAGGAAGTATGGCACATGTAGTTGCCATTGAGAAAAGAGATGAACCCTCCTCATTTTGTCCAACTCCACCTTGAGGAGCCAAAGACTCTATGTCATTGAAGGAAAATAGAAAGAATGTATATCACACTAGCTACCTAAAATAAATGTGCAAGTCAACGTTAGCCACTGGACATGCAAATGAAATTTGAAAATATGATGTGATTTAAAGGATGTATAATTAAGTCTATTACTAAACTTAATAATACTGATTAAGTCTAAGATTTGGTTCCTTGGTGGTTGCCTATTGTCTTATCTCCATCAATGACACCAAAAGTTTATTGCCCTCAAATGTGGGTAAAAAATGTAAACACTTTTTCCTGGACGAAGGTATATGATTTCAAATTTATACCCAACTTCAAAAGATGTGCACAACTCAATATGGAGTCTAATATTGTAATGCAACGTCAAACACACAAATAAGGAGAGAAAATGCTATAAGAATAAAAAAATCTTTTCTTAGCTTAGTCAAATCTAAAGGGTAAATTTGGTGTTCCAATTAAGGAACAAATGAATTTACTCAAAACAACAAACTTAAGTTATAGAATCCAAATAAAAACAAAGTTAACGGTAATTATGATAAAAGGGAACTTGGATTGGGTTTCACCAATCATACCAACCCCAACAGTGTAAAACCTTCCTCTCCTATTTTATACATTCTCAACATATTTTGTGAGAATCCATACAATATTGGACACCTTCCTTTTCTCAAGATCAAGGTAGATTTCCATATAAAGTCATCTCTAGCTCGATATACTAACAAATATATTAAGAATAAACCTATGACCTTTTTCTATAATGATTCATCACTCTTGTGGACCATCACTAAACCAAACTCTAGATTTTCCTGAACTTGTTCTATTGAGTTAATTCAAATCAATCATCGTAAGAAGGTATCTAATCAAACAAGCAATGCATTTAAATAGGAGTATTGAAACAAAAATACAAGAATATATGTATTTCAACATAAGAAGGAAAGATTACATGGTTAGAGTGCCTAATGGCTACTCCCAATCCACATTAATGAGTTTAGACACTAATGATGCAAGAAAGAAACATATTACAACTAGAACAAGTCATGGTTCTCGGAGGAAAATAATAAAAAAGTAAGAGAAAAGGGAAGGTGTTGATATATGGGTAGATTGAGCAAATAGGTCAATATACCCGACTTTCTGTTGAATATGATTGAGAGGTTGATCGGATTGGAGGTCAACTAATATTCCAATTGACCTTGGAGGTCAATTACTTCGACTTCTTTCATAGGTAAAACTTGTTCAAGATATTGATCAGGCTGGAAGAAGGATAGGGCTAATGAAAAAGTTAGGAGGTCGATCTCTCTCATGAGGTTGATAGATCTTGACTTAGGTGCTTGCGCTCTACGACAACATTTTGGCCTTTTCATAGAAGACAAAATATTGCTTAAAGTAATTCCTTGAGGTCCTATTATTAGGTTCAATTGGTCGTCTGTCGACATGTGCTTGGTCAATTTGTCATTGACCTAGGCTTCAAGTGATCAAGATTTGGAGCTCGATAGGGTTTGCACTTTTGGTGTATGATAGACCTTTATAGGAGAGTTCTGTTGTTCATTCAATTGAGTTGGAGGTATTTATTTAAACTTGGTTGCTCTTATTGGAGTTTAATCAATGGGGGAGGCCGATATGTAGCTTTGGCGAAACATCTCAATATGTCTAGTGATTAATCATTTTGGTGTCAAGCTTGATAACTAGAATGCTTCTTTACTTGAGCAGATGATGATTGACATGTAGGTCGATGACTTTGATTGACTTTGAAATCGATCAATCAATTGACCTGGAGGTTGATTAGCATGGTAGCTTGATGGGCTATCTATCAAGCTCTGTGCTTAAATCTTATTTGATAGAACTATTTCTCGATACTCTTTGATATGTCTAGTGATTGACCTTGAGGTTGATAGACTAGTTGAATGAGCTTTATTCTTTTGAGTTGAAATTCCTGCATTTTTCAGAGGTACTTCAATCATAATAGAGTTTTGGCAAATAAGTGCAAAATGTAAGATTTTATAGTCATTATGTGTGAATGAAGATGACATTCCTAAACAAAGAGACATAAAATATGCATCAAAGTTGATTTATCAAGTGAGGAAGTGGCACAAGGAGGAGAAAGAGAAGCGTGGGTGGTGAATGCTGTCAACGTCTTTAGCGCGTGCAATTGAGGGTGTTTTGGTAGTGCCTAGGGTTCAGATCCTACCTAGGAGAAGGATTTACATATGAACGTATGGATTCAATATTGATTTGGAATTCTGGAGGGATTGTAAATAAGGATACACAATGGCGTGTGAAGAGAATGGTGAAAGGACATCGGCCAAGGGTAGTAGCTACCCTAGAACCATTAAGGTGAGCTTCAAAGGTGGCATCATTGATTTAGGCATACTGGTTCCACAAGATTGGGCATGGAGTGGCCAAGATTTGGGTTTAATCACACCTAGAGTTGGACAATACTTGTTAAGACTATCTCCTAGGTGTGCCTAAGCGGCTTCCTAGGCAGCAAGGCATCCCAGGGGTATGTGCTTTGCCCTGTACTTTTCCTAATTTACCACAATCTTATTTTCACACATTTTTTGCATATTAATGATCCTTAATGATCTAATTATGTGTCCTAGTGTGAAAAAAAATACATTCTTGTGATTGTTATATGCCAAATATCATTTTTTTATTATCATTGTTTCTGTTAATAAGCATTTCCTAGATTTTTTTATAGTTTGCCATGTTGCCTAAAATTTACTTTCTATTTAGTAGGTATAAAGATAGTAAATACTTAGAAAGAGAATAATCTTTGTTTATGTACTAAATATCAATCTCTTGCAAAATTTGGAATTATGTTCTTCTCGTTCTTGTAATGCTAAGTAACTTTATTAGAAAATGTAAATTTTCCTGCCTCCTACCAAAATACATATGTATAGAATTGAGTTAGCAATAAGTTATGTACTTACACATATAGTTGTGAAATAAATATATAAGAAGGGAGAAACGTTTCTAAAAAGCATTAAATATATCTATACCTATAGGTTAAATGTAATAATATTTTATCATTTCTTAAAAACTTCCTAAGAGACACTTAGTTGTGACTTGTCAGATCTAGTCGCAAGGCTCTCTACATGAATGCCGCGTCGCCTTGCCACCTTGACAAGTATGCATTGGAGCCACATGTAGTCAACATGAGTAAGAAACTCATGACTATTTTTGTTTGTCATGGTGATGAAGGTCAGATTTTTGTGTCGATGATCTATGCTAGTTGCCAATTGGTTGAGAGGAGAGAGTTGTGGGAGCATGTATAAGAGGTCATGATAGCTGTCCAGAACAATTGGTGGATAGTAGGAGGAGATTTTAACACATGATAAGACCACAAGAGAGGAGATGGGGTTATGGTAGAGTTGAACAAGTGGATTTGGGGAGTGGGGCTCCAAGAGTGGGTCTTCAAGAGGAGCTCTTTTACTTGGGTGAACAAACAACATGTTATCCCTACTATATAGTCATAATTTGATCAAGCTTTAGACAACAGGAGATGGGGAGAGTGGGACATGCTTTGCTTTGTGAAGCATCTAAACATAACAAGCATATCATACCACATACTCTCCTTATAGAGGTATGTGTGAAGGAAAATCAATGGAGGAATGGGAGGAGGATTTAGATTCCACGTGATGTGGTAGGGATATCTAGACTTCAAGAATGTAGTATAAGAATAGAGTACGGAAGGATATCAAAACTTGGGGTACTGGTTTTTCATAGAATACAAAAATATAAGAGGGTGCTCAAGGAGTGGAATAAGCGAGTCTTTAGGGACTTCCATCTGAAGGTGAATTTTCTGGAGGAACAAATGGGAGTCTTACAACAAGTTTTTGATTAGGAAACCATAAAGAAAAGGAAAAAAGTACCGTTGGATAAAAAATTTGATATGAGACAAGCACTAGATTGCAAAGAGATCTTCTAGAGAGAGAAGGTGAGGGTGAAATGGATAAAGCTGGGGGGATAGGAACAACTCTTTCTTCCATACTTGTGCTAAAACTAGGAGTACATGAACAAAAAGGATATGCTACAATTAGATATGCATTGTGGATGGAATCCATATCCCTTATGGAGGAGTCCGTCTGGTTTTATGCTAACATTTTTTCTCTATGAATCTTCAACTATGAGAGGGATTGATTCACTATATGCCTTGTTGGGCCATATTCCATGTCTGATTATTGAGGCATAGAACATGGATTTGGCCGCACCACAATAGAGGAGGAGATCCGACATGTGGTGCTTGAGATCGACCAGGACAACGCCTCCAAGCACTGATGGCTCAAAAGATGGCTCTACCAATTGGCTTGGACAACGATAAAGGAGGATTTGGTGGCATTGTCTGACTTCTTCTGCAAAGGGGGCACACTCCATAGAAATTTTAGATGCTTTAGGTTGGTGTTGATCTCGAGGAAAAAGAATTCCATAGACACTAAGACACAACTTTGACCCATAATTGTGGAGAACTTTTCTTCAAGATTTTTTTTCCAAACCTATGGTGATAAGCCCATACCCCCTTCTTCCCAAACTCATCCCACAAGAGCAAAATGCCTTTGTAAGAGGAAGAGATATCACCATGGATATCAATACTGATGTCTGACCTCAATCATGAAGGGCCTATAGGAAACTTAGTCGTGAGGGTAGACATGATGAAGGGACATGAAAAGGTGACATTGAAGGTCCCGACGGAGGTTTTGGGTGCTTTTGATTTCTCTAGTGATGTGAGGGTGATACTTCTTAAACCCTTCATGGAGAGCTAGATGACTGTAGAGTTCCATGGATGGAGGGGAAGTTTCTTCCAGATGTCTGAGGGTATAAAGCAGGGGAACCCCCTATCCCCATACATTTTTTTCTTTGAAAAGATTATGATTAGAGCACGAAATAGAGAGACGGTGACACACAAGATCTTGACATTCCATATGAAAGCAAAATGTATGGCGCCAAAACATGCACTCTATGCCGATGTAGTGTATTTACATGGGTGGAGGAGGACTAATTATAGCACCTAACCCACTTTCTCTCTATCTATGGAGGCTCAAATGTTCAAGCGATAATTAGGAACAAGTCAGGCTTCGTGATACATGCTTCTCAAGTGAATCATGCAAGGGACGTGAAACAAATATTAGGGTTTGATGTAAAGGTAGGACCTATTCTCTATCTAGGGTAACCGTTAGTTGCAGGGAGACTAATAATGGAACATTTTAGACACTTGATTGACAAAGTTGAGATAACAGTAGGGACATGGAATATAAACTTTATCCTTTGCAGGAAGAATCGCCCTCATCAAGCATGTCCTGAATTTAATTATGTGATACATAATGATGTCAATGAAGGTCCCCTAGAAAGTCATGGCCCAACTTGAGTCCTTTATGGATAATTTCCTTTGGGGTTCAATCGATAATAAGAATAAACATCATTGGATGAGATGGGAGAGGATGGCCACAGTGGAAACATGGGGTTTAAGGATTGAGATTATCCAACTCATACAAAGAGTTGCTGGAGTTAAAATAACATGGAAGATTTATATAGACAATTCTCTCTGGTTTGATTTTTTGTAGAATGAAGTATAAACACTATGATCCATGGCAAGAAGGACATCATTACTTAGGGCTCAATAGAGCAAGATATGCATATCCTTACTGGAAGATGGTTATGACATTCATACTGTTAGTGCACCAACACTCTAGACGGATAGTCAGGAAAGGGGACATTATTTTTTGGTAGGAAAAATGGTGGGGGGAGATAATAGTGAACTTCAAGAGGACAGAGGTGGAGGTGGACCCTTTCTTACAAGTCAAAGACACATGGATCCACCACAATAGATGGGATTGAGACAAACTGAATGGTCTTTTGATGGACCATAAGATATTTGCAAGATCGATTAGAGGATCGATGAAGATGAAGATTTTGTGTGGGAGTTAACTACAAATGGCAACTTCACAACACAAAGTGTAAATAGGTCATTATCAACTACACGGTGACCTATGTCTACTGTGAGTTGGACATGGATTTGGGATTTACCTACAAGAATGAATGCTTTTACATGTAAGTTGATCAACGAGGCTTTACCTAAGGATGCCAGAAAGAGATGATGCCAAATCCCCTTTACTTTGAGCCGAGAATGCTGTAGGAAACCACCAGGGGAAGAGAATGATCATACCTTCCTTGGAAGTGAAGTGGAAAAATCTTTATGGGATAAGGTAACATTGTGGGAACCTATAGTGGAAACAAAATAACAATTGAAGGTCTACTCCATAAATACTAGGCCATGCTTCAATCCATTTGCTAGTTGTTTTTTTTTGAAGTCAACCATCCTATATTATTAAAGCAAATCAGATCGATCTACCACAACAATAGGTTCAGGAAAGACACTAGGTTCCCTGATAGATCATAGAGTGTCATAGAGAGAACACTGAGCTACTTCATGGGCCACCATATTACACGATCGCTTTACAAAAGAAAAGGAGTAGAAATTAAACGACATAGATATTAAGTTAATGTCTTCAATCACCAAACCCAAGTGATCCCTCCTTTGGTCTGGCTTAATCAGAGCATCCACTACCATCTTTGAATCAGTATCCACTTCCACGGTGCTCCATCCCCATATTTGTACCTGCCAAATCGAAGTAAGTATTGTTTGTGCCTCCGATATGTGCACCGTTCCATAGATACTAGCCTACTCCTCCACCATCGCAACCACCGCTCCCTTGTCATCTCATATCCCACCACCCATACCTATCCTTCCTGTCCCTCCAACAGCCACGTCACAATGCACTTTCACTCTTCCCCAAGCAGGTACTGACCAACGGGGTTCGACCTTCCTCAGTGTATCACCTATGTTTCCAGTCAATTTCCTATTGTACGTGAAGAAGTCAGCTATGAAACTATGTGCTTGCCAGATAGTCATATCCTGGGGAGTGACTGAGCTACTACTAAAAACACAATTGTTTCGATGCACCCATAGCCCCCACACAGTTCCCATTACATATACAAACACCTCCTCATCTAACCTATCCTGTAAGTCTAGTAAGGCTTCAGCTGGCATCATTTCCTGTAGCCTTGGTAGCTTGTGTTGTACCTGAGATGCCGCCCAAGCTGTTGGTACTGAACTGCATCCAAAAAGAACGTGGGTGATCATTTTGTTGTGTGCATTGTGATGGGGACAACTACTATCCATGGTGTAATGTCTGTCACATAGCCTACCTTTAGTTGCCAGTCTGCCCGTACACATGCGCTATAGGAAGTGAGATAATTTTAGGGGCATGTGATTCCTCCACACAGTAGACCATACCTCCTCTCTATTGCCTATGTGAGTCTTCATGAATTCTTCCTTTCCCAGAAGGCTTAGCCAATATGCCGACTTTGTGGTAAAGTTTCCTCTATCATCAGGCCACCAGTTGGGAATATCCTCCGGTAAACAGAAGCTAATAGGTGTATTTAAGATATGAGAACACACTTCTGGTGGAAACAATGTCGACAAAATATCCCTGTCCCACCCTCCAGTCCCCACATCAATTAATTCGTATACATGTTCCCATAAGTGAGGTAAAATTGGATGGGAATCTGCTAAACACGATTGCTGCCCCAAGATCCACCTATCTCTCCAAATATTTATTCTTGTTCCATTGCCTACTCACCAATTGGTACCTTCAAGTAACACAACTTTTGCACCCCGAATATTCCTCCATGTGAAGCTCAAATTGTGTCCCCTGGAAGTTTCAAGGATGGATGACCTTGAAAAATACTGTGCCTTAAGGACTTTGAAGGATAGAGTGTCTATATTCGTCAACAATCTCTAGGCCTATTCCACAAGCATCACTTGGTTAAAAGAATGCATGCCCCCAAAGCCAAGCACCCCCCGCTCTCTTGGGCTTACATAGGTTATCCCAACTGAGCCATGACATTTTCCTTTTCTTGTCTTTTCCACCCCACCAAAATTGGAATATGCAGCTTTGCATTTCATCAATAAGACCTTTCGGTAGCTGAAAGATGTTCATGACATACATTGGGATAGCTTGAGATACAACCTTAATAAGAACTTCTTTTCCTGGTTTGAATAGAAAATTTTCTTTCCATCCTTGCAATTTCTTCCACACTCTTTCTTTGATGTAGCTGAACACATGCTTCTTGGACCTACTAATGACTGTCGACATCCCAAGTACTTAGCATGCTTCTCCACCTCTCTTACTTTCAGAAGGTCCCACAACTCCTTTTTTTGGAAAAGGTACTCCTTTACCGAAAGCAACCTCTGTTTTAGATAGGTTGATTTTTTGGCCCGATGTTTGTTCATACTGGATACTACTTTCAAACACTCTTCCGGTGTTGCCTTTGTAAAAAGAATATTGTCATATGCAAAGAAAAGGTGAGAGATAGAAGGTCTGTTTCCGCTGACTTTAATGCCTAGAATAATTTTTTCATGCATGAGAAGAGACATAGAAGTAGAGAAAGCCTCTGCACAAAGAATGAAAAGATAGGGAGAGAGAGGGTCACCTTGACGCAGGCCTCGAGATGGTAGTATCTTCCTGGACCAGTTTTCATTGATGACAAAAGAGATTTTAACAGATGGGATACATTCCTTCACCTTCATCCTCCACAGATTTCCAAACCCCAATTTTTCTTGGACCAGATCAAGGAAATTCTATTCAACTCTATCATAAGCTTTTGACATGTCCAGTTTTAGTGCTATACTACTAGTTTTCTTTTTTCCATTCCATCTTCATTTTGTGAAAGTTCTCAAAGGCTACCAACACATTGTCAATAATCATCCTCCCCGGAAAGAAGGCACTTTGATTCTCTGAAATCAAATTATCCATCACTGGTTTTAGCCTATTTTCCATAATCTTTGAAGCTATTTTATAGACAACGTTGTAGAGGGTTATTGATCTAAATTCAGTAAGATTCTTCAGTTTTTCGACTTTAGGGATCAACACCACTAAAGTAGAATTTACTTTCCCAATATATTCCTCCCCCTTCCACCACCCTTTGATGTAGCTAGATACATCCTTCTCCACCACCTTCCAGTATTTCTGAAAAAATAAGGGTTTCAAACCATCCGGTCCTAGTGCCTTATTTGGATGCATACCTAGCAGACCCTCATACACCTCCTCCTAAGAAATTTCTTTTTATAGAATAAAGTTCATTTGTGTATCCACCTTTCTTTTTAGACCTCTGGTCACCTCCTCCATCCTCACCGATGAGCTAGTAGAGAAAAGGTCCTCAAAGAAATCTAGGACCACCTTCCCAATTTCCTCATCACATGTTCTAAGAATGCCTTCTTTATCAACTAGCTGATCAATCTGGTTCCTTTTCCTTCTTTGTGATGCCTTGTGATGAAAGTAAGCAGTGTTCCGGTCCCCTTCCTTCATTTCATTCACCCTAACCCTTGCACACCAATAGTCCTCATCCTTCCTATGCATCTTTGCAGTTCCTGGGCCAACTGTTCACAGTCTCTGAACGCCTGATTATTCGGGGTTTTTTCTTATTCTTTCACTACAAGTTTTTTAGTTTTCCTCATTCTTTTCTTAATGTTGCTAAAATTCTCTGCTGCCCACAACCGCATCCTTCTAGTTTATCTATCAGGCCTCCCCTGTAGTTGCCCCTCCAAACACTTTGAATAGTATCTAGCAACCTTCCTCATCCACCGACATAGGCTCAAACTGAAAATAGTGTTGAGTTTTTTCTTTTTGCTTGTTTTCCTATCAGTGGATATGATAATAGGGGAATGATTTGATTTATAGATTGGGAGATGTATGACCTTGCATTTAGAGAAAATACCCCTCCATTTGTATGTTGCCAATGCCCGATCCAGTCATTCCCTTATCAATGTTTCCATGCTCTTGCCTTTTTCCACCTCGCACTATTTTGCTCCGCATAAGGTCTCAAGTTTGAAATTTTTGTTGTTGTTCAGTGCACCCATACATAGCCACTGCTTTCCACCTCACACTGTGTGGACCTTCAGTCACCTAACATTCTATATGTTGTTGTGAGAAGCTAACTACCTCCACCTTAATATCCTTCCACCAGAGGCCCATACCTCCCGACCTGCCTATGCTGGACAAGCACAGACCCTCGGTAAAACCACATAAACATTTTACTTCCTCCAATTTAATATCAGCAATTATAATTTCGGAGATAAAAATTATGTTGGGACTCTCTCTCCAACACTATGTAGTGAGAGCTCTTCGACTATCGAGTTTGTCCGGTCCTGGACAGTTCCGGTTAGAAGATTTTTATTAATGTTCACGGACTTGGTCATGCCAGCACCCGCTACGTTTTATATATTTTCCCAGTTCTCCTCTGCTCCCCTCTGAATAATTTACTTTTTCATCACAAACACACTTTCCAGATATGTATCCATGTCCATCATTGTCTCGCTGGACCTGCTTCTCTTTCCCATCAGCATCTACTCGTCATTTTCCTCCCCGCTTACTTGTGCCTCTTCGCTTATCGGGCATCTTCTTATATTGACTCTTCTCTTCCGATTCTTCTGATTGCTGGGCGATCCGTGGTTGAGTTGTTCACCTTTTTTTATTAATCATCTTATGCCCCCTAGTCTGCCTTTTAACTTCTGCAGTGCCTTCATTGAAATCCATCGCTGTTTTGTCAAGGTCAGCATGCATTGTATTCATTCCCTGTACTGACTGACTCTCCAGATCCTTGAGAAGTGTCAAGAAAATTCGACTTACTGACGATCCTTTGTTCTGTCCTCCCTCGATCGATTTGTCCTGCTAAGATTTCTTCTCGTTCTCCCTTCCAGGTGGGGCACTCTTCTCGCGATCATTACGGCCTCATGCAACTCTGTCATTTAGACGGTCCTCCCCCCCTGTTTTTTGTACTCCGATCTTCCATGGCTCGATTTTGATCAATCTCTTCTTCACGACCCTTGTCCCACACAGCTGGACCATAGTGGGCGTCAAAACTCTCATTGCTGCTCCTTAATGTCTTCTCAGTCGTCCATGGCACTTCCTCTTCGCGTAGCTCATTCCGATCGTCCTGCCTTCCATTCTCTTTAGCCACGCCCCCAGCCTCGCTAATCATCGTCGCCTTCGTCCTCCATGGAGCAATCTCGATCCACATGATCAAGTTTCCCACATATAGCAATAATTCGGCTGCCGTTCATATTTTATTTCGATTGCAATCGCGCCCCCCCTTTTGTTGATTTTCTGAATTCTCCGCAACTGCTTTGTCACATCCAATCCGATCCGGATTCTGATGGAAGTTTTCCAACCCAAATCATCTTTATCAATCTCGACTACTCTCCCAATCCTTTCGTCAATGGACGTTGTCGCTGCCACTAATCTTTGCCCCAGCGACAACCCATACAGTCGTGCCCAGAACACATACTCCTTGAAGGCGATCCGACCTGGAACATTTTCATCTTCAACTTCCTTCGTAAGCAACACCCGATTGTCTAAGTGCCATGGTCCTTCATCTAAGACCTTCTTCTTGTCCTTCCAATGAAGGAATTGAACCATGAAAACTTTCATGTCAAGTTGTTTGGCCTAGTTTGGCTGCCGTAATTCTAACTGCCTGTAATTGATGCAGGACATACATAGAGAATTAACATTAACGGTTGCTTTGCTCTATTCGTTATTTACCGTTGTGCATATGATTTAGTAGAAAAATGGTAATCGCAAATGACTCCATGAACGGCGAGCTTTAGAACTGCCGGTCCGTGCTCCCTGTATCACGCATCCCACGTGTCTATCCTTCCAAGGAACTGGTCGCTTTACTGGCATTGCCTCAGCTCCTTTACCACCGAATATCAAAAGTTGTATAATTATATAGGCAACTACCAGAATTTACAAAGTCCTTATCCAAACTAGGTCTTAAAGACAACACTTTCCTTCAGCGACTAGGCTAGCTTTAGGGTTCGTTTCAGAGCCCAAAAATTGTAAGGCCTGTCCGTCAACAATCGAGCAACCAGAGCCAATGACACATGTGCAACCTCCTCATCCTGCTTTTCGTCCGGAAAGACTAGAACCGCCTCTTCCTCATCTTGTAATCCTAGCTTCACATACTTTTTCGTTATCTCTTCTGCCATCTCTGAACGTACCAAGTCCACGAGAGACTACCGAACCTTGACCTGCAAGAAAGATAACCATGACGGAGAAAGAGGTAACCACGGGGGAGAGGAAGTAACCCACCGCCGTTTGCCCTAATCGCCAGAGCGGTTAGGGTACGCACGGGAGAGATAGTGTAATGCACTCGCTAGTTGGTTGGATCAGAGGCAGGCTAGGCTACCACAAGTGGTTTGTTGGTTTTTGTAGAAGGCCACATGTGCGAAGAGGTACGAAGAGACAATGAAAACTTTTGACCACACAAGTGCGGGAAAAGGTGTTCATCACACAGACCACACCCGATGAGAACATGTTTGTGTTGGCGGAGGAGAGCTTTAGATACAACTACCTAAGAAGCTAAAGTGACACCCTCCAGATGCCCATTAGAGTGTCAAGACACAACTACCTCCATGCATCGGCGACAGATGTTCCCCAGCTACAGCATAGGTGTCAGTTGTCACGTTCGTTACTACGAATAAAATCTTGTTGCACATTAGAATCTTATCAGACTGAAGAGCCTTGTGCGCGTACAAAACTGTCACCATTACAAAATAGAATAAATGTCCAAGCATAGAAAATGTATGCCGAGTACTTAAACACAAATAGATACATATCCAATCCAAAGGAGGCGTTTATTAAACCTCAAAGAAACAACAGAGTCACATCATCTCAACTCCCTCGAAAGATCTCTTTGTGCGAATTAAGTTTGGCTGGAAGACGATTGAGAAAGAAATATAACAAGTACAAGATAAATAAGAGCATAAAGGCTACTAGTGGGGAAAATGTGCATAGCATGTGATGACGACATTTGAAAAGCTTGTACCAAGTGAGGTAAGAGAAAGGTATGCGGGGAAATGACAAAATAACCATGTTAAAGAAGAGAAGGGAGTCATGTGCGGGTACAAATCTTTTGTACCCATTTTCTTTCCCCACATCTATCGCACAACATCTGATCCATTAACTTGTGGTCCCATGACAAAGTCTGCGGCTGGATGTGCCAAACACATTATCACGGACACAAGAGGATGCATCCCGCGGAAATACCTACCGATCCCAAAAAAAGAAATTTATTCCTTGAGGGCCAGTTAAGAACACTCCTAATTAACTGCTTGGTGTATAGCCATGGTTGTCAAGGGCACATCCTTGGCGATTTTGAAAAATCCACATCACATCAGCTTGAAAAGATGAACTTATGTCCATGGTAAGAACTTTTATCATAAAAAACCCTATGCAACAAATGTGCCAACTCTTGAACTTGTAATATCAACGTATACTTTTGTTGTTAATAGCGAATGTTCTATATGGGGTGCATAGAGCTAAACAAATATGTTAACTAGAACTTTCTTATAGAGATCGTACAACGTCAATGAGTAAAATAAATATTCTAAAAATCCACAAGGATTTATACTACCTCTGGTAAGAAACAATATACTCCATTAGCTAGCATCACTAAAAAATTCTAGTTTTTTCGGAGGATAATCATGAAGGTCCGAATTCCCTAAAAAGAAGACTAATTATGAGGGTCATGCATTCACAAAGAATGCCATGTCATGTTGGTAAGGTATGACCGTAGAGTCAATCATGTGATAATTGACATGTCATATATCATAAAGGATTTGATTAATACATATGAAGGCAAGATTCCAATTCATTCTGTTTCACTCTGTTATGAGATAATGAGGAAATCTTATGAATGTCTACAAAATGAGAATACTCAATGATGTATGTCTTCAAGTACGTGACTTGGAGTATGAGATCATACGTATGTTAAGAGTGTGTATATTCTTATTATTTTCATAGTAAGTTGTTACTGTGTAAGGTAGATAGACACCAGTAACACTAAATACTAGAGTGTTGGTTGGTTGATGACAAAATCTAATTAGTCATGATATGACGATATCAAACCAAGCACACAGATATATGTTAGGGAACAATGTATCAGACAGACCCACCTTGAGAGTGACACATGGAAATCATCATATGATAACTCATAGTAATCTCTCATAGTGAAGGTGGTGATTGTGATTCTTAGACCAGAATTGTCACACCCCGATCTTCAAAACCAAGATAAGTTATTAATCATGTTGTGGGCAAAGGATAAATAGGCGATATCAAGACATATGAGCTCAGGTATCACGTCTTTGACCTAATCTGAACCAATATTAGTGTTGAGTGAAGCAGAGGAACACATATAAAAATGACCACCATTTGATGATATTGGTCCTTATAGAACTTGAAGTTGATTGTTGTGTTGAGAAAGAGGTTCTATACATTTTTGATGTTTTCTTTTTTGAAGTAAAAGCGAAGAAAAAATGACCTTTGGGTTGTTTGGACAATTTTGATATTTAGTAATATCTAAATATACTTTAGTAAATTTGTGATATTTATTCAGATACGATGAGACAATTGTTTAATTGTGATGAAGCTTGGAATTGGTATGGTCAAAGCTGGTTATCTATTGGGCAACAGATGTTACCTACGGAGAGTTTAGAAGAAAACAAGCTTAGTTAAAATATGTGGGTAATGATTGCTTGGATCAACCCAAACCAATTTTTAGTTGGTGGTACTACACTATATCGGCAAGTTCTGTTGCTATTAATAGGATATTAAAAAAAAGTAATGTCATCCGCTCCCTAGTAATAGTGGGACGCAAAGGAAAGAAAGGAAAAGACTATCGTGTTTGGGAATCCAAGCATCGTAGGGAGTCAGACTATGTGATTTGAGGAGAATATTTCAACGAGTCTAGGAGATGTATACGTATATAAGTAAGTTGTGATGTCACGGAAGCGAAGAACAAAGGAAGTGAAGACTGAACCAAACCTACTAGTTCAAGCGACCTCCTATTCTTTCGATACAGGAATACAATATGAGTCCACGGTGAGATTGGTATCATTGTAATACCGAGAACGAAGGACCGATATAGGCCTCGTTGGTATATAAGCGACCTCCTATTCTTTTACTTACGATTTTTATCTATTTGTGGCCACCATTATACAATAAGTCATCCTGAATTGGCGTATCTACGCCCTGAATTGGTATCGAAGTACCCTGAAATGGCACTACATGCCCTGAATGACATCGAGGTGTCTCTGAATTGGCGTGGCTACGCCCTGAATTGGTGTCGCAACACCTCTGAATTGGAGTAAACACTCCTCTGAATTGGCAACAGATGCCTCTGAATCGTCTCGGGACTACTGAATGAGGACTTATCATATAATGTCTTATGTGAAGGTTTCAACTTAATTATCTTAAGTCTAAACTTACTTACTTAATTCTTAATCTAAACTGAAGCTGAATACTGATAGCTTTACTGAATACTGAATCTGAACTTATCTTATATTAAACTGATAACTGAACTTATCTGAGATTGGTTACTGAGTACTGAGCATGTACTGAATTCTAAATCTGAATCTGAATCTGAATCTTTTATTCTTAAGTGATAAACTTAATCTAGAACTAAATGTGAATATGGATCTCAATTACTTCATAATTGAGATTGGGTCTAAAATCCTTATCATGTATCTTTATTCAAAATCTGGCTACTCACACAGTGAGTAGTCTAAGTATGAATCTAAATCTCTTATTCTTAAGTTCTAAACTGAATTCATTGTTGGATTTGAACATGTATCTCATTATCTGGGTAAACTTTATTCTAAAACTCTTATTTGGTAAGATTACTTCATTATATCAATTATATCATAATTGAGTCTAATGTCTTATGAGAAAGGATCTGACATGAATATAGAAACAATGAGTATAAAAAGTATCTTAAGTCAAGCTTATGAAAGTATCATAAGTACCACATATTTAAAAAATATCAATTCTGACAAGATGGTTCAATCCTTCTTATAAAATATGACGTTACCGTGAAATTTTGCATATGAACTTACATATTAAACCTTAAATACCAAAATAGAAATCTTATAAAATATTGTATTACAACCTAATCATAAATTAATGTGTCATTACCTTATAATGCCATCATGAACTCATTTTTACAATACATTGTGATCCCAACAGTACCTTTATTTCTAAAAGTAGACCATGTCTTAATATTCTGAAATTCATATTCTTATATTGTAATTAAATTCTAGATATTATTCATTCTAAGGAATCTAGTTGTTATATCTATACATATGCATGAAATCTTAATGGCATGTTTCTGCTTGAAATCATAATACATAATTATGCCTATAAATATGAGAAATCCTGACAATATATGTGTATTTAAATCCTCAATACAAAACTATCCCAAATCACCAACTAAGTATGGCTACATTACTTGCATATCTTATCTTACAATCTTATTCATTAATTTCAAACATTTCTAAGAAATCTTATAGGAACACGATTCTTTAACTTTCTCATGGACTTGGTCCATGGGTCACAACTATTTTGAGCAACATGTCTCTATTTGAAATTTTGGATATCTCAACTTACATAATGATAGAGATATGAAAATATTCTTGTTTGCATTAAAATCTTAGAACATTGAACTATATAAATTTTAAAAGTCTTATGAGGAGACATGTAAACATACTGAACTTAAAACATGAGTACTCATGGGCATGGACCACTTACCTCTTATACAGATGACATCGATAAGGAAGTCTCCATTCTAAGTTCCATAACTTTAATAACATGGATATCATCATAGTTTTATCAGTCCAACCCTTTGTATTATCTCTTTCTATTTCTGAATGTCAAAACCCCATCTTCCTAACTACATATACCAACTTAAGGTTTGTATTTAGACTAAACATAACTTTAAAGTAAAATCACCATAAAATCTTGGCATTAAAATAAAATAAAACTCATACTATATAATAAATATTATCTTTATACTCAAATAAGACATAAACCGTCTTATGCACTAATATGAACATACACTTCATATAATGAGAATAATTCTCAAACATAGTCACATATTCTAAACTTACTGACTCAATTAGGAAATCAAAGTAGAATACCATCACAGTACTAATATCAGGCCTAATTGGCCATAATATCACTTATAGTGTCAGGATAATCAATTATTATTATTTCATAATGGCTACTCATCTAAAACTAAATACTAATATAATAGCACAAGAAACTTTATCAAATCTCTAGAAAAGTACTCATATAATGTAGGAATAGTCATATATTAAAATATCAGGTCATTTAAAAATCATATCATGGGTGAAATCCCCAAAATACTCTTATTGGTGTTTACATTTAAAACCTCACTAAAACTTCATATATGAAAGATCATGATCTGAATTAATGTTAAACATATCAAAATACACATTCAGTAAAATTTGTATGAATTTCTAAAGGCGTTTACTATTTTTAATTGGCAAAACATCAAAATCATATAGTTTTATCTACCCAGAATATAATAAATATAAGATATCAAAATCATACTCTGGAACTATTTTTATAGAATAGTACACTCAAATAGATTTCTATAGGTACCTTGTTTGTCCCAAACTGAGATCTGTAGCTCAAGATATGAATTTTATAAGTTTACCTAACCTTGGTCAATCTCAACCGTCAAGATTTGATCTAGCGGCCCTCAACTCAGGCACATCTCAGGCCTAGGGCCGGCGCTTCCCCCGTCTTCTTCTCTCACAGGCGCAACACAGTAGTTAAGCCCCTGTTTCTCCATAGAAACAGAGTGTAGCGCCGAGCACCTCTCCAGGGTGATGTCCGACCGTCCAAGATCTACACAGCCGTGAAGTCGCCGCTGAGCCTCCCCCCAGCGTTGAGGCACTTAGGAAAGAGGTCTTCGGCTTGACTAGTTGGTTTTGGATCGGGAGTCTCAACTCCCCTATCTCCCGTGCGTTGAACAGGGAAGCCGCCCGCCTAGGTGGTCAGATGACCCACCGTCTGAGGCAAATGTTGCAGCTTATTCGGAGGGTTGCTCCTTGCCTCGGCGTAACCTCATCCTCGCTTGCCCTGACTGTGCTAGCTTCAAGAGGCGCCATTGGTGGTGTTGTCCTCCAAAAGCCACATCGCCCAAGTCTTAGGCGGCGCCACTCTCTCTTCCTCCTTTTTTCTTTGCGGTTTCTCTATTAATCTCTCTCTTCCGCTCAAAACCCTAAGGACTTTCTTCCTTTGCGGCACGAGGCCTATATCGGTCCTTCGTTCTCGGTATGACAATGAGACCAATCTCACCGTGGACTCATATTGTATTCCTGTATCGAAAGAATAGGAGGTCGCTTGAACTGGTAGGTTTGGTTCAGTCTTCACTTCCTTTGTTCTTCGCTTCCGTGACATCACAACTTACTTATATACGTATACATCTCCTAGACTCATTGAAATATTCTCCTCAAATCGCATAGTCTGACTCCCTACGATGCTTGGATTCCCAAACACGATAGTCTTTTCCTTTCTTTCCTTTGCATCCCACTATTACTAGGGAGCGGATGACATTACTTTTTTTTAATATCCTATGAATAGCAACAGAACTTGCCGATATAGTGTAGTACCACCAACTAAAAATTGGTTTGGGTTGATCCAAGCAATCATTACCCACATATTTTAACTAAGCTTGTTTTCTTCTAAACTCTCCATAGGTAACATCCGTTGCCCAATAGATAACCATCTTTGACCATACCAATTCCAAGCTTCATCACAATTAAACAATTGTCTCATCGTATCTGAATAAATATCACAAAATTTACTAAAGTATATTTAGATATTACTAAATATCAAAATTGTCCAAACAACCCAAAGGTCATTTTTTTCTTCGCTTTTACTTCAAAAAAGAAAACATCAAAAATGTATAGAACCTCTTTCTCAACACAACAATCAACTTCAAGTTCTATAAGGACCAATATCATCAAATGGTGGTCATTTATATATGTGTTCCTCTGCTTCACTCAACACTAATATTGGTACAAATTAGGTCAAAGACGTGATAACTGAGCTCATATGTCTTGATATCGCCTATTTATCCTTTGCCCACAACATGATTAATAACTTATCTTGGTTTTGAAGATCAGGGTGTGACAAGAAATCACTGCACTCGTCACATGTCGTTGGGTACACTTTGGCATCATCAAACGTAGTCCTGAAACATGAATTGTTATACTGGTGATGATTGAATGACTTTGGCACATAAGGATAGACTGTGAGTGATAGATATGAGATTTGTCCCTCATACTAGAGTATGATATCCTGGCCACTTGATTAGCGAGACTAAGAAATGTATGCACATGCACTTGTGAATCAATATATGATATTGATGCCACATTATCTCAAACAATCTACCCTTGGTTCAAGAAATATGAGATGAAGGTTGAGAGGATGACGCGTCCATATGTCAAGTTCACTCTGGATATTAGGGACAAAGGAATTATACAATCACTACAATACCATAGACATATTGTAGGTTTAAAGTTTTTCTCCAACTTTCCATTCACTGATATAGCACTGATGTGCGACTAGGAACAACTTCTTGCTTATGATGTCATAGGCTAGTTATGAACATTTACTGCCAATGTGATATGGGACCTATAGGGTCACACATATAGGAACTCATCTAGAAGAGAAGTTTTATCTTGAATGACAATTGGATTGATTACGATAGTGTTTAGGTATTCAATTCACAGAACAGATCAACTGATTGGATGACTGGTCTGCCAAACCACCATCTCACGGAGTGAGATAGCCGTTTGGGCATCCAAATAGACATATCAAGATTTGAGATGGCCATTTGGATGGTCAGGCTAATCAAAGTTCGAATTGGCTAAGTTCTGCCCTTAAACCGATCAGTTCAATGTGATTGAACCGACAAACACATCTCGACTCACTAGACCGGCGTCTGGGTGAGTGAGACAGACATATCACCTAGGTGAGATGGGTCGGTTGGGCCGAATGAAGGTTTAAAATGTTTTTCAAATAGTTTTGATTGTACTTTACTTGGGGTATAAGGAAAATAATATGTGATATTAATTAGAATCGAAATTGCCAAATTTGAATGTGATTGAGAAATGGCCAA
The DNA here is from genome assembly GCA_963693085.1 of Alisma plantago-aquatica. Lineage (NCBI taxonomy): Eukaryota > Viridiplantae > Streptophyta > Magnoliopsida > Alismatales > Alismataceae > Alisma > Alisma plantago-aquatica. Next base: position 1,095,342,174 of record OY856411.1, read on the forward strand.
ACAACCATTTGGTAGTGCAAGACGACTGTCTCGTGTGACTATACGACCATCTGGGTCACCAGACGACCGTTTTGTCCGTTGCAGTTTGCAAAAATTCAGGATCTTCCGATCCCTTCCACTCTCACACAATCCCGTACAGCATGGGAGACCCTGGTCTCTATTATAAATAGAGGGGTACTGGGGGCTTTCCAAAACACAACACAGACAACTAAGAATCAAATCCTTTGACAACTGTTGTCCTCTATAGTTGTGGTAACTGAGAGAGACCAGACAAGTCCTACCTGGTAGAGAGGGATAGCCAACGGGAGAGAACAATTGAGAATTTGATGTTGTGGGAGAGAAAGTTGGTGACTAGTACACCAATGAGAGGGACAACTCCTTCCTGTCCATTCTTGACGAATGACATGAATTCTAGTTGATCTGTGTGGACTAATCTAGAGGAAGGAGACCTTTAGCTACTGACCGGAGAGCAAAATCAACCTACAATCTGTGGCGAGACCACTGAAGTCACTGCAAAGGTTGAATAGACAACTATTTGTGGTGAAGACTAGGGAATGTACATCTACCGTCTAGGAGAAACTAGTCATCAGTTGTAAAGAAGCCAGTGTTGCCGCTGAACTTGCTCTAGGACTATGTATAACTTGCTAAAACTATCCTTCCTATTTCATAGTAGTTGACGCGATCTTGTTGTTATGGGAATATGGATGGATAAATTTTTTATTTCTACTACTATACTCTATGCCCATATTTCCCAACATGTCATTCCACCAAAATTTGAGGCAATAACGAGTTTTATATGACCAAAAGTCCTTTTAAATAGAAAACAATCCTTGACAATTAAATTGAAGGGTTTCTCACCATCATTTCTCTCTGAAACCCACCAAATGTATTACCCAAAAATTCTAGATTATTTAGAAAAAAATGAGCACCTAGGTTGGTCATAGACTCAAACCCCTTTCTCTAACCTTCCAAATTACTTGACCTCCCTCACCCTTTTTCAGATTCTCACACTGCTCCAACTACAAGTGTGTGACATCATTTGAGGAGTGGATCACCACTAAATCTCTGGAGGTTTGAGTGTCAACGATCTTCTTGTGGCTGTGTCCATTGTGAGTGATATCCAACATTCATGATGTCAAGTAGAACACTTCCTTCATGCTTTCCCCATCATGGGTACAATTCCTAATAAGAGGTAAGACCAACAAGGTTTAAAGCTTCACATATCTCATCCATCAACTATCCTACTAATAGGATCTACATACACATGTTTGAGATGGTGGAGGATGGACTCAAGCATGGTTTAATTTGAAGTTTGTAACTAACTTCACTTGCAATCTCTTCTCCTACAGGTGAGTGAGAGGCCTTCTAGAAATACATGTAGACCAGGGAAATTTTATAGAAATTTTACATGTCAAACTGGTATCTTTGACCAAGGTACTTGTTAGTTTTCTTTGTTTTCATAGTGGAATTTCTTCTATACTTCACAACATCATTCTTGATGATTCTAAATTATTCTTTTTACTATAAGAAACATTATAGTTAAGTCACACTTTGCTTAGGTGTCACCCTCTAACACGTTGCCCACATGGAATTTTACTATGTTGTGCCTCAACTCTATTACATCCTAATTGATTGTGATACTTTTTCTTCCTCTATCTTGTTGGATGATTTAATTGTCTCCATTGCATGCTTGAATTGAGAACTATTTGAATGAAAATGAGAAATTTGTGAAGACAATAATGAATTCAAGGTCTATACTATTTTATTTATCCTACTTGTGTATTAATTTTGAGATATGATGCTTAACATGTTTTGTATATTTAGAACTCAAACTAAATAACCATGCTCAGTGTTAAATGTAGAGATATATATTATATCTAATCTCTATAATAGAGACTACCTTTTCATTTAATTTTTGTAATTTAAATTTTACATATTTTCAAACATCTTCAACTTTTGATATCTACCTAGATTCTTTGCATCTTAAGTATTGCTACCATGACCATTAATTCTCATATCATCACATTTTCTCCAGTGATATGTTATTTTGGTTTATTTTAAGGAAACTATAATGATCATCATGATATGCTTTAGAAGATTCTTTGAAGTTCATAGTCGATGATTTCTTTGGGATTTGGCCTAAATCAAATAGTATTGGAATTAAACTCTATCCTAATATAGCAATGCATCCTATTTGGTGCTGGGAACTGCCTATAGAAGAAACTTAGCTCATCAAGGTTGTGTTTTTACTTCTAAATATGCTGTAAGAAGTTGGTACATGATATGATCTATGGTCATTACATTTTCTCTATAACCCGCTAACATATTTCAATTTGACTTTGTTATCTATTCATGTCAGCGTAAGGTTTTGACTCAAATGGAGGTAAAGATTTACAAGTTGACAAATAGTTGGGTCTCCTTCCCAAATATTGACTTCCATCACCACCAAGAGTATTCTAAATGAGTAGAATAATGCCACAAAATCCATACATGAGTTCCTGAAAATGCCCCCACCTCTATATTATGCATAGTACCGTACCTATTTTTTCTAAACTTCTAAAGGTTTGGATATATATAAATTCTATTCCACCAAGGAATGTTTGTAACTTAACCTTAATTTAGTCCTTTATATAACACACCCAAAACCTAATAGAAGTCCCTAAACCCTAATCTCCATTGTTGAAATATTTCCATCTTCAAAGATCTTCTTCAATTGTTTTGAAAACATAATCAAATTCTTCAAACAAAACACCAAGTTGTGTGTATTATGATCCCATAATGCATATCCATCTTGAGTTTCACTATATTTGTGGGCCTTCACATGTTAGTATAATTTATTTTTAACCCAATATATAAAGTTCAATTCATTTCTTACTGACATGGATTTTATTGCATTGGAATTTTTCTAGGGTTGAGAACCAAATGACCAACCCAAAATCCAAGTGCTCAATAATCTTAGCCACAAGCAGATAGACCGTCTCATAGTGTAGCTTAGGATTGAAAGAAAAGGGCAATGTTTTTAAGAAGTAACTAATTGATTTAACCAAATTAGAAAGAGTATTTAATACAAAAAATTAGTGTTAATAATTTTATGTTTACGAGAACAAAAAGGTTGAATAAAAGTCTATATTTATCAAATAGAGGGAACGCTAGGGTGGATATGTTTCACCATGAGGCCTACATTTTCTCTCTCACTCCATAATAAAAAAGCATGAACTACTAAAATTTGATGCTAGGTAAATGTAGTCCAAACATTGTGCGAATTAAACTAGAATAAATGTCACTCTAGGCTCGCCATCACATTATCTAGAGATCATATACTAATTGCCTCAATTAACACTTGTTCAAAGTTCTCATCAAAGTTTTCATAAGAAACAATCAATGTCCTATATCTTGGGTTAGAAGTTTTCTACATCCGTGATCTGATAAAGAAGAAGATATATTTACCAAACACCTAAATAAGGATATAAATGATTGGTTCAAAACAAGAATGGATGATACAAGCATATATGAAATAGAAAATAATAAAAGTGGACAGTGAGGCTACTCCTACACCCTAGAGAGGGGAATAATCACTCCTAATATTAGTAATAAGGTCAATAGGAAAAAAGGAAGAAATATTTATCATCTAGGTAGAAGATGTGTAGTTTTGGTGTCTGTTAACCACCTTATAGTCTGATGATTAGGATGATCTAACAATCAACAAGGCTAAACCATGAAATTCATTAGAGCGGCCTTTCTATCATGGTTCTTCCTTCTTTGGTATCCTAGACCTGATCATGTCAGGTAGAAACATGAGGATCGATGGATGGTGGAGATGGAGCTGATGAATGAGCTCGTCATCTAAGCCTCAATTGAGGTCTATGACTTTAAGGAATGGTGAGAGTAGTGGATGAATATAGAAATGGTGATTAATGGTTTGATTGATGGACTGATTGATGGACCTAGAGGTAGATGTTGATGACATAGTTACCAGACATGAAGCATGGAGAGGTTATGATGCCTTACAAGGAGGCAAATGCATCATTGTTTATGGAAAACTTCTATGGCTCTTAAGGTTCCCAACACTGAACACCATGAATGCATGAGAAATGAAAGAAGAAAGATGAAGAGTTGCCTCACCGATTTGCATCCCTATCAAGTTGATGCTCTTGTTGATTTGCAATTTTGTCAGGCACCACAAGGATGGCTATGTTGGTTGAAGATATTGACATGAGGTGATCATAATCAAGTAGTTGTTTTGGCAGGTGAAAACAAACTTGGTAGTTTGGAAACACATTAGGGACTAGAGTCTTATTGGGGTAAAATAAGGCATGTCGATGTATGGATCTTTGCTAAACATTGCCCACTTCAGGCACTAGCTGATGACACATGACAATGATGGAGGGGGTTGATTCATGGAAGGGCCGACTGATGGTGTAGCAGACAATGGGTGGGCATCGATGCATACTCCAACCAATGGAGACAATCATGGTTGACTTTTTGCATGGAGAGGGGGATTGAAGTGTGGTGTTGGGGCTGCATTAGTCATTTTAGATTTTCAAGGGGTCCATACAAACCATCAAGCATGGATTGGGGACCCAAAAATAGGCCGATCAAAGGGATCACCATCCTATGTTGGAGTGTAGAGATTGATATCAAGAATTACCATGAAGGTCAAGAAACTATACCAGAACCCTACAAATTTATGTAAAACTAAGGGAAACTAAATGAAGATGTTTCTAAAGCAAAATGAGAAATATAAAATCTAACCTAATCTAAAAATGTGATTTCATTCTCTAAAGCTTCACTCTCCCTTCTCCCTAGATTTCCCCGGCGGCTGCCGCTGGGGGGAGGGAGCGTCGCCCTGATGTCTTCCTCCCCCTGGCCTACCAAACAGCGCACAGTGGTAGTGTATAGTGTGGTGTGATGCTTTGGAGAGGGGCTATTGTTGGGCGACGTCTCGGTTGTGAAGACTGGTGAGGAGATGAAGCTGCGCTGCAAACCTGGTCGTCAGGGCCGGAGCTGGCGTTTCGTCTAGACGACTCCTCGCTGTTCAAGGGAGATGGCCGAAGAGAGCCGCTCCTAGATGATCCAGTTCGTGGAGTACTCCATCATGCAGGTGTGGTGGGCTTCCCCCACCATCGCCATCACCTCCCTTCTTTCATCGAGTGACGTCTGGTGAGGTTGGATTGAAGTCTGTTGCGGTCTTCTGGAGCAAGAAGCGGCTGGGGTCTTCCCCTCGGCTGTCCTGGAGGTTGGGGGTTTGCTGGATCCCTCCCTCGGCTGTGTGGGTTGGACGATGTGGCACACAGTGAGGATTCAGATTCGGCTCGCTTTCGACGCTATCGGCTCCTTCCGTTCATGAGTGATGGAAGGAGAAGGCGCACCCATCTGGATATGTAACTGGTTGCAACCCTGCCTTCGCAGTTGGGTCGGGTTCTCCAACTTGCTTGGCAGGATCCCCCAACATCGCAGCGGCGGAAACTCCCTCCTGGACCTTGGCGCCTCCGGTCATACGAGTATGGCTCCAGGCCATGGTCGTGACCCCTGTTTCCTCCCTTAGAGGTTTTGGGTGTTCGATTCATGTAGCTCGAAAGGGATGCCCCCTGATTTGGTCTATGTTTCCGACATATGACCTTGCGCCTCTCATCTTGATGCTTCGTCAAGATGCTGCTGCCTTTCCATGATCTCTACGATTGTGGCTGTGTCGTGGTTATGATCTGGGCCTTGTCCCAATCGTGGTTGGCTGCCTCAGGCGCTCGACGACAGTCCCCTGGCCTCCAACATTTGTGAAGGACACTTACAAGGTGTTTGATGAAAGCCCCAGTTCGGTGCAAAGTTTGCTGTGCAAATAGCAACTCCTGGTTTTAGTGAGATTCCTATTCATGCTCAATGTGGTTATCAGAAGCAAGGCCCCTAGACGTATGCGGGTGATGATAGTCAGACATGTCCTCTCTTTGTGGGTGAACTAAACGCTAGAGGCTCCATGGATGCTTGTCTCCAGTTGCAAGAATCTTTGGGTGTTTGCTGACAATGCCCCTGTTAAGCTTGAACTACTATTTTGCTTGGACCTTTTGAATGAAGTAATGACCAGGTGCAGATGGCCACTGCTTCAGGGAGAAAGACTTTGAGTGACAATCATGTCTTTCTCATTTTGCTATCTTATGTGTTCCCGCTGAGTTTGTGCTTGGGGTTGGGACAGGCGATGGCTTTCCCTTTTGATTTGGCATATGAGATGGTGTCCATTCAGGCATCTTTGTGGGTGCTATGTCTTGGTCCTATATGCTCTCTCTCTCCCTGCTAGATCCTAAGGGTTTGTTCTGTATCCTGCCCCTTCTCCAAGTCTTTCTTAGTTTGGAGTCTTCTGTTATCGGATCCCTTTTATGTTTCCCTGCGTGGTGACTTGGGATCTATTTTGTTTCCCCAAGGGGCACTTTTGTACCCAAAGTTTTGGTTTTATTAGTAACATGATTTTCGAGCGACAAAAAAAAATATGATTCAAACTATGATAAATATGCATTTTTCACTTATCCTATAGCTCAATTATATACTTTAATTTGGAGTAATTCTTCCCTTTCCCAATAGCACACCAAAATAGAAAAAGAACTGCAATCATTTCTAGGTTGGCAGAGGCACATGGAATTTTGTAAATTGTCATGTTAATTGTATTCATGTGTCACGTCATTCTGTTTCCACCATCAACTCTTTAATCTTGATGGAAATTTCAATTCTTGATTTCTTGGTTGTTGATTCTACATAAAAAATGGTGTGGTATTTTTGAAACATCTGAACCAATAAGTAGTAGTGCATATTGATTTTGGTAGTTATTAATCTTAACTGTATACTTTACTAATGTCAAATAATATGGTAATTTGCAAAAGCTTCACATTGTGAAACCTCTTGGGTTCATTACTATAAGAATGAAAAAGTATTCCAATAACAAAATTCTATTTACATACTTGAGTTAAGTCTAATTGCCTAGTTTGACAAGACATACCACACTTTTATAGCCTTTGACTTTTGCATTCCATGTATGAATACTCTATGCTCATGAATAAGGGGAATATAGTGGTGGTTTTCTTGTTGGGTATTTTGTGATGTCATTTCATCTGAGAACACTGTTGTTGGAAAAAGTATTCCAATAATAAAATTCTATTTACATAAGTGAAATCTAATTGCCTAGTTTGACAAGACATACCACACTTTTATATCCTCTGACTTTTGCATTCCATGTAATGACTAACTATGATCATGAACAAGGGGAATATAGTGGTGGTTTTCTTGTTGGGTATGTTGTGATGCCATTTCATCTACAATAGATACACATTTCTAGCAATAATATTTCTAGACACGTAGAAGTATATCTATGGATAATTCCATATGTATGAGGGAGACGATTTCTAAAATCATCTTGTACTTTGTATATTGTAAACCCCTATATGCAAAAGCTCTCTATGACGTATCTGATAATAAAAAAACTCAAAATTTTCCTCTTTAGGTCTGTATGACTCCTTGTCTATCATGATACTAAACCATTTTAACTCATTTTTTACTTTGAAAATGGATAATTTCTTTTTATTTATAACTTCACTTCTACTAAAGATTGAAATGGCTAATGAGTACCTCAATATCACTATTGGAAGAACTGTGATTGTCTAGTTGCTATAATGGCTTGTTTTTAGAATCTATTCTAAAATAGATTCGACAAACATGTTATAAACTTGTACTTATCATCCATAATGAAGCAACATTCTACTTTATTAAATACGAGGGTTTGTCTACAAAGTACTCATTTATGCTACAATGTATTGTATTTTATTGTACACATTATCTTCCAATAATCATATTTTCTTACCTCTCATGATCTTCCATTTGAGCATACTTCTATTGATTATGTGCATAGTGGTACGTCTTTGCATTGTTGGCCATCTCCATCTGCTAATGTAAAGATTAATTTCCTAATTATATGTTGGTTTTCTTATATGTTTCAAGATAAAAGGTGATAGTGTTTTTTTTTGGTGTTTATTCTAACTTTGCACATAGTGTGGATTCAAGAAGAACATGTATCTTCTTGTTTCTTATAATTATCATAATCATTAATTGAAGTAAACTGATTTAGTACTATCTTTGTAGCCTTACATTTGATTTATTTATATGAGCTTTAACTATGAATGGTTTTTGGACAATGTTTGTAGGTTATGTAAGGGGTAACTACATTTTATCTCAATGGGTCTGGGACTTACTCCTACATGAAGTAGATTGAATCTGTACTTCATTTTCATGCTGATGTATTCTAGTAAGAATGCTAAACACAAGAACTCTATCATAATCACTATTCAATTATGTATAACTTGTTTATATATTACATGTATTCATATAGAGATGTAATTTTCATCACTAAGATTTATTAGGAACACTAGAAGTCTACACTAAGTATGTGAATTCCTAGTTACAGCCTTCATTTCAAATTGAAGTTATGGTATAACTGATACCTTGTTATTGAAAAAATAGGTAAGCACAACTTAAATGCTACTTTATGTGATGAGTAGTATATGCAAAAAATGCATGTCATTGTCACATGACTTCTATTAGTTCTTTTAACCAGAAAATGGAACATATATAATATATTTATAATTTTCAAACAAATATAGTAATAAAAACCTTTGATGTAGTGTTAAAACATAGGATCATATTTGATTGATTCTTATGTACATTACAACCACAAGTAAATTATTACCAATTTAGCATTCACATCACTTATTAGGATTGACAGGTAATATGTTTAATGGCGCGTGATAATATTTTTGTACGTTATATCAAGTAGTTACATCATGTTTTCTATGATTTTGTTCTTGAACACTTATCATGTTACCATCATTACTTCGTTTACTATATTAAACATCTAATATTGTATGTAGCTCAAAATGATCTGGAACTCATATCGCTCAAAAGTCCCAATTTTATTATATTGTATGATTCTATACTATTTCTCTAATTTTAATCATTTTCAGTAACATGCCCATTGCACAAAAATAGATTTAATGAGATTTAGTTAATTATGATGCTCATTTTCTAGATTACAAATGGTAGAAACGATGAATTCCAAAAATATTTTAAGTGGACAAAGAAAGAAGCCCTATGAAAATCGAGGAAGATTGTCAAAGTTACAAAACAACATGTGTTGAACCCTCGAATACTACTACATACATCCTAATCACTATGTTTCTTGAAATCATTTTTGTCTATAATAATCAAATTTTATTTATTTGATTTTGTAACAAATATGTGGGAAAATGTTATTGTAATACCCTATGTAAATTGTGAAAAACCATTCACCTAACAAGTTTAGACTAATTCTTAGAAATTGAAATGATTTACAAGGCCTTGAGGAATGCCATGCCACTTACATGAATTGTGATTCCCTATATTTGATGTCTATATGATTTGTACTTTGCTTGTATTCAATCCATGAATGAAAAGAGAGAGAAATTAAAAGCATGTATCTAATTATTATTGAGGTATGTGTAATGAAATTATCATATTACACATTGGTGAGCACTTTCATCATTTCTACTTGAAATACACTGAGAAGCAACTGAGTTGGAGCATACTTGAGGACAAGTATGTTTTAAGGTTGGGGTGGTAATAAATCCCTTAAATGGGTCCTCATCTTGTGTGAATCTGCCTATTTTTCACATCTAGATGTTTCATTATGCATGCCTTTCCCACAATGATTGGTTTCATAAGAAAATACACTTATGGATGTTATTTGCATGATTTTAAGGTACTTTGACCAACATTTTGATGGAAGGGAGAGAAGGAGGATCCTATGGTTCCTCCCCCCTTGAAGGATCCCCAAGTGATCCCTAGAGCTTCTCCAACCTACCCCAAGAGGCCAAACAAAAAGGCAAAGTAAAGAACATTATGGATGAGCAAAGTGAAGATCAAAGTGAAAGGAAAGACCCTCAACACGAAGGCAGTGCAACAAAACATCATGCCACCAATTGCCAAAGTCATAGTGGATATCAACACTTAAAGAAACTCCAAGGAACTCAAGTAGTAAGGACGTTCTGTCATGCCAGATAGAACGATCATGCTGCCATGCTTCCAAGATGCATATTCCAAGGAAAATGACTTGGCCTTGACCTCTCCACAATGATCATGCTACTCACCATGACAGTTCTACCCAATTTCCACCACGACCCTGCTGCTCAGATCCCAAAAATCCAAAATTGAACTGTTTATTTAACATTTTCCCAACAACCATTATCCATCACCACAACCAACCTACATCTCCCCAACATGCTTGTTCTGCCCAAAATGGTTGTGATACAGACCTAACCCTACTGCTTTCCTAATGTCATTTTACTGAAATTCCCCCCTTAAATCTATCCTTTCAAGCCCCTATATAAACATTGGTGGCGACGGGGAGCAAAAGGTATGTTTTATATAGCATCCATTGAGCCAGATACTCAATTCTACCTTCCTTCCATTCATTTCCACCTTCCCCCAACTCAAAACCTACTTTTGTAGGTTTTTGGTCATTATCCTTCCACTTTCAATGCTATTTCTCATCCCTGGAGAAGGAGGCCAAGCTTGGAGTAGCTAGAGGTGAAGGTTGAAGCTTCTTCATCAACATTTATGTTGTTTCTTCCTTCCTCTTCCCTTTCTTTTGATTTTCTTTGACAATGTCTAGATAAGCCCCCTTTGCAGGCTATTTGGGGTGAATTGTTTGACTTTGGTACCATGTTGGGGAAATAATTTATAAATATTGTGTTTTGTTTGTTTATGGTTATATTCTACTTCTATCTTATTTCCCAATTTTCTCTTATGTGAATGGTTCTTGATAACACCTAGGTTGTGGGGAAGATGGGTGATATGTGTCTAATTTGGGATTTCACTCCTAGGTCTAACTAGTGGATCCCTAGATAGATACCCTTCTTCTTACATATATGTACACTCTCTTACCTTTGAAAGATCTAAGTAGCTAGTCTAAACACTCTTAGTACAAATTGCTTGGAACTACTTAGAGGCTAGATGGGAGGTGACATGGGGTGAAAACCCCTCATTTCCACCCTCCATTACTACCCTTGCCCCCCCAATTGCTCTAAGAGATTCCATCCTAGAAACCTATACTTGTTAGGTCATGGCTGAGTTCCACTAAAACTTAGTAAATTGAGACTAGAAAGGTTAGATAGGGGGTGATAGAGACTAGTTCCACTGTACACACCCTATTCCATCCATGGACAACTAGTAGTTTAGGGCATCTAATTATCATTTGTCTTGCTTGTTTGGTTTTATAACTTAAATGAATTAATGATGTTTGCATGTTATGAACCCTCAACCTATTTAATTATCACATTTGACCCAAAAACAACTCACATTCCCCTTTGATTTGTAAGACCCTAATTTTATTATTTGCTTAACTATCGTTAACCTAGTTAGCTTTCTTTATTTGCTAGCTTAATAAGTTGTATTATTCATGTTACTAAAGCCTTGATAGAGTAGTTACCGCTAGTCCTTAGTTTCTTGTGCTAGTTCTTGGTTTCTAATTGCTAGTGTAGTCCTCTAGTTGCCTTTCTTGCATAATTTCTAGTCTAGTGCTTCTTCTTTCCTATTTATTTAATCTTGCTCTAGATTGTTAATCAAGATTCTCTCTCTAGTGTAATGTTTAGTGTTTTCTTTTCTCTTGCTTATTTTCATTGTTTAGCTAGTTAGTGTTAATTGTCTAGGGTTAATATAGGTTTGTTTCTTGCCCCTTTCAATTGCTTTCTTGATCATTTAGTGTAATTCCAAAATCAAGATCAAACCCTTAAAACTGTAGTCTCTACATTAGGAAGCTAGCATAAATGAACATAGCTCTACTGCCCCCGCTCACTTGGGTTTGACCCCAAATTTCCATTCCTATACTAGGTTATAAATAAGAGTGTGTCCAAACTTTATTTAAAAATATCAAAAGAAGTAAGTTTGCCTAAGGCGCATCTAGACATGTCAAGTTGGCTAGGGCACCTGGGTTAGATCAAGCTTTGTATCACCATTACTAGGGAGAGTGGTGCTTGACCAAGCTAGTTTGTTTTTCTTTGACTTTTCCTATTGCCCTCACCATTGCTATTTACTATTCTTTTGGTTATTTTTGCATCCAAGTTTGGTAACTTTTTTTTCTATTGCTTGGTTGTGCCTTGTCCAAGTGACATTTAGTGCAAATTTAGACATCAATGTATCTCTATTGATTCCTTTTTTGAACATCCAAATATAGGGTGACGTTGACAAAGGAATCACTGCATTCAACCTTTAAAAGACAAGATGGAAAATTGAGATTCAAAATAGAATATAAACCACGATGAGGAGGTACCAGATCATCTACCTCCTCCTCCACCTCAATTCAAGCCTCTTCATGGTTACTTTATTCTAGGAGACTACAAATAGCCTATTGTAACAATAGTGGAACAAATGCCCAAGAAGTAGCTTTATATTTCATTGGGTCTTCTTTGACTTCTTCCTACATTTAATGGGTTGGAAATTGAAAATCCATACAAGCATGTGAATGCCTTCCTAGAGACTCACTCTACTTTCTGCACCCCCATAGCAACTGATGATTCCACACATCCCACATTGTTCCCATTTTACCAAAAAGACAATGCCAAAGATTGAAATGATTAGAAAATACGAGTTGGAGAGATAGGAAGAATGCCTTCTTGAATAAATTCTATTCTATTGCAAGTTTGAGAAAAATGCAACATGCTATAATAAATTTCATCTAAATGGATAATGAAAGGTTCCATGATTATTGACAAAGATTCTTGAAGATGTTGAGAGAGTGTCCTCACCATAAAGTTTCCTTATGGCAGTTGTCCAATCTTCTTACTCTAGACTCTCTCAAGTCAAGCTATAGTGAGTTATTCTTATGGAGAATTTTCATGGCTAACTCTCAAAGAGTATTATCCATTGTTTGAGAATTTTGTACAAAACTCAAGACATTGATCTTCTAGCATAGTTAATGATTGTGACCATGCCATTGGGGTGATACATTCAACTTCTAATGATGCAAGGCCACACATGATGAAGATTCTTGTTGAAATGGTGAATCTTATGAAGAATCAATGGGAAGTTCTCCTTATCACTCTATCAATTCTACTAAGTCCTTGGGTGAGTGAGGGCATCATGGTGTGAAGACACGTACTTGTTCCTAAACTGGAAAAATGCCACATCATGGTAACTAAGGGCATTGTGTTTAGAAATAGAGTGTCAAACAAGGGTATGGAAGTAGAACCAAAAAAATAGAATTTATCTCTAAGCATCCTTCACCATTGTTGTTAAAGATAGTGAGGAGCTTCTAGGACATGCTCAGTTCTATAGACATCTTATTAAAGAATTTTTGAAAATCACCAAGCCTCTTTCATATTTTCTAGAAGAATATGTTGAATCACATTTTCCATTTTGAAAGAAAAAATCATTTTAGCACCCATAGTTGTGTCTCTGGATTAGAGTCATGCCTTTGAGATTATGTATAATGCATCCAACTATGGATTCAGAGTAGTGTTAGAACAAGGAAGAACAAAAATATGTCAATAATTTGCTAGTCTAATCACACTTTCAATTATGCACAATTAAATTACATAACAAGTAAAAAATAACTTGGTCATGGTTTTCACATTTGATAGATTTCATCAATACTTGATCGGGTTTAAAGTCATTGTGTGGACTAATCATGTAAAGACCTCACTTTTCAGCAACCCCCAATTAAGGAAGGCCAAAAATATGAGAGCCTTTACCTACAAGATTTTACCCAACGATCCAGATTTAGCAAATAATAAATAAAAGAAAACATTTTCAATTAAATTTAAAATACTGTTTACAATTGTACAACAATATACCTCATGGAATTAATACCAATTGAGAAGAAGTATCATCTATCTAATCCTCCTTTTGATAACTTTAATACCTTCCATGGATTTTCTTCTTTATCTTCATGTTTGTATCTTGTGTATCAACTACCTAAAACACTGACAACTAAAACACAGTCAACATATTTCTATACTGGTACATGGGTTCATCCAATAATAAAAAATACATATATTCAATCATCATTTACATGCACATAAGAACTTGTGTTTTCTTTTATATTCTGATCCATTCTTGGTTCACTATCTTAGGTGTAGCCACTATCCATCATTGGACTTATGCACATTACCCTTTAATCAGTGTAACCTAGGGTTCAAAATACCATTATTTACTTTATGTGATACTCATAGGGACATTATAATTTGCATGGAATAAATAAACATCCAACATATATCATTCATTCAATCTTTGAGAAACCTAAAAAAATGTCAAAATTCGATACATGTAATCATAAGTGTAACCACATACCTTGATGGTGAGCCATGGAGATTAAGCAAACATTCTCCAAGTATATTATCCAGTCAAGCAGGAAAATCAAGCAATCATCAAATAATATGCATTATGTAATTTCTAAAGTGTCACCATCACATTAATTACATTAAACCCTACTCAGTCCTAATATATGGTTAGTTTGTGGATAAGGAATAAGGGTATTAACCCTATTTCCATGACATATTTAACATTAGGTGAACCCTACTTACTAGATCCATCTTATCCTTTCATTAAGATCACTTAGATCAAATATGTTCATTAACAAAATAGCAAGTTAGGATCTTTAGCCCTAATTCCACATATAAATGAGTATCCACATTATGGACCCTAGTTAACTTATCATTATTACCATAATTACATATATTATCATTATGCTCAACAAGATCAGATAATAGCATAAAAGAAAGGCTTTTAATGTTTTCCACATTATAATACCCAAAACTAGGGTTTCCATGTGATAATCACCACTTCATCATATGTTACCATGGAACAAAAGTACTAATTAGATCTCAATTATATTTTCTTTGTTTTCCTCTCATTCTCCTGATCATTTTTCATATATTACTTGTCTAATTCCGATCTACCAATATTTAGTTATGATTTATTAAAGACTATCAAATCTAGGCCAATCAGAAAGCACCACATCAACATATTTATCTTTTTATTTGCTTCCATACTGGCTCAATATTAGGCGGCAAAAGACTCTTATGCCCTTCCTATCATACACATGACCTTAGTGAAATCAGGTCATTTGACCCTTTCTTTTCCTCCTCGCACGGATGCGCTTGTGCGTGATTGCCGTTGGTGCCACATCCAGGTCTGACGTTGTGGACAATCCTCTACATCTGTACATCACCTCCCTCTCCGCCATCATCTTCTAGAGTTAATATTGAAGCTCTGGTCCACCTTCTTCCAAGGAACAGTGGGAAGGAGCTCAGTAGTAAGGCTCTGCACAAGCACCATAGAGGATGCTCAACCTTCTGCCATCTTGTGTCACCTCCACCCAGACTCCTCCGGTTTTGGGTAGAAAATCGCCGCTATGGCGTAACAAACATCACCCAAATATACTCCTTGAAGACCATAGAAGGTGAAGTTGGAGACTTTGTAAAGAATGGAAGGTGGTCAGTAGCATCATCTAGAATGGTCGAGAGCCATCCACGAGGCAAGGTGCCTCTACCCACGCTGCCTCGGTAGGGTGCTGAGTAGTGCGGGTCTTTGACGTGTCCATTAGTCATTCCTTTATCTCCCCTTTGTCTCATCATTGACAAGGGACTTATGCTCCCTTCTAGGCTATAGGGGTCCTCTACATATATACCTTCCCCAATAGGGACTTTAGGGTTACGATGGAGAGGAAGAGAGGAAAAGTAGCTCATAGAGAGAGAGACTTGGGTTGGTTGGACAGTGAGAGCCCCAACAAGACATATGAGGGAGAGGGCTAGATTGGCTAGTTGTGTGTCAATCAAACACCTTATACAAACCTTCTCTTGCACTTTCCTTTTCTTGTTACTTTTCCACATCTCCTTAACATAATGACTTTCTATAATCGTACACATGCCTCCTTCACTAAGATATTTTACTCGACGTCAGCTAATATTATGAGGAATCAAAAAGTGATATTAGGAGAGGTTATATTCCTCCTACACTCTTTTACATAAAACCCTTGGCTTTTATCACATTCCTATCAAGCCTTGTATTTGGCAAACAAAAGTCATTAACGAAAGCATATCAATATATGAAAGTTTATTGGATACTTCAGTCGTGAATTCTAGATTATTCTTTTTCCTTAAATCAATTATCCTCTTTTCAAAAAAACTTATAATGCTTTTAACCATCTATTTCTAGTAAGTTGGGATTTAATGGTATGTCTTCCCTAGACAAAACTTACTCTTTTTAGGCAATATTTAAAAAAATGCCATCATCACATGTGCTATCCTTTTTCTCCAATATTTAGAATTCTCTTTCATTCTATTATTATTTTTGATCATACCAAAGGTTAAATAAAAATATTCTCATTTGATGTCTTCACCATCGTGTTGCCAAACTTGGCTAGATAATTATCTAAAACATCTCATCTCTTAATTTTCTGTTTATTTATTTATCTTGTGCCACAAGAACCCATGCCACAAAGGTGATTAACATTTTTATTCCATCAATAATACCATTAGAGAAGATTATTTATCAAATCATGCTTTATATTTATATTGTTCATTTTTACCAAAATTGGGGATATTACATTCACCCCTCCTAAAAATGATTTTTGTCCCAACATTCAAACTTAGTATGCTTAAGGTAAATGGCAACTCAACTTATTTCACAACTTAGGGTTATCAACCCTACTTAAATTATCTTTAATCATTTTATTAACACACAAATACCTCACATTATTATTGATATTGGTATTTTGAATTAAATTCAAGGCATAACCACATCCTTAGTATTCATATAATATTATCTCTTATGATTGTATTTTCATTTGTGATTTCAACTGCACTTAGAAATTACCTCTCACTTAGGTTTTCAACCTATTGTACATATATTTTCAAATAAGGGTGAGGTAACACCTCTAACCCTAGATCATGTCATTAACTTCAACTTAAGGTATACATTCTCATATGTCAATTTTAAGCATAACATGCGTCTACCCAATCTCTTTTCCTCATAATGAGATGAAATAAGCAATTGACTACAACCCAAACACAAAGTTCATTCAATTCCAAGAGCAGAGATGGTACATCCACACATTATCTTTCAATTTCACATTTTAAGTTAAATAATTCACAACATAACTCTAAACCATTCATACTTTTTAATTACACATTATTCTTATATTTCATGAAGTCAAATGCCTCTTTCACGCTTGAGTTTGTACACAACTCCTCTTGTGATTTCATTATTATATGACTTCTTTGTATCTTATGCATTTACACCTCAAGTATCATGAGCCTTAGCCACTTCCTTGAGGTCTCTAGTGGTATAGGTACTTTTGGAGAAATTTCATCCTTACACATCAAGGGAGTGCTTCTCACATTCACCAATTAGGCTACATGATCATCATGAAGGTAGCTAATCTCTTGAGTTATGTACTTTGGGCAAACCTAGTCGTGACCTCCCAAACACATGGTCTTATGTATCCATGGTACAATCAACTTTAATCCCATCAGTCCTATGTACCTTTAATACACCCTACTTAACCTTAGGATTGACTTAGGACTCTACCCTTCCCAAGGGTTTCTTTGAGATGAGACAAATTTAACTATTTTCAAGCACATTATCTTCATATGTAATTCTTTAAACTGGACTTCCTCCATCTCTTATAATTATCATTATTCAATTTATGTCCCCTCATTGGACTCATGTCAAATTTCTCTTTCAGGCTCGGTCTCATACTATCAGTCACTCCCACATTGACTTTTCCTCATGTTTCTCAGCGATGACATACTTGGATTCAAAGGATCATATTCAATATATGCGCTAACATATTTTATATCCTTAATTCTCCATTATTTGGGTGATAGTTAAGGTTATCTCAAACTTTAAATTGATTTAATCAAATTTCCTTTCTAGGGTAGGTCCTAAACTAGGGTGCGTTCGTGGCTCATAGGAGGAAGTTAGGCTCTCTAGGCACAACCTTACCCCATGGTCTAAGGTTTTGCCTCACCCATAGGTTATCTTCCCACTCTTCGGTTGAACCACCCCGGGTTGGCACACTAGACCTAAATGTTTCATATTTTCATCATTTTTTATGCATGGTTGCTATCATAACATCTCAACCCATTTTTACTCAAACTCTGGGATACCCACTATTAGGTACTTGTACCTATAGTGGACGTTGGGCCACCTCTCATTCAGGATCTAGGTGCCATGTTGGCCTTCCAAATCTGGGGCCTGACCTCGTATGACCTTCCCAAACCATGTTATCTTTGAATTATGGGTCTTCTTTTTCAAGCTTGCTAGTGCTTTCCAATTATGCTTCTTCATCAAAAACAAAAAAGATTTTCCTAAGTATTTTCTTGATTAGAATCTCCTCTTTGTTAGGCACACCTAGATTTGGTAATCTCCACAACATGATTCGCGGGATGCTGGAGCAACAAAGCAATCTCTTATGGAAAACATGAACTCCCACATTAGCTCATTATACGAATGCAATGCTTTGAAGCAGAGGCCCACAAGGTTGGAGCAATCAAGCAGACCATACACTCTCTGCTCAATGCCTAAGTTTTGAAGCATATGATTGTCCATATAGTGTGTAGATTTGAAGACTAGGGAATGCACATCTACCGTCTAGGAGAAACTAGTCATCAGTTGTAAAGAAGCCAGTGTTGCCGCTGAACTTGCTCTAGGACTATGTATAACTTGCTAAAACTATCCTTCCTATTTCATAGTAGTTGACGCGATCTTGTTGTTATGGGAATATGGATGGATAAATTTTTTATTTCTACTACTATACTCTATGCCCATATTTCCCAACATGTCATTCCACCAAAATTTGAGGCAATAACAAGTTTTATATGACCAAAAGTCCTTTTAAATAGAAAACAATCCTTGACAATTAAATTGAAGGGTTTCTCACCATCATTTCTCTCTGAAACCCACCAAATGTATTACCCAAAAATTCTAGATTATTTAGAAAAAAATGAGCACCTAGGTTGGTCATAGACTCAAACCCCTTTCTATAACCTTCCAAATTACTTGACCTCCCTCACCCTTTTTTAGATTCTCACACTGCTCCAACTACAAGTGTGTGACATCATTTAGGAGGGGATCACCACTAAATCTCTGGAGGTTTGAGTGTCAACGATCTTCTTGTGGATGTGTCCATTGTGAGTGATATCCAACATTCATGATGTCAAGTAGAGCACTTCCTTCATGCTTTCCCCATCATGGGTACAATTCTTGACAAGAGGTAAGACCAACAAGGTTTAAAGCTTCACATATCTCATCCATCAACTATCCTACTAATAGGATCTACATACACATGTTTGAGCTGGTGGAGGATGGACTCAAGCATGGTTTAATTTGAAGTTTGTAACTAACTTCACTTGCAATATCTTCTCCTATAGGTGAGTGAGAGGCCTTCTAGAAATACATGTAGACCAGGGAAATTTTATAGAAATTTTACATGTCAAACTGGTATCTTTGACCAAGGTACTTGTTAGTTTTCTTTGTTTTCATAGTGGAATTTCTTCTATACTTCACAACATCATTCTTGATGATTTTAAATTATTCTTTTTACTATAAGAAACATTATAGTCAAGTCACACTTTGCTTAGGTGTCACCCTCTAACACGTTGCCCACATGGAATTTTACTATGTTGTGCCTCAACTATATTACATCCTAATTGATTGTGATACTTTTTCTTCCTCTATCTTTTTGGATGATTTAATTGTCTCCATTGCATGCTTGAATTGAGAACTATTTGAATGAAAATGAGAAATTTGTGAAGACAATAATGAATTCAAGGTCTATACTATTTTATTTATCCTACTTGTGTATTAATTTTGAGATATGATGCTTAACATGTTTTGTATATTTAGAACTCAAACTAAATAACCATGCTCAGTGTTAAATGTAGAGATATATATTATATCTAATCTCTGTAATAGAGACTACCTTTTCATTTAATTTTTGTAATTTAAATTTTACATATTTTCAAACATCTTCAACTTTTGATATCTACCTAGATTCTTTGCATCTTAAGTATTGCTACCATGACCATTAATTCTCATATCATCACATTTTCTCCAGTGATATGTTATTTTGGTTTATTTTAAGGAAACTATAATGATCATCATGATATGCTTTAGAAGATTCTTTGAAGTTCAGAGTTGATGATTGCTTTGGGATTTGGCCTAAATCAAATAGTATTGGAATTAAACTCTATCCTAATATAGCAATGCATCCTATTTGGTGCTGGGAACTGCCTATAGAAGAAACTTAGCTCATCAAGGTTGTTTTTTTACTTCTAAATATGCTGTAAGAAGTTGGTACATGATATGATCTATGGTCATTACATTTTCTCTATATCCCGCTAACATATTTAAATTTGACTTTGTTATCTATTCATGTTAGCGTAAGGTTTTGACTCAAATGGAGGTAAAGATTTACAAGTTGAAAAATAGTTGGGTCTCCTTCCCAAATATTGATTTCCATCACCACCAAGAGTATTCTAAATGAGTAGAATAATGCCACAAAATCCATACATGAGTTATTGAAAATGCCCCCACCTCTATATTATGCATAGTACCGTACCTATTTTTTCTAAACTTCTAAAGGTTTGGATATATATAAATTCTATTCCACCAAGGAATGTTTGTAACTTAACCTTAATTTATTCCTTTATATAACACACCCAAAACCTAATAGAAGTCCCTAAAACCTAATCTCCATTGTTGAAATATTTCCATCTTCAAAGATCTTCTTCAAATTTTTTGAAAACATAATCAAATTCTTCAAACAAAACACCAAGTTGTGTGTATTATGATCCCATAATGCATATCCATCTTGAGTTTCACTATATTTGTGGGCCTTCACATGTTAGTATAATTTATTTTTAACCCAATATATAAAGTTCAATTCATTTCTTACTGACATGGATTTTATTGCATTGGAATTTTTCTAGGGTTGAGAACCAAATGACCAACCCAAAATCCAAGTGCTCAATAATCTTAGCCACAAGCAGATAGACCATCTCATAGTGTAGCTTAGGATTGAAAGAAAAGGGCAATGTTTTTAAGAAGTAACTAATTGATTTAACCAAATTAGAAAGAGTATTTAATACAAAAAATTAGTGTTAATAATTTTAAGTTTACGAGAACAAAAAGGTTTAATAAAAGTCTATATTTATCAAATAGAGGGAACTCTAGGGTGGATATGTTTCACCATGAGGCCTACATTTTCTCTCTCACTCCATAATAAAAAAGCATGAAATACTAAAATTTGATTCTAGGTAAATGTAGTCCAAACATTGTGCGAATTAAACTAGAATAAATGTCACTCTAGGCTCGCCATCACATTATCTAGAGATCATATACTAATCGCCTCAATTAACACATGTTCAAAGTTCTCATCAAAGTTTTCATAAGAAACAATCAATGTCCTATATCTTGGGTTAGAAGTTTTCTACATCCGTGATCTGATAAAGAAGAAGATATATTTACCAAACACCTAAATAAGGATATACATGATTGGTTCAAAAGAAGAATGGATGATACAAGCATATATGAAATAGAAAATAATAAAAGTGGATAGTGAGGCTACTCCTACACCCTAGAGAGGGGAATAATCACTCCTAATATTAGTAATAAGGTCCATAGGAAAAAAGGAAGAAATATTTATCATCTAGGTAGAAGATGTGTAGTTTTGGTGTCTGTTAACCAACTTATATTCTGATGATTAGGATGATCTAACAATCAACAAGGCTAAACCGTGAAATTCATTAGAGTGGCCTTTCTATCATGGTTCTTCCTTCTTTGGTAGCCTAGACCTGATCATGTCAGGGAGAAACATGAGGATCGATGGATGGTGGAGATGGAGCTGATGAATGAGCTCGTCATCTAAGCCTCAATTGAGGTCTATGACTTTAATGAATGGTGAGAGTAGTGGATGAATATAGAAATGGTGATTAATGGTTTGATTGATGGACCTAGAGGTAGATGTTGATGACATAGTTACCAGACATGAAGCATGGAGAGGTTATGATGCCTTACAAGGAGGCAAATGCATCATTGTTTATGGAAAACTTCTATGGCTCTTAGGGTTCCCAACACTGAACACCATGAATGGATGAGAAATGAAAGAAGAAAGATGAAGAGTTGCCTCACCGATTTGCATCCCTATCAAGTTGATGCTCTTATTGATTTGCAATTTTGTCAGGCACCACAAGGATGGCTATGTTGGCTGAAGATATTGACATGAGGTGATCATAATCAAGTAGTTGTTTTGGCAGGTGAAAACAAACTTGGTAGTTTGGAAACACATTAGGGACTAGAGTCTTATTGGGGTAAAATAAGGCATGTCAATGTATGGATCTTTGCTAAACATTGCCCACTTCAGGCACTAGCTGATGACACATGACAATGATGGAGGGGGTTGATTGATGGAAGGGCCGACTGATGGTGTAGCAGGCAATGGGTGGGCATCGATGCATACTCCAACCAATGGAGGAAATCATGGTTGACTTTTTGCATGGAGAGGGGGATTGAAGTGTGGTGTTGGGGCTGCATTAGTCATTGTAGATTTTCAAGGGGTCCATACAAACCATCAAGCATGGATTGGGGACCCAAAAATAGGCCGATCAAAGGGATCACCATCCTATGTTGGAGTGTACAGATTGATATCAAGCACTACCATGAAGGTCAAGAAATTATACCATAACCCTACAAAATTGATGTAAAACTAAGGGAAACTAAATGAAGATGTTTCTAAAGCAAAATGAGAAATATACAATCTATCCTAATCTAGAAATGTGATTCAAACTATGATAAATATGCATTTGTCACTTATCCTATAGCTCAATTATGTACTTTAATTTGGAGTAATTCTTCCATTTCCCAATAGCACACCAAAATAGAAAAAGAACTGCAATCATTTCTAGGTTGGCAGATGCACATGGAATTTTGTAAATTGTCATGTTAATTGTATTCATGTGTCACGTCATTCTGTTTCCACCATCAACTCTTTAATCTTGATGGAAATTTCAATTCTTGATTTCTTGGTTGTTGATTCTACATAAAAAATGGTGTGGTATTTTTGAAACATCTGAACCAAAAAGTAGTAATGCATATTGATTTGGGTAGTTTTTAATCTTAACTGTATACTTTACTAATGTCAAATAATATGGTAATTTGCAAAAACTTCACATTGTGAAACCTCTTGGGTTCGTTACTATAAGAATGAAAAAGTATTCCAATAATAAAATTCTATTTACATACTTGAGTTAAGTCTAATTTCCTAGTTTGACAAGACATACCACACTTTTATAGCCTTTGACTTTTGCATTCCATGTATGACTACTCTATGCTCATGAACAAGGGGAATATAGTGGTGGTGTTCTTGTTGGGTATGTTGTGATGTCATTTCATCTGAGAACACTGTTGTTGGAAAAAGTATTCCAATAATAAAATTCTATTTACATACTTGAGTGAAATCTAATTGCCTAGTTTGACAAGACATACCACACTTTTATATCCTCTGACTTTTGCATTCCATGTAATGACTAACTATGATCATGAACAAGGGGAATATAGTGGTGGTTTTCTTGTTGGGTATGTTGTGATGCCATTTCATCTACAATAGATACACATTTCTAGAAATAATATTTCTAGACACGTAGAAGTATATCTATGTATAATTCCATATGTATGAGGGAGACGATTTCTAAAATCATCTTGTACTTTGTATATTGTAAACCCCTATATGCAAAAGCTCTCTATGACGTATCTGATAATAAAAAATCTCAAAATCTTCCTCTTTAGGTCTGTATGACTCCTTGTCTATCATGATACTAAACCATTTTAACTCATTTTTTACTTTGAAAATGGATAATTTCTTTTTATTTATAACTTCACTTCTACTAAAGATTGAAATGGCTAATGAGTACCTCAATATCACTATTGGAAGAACTGTGATTTGCTCTAGTTGCTATAATGGCTTGTTTTAGAATCTATTCTAAAATAGATTCGACAAACATGTTATAAACTTGTACTTATCATCCATAATGAAGCAACATTCTACTTTATTAAATACGAGGGTTTGTCTACAAAGTACTCATTTATGCTACAATGTATTGTATTTTATTGTACACATTATCTTCCAATAATCATATTTTCTTACCTCTCATGATCTTCCATTTGAGCATACTTCTATTGATTATGTGCATACTGGTACGTCTTTGCATTGCTGGCCATCTCCATCTGCTAATGTAAAGATTAATTTCCTAATTATATGTTGGTTTTCTTATATGTTTCAAGATAAAAGGTGATAGTGTTGTTTTTTTTGGTGTTTATTCTAACTTTGCACATAGTGTGGATTCAAGAAGAACATGTATCTTCTTGTTTCTTATAATTATCATAATCATTAATTGAAGTAAACTGATTTAGTACTATCTTTGTAGCCTTACATTTGATTTATTTATATGAGCTTTAACTATGAATGGTTTTTGGACAATATTTGTAGGTTATGTAAGGGGTAACTAGATTTTATCTCAATGGGTCTGGTACTTACTCCTACATGAAGTAGATTGAATCTGTACTTCATTTTCATGCTGATGTATTCTAGTAAGAATGCTAAACACAAGAACTCTATCATAATCACTATTCAATTATGTATAACTTGTTTATATATTACCCGTATTTATATAGAGATGTAATTTTCATCACTAAGATTTATTAGACACAATAGAAGTCTACACTAAGTATGTGAATTTCTAGTTACAACCTTCATTTCAAATTGAAGTTATGGTATAACTGATACCTTGTTATTGAAAAAATAGGTAAGCACAACTTAAATGCTACTTTATGTGATGAGTAGTATATGCAAAAATGCATGTCATTGTCACATGGCTTCTATTAGTTCTTTTAACCAGAAAATGGAACATATATAATATATTTATAATTTTCAAACAAATATAGTAATAAAAACCTTTGATGTAGTGTTAAAACATAGGATCATATTTGATTGATTCTTATGTACATTACAACCACAATTAAATTATTACCAATTTAGCATTCACTTCACCTATTAGGATTGACAGATAATATGTTTAATGGCGCGTGATAATATTTTTGTACGTTATATCAAGTAGTTACATCATGTTTTCTATGATTTTGTTCTTGATCACTTATCATGTTACCATCATTACTTCTTTTACTATATTAAACATCTAATATTGTATGTAGCTCAAAATGATCTGGAACTCATATCGCTCAAAAGTCCCAATTTTATTATATTGTATGATTCTATACTATTTCTCTAATTTTAATCATTTTCAGTAACATGCCCATTGCACAAAAATAATTTAATGAGATTTAGTTAATTATGATGCTCATTTTCTAGATTACAAATGGTAGAAACGATGAATTCCAAAAATATTTTAAGTGGACAAAGAAAGAAGCCCTATGAAAATCGAGGAAGATTATCAAAGTTACAAAACAACATGTGTTGAACCCTCGAATACTGCTACATCCATCCTAATCACTATGTTTCTTGAAATCATTTCTATCTATAATAATCAAATTTTATTTATTTGATTTTGTAACAAATATGTGGGAAAATGTTATTGTAATACCCTATGTAAATTGTGAAAAACCATTCACCTAACAAGTTTAGACTAATTCTTAGAAATTGAAATGATTTACAAGGCCTTGAGGAATGCCATGCCACTTACATGAATTGTGATTCCCTATATTTGATGTCTATATGATTTGTACTTTGCTTGTATTCAATCCATGAATGAAAAGAGAGAGAAATTAAAAGCATGTATCTAATTATTATTGAGGTATGTGTAATGAAATTATCATATTACACATTGGTGAGCACTTTCATCATTTCTACTTGAAATACACTGAGAAGCAATTGAGTTGGAGCATACTTGAGGACAAGTATGTTTTAAGGTTGGGGTGGTAATAAATCCCTTAAATGGGTCCTCATCTTGTGTGAATCTACCTATTTTTCACATCTAGATGTTTCATTATGCATGCCTTTCCCACAATGGTTGGTTTCATAAGAAAATACACTTATGGATGTTCTTTGCATGATTTTAAGGTACTTTGACCAACATTTTGATGGAAGGGAGAGAAGTAGGATCCTACGGTTCCTCCCCCTTGAAGGATCCCAAAGTGATCCCTAGAGCTTCTCCAACCTTCCCCAAGAGGCCAAACAACAAGGCAAAGTAAATAACATTATGGATGAACAAAGTGAAGATCAAAGTGCAAGGAAAGACCCTCAACACGAAGGCATTGCAACAAAACATCATGCCACCAATTGCCAAAGTCATAGTGGATATCAACACTTAAAGAAACTCCAAGGAACTCAAGTAGTAAGGCCGTTCTGTCATGCCAGATAGAACGATCATGCTGCCATGCTTCCAAGATGCATATTCCAAGGAAAATGACTTGGCCTTGACCTCTCCACAATGATCATGCTACTCACCATGACAGTTCTACCCAATTTCCACCACGACCCTGCTGCTCAGATCCCAAAAATCCAAAATTGAACTGTTTATTTAACATTTTCCCAACAACCATTATCCATCACCACAACCAACCTACATCTCCCCAA
This sequence comes from Alisma plantago-aquatica, assembly GCA_963693085.1. NCBI lineage: Eukaryota > Viridiplantae > Streptophyta > Magnoliopsida > Alismatales > Alismataceae > Alisma > Alisma plantago-aquatica. The sequence continues at coordinate 1,095,368,827 of OY856411.1, forward strand.
CATGCTTGTTCTGCCCAAAATGGTTGTGATACAAACCTAACCCTACTGCTTTCCTAATGTCATTTTACTGAAATTCCCCCCTTAAATCTATCCTTTCAAGCCCCTATATAAACATTGGTGGCGACGGGGAGCAAAAGGTATATTTTATATAGCATCCATTGAGCCAGATACTCAATTCTACCTTCCTTCCATTCATTTCCACCTTCCCCCAACTCAAAACCTACTTTTGTAGGTTTTTGGTCATTATCCTTCCACTTTCAATGCTATTTCTCATCCCTGGAGAAGGAGGCCAAGCTTGGAGTAGCTAGAGGTGAAGGTTGAAGCTTCTTCATCAACATTTATGTTGTTTCTTCCTTCCTCTTCCCTTTCTTTTGATTTTCTTTGACAATGTCTAGATAAGCCCCCTTTGCAGGCTATTTGGGGTGAATTGTTTGACTTTGGTACCATGTTGGGGAAATAATTTATAAATATTGTGTTTTGTTTGTTTATGGTTATATTCTACTTCTATCTTATTTCCCAATTTTCTCTTATGTGAATGGTTCTTGATAACACCTAGGTTGTGGGGAAGATGGGTGATATGTGTCTAATTTGGGATTTCACTCCTAGGTCTAACTAGTGGATCCCTAGATAGATACCCTTCTTCTTACATATATGTACACTCTCTTACCTTTGAAAGATCTAAGTAGCTAGTCTAAACACTCTTAGTACAAATTGCTTGGAACTACTTAGAGGCTAGATGGGAGGTGACATGGGGTGAAAACCCCTCATTTCCACCCTCCATTACTACCCTTGCCCCCCAATTTCTCTAAGAGATTCCATCCTAGAAACCTATACTTGTTAGGTCATGGCTGAGTTCCACTAAAACTTAGTAAATTGAGACTAGAAAGGTCAGATAGGGGGTGATAGGGACTAGTTCCACTGTACACACCCTATTCCATCCATGGACAACTAGTAGTTTAGGGCATCTAATTATCATTTGTCTTTCTTGTTTGGTTTTATAACTTAAATGAATTAATGATGTTTGCATGTTATGAGCCCTCAACCTATTTAATTATCACATTTGACCCAAAAACAACTCACATTCCCCTTTGATTTGTAAGACCCTAATTTTATTATTTGCTTAACTATCGTTAACCTAGTTAGCTTTCTTTATTTGCTAGCTTAATAAGTTGTATTATTCATGTTACTAAAGCCTTGATAGAGTAGTTACCGCTAGTCCTTAGTTTCTTGTGCTAGTTCTTGGTTTCTAATTGCTAGTGTAGTCCTCTAGTTGCCTTTCTTGCATAATTTCTAGTCTAGTGCTTCTTCTTTCCTATTTATTTAATCTTGCTCTAGATTGTTAATCAAGATTCTCTCTCAAGTGTAATGTTTAGTGTTTTCTTTTCTCTTGCTTATTTTCATTGTTTAGCTAGTTAGTGTTAATTGTCTAGGGTTAATATAGGTTTGTTTCTTGCCCCTTTCAATTGCTTTCTTGATCATTTAGTGTAATTCCAAAATCAAGATCAAACCCTTAAAACTGTAGTCTCTACATTAGGAAGCTAGCATAAATGAACATAGATCTACTGCCCCCGCTCACTTGGGTTTGACCCCAACTTTCCATTCCTATACTAGGTTATAAAAAAGAGTGTGTCCAAACTCGATTTAAAAATATCAAAAGAAGTAAGTTTTCCTAAGGCGCATCTAGACATGTCAAGTTGGCTAGGGCACCTGGGTTAGATCAAGCTTTGTATCACCATTACTAGGGAGAGTGGTGCTTGACCAAGCTAGTTTGTTTTTCTTTGACTTTTCCTATTGCCCTCACCATTTCTATTTACTATTCTTTTAGTTATTTTTGCATCCAAGTTTGGTAACTTTTTTTCTATTGCTTGGTTGTGCCTTGTCCAAGTGACATTTAGTGCACATTTAGACATCAATGTATCTCTATTGATTCCTTTTTTGAACATCCAAATATAGGGTGACGTTGACAAAGGAATCACTGCATTAAACCTTTAAAGGACAAGATGGAAAATTGAGATTCAAAATAGAATATAAACCACAATGAGGAGGTACCAGATCATCTACCTCCTCCTCCACCTCAATTCAAGCCTCTTCATGGTTACTTTATTCTAGGAGACTACAAATAGCCTATTGTAACAATAGTGGAACAAATGCCCAAGAAGTAGCTTTATATTTCATTGGGTCTTCTTTGACTTCTTCCTACATTTAATGGGTTGGAAATTGAAAATCTATACAAGCATGTGAATGCCTTCCTAGAAACTAGCTCTACTTTCTGCACCCCGATAGCAACTGATGATTTCGCACAACCCACATTGTTCCCATTTTACCAAAAAGACAATGCCAAAGATTGAAATGATTAAAAAATACGAGTTGGAGAGATAGGAATAATGCCTTCTTGAATAAATTCTATTCTATTGCAAGTTTGAGAAAAATGCAACATGCTATAATAAATTTCATCTAAATGGATAATGAAAGGTTCCATGATTATTGACAAAGATTCCTGAAGATGTTGAGAGAGTGTCCTCACCATAAAGTTTCCTTATGGTAGTTGTCCAATCTTCTTACTCTAGACTCTCTCAAGTCAAGCTATAGTGAGTTATTCTTATGGAGAATTTTCATGGCTAACTCTCAAAGAGTATTATCCATTGTTTGAGCATTTAGTACAAAACTCAAGACATTGATCTTCTAGCATAGTTAATGATTGTGACCATGCCATTGGGGTGATACATTCAACTTCTAATGATGCAAGGCCACACATGATGAAGATTCTTATTGAAATGGTGAATCTTATGAAGAATCAATGGGAAGTGCTCCTTGTCACTCTATCAATTCTACTAAGTCCTTGGGTGAGTGAGGGCATCATGGTGTGAAGACACGTACTTGTTCCTAAACTGGAAAAATGCCACATCATGGTAACTAAGGGCATTATGTTTAGAAATAGAGTGTCAAACAAGGGTATGGAAGTAGAACCAAAAAAATAGAAGTTATCTCTAAGCATCCTTCACCATTGTTGTTAAAGATAGTGAGGAGCTTCTAGGACATGCTCAGTTCTATAGACATCTTATTAAAGAATTTTTGAAAATCACCAAGCGTCTTTCATATTTGCTAGAAGAATATGTTGAATCACATTTTCCATTTTGAAAGAAAAAATCATTTTAATACCCATAGTTGTGTCTCTGGATTAGAGTCATGCCTTTGAGATTATGTATAATGCATCCAACTATGGATTCAGAGTAGTGTTAGAACAAGGAAGAACAAAAATATGTCAATAATTTGCTAGTCTAATCACACTTTCAATTATGCACAATTAAATTACATAACAAGTAAAAAATAACTTGGTCATGGTTTTCACATTTGATAGATTTCATCAATACTTGATCGGGTTTAAAGTCATTGTGTGGACTAATCATGTAATGACCTCACTTTTCAGCAACCCCCAATTAAGGAAGGCCAAAAATATGAGAGCCTTTACCTACAAGATTTTACCCAACGATCCAGATTTAACAAATAATAAATAAAAGAAAACATTTTCAATTAAATTTAAAATACTGTTTACAATTGTACAACAATATACCTCATGGAATTAATACCAATTGAGAAGAAGTATCATCTATCTAATCCTACTTTTAATAACTTTAATACCTTCCATGGATTTTCTTCTTTATCTTCATGTTTGTATCTTGTGTATCAACTACCTAAAACACTGACAAATAAAACACAGTCAACATATTTCTAGAATGGTCGAGAGCCATCCACGAGGCAAGGTGCCTCTACCCACACTGCCTCGACAGGGTGCTGAGTAGTGTGGATCTTTGACGTGTCCATTAGTCATTCCTTTATCTCCCCTTTGTCTCATCATTGGCAAGGTACTTATGCTCCTTTCTAGGCTATAGGGGTCCTCTTCATATATACCTTCCCCAATAGGGACTTCAGGGTTACGATGGAGAGGAAGAGAGGAAAAGTAGCTCATAGAGAGAGAGACTTGGGTTGGGTTGGATAGTGAGAGCCCCAACAAGACATATGAGGGAGAGGGCTAGATTGGCTAGTTGTGTGTCAATCAAACACCTTATACAAACCTTCTCTTGCAGTTTCCTTTTCTTGTTACTTTTCCACATCTCCTTAACATAATGACTTTCTATAACCGTACACCTGCCTCCTTCACTAAGATATTTTACTCGACGTCAACTAATATTATGAGGAATCAAAAAGTGATATTAGGAGAGGTTATATTCCTCCTACACTCTTTTACATAAAACCCTTGGCTTTTATCACATTCCTATCAAGCCTTGTATTTGGCAAACAAAAGTCATTAATGAAAGCATATAAATATATGAAACTTTATTGGATACTTCAGTCATGAATTCTAGATTATTCTTTTTCCTTAAATCAATTATCCTCTTTTCAAAAAAACTTATAATGCTTTTAACCATCTATTTCTAGTAAGTTGGGATTTAATGGTATGTCTTCCCTAGACAAAACTTACTCTTTTTAGGCAATATTTAAAACAATACCATCATCACATGTGCTATCCTTTTTCTCCAATATTTAGAATTCTCTTTCGTTCTATTATTATTTTTTATCATACCAAAGGTTAAATAAAAATATTCTCAATTGATGTCTTCACCATTGTGTTGCCAAACTTGGCTAGATAATTATCTAAAACATCTCATCTCTTAATTTTCTGTTTATTTATTTATCTTGTGCCACAAGCAACCATGCCACAAAGGTGATTAACATTTTTATTCCATCAATAATACCATTAGAGAAGATTATTTATCAAATCATGCTTTATATTTATAGTTTTCATTTTTACCAAAATTGGGGATATTACATTCACCCCTCCTAAAAATGATTTTTGTCCCAAAATTCAAACTTAGTATGCTTAAGGTGAATGGTAACTCAACTTATTTCACAACTTAGGGTTATCAACCCTACTTAAATTATCTTTAATCATTTTATTAACACACAAATACCTCACATTATTATTGAGATTGGTAATTTGAATTCAATTCAAGGCATAACCACATCCTTAGTATTCATATGATATTATCTCTTATGATTGCATTTTCATTTGTGATTTCAACTGCACTTAGAAATTACCTCTCACTTAGGTTTTCAACCTATAGTACATATATTTTCAGATAAGGGTGAGGTAACACCTCTAACCCTAGATCATGTCATTAACTTCAACTTAAGGTATACATTCTCATATGTCAATTTTAAGCATAACATGCGTCTACCCAATCTCTTTTCCTCATAATGAGATGAAATAAGCAATTGACTGCAACCCAAACAAAAAGTTCATTCAATTCCAAGAGCAGAGATGGTACATCCACACATTATCTTTCAATTTCACATTTTAAGTTAAATAATTCACAACATAACTCTAAACCATTCATACTTTTTAATTACACATTATTCTTATATTTCATGAAGTCAAATGCCTCTTTCACGCTTGAGTTTGTACACAACTCCTCTTGTGATTTCATTATTATATGACTTCTTTGTATCTTATGCATTTACACCTCAAGTATCATGAGCCTTAGCCACTTCCTTGAGGTCTCTAGTGGTATAGGTACTTTTGGAGAAATTTCATCCTTACACATCAAGGGAGTGCTTCTTACATTCACAAATTAGGCCACATGATCATCATGAAGGTAGCTAATCTCTTGAGTTATGTACTTTGGGCAAACCTAGTCGTTACCTCCCGAACACATGGTCTTATGCATCCATGGCAGAATCAACTCTTAATCCCATAAGTCCTATGAACCTTTAATACACCCTACTTAACCTTAGGATTGACTTAGGACTCTACCCTTCCCAAGGGTTTCTTTGAGATGCGACAAATTTAACTATTTTCAAGCACATTATCTTCATATGTAATTCTTTAAACTGGACTTCCTCCATCTCTTATAATTCTCATTATTCAATTTATGTCCCCTCATTGGACTCATGTCAAATTTCTCTTTCAGGCTCGGTCTCATACTATCAGTCACTCCCACATTGACTTTTCCTCATGTTTCTCAGTGATGAAATACTTGGATTCAAAGGATCATATTCAATATATGCGCTATCATATTTTATATCCTTAATTCTCCATTCTTTGGGTGATAGTTAAGGTTATCTCAAACTTTAAATTGATTTAATCAAATTTCCTTTCTAGGGTAGGTCCTAAACTAGGGTGCGTTCATGGCTCATAGGAGGAAGTTAGGCTCTCTAGGAACAACCTTACCCCATGGTCTAAGGTTTTGCCTCACCCATAGGTTATCTTCCCACTCTTTAGTTGAACCACCCCGGGTTGGCACACTAGACCTAAATGTTTCATATTTTCATCATTTTTATGCATGGTTGCTATCATAACATCTCAACCCATTTTTACTCAAACTCTGGGATACCCACTATTAGGTACTTGTACCTATAGTGGACGTTGGGCCACCTCTCATTCAGGATCTAGGTGCCATGTTGGCCTTCCAAATCTGGGGCCTGACCTCATATGACCTTCCCAATCTGGGGCCTGGTCTAACCTCATATGACCTTCCCAATCTGGGGCTTGGTCTATCCTCATATGAACTCTGATGTCTTTCCCTATTCAGGCGGATGATCTTGGATGTCTTCCCCTATTCAGGCGGATGACCTTTGATGTCTCCCCCTATTCATGCAGATGACCTTTGACATGTATTTTACTACGCGCTTAAACGCAAGTATACGCGTCGAGTAATATAGGTCTTTGTGAGGCCCGAGTCGAACTCAGGGATACGTGAATTATTGGAGACTTCTACTAACTAATCACAATCAGCTAGGCCGAATAACAAAGTAAGGTTTGTTGTCCAAATTAAAAGAAAATAAAATGAAACAAAGAAAACAATCAATTAAATGTTAATTTAATCAATTCAAAAGGGTATCTTTAGGATTGCGGTTTCACCGCGGGTCAACATTGCATTAGGTTTTATATAATTCCTCACTCTTCTCTCTCTATCCAGGTAGTGGTCTGAAAACAGAATTACCCACTGTCGTGGTGTAACTCACTACTTAGGTTTAGGTTGATTCCACCGTCGTAGTAATCATTCCCCTAAACTAAATGCATTATAAACGATCTCTCAGTTCCCACCATTAATTTTACAACTCCTTTGTCAAGGGTTTTATTGATTAATGTATATTTCGTCTCTTTTCAACCGTTAATCCTTCTGTCGAAGTGATTAAGGGCATTAAGTTATTATTATGGTGATCAAGAATAACAATATATATGGAGAAAACGAATCTATATCACGTATTTGAGAGAGAAAATATGAATTATCAATATAAAATTGTCATACAATGCATTACCGGGCTACTCCCGGTCCTAAAGATGGAGGGTTTTAGCCTCTCATGTTCATCTCGCACGAATACATGGTAGAAATAGGGGAATTCATAAGAAAAACGTGAAACAAGTGGGAAAACCCCTGAACGGAGAAGAACAGATAGATCCTTGGCGTAGAATACGAGCTTCCCCGCCTGTCGGTGGTGGAATTCGTCTTCGGCAGCGTCCGAATCACCCAGGATGAGCTTCTGGCCTCCGTTCTCCTTTTTCTCCTTCCTCGGCACTCGTGCAATGCAAAATACGATCTCCCTCTTGTGTGGGCGGCCGTCATTAGGTATAAGTCCCTAATTAGGTCGTCAAATAACTCCAGCCGTCCGATCAAGATCAAAACGAATCCAACGCATATCTGCCGGCGTCGATACCATCGACGCGGGTCGATGGTATCGACCCAACGGATTAGCCGCAACTTTCCTTTCTTTTAGTCTGAGCGCCTGTGGTCATCTCGATACCATCGACTTGGGTCGATGGTATCGACTCTCTCTAGCGTCGGTTGTTGTCATTTAGCGACGCTGTAGCCTCCATGTGTCGATGGCATCGACTTGGGTCGATGGTATCGACAGTTTCCTCGCCAGCAACCTGAAGGGATCTCGATACCATCAACTTGGGTGTCGATGGTATCGACTCTGTGCTGCTCCTCTCATTTGGCAATCTGTGGTTTGGTCTATGGTATCGACTTCCGTCGATGGTATCGACGGAAGCAAATACTTGTTTTTCCTGAAATTTCACAACAAGACCAAGTAAATCCACACAAATAATAATATTATGATAAATAATGCTCAAAATAGTAAAACAAAGGGGATTTGACATAATATGAAGGCAAAGACCGAAATGAGTGAATTATGCAATATTATCCATAAAAATGTGTAATTGGAGCACAAAACACATATGAAAAAGGTCTATAAATGCGACTCAAAATCATCGCATCAAACTCCCCTAAGCTTAAATATTGCTCGCCCTCGAGCAACTAATCCTTAGAATAGAATTGCAGATGTCAACTAAAAATGAACACACCAACCCACATCCCATGTAACTCCCACTGAACGTTCTCAAACTGGCCTTCTCTAACCACATAACAGTAATTACCCTAAAGGCGACAATAATCGTCAATAAGAGAAATTGTCCTTCAAACCGATGAACACTATCACATAAGGCAGTTAACATAATAAAATTCGCCGATTCAACATTGGTGCATCTTGTGATCGCCTACACTACGTTGCTCGCCCTTAACTACCATCTACATGGAAGCAGTTCTCCTGATAATCATTAGTGAGGAGAAATTCACGGTGGCCTACCAATCCGAGCAACGGGTGGATGGAATGGGTAGTTCATGGAAGAACTTGGAAGTATTGCACAGTTTCAATATGCATAAAACAAAATGTCCTACATGATGCAAATGCACAATAAAAATGCCCTAATGCCTAATTTGGGTGAAATGATGCATGCCCTAACCTTCCACCTCAAAATAAGATGGAAATCTACTTAAGCCACATCATGTACTCAATTTTCCTGTAATGCAAGTGATATCATGTTCCTTTCTCCCTCTTATTCCATTTCCTTCTAAATTCTCTTTTTTTTTCTTTTTTTTTTTCAGAAATTGTTTTTCTTTCTTTTAGCCCATATATCCATAATTGCTTAGAGATACATGTATTGGGCTGTTTTCTTCATGATTGAAAATCTTTGCGATATTTCAAAGGTATGGAACAGTTTAGATCACTCTTAAAGAAAAATTGAGATACATGGTGTACTTTATGCATGATAATCATGAAAGTCATGAATGCAACTACATGGCATGCACCTAAAGGTAATGTTCATGAATCCCTATATTTTTCTCTTTTTATGCAAAAGTATGGAAAATATCAATGCAATTCCTATCTAAATGCTATGCACACAAGAAGGAATTAAAATTGTACTTTACTTCCAATTCTTAGGTGGATTATGGAAAAATGAAGTGGAATGATCACAAGATTAGATGACTGAACCTTAGAAGAGTATTATGTGTCCCTCCTTACTGACATGTGTAGTGATTCAAAGGGTTCTCTCTCTTATATCCAATTAAGGTCTCATTACCATTTGGTTAGGTTAGGCTCAAACAACCGTTACTATCCACTTTTCATGAGTCCATGGGAGTATAGGTGTGACATCTTGTTTTAAAGTTGACATAATCAATCATTTTCATAGGATAAGTTCCCCAAGGACAACCAAGTCAAGCTATCCAAATGACACAAAAAATTTTAAAATTCTCTTAAATTTCCCATGAATACACAGCGAGATGACAACTTTTACGACATCCACAGTTACACTAGATAGATGTGGATCCTAAACAAAAACTAAAAATGCCAGAACAAATAGCAAAGCAAAAACTAAAAACAAACAAAAGAAAAGATAGAGCTGTTCCAGCTACCCCCCTAAGCTTGAATTCAACTATGGCCTCATAGTCAAAAACAATCTTAAGAGTGGAATAGAGATACCCTGATCATTCTTGTGGAGGCGGAGGAGGGTACTGCGGGGCCGTAGGATCCCAAGAAGGATACTCCCCCTGGAAGCTCGGATCGTAATGGGTCCTCGGCGGAGGCTGTGGATAGCCTCCAAAGTAGCTCTGACTCCAGTATTGGTCGTAAAAGGGCTACTGTTGCATCTCCATCCTTTGCAACTGATTGTGTATCTGCTGTTGGTTGTCAAGGAGGAGACGTTCATTCTCAAACATATCCCGTTGATTATCAAGTAACCGGCTCGTAGTATCATGAATACCGGTATACATTTCTAGATGCTGCTGCTGCATCTGATGTATATCCTGCAGCATTGTGTACATTCCCTGCATGGAGTAGACATCCTCGCCTGGCTGCGAGGGCTGTGGTGACGGCGGCTGGGGCTGTGATGATGAAGACGCACCCGGATGCATCCTAGGACGCTTCCGTGGTGCCACTCGTGCGCGAAGAGGTGTGAAAGCCTCCTCTTCCTCCCCAGCCTCGCCTTCTTGGTCATCGTTGCCGCCTTCTTCTTCATCAGACTCGACGGCTATGATCGGCCACCGGAAGTGCTGTGCGCCCTCGATGTTGAAGACGACATCCGGCAGTGCGCATTCTTGGTAAGCGTGGTTGACGTGACAGTGTGCGTACGCCAACCCATCCCGGAGAAGGATAAGGTTTGAACGGTGTAGATGCTGCACGTTCACCTTACTCCTCGTGGAAATCGGAGTCATAGACTGGAAATTCAGCCCCAAGTACAATGCCAATTTGGTGATGAGCCCACCAAAATGGATCGGAGCCTTCCTTGTACTCCTCTTCACTGCCAGGACTCGCTGCAGAAAGAACGCACCCCAGTTGCATTCTTGTCGCTTCAGGAGCATGTAGAGGAAGAAAAGATCGCTCTCCTGAAACTTTCTCAATGCCAAATCGCTCCGAGCAAAGAACGTAAGTCTCAACATCCGGTGTAGGACCCGGACGAAGGGATGCTCGAAGTCCGCTACCGCAGCATTATGGTAGCTCACTGTCTTTCCCACCGGCACTATGACTAGCTCGGCGAAGATCTTGTCGTAGTCGGTGCGGGAATCTGGGCGTCGGTGATCATGTTGGGAGTGGTTCCAGTTAAAGATGTTGTTGAACTGCTGAAGAGTGATGTTGTAGTTGATGTTGAACAGCCGGAAGGACACCCTCCCCTTGATCCACTCACGGTCCGACGCCACCACGTCGTTGGGTACGACGCAGACGTCGAGGGACGCCATAAACTCCGCCACCAATTCCTTGTAGGTGGGCCATTCGCCGAAGAACGGCTGCCCATCCGCATGGCGCTCCAGCTCGCCTGGCCTTATGCTGGTGTGGCGTGCTTGAACCTTCAGCACATAGGCCAAGTTGGCCTCAAATCCCAGATCACGGATCATTCCCAGGTCCACATACCAGGTCGGCTCAATCTTCCGCTTCATAATCTCCTCGTAGACCTTCCTCGCCTCCATGGAAGGGTGAATCAAGCGCGGACATGATACGGAAGCAGTAGGGGGTGGAACAAACTCCACAATCCCCATGGGATTCACGCTCGAGGACGATGATCCGGCGGCGTCCACCATTGTTGCAAGAAAGATGGGATTAGAAGAAGAGAGCTCGGGGAAGATGGAGAAGTGATTCTCCGCTCGGTGAAGATCCCTGCTCGCTGTCGCTGCTCTTCAGTCTTGGAGGGCTCGGGGGAGTGCTCGGTGCAAAGGAGGACGTTTGCTCTGAAGGTGTGACGTCAAATGACGTTGCAAGTCTCCTTAAATAGACTTGGCCGGCGCTACTGTCGACCCGTCGATACCATCGATGCAGGTCGATGGTATCGACACGTCTCGATGCTATCCGCCTCCCTCGCGAGTATCGACGGCTGACGTTTGCTGGATCGGGAAACCCGGATTGCTGACCTGTCGATACCATCGACGGAAGTCGATAGTATCGACGCAGCACCTGGATCGCTGATGTGGACTCGCAATCATCGTCGATGCCTTGGCGCGGATCGATGACATGGATGTCGATACCATCGACTAGGGTCGATGGTATCGACGACTTTTATTGCGACACCGCCGTTTTGTTGCATTCAACCTGTGATCATGTCGATACCATTGACTAGGCCGTCGATGGTATCAAGTTGACTGAGAAAAATTCGTCTGAACTTCTCCAGAGATCTCGATGGTATCGACACTTTTATTGCGACCTGCCTGTAGGTATGTCGATACCATCGACGGGGCCGTCGATAGTATCGACTCAGTGCGATTTTTGCAGCTGTCAACCTGAACCCATGTCGATACCATCGACCAGTGTGTCGATGGTATCGACCCTGCCTGTGCCTGCACATAGAACAAACGGATAAAGGTATCTTCTTTACACTAAAATTAAACGAAATAAAAGCAATCTATGACTAAAATTACCCTATCCTAATGTACCAATGGTTGGGTTGCCTCCCAACAAGCGCCCTTCTTTAACGTCTTAGGCTAGACGTCTTCCCATCATCTCATTCATCCACAAGTGTAATGAGTTTGACCTCATTCACTTTTCTCTTGTAGTTTTCACCAAAATACAACTTTAAGCGCTGCCCGTTCACCAAGAACGTGGCATCTCCATCACGCACAAGAATCGCACCGTGCGGTCTCACCTCTTCCACTACAAAGGGTCCACTCCATCGGGACTTCAGCTTCCCAGGATGCATCTTGAGATGGGAGTTAAACAATAGAACATTGTCTCCCTTCTTGAACGTGCGCGTCTCGATATGTCGATCGTGGATCAGCTTTGTGCGCTCCTTGTAGATGTGGGCATTCTCATATGCCGTCATGCGTAACTCATCTAATTTGTTCAATTCGAACATCCTCTTTCGCCCGGCTTCATCATAGCTCAAGTTCAGCCTTCTTAGCGCCCAATGGGCCTTGTGCTCCAGCTCCACCGGAAGGTGGCAAGCCCGGCCATACGCCAACCTAAAAGGCGTGGTGCCTATAGGTGTTTTGTACGCCGTTCTATACGCCCAAAGTGCGTCCGGTAGTAGGGCACTCCAATTTTTCCTTGTGGATGCCACTGTCCTTTCTAGAATCTTCTTGATTTCTCGATTTGAAACCTCCACTTGTCCTTGCGTCTGTGGATGATATGGGGTACCGATGTTGTGCTTGACCCCATATTTCTTCAAAAGTGTCAAAAATTTTTGGTTCCGAAAGTGTGTGCCCCCATCACTTATGATCATTCGGGGTATCCCGAACCTGCAGAATATGTTTTCTTTCACAAACCTGCACACTACATTCGAATCATTAGTCCTTGTGGGGATTGCTTCCACCCACTTTGACACATAATCAACAACAAGCAAGATATATAAATTTGAATTTGAGGACACAAAGGGTCCCATGAAGTCTATGCCCCATAAGTCAAATACCTCAACTTCCTGAAATACATTCAGGGGCATCTCTTGTCTCCTTGAAATGTTACCTGCGCGCTGGCATGGGTCACATTGCCTCACAAAATCATAGGCATCCCGGAACAAAGTTGGCCAATAAAGGCCGCTTTCCAACACTTTGGCTGCTGTCCGTGAACTAGCATGGTGTCCTCCCGTAGGCGACGCATGGCAATGGTGGAGAACACTCTCGTACTCCACCTCCGACACACACCTGCGAAGAATACCATCCCTGCACTACTTCAAAAGAATTGGGTCATCCCAAAAATAGTATCTCAAAGAATGAAAGAATTTCTTTTTCTCTTGATAAGACCAGTCTTCCGGGATGATCCCGCAAGCCAAATAGTTAACAATATTAGCAAACCATGGTTCTTTAGAATCAATTTTCAAAAGTTGTTCATCGGGGAACGTCTCGGTTATGGGTATGTGTAAACCTTGTTCATCTACCCTTTCTAACCTAGACAAGTGGTCAGCCACCACATTTTCAATTCCCGACTTGTACTTGATTTCAATATCAAATTCTTGTAAAAGAAAAATCCACCTAATTAGTCTAGGCTTTGCATCCTTCTTCTCCATCAAATATTTTATCGCAGCGTGATCGGTCCACACAACTACTTTAGAACCCACTAAGTACTGCCGAAATTTTTCAAAAGCAAACACGACGACAAGTAACTCTTTTTATGTAGTTGTATAGTTCAATTGAGCATCATTAAGTGTTTTGGAGGCGTAGAAAATCACAACGGGCTTATTATCTACCCTTTGCCCCAAAACAGCTCCCACTGCATAATCGGAAGCGTCACACATCAATTCGAATGGTTTTGTCCAATCTGGCGTTTGAACAACCGGAGCCGAAATCAACTTTTCTTTCAAAACTTCGAATGCGTGAAGACACTTTTCATTGAAATAAAAAACTGCATCTTTTTCCAACAATTCGGATAAAGGTTTTGCGATTTTAGAAAAATCCTTGATGAATCGCCGATAAAACCCGGCGTGTCCCAAAAAGCTTCTCACCCCTTTTACGGAATTAGGTGGGGGTAGCTTAGAAATCACCTCAATTTTTATGGGGTCTACCTCAAGACCCTTGCTAGACACCTTGTGTCCTAGCACTATTCCTTCCGTCACCATCATGTGACATTTCTCCCAATTTAGGACCAAGTGTGTGTCCTCGCACCGCTGCAGTACCTTGTCCAAGTTATAAAGACACTCATCAAAAGACGCTCCATAAACCGAGAAGTCGTCCATGAAAACTTCAAGACAACGCTCCACCATGTCAGAGAATATGGCGAGCATGCAGCGTTGAAAAGTCGCCGGCGCATTACATAATCCAAACGGCATCCGTCGGTAAGCAAAAGTCCCGTAGGGACATGTGAACGTAGACTTCTCTTGATCCAAAGGATCAATAGAAATCTGGTTATACCTCGAATATCCATCTAAAAAACAAAAATGTGACCGACCGGCAAGACGTTCCAAAATCTGATCGATAAATGGCAATGGAAAATGATCTTTAAGAGTTGCGGCATTCAATCGGCGGTAGTCAATGCAAACACGCCACCCGGTTACCAATCGGGTGGTGACAGGTTCATTCAACAGATTGGTAGTAACAGTAATTCCCCTCTTTTTAGGGACTACCTGTGTGGGACTCACCCACGTCGAATCTGATATGGCATATATGATCCCTGCAGCAAGAAGTTTTATGACTTCCTTCTTCACGACCCCCATCATGCTCGGATTCAAACGTCTTTGAGGCTGGATGACTGGTTTGGCTCCCTCCTCGAGCCGAATCTTATGCTGACAAAGTGTAGGGGAGATCCCCTTGATGTCTGCAACAGACCACCCAAAAGCTCCACAGTGGTTCTTGAGCACTATCAGTAGTTGCTCCTCCTCATCCGCACTCAAGTATGCAGATACAATCACTGGTAACTTGTCCTTCTCAGCTAGAAAGACGTACTTAAGATGCGGGGGCAGTGGCTTCAACTCCAACTCCGGCGGGAAAATAAGAGATGATTGCAGCGGTGGTGGAAGTGTACCTAAGTCTTCATAGTGCCTCGTGTAGAAACATGGAAGCATCTGAAGCATTTTGGCGCACTCCTTGAGTGAAGTACTCCGCATCCAATCATAAGTGACATTTAGCAAACACGCCTCCAGAGGCAATTCTGGATATGCATCAAAAACTGAAGTAATAATCGCATCATCCTCCCAAGAAGGTGGAATGTCCTCATTCTCATCATTTGGAAACCCAACAGCCTTGCCTAAAGAGACAACTTTAGTTTGCTCCATAATGTCCACAGCTAAGGTCCCATTATCCATCTTGCTCATCACATGAGCCATATCCAAGAATGGCTTCCCAAGACAAAGTGAGATATTGTGTTCCACATGTTTCACCATGTTGCACTGTGCTTTTGCTTTAGTATATGCATTGCTAGTGGGCATGACCATCTCAAAGCGATCATCCGCAATGCCCAAGGTCAAGCGACCTCTTCCCATCTCCAAGATCATATCGGCTGTTGCTTGGAATGGGCGTCCAAGTAGCAACTCATTGCCATGCTCGTCCTGCATTTCCATAACCACGAAATCAGGCGGAAAAACAAAATGGTCTACCTTTACCAAGACATCCTCGCAGATTCCATACGGTTTCACCACAGAATTATCGACCAGTTGGATAGTCATGTTGCTTGGCCTTGATTCCTTTAATCCAAGCTTCTTGAATGTAGAAAGGGGCATCAAATTGATGCTTGCCCCAAAATCACAAAGAGCCTCTCCAAATTTGAACTTCCCGATAAAGCAAGAAATATTGAAACATCTGGGATCCTGTCTCTTTGGCGGCAAAGTGCCCATAATGAAATCACTTACTTGCTCCTTCAGCACCACGACCTCAGTATCGAGTATTTTCCTCTTCTTAGTGATGACATCTTTTAGGAACTTCCCGTAAGACGGGATTTGCTCAATTTCCTCTAACAAAGGAATATTCACTGATAACTTCCTAAAGCTGTCCAGAAATTTCTTGAATTGTGCATCCACCTTCCTTGCTTTTGCACTATTGGGATAGGGGACCGGAACGGTATGTGCCCTTTGATGAGGTGGCACATTGGGTGTCAATTTCTGCGGTTCCTCCTCAGTAGCTTGTTCTTCATTACCATTCTCAGCTATATCTTCAGCTTGCCCTGTGACAGGTGTGGGCTGCTCCTTGATGATTGCATCTTCAACTTTGTCCTGCGGTGTGCTTGTGTCATCCGCCCTTGGATTCAACACTTTCTTACCGCTCCTCAGTAGGATAGCCTTGGCCTGCTGGTTTCCCCCGGGAACATTGGTGTTCCCCGGAAAACCCGGATGTGCTGGCTTCT
Source organism: Alisma plantago-aquatica (assembly GCA_963693085.1). Taxonomy (NCBI): domain Eukaryota; kingdom Viridiplantae; phylum Streptophyta; class Magnoliopsida; order Alismatales; family Alismataceae; genus Alisma; species Alisma plantago-aquatica. Next base: position 1,095,385,417 of record OY856411.1, read on the forward strand.
TCAAACTTGCAATCTCAGCTGCCATCTGCGCCATGGAAGTCTCTATAGTTCTCATTTGAGCCCCATGACTCTGCAAAGTCTGCCCAAATTGATTCATAAATTCACCCTGTTGCTTGATTTGTTGCCCAAATGTGTTCATTAACTCCTGGTTTTGTTTGATGACCTGATTGAGAAACTCCGTGCTCTTGTCCTCTGTGGCTGGTGCAGGCTTGGCGTCCGGATCCTGCAGAAAGTTGTTCGGATCCTTCCATGAGAACTTTTTGTCCTTTCGCCATGAATAGTCATTGTTCCTGTACCCTTGCTGTTGCCTCATGTACTTGACTTGAGCCTCCTCCTCGGACTCATTGTCTTCCTTCTGCAGTAGCTTCTTTGCGAGAAGATCCATCTTCTCATTTAACTCTCTCATTGCCTTGGACTCACTGGCAACTCTTGCTTGCTCAACTGGGCCTCTCTCTCTTTCTCCCCAGGATTACTTTCGTGCCATGTTCTTCAGTATTTCCCAGCATCTCGTATCAGTGTTTTTCAAGAAAAATCCTGAACCGGCTGAGTCCAAGTTGCTTCTATCATGCTCGGAGAGAGCAAAATAGAAGATATTCACCTGTGTCTCCTTGTCCAGTCCATGATGCGGACATCTCCTCAACATGACCTGGAATCGCTCCCAGGTCTCAGAATATGTTTCACCCGCCTGTTGGGTGAAATTGTGAATCTTCCGAATCATGTCGTTGGTCTTCTCAGGAGGGAAAAATCTCTCGAAGAAAACCTCCACCATATGATCCCATGATTCAACAAACTCATCGTCGAGGTTATGTAGCCACTCTCTCGCAACTCCTGCCAGGGAGCTTGGGAACAACTTGAGGTACAGAACATCCTGTGGGAACCTGTCTATCTTCACCATATCACAATTTTCAACGAACTGACTGATGTGTGCCACTGGGTCCTCATTCTTCAATCCATGAAATGCATTTGATTTTACCAAGTTGATCAACGCTGGATCGATCTTGTATGTTGGTATGTTGACTGCCTGTTTCTTGATAGGCCCCTTTGAAGCTGATGAAGAAGACGCTTTGATCTTCTCCCATATTGTCTGTGGTTCGGCCATTTCTTCTGCTCGCTCTTGCTCAGATTCAGAATCTATGTCGCTTTGGTGATCTTTCTCGTAGTAATCCTCGTCCTCTGGTCCCGGAGGTGGAACCTCAGGTGTGCGATTCGCGTAGTCTGCGCTACGTGTATGCACCATGCAAAGTACCTGAAATAAGAAAATCGGGGTTCAGTAATATGCTTTGAACGAGTAAACACAATTATAGAGAAATTTAAGAATATTTAAAATTATTTCAAAATAAAATAAAAAAAATGTGGCCTAGAGTGGCCGCTCTTAGCACTCAAAGTGCCAATAATTCGCCGTATCCCCGGCAACGACGCCAAAAACTTGACGTTGGTTTTACTACGCGCTTAAACGCAAGTATACGCGTCGAGTAATATAGGCCTTTGTGAGGCCCGAGTCGAACTCAGAGATACGTGAATTATTGGAGACTTCTACTAACTAATCACAATCAGCTAGGCCGAATAACAAAGTAAGGTTTGTTGTCCAAATTAAAAGAAAATAAAATGAAACAAAGAAAACAATCAATTAAATGTTAATTTAATCAATTCAAAAGGGTATCTTTAGGATTGCGGTTTCACCGCGGGTCAACATTGCATTAGGTTTTATATAATTCCTCACTCTTCTCTCTCTATACAGGTAGTGGCCTGAAAACAGAATTACCCACTGTCGTGGTGTAACTCACTACTTAGGTTTAGGTTGATTCCACCGTCGTAGTAATCATTCCCCTAAACTAAACGCATTATAAACGATCTCTCAGTTCCCACCATTAATTTTACAACTCCTTTGTCAAGGGTTTTATTGATTAATGTAGATTTCGTCTCTTTTCAACTGTTAATCCTTCTGTCGAAGTGATTAAGGGCATTAAGTTATTATTATGGTGATCAAACATAACAATATATATGGAGAAAACGAATCTATATCACGGATTTGAGAGAGAAAGTATGAATTATCAATATAAAATTGTCATACAATGCATTACCGGGCTACTCCCGATCCTAAAGATGGAGGGTTTTAGCCTCTCATGTTCATCTCGCACGAATACATGGTAGAAATAGGGGAATTCATAAGAAAAACGTGAAACAAGTGGGAAAACCCCTGAACGGAGAAGAACCGGTAGATCCTTGGCATAGAATACGAGCTTCCCCGCCTGTCAGTGGTGGAATTCGTCTTCGGCAGCGTCCGAATCACCCAGGATGAGCTTCTGGCCTCCGTTCTCCTTTTTCTCCTTCCTCGGCACTCGTGCAATGCAAAATCCGATCTCCCTCTCGTGTGGGCGGCCGTCATTAGGTATAAGTCCCTAATTAGGTCGTCAAATAACTCCATCCGTCCGATCGAGATCAAAACGAATCCAACGCATATCTGCCGGCGTCGATACCATCGACGCGGGTCGATGGTATCCACCCAGTGGATTAGCGGCAGCTTTCCTTTCTTTTAGTCTGAGCGCCTATGGTCATCTCGATACCATCGACTTGGGTCGATGGTATCGACTCTCTTTAGCGTCGGTTGTTGTCGTTTAGCGACGCTGTAGCCTCCATGTGTCGATGGCATTGACTTGGGTCGATGGTATCGACAGTTTCCTCGCCAGCAACCTGAAGGGATCTCGATACCATCGACTTGGGTGTCGATGGTATCGACTCTGTGCTGCTCCTCTCATCTGGCAATCTGTGGTTTGGTCGATGGTATCGACTTCCGTCGATGGTATCGACGGAAGCAAATACTTTTTTTCCTGAAATTTCACAAAAAGACCAAGTAAATCCACACAAATAATAATATTATGATAAATAATGCTCAAAATAGTAAAACAAAGGGGATTTGACATAATATGAAGGCAAAGACCGAAATGAGTGAATTATGCAATATTATCCATACAAATGAGTAATTGGAGCACAAAACACATATGAAAAAGGTCTATAAATGCGACTCAAAATCATCGCATCAACCTTTGATGTCTCCCCCTATTTAAGTAGGTGACCTTTTTTGTATCCTCATATTCAAGAAGGTGACCTTTGTTGTCTCCCCCAATTTAGACGAGTGACCATATATATCATACATCTAGTGGTGGTACAAGGGGTTCAAGAAAGTTATATTTAAATTTTCACTTTCATTTATAACCATTGGTTACGTTTCTCATGTATATACTCATGCATTTTATTTCTAACTTCTCAAATCTTAGTCTCTATGGGACACTCTATCTCTAGAGTATTCAAGTGGGGATCCCTTTCTCTAGGGTGGTCCCTACAGTGGACACAGTATATATATGGGCCCTAGCCCGATCACCTATTGACTTAATGTGGACCTTTGACTCACATAAACATATGACCTCAAAGTGATATGATCACCTATCAACTTAATGTGAACCTTTCTCTCACATAAGCATACGACCACAAAGTGATCTTACATCCCCATGTTTTACATAGATCCATCAAAGACAGTTGAGAAGTTATTCTCATATAACACATTGTTTCTTAAAACTTTTCTTATTAATTCCTTGTTTCACATGCACATATGCATCGAAGATTGAGTCACCTAAATCATCTCTTTTTTTGTAACCATAATATGTTAAGCATACATTTTACATTATAAATTCTCAACCTTTATTCGCCCAATCTCTATGGTATACCCACTCACTGGGGGAATTCATACTCACTTGCTAGGAGTATTCTTAATGGCCTATCAACTATCTAGGGATAGCATACCCACTCACTGGGAGTATTCTTTATCCATCCATTCCTCCATAGATTGCATTAGGGTGAAGAGCAAGTTATATTCTTATTTCCATGCAACCTAATTATGTATTTTCTATTATTTAACTTCTTGACCTTTATTATTTTTCTCTCACAGTTCCCTCTCTTTAGGGGAGCCTCTTTATGGGGAACCATTTCTTTAGGGTTGTAGTCCCAATGGACATTCATACCATCCCCTCCAGGCTTGGTATTTCATTGGCCATCCCATCTGAGCTTGGAACCTTATACAACCATCCCCTCCTAGGTTGGTACTTTATTGACCATCCCATGCTCTTTAACTCACCAGAGATTGATATAGATTTGAGTAGGTTACCTTCATAAATACCTTATTCATAGGTTGCTTATGTCTCTTAAAACCTTTTCTTTTTCTTATGCATCATGCATACATCTCTCCACATTCATACCTGGAAACCTATGTCATATAGACTTATTTCCCTTTTTCTTATTTCTCATTACTCTTACCCAAATTAGGGTTCATAGGGGTAGGGTTTCCATTTTACCCATTCTACTTCCATTTCCCAAGATTAGGGTTTGGGTTCAGGTTATAGAGACTGCACCCTGCCTCTTAGGGTTTCTATGTCCCTTAACCACTAGGATTTTTCCAACCAACCCTAGTTCTATGTTGGGTTACCATCAGAAGGAAAATCCATAAATCATCTTTCTTTACTTTATCATTATTTTCACGTTATATGTACATTATCATTTCCTCATTACATGTATATTTTATCTACATATGTACTTTATTATTCTCACATTAATGTACATTATTAATTCACGAATGCCTTAATCATACTTCTTCTCAAAAATCCTAACTTTAGATGAGGAGAGAACTATTATTTTAGGGTTTATTAAGAAAGAGGATGAGAAATGGATGAATCAAGATGAGAAGTAAACCTAAAGGTATTTTACTTTGGGAAAAATCATTCGACTATGGATAGACAGGATGCACAGATCCAGGAGTCCTCATAAGCCGACTAGCAATTCAGAGGAAAATATTGTCAGCCCCCGGTCGTATTCCCTTCTAGACACCATTGTCTTTAGAAAATGTCCTAATAATTCTCTCATATTTCTACATATTACTTGAAATTATAAACTATTAAATATTATTTGAAAAATATGATGCTCTGATACCAAATGTAATGACCTCACTTTTCCGCAACCCCCAATTAAGGAAGGCCAAAAAGATGAGACCCATTACCTATAAGATTTTACCCAAGGATCCAAATTTAGCAAGTAATAAATAATAGAAAATAATTTCAATTAAATTTCAGATATTGTTTACAAATTGTACAAAGATATACCTCATGGAGTTAATACCTATTGTAAAGAAGTATCATCTATCTAATCCTCCAATTGGCAACTTTAATACCTTCCATGGATTTTCATCTTTATCTTCATGTTTGCATCTTGTGTATCAACTACCTAAAACACTGACAAATAAAACATGGTCAACATATTTCTATGCTGGTACATGGATTCATCCAATAGTCACAAATACATATATTCAATCATCATTTACATGCACATAAGAACATATATTTTCTTTTATATTCTGATCCATACTTGGTTCACTATCTTAGGTGTAGCCACTATCCATCATTAGACTTATGCACATTACCCTTTTATCAGTGTAACCTATGGTTCAGAATATCATTATTTACTTTATGTGATACTCATAGGGACTCTATAATTTGCATGGAATAAATAAACATACAATAAATATAATTCATTCAATTTTTGAGAAATCTCGACAAATGTCTCCTTTTGATAACCTCAATACCTTCCATGGATTTTTGTCTTTATCTTCATGTTTGTATCTTGTATATCAACTACCTAAAACACTGACAAATAAAATGTAGTCAACATATTTCTATACCGGTACATGGGTTCATCCAATAATAAAAAATACATATATTCAATCATCATTTACATGCACATAAGAACTTATATTTTCTTTTATATTCTGATCCATACTTGGTTCACCATCTCAGGTGTAGCCACTATCCATCATTGGACTTATGCACATTACCCTTTAATCAATGTAACCAAGGTTTCAAAATATCATTATTTACTTTATGTGATACTCATAGGGGCATTATAATTTTCATGGAATAAATAAACATCCAACATATATCATTCATTCAATCTTCGAGAAACCTCAGAAAACATCAAAAGTCAATACATGTAATCATAAGTGTAAACACATACCTTGACGGGGAGCCATGCAGATTAAGTAAACATTCTATAAGTATAGTATCCAATCAAGCAGGCAAATCAAGCAATCATCATTTAATCTACATTATGTAAATCCTAAAGTGTCACCGTCACATTAATTACATTAAACCCTACTTGGTCTTAATCTAGGATTTAGGTTTTGAATAAGGAATAAGGGTATTAACCCTATTTCCATCACATATTTAACATTATATGAACCCTAGTTACTAGATCCATTTTATCCTTTCATTAAATCACTTAGATCAAATATGTTCATTAACAACATAGCAAGTTAGGATCTTTAGCCCTAATTCCACATATAAATGATTATCCACATTATAGACCCTAATTACCTTATCATTATTACCATCATCACATTTATTATCATTATTCTCAACAAGATCATATAATAGCATAAAATAAAGGCTTTTAATGTGTTCAACATTATAATACCCAAAACTAGGGTTTCCATGTGCTAATCACCACTTTATCATATGTTACCCTATTTCTAAAACAAAAAGCATAATTTGATCTCAATTATATATTTTTTTGTTCCTCTCATTCTCCTTATCACTTTTCATATATTACTTGTCTAATTCTGATCGACCAACATTTGGTTATGATTTATTTAAGATTATTAAATCTGGGCCAATCAGAAAGCGTCACACCAACATATATACCTTTTTATTTGCTTTCATGATGGCTCGAGATTAGGTAGTAAAATACCCTTATTCCCTTCCTATCAGGCACATGACCTTAGGACAATCAGGTTATTTGACCCTTTCTTTTCCTCCTCACACGGATGTGCCTGTGCGTGGCCACCGCGGGTGCCACAACTAGGCCCGACACTATGGACGGCCCTCCACCTCCGTACATTAGCTCCCTATCTGCCACCATCTTCTACGGTCAATGTTGAAGATCTGGTCCGCCTTCTTCCAGGGCGTAGTAGGAAGGAGCTCGGTTGCAAGGCTCTACACAAGCATCATGGAGGACGCTTGACCTTCTGCCATCTCGCGTCTCCTCCACCCAGGCTCCATCGGTTCTGCATACCAAATCACCACTACATTGTCACAGAAATCACCAAGATCTACTCCTAAAAGACCATCAAAGGTGAAGGCAGAGACATTGTAAAGAATGGAAGGTGGTCAGTAGCATCATCTGGAATGACCGAGAGCCATCTGCAAGGCAAGGTGCCTCTACCCACGTCGCCTTGGCAGAGTGCTGAGTAGTGTAGGTCTTCAACATATCCAGAAGTCATTCCTTTATCTCCCCTTCATATCATTTTCATTCACGGGACTCGTGCTCCCTTCTAGTATATAGGGGTCCTCTACATATATACCTTCCCCATCAGGGACTCTAGGGTTACAATGGAGAGGAAGAGAGGAAAAGAGACCCATAGAGAGACACATGGGGTGGGTTGAACAATGAGAGACCTAGCGGGAGATTTGAGGGAGAGGGCTAGGTTGGCTAGTTGTGCATCAATCAAACACCTTATATAGACCTCCTCTTGAACTTTTCTTTTCTTGTTGCTTTTTCCACATCTCCTTGACATAATGACTTTTTATAACAATATACCTGCCTCCTTTCCTAAGATATTTCTTTTGTTTAATACTTGACATCAACTAATATTATGAGGAATCAAAGCATGATCTTAGGAGAGGTTATATTCCTCCTAAACTCTTTTACATAAAACCATTGGCTTTTATTACATTCCTATTAAGCCTTGTATTTGGCAAATAAAAGTCATTAAGAAAGGCATATCAATATATGAACCTTTATTGGATACTTCAATCATGAATTCTAGATTATTCTTTTTCCTTAAATCAATTATCCTCTCTTTCAGAAAACTTATAATGCTTTTACCCATCTATATCTAGTAAGTTGGGATTTATTGATATGTCTTCCCCATACAAAATTTACTATTTTTAGGCATTATTTAAAACAATACCATCATCACATGGGCTATCATTTTTCTCCAATATTTAGAATTCTCTTTCATTCTATTATTATTTTTTTTCATACCAAAGGTTAGATAAAAATATTCTCATTTGATATATTCACCATTGTGTTGCCAAACTTGGCTAGATAATTATCCTCTAATTATCTACACCATCTCATCTCTTATTTTTCCCTTTATTTATTTATCTTGTGCCACAATCACCCATGCCACAAAGGTGATTAACATTATTATTCCATCATTAATACCATTAGAGAAGATTATTTATCAAATCATGATTTATATTTATATTGTTTAATTTTACCAAAATTGGGGATATTACAAATCATGTTGTAATAAAGTACTTTTTTTATAAGAAGAAGAAAAAGCTCAACTCATAAGGTGGATCTTACTCTTGCAAGAGTTTGATATACATGTTATAGATAAGCCTGGAACTAATTTTTTAGTTGTTTATCATCTATCCCATATGAAGAGTATGGAAAAAAAGGGAGTATATATCCTATCTAAGAGACATTCCAAAATGAGATACTTCTAGTTATTAAGAGGGTCGAGCCTTGGTATGTCAATATTGTGAATTACCTGGTAAGTGGAGTAATTCCCGAGGATTGGAATGACTAAGAATAGAAGAAAGTTTTCTACTCCTTAAAATATTTTGTATGGGATGATGCAATTCTCCTAAAGAAATGTAGAGATGGAATCCTAAGGAAATGTATAACTGAGTGGGAAGTGGTGAGCATCTAGCTTATTGTCACTCCCTATTCTCAAGAGGACACCACACAAGAAAAAGAGCACCAACACAAGTTTTGGAATGTAGTTTCTATTGAATATCATTCTTCAAAGTTGAATATAACTTTGATTGGATATGTGGTACATGTCAACACACTAGTAATGTTTCTAGGAGACAAGAGATGCCTATGAACGTTTTTTAGGAAATAGAGGTGTTTGATGGTTGGGGAATTGATTTTATGGACCCTTTTTCACCTCAAATTCATCTATATATATTACTGGCTACCGACTATGTTTTAAAGTGGATTTAATCAATTCAAACCCACACTAATGATGCACATGTCGTATTTCATTTTTTCACACATTATATATTATGTAGGTTTGAAGTACCTCATGGATCGTTAATGATGGGGTTAACATCTCATGAGGCATCAATTTAGGGGTTTTTTGAGAAAATTTGGGTTGACACACTGTTGTGGTACCCCATATCACCCCAGACACAAGGGAAAGTGTAAGTTTCAAATAGGGAGGTGAAGATGATACTAGAAAAGACAGTCTATAATGCTCATATCAATTGGAGTATGCAATTGAATGAAACACTCTAGACGTATAGGACAATCGTTAAGACTCTATTTGGCATGACTCCCTATAGCTTATTTCATTGTATGGAATGCCACCTACCCATATAGTTAGAACATAGATCCATGTTAGATCTAAAGTATTTAAAATCTAACATAACTTTAGTTGGTAAAAAGAGGAGGTTAGAACTAAATGAACTTGATAAAATTTTCTTATATGCATATGTAAAGTAAAGGTTGTATAAAGAATGAGCCAAGATGATATATGATAGGCACATCTTGCATAGGCAATTCCTTAGGAGCCAACAAGTACTTGCTTTTAATTCTAGAATGAAGTTTCACCTGGAAATATTAGATCTAGGTGGAGTGGCCCCTATGAGTATGTCAAAGTTTATCCACATAGAGCTATTGATATTAGTGATGGCTCCCATGTTTTCAAAACTAATGATGAATATATCAAACATTGTTTCAAGGAGGAATCTTTCGAGATCAAGAAGAGCTTAAATTGACTTGTTTAACTTGATCACATGATTTTTGAGCCTAGATATAAAATAAGGGTGATTGTATGGAGGCATCCCACATTGTTATTTCTTTCTTTCAAGTTTTCCTTCATGTAGACTTAATTTTTTTATTTTTCTGACTTTATTTTTAGATTATAATACAAGAAGAGATGCATAATTATATTGTTTTGTATATAGGATCAAGAAATCAAGTTGGTGACACCAACAATAGACTGGTATAAATAAATATTGGATAATGTTGACCCAAAGTTCTAGAATATAATTTTGGTATCATGGAAAACCATATCTATTATGATAATGTCTGAGCTTAATTGGTAAACTAGAGTTTACCTGGATGATTACATGCTTAATTAGATTGATCATTGATTAAGATTGATTATTGATGGTAGCTCAATTGTGATGTTTTGAACCTAAGAGGGAACTTGAATCATGATTTTAATTTGCAAGATTAGGGTTTGAGCAGTGTAAAACCTAATCATCAAAGTTAGGTTTTTGTTAATATATAAATACAAAATTTGGGTATAGTAGTATGGTAAATGTTTTTTCATATTTTATATGTAACTTAGATTTACTTTCAATTTGGATATGATATGGATAAATCAATCATGCATGTCAGTGCAAAATTTCAAAATAATTGTATGTTCGTTGAATATGGTTCTCTATCAAACTACACTTCGAGCGACCATGATGTAGACTATTGTTCAACAATGTAGTGTTTGATTTTTAATTATTTATTGGTAGCTCATAGTGATATGAAATTTTTATTGATCTATAAAACTATGTCTTAGAAAGCATGATAATTTTATAAATTTGTATATGATTTGTAAACTATTCAAAAAAGATTTATGGTAACATTTTTATTACTAAAATATTTGTAGAAATAAAATGAAGTGTAAGGAAGGGTCAATTTGCAGTTGATCCAAGAACCTTAACTGCTCTATATGATCAACCTAATACACTAAAATCTAGCATATTTCATGATTCATTCTAGAAAAACAAAATCCTTGAGTGAGAGGGAGAGTTAGGGTTTGGATGGAGAAAGTGGTGAAGATAGTGATATGGGGTTTTCTTTTTCTATAGTTGATCAAATGAAGTAAGTTTGTCATCTCTAGATAGCTTTTCTTGGTGATTCTTCTCTCACATGTCAAGATTCCATCCCTCATTTGATTTGATTCAAAATGATATCAAATCTCCCTCTTTTCTCATTGTTTCTCTATAATTCTTCATTCCTAGGGCTTTTGAGTTGGAAGGAAGAAGAAAGTAATAGATTGCTAGGAGTTTGATATGGATTCTAGAATTTCAGATCTTGGGCTGCGTTTTAAAGGAGTTTTCACACCTTAGGTGAGTGGGTAATTCCTTTAGACAGTAGATTTCATGAAATTCAATTAAATCCACAATAATCTTCAATCCCTTTGTATGCAATTACATGACCTAAATTTTCCTTTCAGTTTAAGCTTATGAAGATGACCTAGGAATGGATTGTTTTCCTATTCTGATGAATATAGATGATAAATCATATTAGTAATGTAAATAAATCATCTAAATAGAATTCCTAAAGTTATTTCAGAAGTTATAAGAATATACCGAGACCTAGGGATTTCGAATATGTTTGAAATTGTTGTATAACTGAATAGAGAACTTTCCTATTTGAATTTCCTTATCATAAGTGATTATTTTATCTATGTACTGATTACAAATATGTCATATATTATCTTGGAATTCATTTGATATTACTAGTGTTTGCTTGATATCTCAATTAAGAGGGTGAAACCCTATATGAATGGAAAGTTGCATGTTTGCAAATAGACATCATGAAGTTCAACCGATGTGATTCTTTTATCATTATAAATTTATTTATTCAAGGTTATTCTTGATGCATGATATTTTAGTAAATGACGTGGAAACCCTACTTCAGTTCATACCATGGTTTCATATATATATATGTATATATATGTATATATATATATATCTATATATATGCATATATATATGTATAGGTATATATATTTATATATATCTATATATACATACATACATACATATATATATATATATATATATATATATATATATATATATATATATATATATACACACACACATAGAGAGAGAGAGAGTCAGGCTGGAATACACTTGAGTGTACAGATTGCACAGATACACTCAAGTGTGTTTGCATATCAAGAATATTGTTTGTAAGATGTAAACCATTGATCTTCAGTTTCATACTATAATTAGGCTACATACAAATTTTGAGCCCATTTGGATGAGTGTAAGTCACTCATCTGAGGGTAACAAAATCGACGAATGAAACTAATTTGAAATGCATAGTTTTTGCGGTCTTTATAACATGACCTATAAATATCCAAATGTTCTCAAAATTTTTATATGAGTTATACACAATATGATTAAGAAGATCAATGGATTAGATTTTTGAAAAAAATATTACATCATGAAAAACTACTTGAGTGTATTCTGCTCCAAATACACTCGAGTATATTCTAGCCTGACTCTCTCTCTCTCTCTCTATATATATATATATATATTTGTGTGTGTGTGTGTGAACTATTGAAAACAATCTTTTATCAGTGAATGTTTATGATGCATTATATCATTGTGAGTTATGTGATATGTGAATGAGGAAAATTTAACCCTAAAGATAGGGCATTCAATGAATGAATTATTTTCATATCAATGTTTCTCAACATGAGATGTGGTGTTGCTCAACATTTCAATTTGCAATACATATTACTAAATGATCTATGAAATGAATTGTTTACAAAAATAAGCTAAGAAATGTTGATGTGATTATTAAATTGTGAATTTAAAGAGTGAATTAGACATTTAGATGACATGAACTATGTAGAATCTTACACAAGAGGCCTACATTGTGTGGAGGAAGCATACTTCCCAATTGGTGTTTTTTTGTCCAGGTCGAGGTAAGTTGGAGCACACAAGTGGGGTGCATGGGTCTAGGATAGTAATGATAGACTCCTTAAATGATTGGTATCCAACACCAATTGGGGATGCTAGTGGTACCTGAGTTTTCCTTCTCAATAGATATCTTCAGGATGTCCATTGTTGTAGAGTTGTGTTGATCATTGGACATCTTTGGTATGTTCACTCATGCAAAACAAGCCTGAGGGCCTTGAATCCCCACCTTGGTACCCAGGTTTAAAGGAGGAGTCGAGATATTAGACTGCTCCCATTAGCTACCAAGATCTAGACATGGTGGGGCTCACTGTAGACATGGTCTTACTCAAGAGATAGACTTAGGAACCCAATCATTCTTCTAAGTCTTATATAATGAGATTGTAGCTTGCTCTGATGCTTTTTCATGTCGTGGTACACTTCATGTGGGTTAAGGGCATAATAAGATGAATGAGAGATTAATCAAGTGTGTGAGTTATTCATTTATTCTTGTAGTTACTAGAATAACCTGCCAATTATATGTTTGTGAATAATGAGTTCCTTTATATGTTCTTACTTTTCTACTTTAAATTCTATTTCTCAATAATATATCTTTGAGTAGTAAAGTGCCTTAAACTATTTTCATGAAGTAATCATTCATCGGGCGAGTAGGCTGACCCATCTACTCACAATTGTTTTAGGGAAACCATGTGGATTTGGAGAATATCAATGCCAAAGTAGAGCTAACACAAGAGCTAAGTGTCATATGATGAGTCAAGGTCTAAATTGACTAAACCCGTATTTTGATGATGACTAACCATTCCACTCATTTGTGTCTAGTTCTTACAGATGAGTAAGGAATTGTTGATCCGACATGCTCTACTGGGGTGGAGGAAGTTTGTGGTCAACTCTTCCTTTATTACAAGGAGGTATGATGTGATTTTGCCTTATTTGTCTTTTGGCATGTATCATAGGAGTTTGCTACCTTCTTGCTAGACCATGCCACATGTTGATTGAATTATTGGAGAATTTTTTTTAAGCCTTGAGGTCCCTTACAAATAGGGTTAACTCTTGACATTTAGTCTTGTAGTCCCTCATGTTGAAACAAGGTACATGTTTAGCTTTGGCTTAAATTTCTCTCACATAACGCTTCTTTTAGAAAGCTGATCAAAGACCTTATGACAGTATTGGTACAATTGAAATGAACTTAAAATAAGCTTGCATGTTAAAAATAAAGTCTTTAATGTTGTTTCTGTCTTTCTTGCCATTATATTAAGTTTTAGCCAAGCAATATGTGTTCTCTTGAACATGTGATTTTATATGTTTGCATAACATACCTAACACAAATGTGATAATGTGTACCCATCTAATGATATTAGGTATCAAGCATACAATGATTGTTGTTTCTGGTCTGATATGATATATGATGTGTTTATCTCTATTATAATGTCTAATGACATTCAAATATATAATTCATATGATTTGAATCTAGAAGGGTTATGATCTTGAAATCAAGTACAAAGTTTAGTTTCCTTTTACACATACACCCTTGTTTTTCTTACCTTATTGTTTTTTATATTGTTGTTGTTGTTTTATTCATGCATATGTTATGTGAATGTTCTCCATTCCAGGATGGAATCTCAAGTCCTTTTGCCTTTGACTTTCTAGTCATTTGGAAGGATTTGGTTAACAAATGGTTTCATGAAAAATGGTATCAGAGCCAATCACATATCCTCTATGTATTACTAAAACTCGATTACTCATAGGAACATAGGTAAAAACTAATTCCATAATGGTGAAGTTGAGGTGTCTCAACTGGTCAATGCAGGGGGTGATTCACCTACTATCCACCTTGCTACGGGTGTTGAAGTCTCCTCTATATACTTACATGGTAGAAGTGAATCTAAGACTGGTTTAAGGATTTAATACGTACAAATCTTACAGAGTCCTCTAGAATCTCGTCTCATCTTCAAGGAAAGCCCTAGAAACCCATTTAGTTAATGATTATTTAGTTTATCATATCCTCATGTGATATCTCTCATGAAAATTAAACACATGATCTCTCGACTATGAGTATCTTATATGTAGAACACCTAGAATATCAGTGAATTGGTAAAACTTGATAAATGATGCCATGATGTGATCTTAATTTTAAAACTTAATTAATATTAATTAAAGTACTCTTGAAGTAAATTACTCATGAGTAATACCTTCGATCATGCAAACTTGATTTTACCAAATATAACTTATGTGCTACATATGTTTGAGGTAAAATGATAATGATATTGCTATTATGAGACAAGGAGAACTCATGCTTTACACCACATGGTTGATGAGTCTATGTTGCCCCTATTGTTGATTAGATGTCAAATATGATTAAGGAAACTTTTTCCCTATTGACATGAATCATGCTCATGGTTTGCAATGATGTTGCTCTTGAACTCTCAAAATCACGATGATGAGACTTTTATACAAGAGACAATTTCTCGATTGATTATTATCTCTTTGTAAAATATGATTTTGAATAATATGACATATATTAGATCTCAATCACGCCTTATGATTATTTATCTCTTAGAGTTCCCAGTTTTGACTTCTTAATTGTTCCAATTATACTCCTTTCTCTTAATTATTAAGGTAATGGGACATATTATGACCTAGATTAAAAAATATTGAAGCTATGATTACAATATTATGATAATGATCTATGATATCGTGACTTTGAGAAATACAAATTTATGATTGTTGCTCAACCTATTTCCTATGTTTGATGTTTCATGATATCTATGATATTGTGACTTTGAGAAATACAAATTAGTGAGCACCAATGTGCTATATTAGAGTCCTAGTTTTACTTATGACTCTCTTAACCTAATTCACATCCCTATTATGGTTACATATAATTTTTTTGTCTTGATTGATTATTTAGAGTTTGTAAAGGTAACCCTTCCATACAATTTTGGTTTCTTTTAACCTAAATATCTAAGAGGTAAGATATTATGATGATACTGAAACTTGATCTCAAACTCAATTTGATGATAATCTTGACCATGATGATGTTGACAGAGATTTTGGTTAAGTACCTAAAAATATCTATGTATCATTCACTGACATGGAATACCATGATAAAAAATTTGATGTCAATATCATGGAATGTTGCTCAACTATTGCTCCACCCATTATACAAGGATCACACTTATGGCTTACATAGGGAGAGAAACCCTAGATATGAAATTATTGGACCTATGAATTTTGAAGTCCAAATATTGACTCTAGATATTGATTCGTGAAATATGGAATCATGCTTATTGATCTTAATATTTATTCCAATTATGTGATCACCCTATTTAGATTTTGAGACCATCCTTGATATATCATTAATTACTTTCATGTTCCCACTCTGGAAAATATGAATTATGATTATCTTGACATCTCAATTTATGAATCAGGGACAATCTCTCATGTGGACTAGGGTGGGACCTTCCATTGATTTTGATATAAAGTCCAACATGATAAAATATGATGCTTGTCTGGAATTGTCGAACCATTAAATCTCAATCATGGATCTATAAACCCACCTAGGACTATGTAAATCTATAACCCTAGATATGGGACCAAATGTCATGTTTTACTGTTAAATCAAAGAATTCGATTCCTTTGACCTAAAAGTTGATCTCTCCAAATTTGTGATCATTTGACAATCTATGTGGATATGCTTAGACATTGATGCTTGGTTTCTTAATATTAGAATAATGTCGTGGTTGAATTAATGATAAACTAAAAGTTTACTAATATTATGGTTATGATATGGAATATGAAGACCCAATCTCTTTTGCCAATTGCTTTAATTGGGAGGTGGAATTCCTTCCAAGGTTGGGAGGGTGTAACAACCTAGATTTCTCTCTCTTCCAACTATGAAAATCTTGACTTATAAGATGCTCAATTGTATCCAATGACCTCCCTCAACCTCAATTGGATAACTCTGAGTGACAATATACTCAGTTGATGAATTGTATTTAATTAAATGTCACATTGGGATTTATTGACTAAGGTTGACTGTATAATTTTACATAAAGTATGAAAATAAATTATTGAATCCCTTAAAAATAATCACCTTAGATACAAATATATTCTATAAGAATTATAAGAAATTTTTGAATCAACAATGAAAACTTTACCTCAAATAGAGCTACGGTTTGGAAGTTATGAATTTTGTAAGATTATCAAAGAAACACATATTCAAAATCCTTTTATAGTTGCCATGTCAACAATTTGACTCTTCTTATATCAGCCAATTATGGACAATGGATGCTTGGGTGCGTATCTTGGCCGGACTATGGGGTTATCTTATACCTAGTTGCATAGGAGCATGGTGGCCACCCATGCTGCGGCGATCCCGGGTGTTGGCTTTCAAAATTTATACTTCATTTTTCTCTCTTTATCACTCTAATTATTTTTCCACCTATTTTTTCATTTCATACAACACAATCCTCCATCCTCTCCTCCTTCTTCATCATCAACCATGGTACCACTACCATACATGACTTTGGTTCTTCTTGGCCTAGGCCACCTCGACACAAGATAAGGGCAACCACAAGTTCACGACCTCACATTGGACCAAGATGGCAAAGTATCAAGCCTTGGATACCTTCCCTCCACCTTTATCACTTGGCTCTAGTGAGCCTAGAAGACATGCCAAGCTGCTACTGGATCTAGGAGACCTATGGGGGAAGATGGCTTTGTAGCCCTCAATCATGGCAAGTCCACGATGGGGCGCAACTAGATGGCCCACAAGCATGTAGATCCTTCCCTCCTGGCCTCTCTTCTATTAGTAGGCATGGATTATAAGAGCCATTGATCCTCCTGGGTCCATGGTGGGTCAAAAAAGTCAAAAGACCCTCCTTTCTACACACATGAGTATGGTTCAATATCCCTGATTTTACGATGAAAATGCCTTTTCTTTAGAAAAATAATATCTTAATGATTCTAGGTCCAAAGATAGTGAACCTATGTACCATTTTGACCACAAAAATGAGACCTTTCCAATAAAATTAGTTTCATTGCATGATTCTACTTGGGATTCTCTTGATTTTCCAAAATGCTCACTTTTGATAGCTTTGATGTGTTAAATGCATCATTATTCCAAACCATGATGAAATAATGTTTCCATTTGATGTCATGACTATAGTCATGAACATTTTAATACATGATGATCTCAAGTCCAACCTTGATCCATATTTTGTTATTTTTTATGTAAAAGTTGGGAGGCAATCTTATTCATCCTGCCCTCTGCATGCAAGCTAAATTGTACGAAAGGTGACATTCACAAATCAAACAAGAAGACGTAAACATGGTAGTACTACTACCATTACAATCTTTAACTAAGAGATTAGTAATCCCCATCGGGGGTTGGGCATACACCACATATGTGGAGGTGTTTTTGATGTTTAACTTGGCTAACTCATCAACAACTCCATTTCATTCTCTAGGGGCATAAGCAACTTTCCAACCTGGCATCATCATGTGCTGAACTTTGCTAAGTAACTTAACGTATTTAGGGTGGTTCATCTCATTTTGAGCTATCATTTTCACCAAGCCCAGGGAGTCTAACTCTATGATAACCTCTGGTAAGCCATTGGCAGTAGCTAACTCTATAGCCCACAAGGTACCTTCTAGTTCTGCCTCAAGGACATCAGTGGTGTGCAGTCAAAATGCAACCCCTCCCACCCATTTGTCATGCTCATCACAGGAAACTATGACACAACAAGCCTCCCTATGTTTGACCTCTATGTCTGTGTTGAACTTGATAATTCCTGGGCTTGGTTTCATCCATCCGGTCAGGGCCGTGATCTCCACCGCCTGTGTGTGCTTAAGAAAAACATCCTTTTGAGCAACAACCTCCCCATGGATGTAATTAACCTATTGCACAGTGGAAGGTTTGGCATTCTCGAAGACCTGCTTGTTTGGGTATACCAAATATGCCAACATGTCATGAGAGCACAGACACAATAGTCCCCTCCTTACTGTAGTATGGAGAATCCACATATTAACATTATCTATAATGAAAAAGGAGTCATGTAGAGACTCACCTGTGTAGACCTCAGCCCAGACCTCCTTTGCATACCTGCAATCTGGCACGGTGTGGAGGACCATCTTGTCATCATCATGACATCAGGGGCACGTACTGTAGAGAGCTAAATGTCATCGCACTCTTTTTTTTGTTGTTCAGTAGTGCATCATGAATCATAAGCCAAGTGAACATCTTGATACAGTTGGAAATTTTAGTATTCCAGATACTGGTCCAGTTGCCTTCAACACAGATTCCTTCCCCTTCTCTCAGATGACTGTATGCAAATTTGGTAGTATATTGTCTTCTCTGTGTATGAATCCACACTCTTACATCCCCCCATCCTCGGGGGTCGGGGGTTTGAGAGTCATGATTTTCTCCACCAGGTGGCGAGGGAGCCATTCCTTTAGGAAGCCTATATCCCACCCTCCATCTAGCCCAACCATAATAGCTACCCTCAAATCTTGCGATTCCTTGAGGATGGATATTATAGTGTGTTCTTTGAGAATG
Source organism: Alisma plantago-aquatica (assembly GCA_963693085.1). NCBI lineage: Eukaryota > Viridiplantae > Streptophyta > Magnoliopsida > Alismatales > Alismataceae > Alisma > Alisma plantago-aquatica. The sequence goes on from OY856411.1 coordinate 1,095,404,743, forward strand.
GGGCCATTCACCCACCACCAAGTCCAGACATTGATACTCTCCCCATTCATTGGGATGAGGTATGAGTCCCTATTTATGAAAGTTTCTCACTCAAGACGGCTCTTCCAAGCCTCGACAGGTCACCACTTGTTGCAACTATGCTTCTCCGTCCTTAGTGTTTCATGTAGCTGTTCCAGATAGAGATATGACCGTTGGAGAGCTCTCAAGAATGTTTATGTATCAATGCTAGGTTCCAATGCCTCATACTTCTTAGACCCATGCCACCATCCTTTTTGCTTCAGGTCAGTTTGTCCCAAGCCACTAGGGAGAGGGGATGGGCCTTGTGATTTCCTCCCCAAATGAACCTTCAGATGACGTTGTCGATCCTATCGCATAGCTGTAAAGGTAGAACTGTGGTCTGCATAACATATGTAGGAATCACTTGTAGAATTGCTTTGGCTAGAAAAACTCTACCAGCAAGAGATAGACTTCTAGCTGACCAAGCCGCTACTCTGTAATGCACCTTGTCTAAGATCTTACTGTAGGTCTACTTATCCACCCTTTTGTGAATGATTGGAACACCAAGGTATTTACCTAGGTCGCTAGTATGCTGGTACCCACTCATGTCATTGATCCTCCTCCTCATATCCCATCTCACACTTCTGGAGAATATGATCCTTGTCTTAGTGGTAGAAACAAATTGTCCCAAGGAAGTCTCATATAGCTTGAAGCACTCCAAGATGGTATCCATCTGTGTTGTATCAGTATGGGAAAATAGAATAAGGTCATCCATGAAGCAGGCATGAGAAACCATAGGTCCTCTCACCCATATTCTCACCAACTTCCAACTTCCCTCCTCCACCTTATATTCAATCAACTGACTTAATCTCTCAAGGGATTAAACAAACAAGTAAGGAGAGACATGATCTCCCTGACGTAGACCCCTACTGGCCTTGAGTGCATTGGAGGTTTTTCCATTCTAGGCTATCCTTTTCACGCCTCTTTTGATTGACGCCATGATATAGTCAATAATGTTCTACAACATACTGATTCTTTGGATTGTGTCCTGGATAAATTCCCAGGCCATCTGGTCGTATGCTTTGGTTAGGTCTATCTTGATTGCCATGGTTTTGGCTCCCTTCTTGTGTTTCATCAAGTGTATCAACTCCTGGACCAAGGATATATTGTCAGTTATGCGTCTCCCAGGGACAAAGATGCTCTAGGTTTGAGATACCCAAACTGATATGTAAGCCTTCATCCGCTCCACAACCAACTTAGAAATGATTTTTAGAGCTATATTGTTCAAAGAAATAGGTCTCAAATTCTCACACTTTTCCGACACCAAGATTTTTGGGATGAGAGTGATAGTTGAGTCGCATACGTTTTCAGGTACACTGCCATACATAATAGCCTCTTGGATAGTTTTGATAATACTAGGCCCAACATTATTCTAATTCTTTTGAACAAATGAACCATTGATGCCATCAGGAACAACAGCCTTCACCGGGTCCAAGGCCATCACCACGGTGTGGATCTCAGGCCGTGAAGGGCACCCTCCCATAGTAGTTTTCTGGATGGCAGTGAGGTTCTTAAAGTGCTAGGGACAACCACACAACCGAGCCCAATGCTGTTGTCAGGAGTTGTGACACATCCATGGAAGTGGTTCACCACTAACTCCATCAGCTCTGTATCCCTCGTGATCTATTCTCCTAAACGGTTCCTCAACACAGTAATGATGTTTATCCTCCATCTTTGATTTATGAAATTGTGATAGAATCTGGTATTATTATCGCCGTCGGACATCCAACTGATGTGGGATTTATTCTTAAGGTCCTCCTCCTCTGTGTTCAGGATATCATCCAGTTCCATCTAAAGGTCAGTGCAAAGAACACCAGGATATATTATTGTACTGGTCTGCCAGCTCAGTTTGTAAGCGGTTGATGTTCCTGAGCAGCCAGTCTTTCCTCATCCTCTTCTCCTTATGTGTTTGCCTATCCCATTTGGTGATAGGGTTCTACATCTCCTTAAGAGCTTCATTAAAGTTCAGCCTATCCCATTCAACGATAGGGTTCTGATCCATATTTTGTTCTAATATGAATTTGTTTCACACATATGTGTTTTAATGTGGACTTTCATGATAGAACATTAACTTCATGCTCCAAGTTGATAAAAATGCCTCAAATATTTATGATTGCCTCAAATCAGTAACATTTTCTATCTTTTAATCTAAGAATTAATTTCTATCTTTAAATCTAAGAATCAATTTTTTTAACCATACATATGAACTATTTATGACTTCATGATGTAAAATATACCTTTAAGTGTGACTCTTATGAACTTTTGGTGCTAAATTTAATATCTTGTTCTAATATTTGATAAATGATTTTAAAAAATATCCTTGTGGATAAAAAATAAGTAATTTAAATGCCATGTAACACGAAAATGTCATGTGGATATCTCATGTGCCCTATTTTGACCATTTGCATTACATGTGATATGAAATATGATCGTACTGCACAATATTGCTGATTTGATGTCTAATCTTTTATGAGTCTTTCCCTAATGATGATCCATGTTATATTATAACTTCAAATCAGTACCATATTGATACTTATGACACAAAACCAAAGTGGATCTCATTATATGTAATCTCATAATGTCTATATTACATAAAATAACTCACAATTACTTAATATGATTACGTCAATGCCTAATTTGATCAATCTTAGAATAATCTTATGTTTTCTCCATTGAGATCTCAAAACTATAATTATGACTCCCTGACTTAGTTTTGATGTGTCACCCTTGGTTCTAAATGAATTCATGATGTATTATGTAACTTATTGTTTGATCTAGTATGAACTATTGAGATATTGAAATCAATTTTAAAGGAAATGATACCTAGACTTAGGTGACACATCCAACCGCCATAATAATGATTAAGAAGACATAATATGTCTGATGTTAATTCAATTATACCTTGCTTCTAATTTCATGTCCTCTTCAAGGGACTTTTTTTAAAGTCTAACCAAGTTTTGGTAAACCAAGTTTTCTATAATGGATGCTCTTAACTAAGGTTTTGCTTATCCTCCTCCTGACCAAACTAGTGGTATTGAAAATTGGTTGTATGTATGTACTCTAAAAATGCTTGGCTATGTGCTCTTGTTTGAGCTACATATTCAATATGACTACTATGTTGATTATAATATGTTAAAAAACATGACAACATAATGACATATGCCCACTATACAACCTTGTGCATCTGCCTATATTCTTGGAGCAATGACACAAGGTTTGTTGGCCTATTTGATTAATCAAGTAAGACCATACCATCTTGATAAAAGGGTTAGCTCTTGGTGATGGCCTTGAGGTCCCTTACAAACAGGGTTAACTCTTGACATCATCATTGTAGTCCCTCATGTTGAAACATGGTACATACTTAGCTTTGTCTTAAATGTCCCTTATGGACCCCTTCCTTCAAAAAACTGGTCAAAGTCCTTTTGATATTGTTGGTATAATGGAAATGAAATTCAAATAAGCTTGCTTGTTGATAAGAAAGTCATTAATGTTGTTTCTTTCTTTATTGTCATTATAATAAGTTTTAGGAAAGTAATATGTGTTCTCTTAAACCTATAGTTTCATATGTTTGCATAGTGTAATAAAAAACGTTGTGTTGATATGTATCCATATATGACTTTAGGTATCAAGTATACACATATCTTTTCTTTCAATTGAATATGATATCTTCTACGATTATCTCTATTGGAATCTCTAATGACCTTCGAATGAAACATCCATATGATTTCAATCTATAAGGATAGTGTTCTTGATGTCGGGTACTAAGTTCAGTTTCCTTTTATGTATAATCGCTTATTGTTCTTACCTTATTGTTTATTATGTTTTTTTCATGCCTATATTATGTTAATGTGGTTTATACTAGGGACAAACTCTTGGGTCCTTTCTCCATGGACTTTCCAGTAATTTGGAGTTTGGATTTGGGTAATAAATGGTTCCATGATATCTACCCGCTTAGATTTAGAGGTGGAAAAACTTATTTACAAGAAATGAAGGCCGTAGCCCCAAATAAATCAGGGAATGGATATGGATAGAGAAAGTAAGGAAGAAGCAACAAAACAAATAGTAGATGTTAAAGTAGTGAATGTTGATGAAGTCCTCATCTTCAACGTGGGTGATGATGGCAATGGTGATGAAGGCCTCTTCCACCCTCCTTCTCTTTAATATGGAGTGTAAACACCTCAGGGAGAAGATAGAAACAAGCATGAATTCTCATCCTTGTCAACCAATGAGGATTGATGATGGGGATGGAATTGGGTAGAACTTTGTTGTAATGAAATTTGTGCCTTCCACAGAGTCTTGCGACCCTTATTTATAGTGGATGGTGTGTACCCAAGGCACTTGAGTGTCATATCCCATGATTGCACAACAAGTATGGGATAACATGCATTGGAGTATACTTCCAACTAATGTGGGCGACAAAAGGTTCATCATGACTTTCATCAGTGGTGGTGAGCTATTATACTCCAACGATAAACAATGGAAAAATTGCCATAAACTATTAATGAGTGCAACTTTCTCATAGGAGGATGGTGGTAAGGGAGCCATCAGTGGATGGCTAAGTCTATGGTTCCATTATTAAGAGCTAGCTACTTATTTGTTAGTTGAAGGTGTAGTGGATTCACCATTTGAAAAAAAAAGGGTTGCCATCAATGGTCATATTCTTGGAGTTTCATATGTGGACTTCGACAATAATCTATTCAGTTGAAGGTGCAAACTTTTCATCGATTTATATCCATAAATGAAAAGTATGGGTTGTCAATGTCCTCAGTTTCTAGAATAGGCAGGTGATAACACCCAAATTTATGCATATTATCTATGCATTTTATCTATAGTTTCGTGCCACTTTGGTCTTAATATGCCCAATAATGCTCATGTTTTATGCTTTCTTTCTCTCATTAGATAATGTTGTTAGAATCACCAATAAAGTATCCAATCTAGCCAATTTTGGGACTTGCAGGAACCATACCAGATAAGGCATCTATTCTCCAAATATTTCTCCCCGACACATAGTTTTTGCGGAAGTTATGAACCCGCCATGGCTGTGGAAACCAGCCACGACCGTGGCAATCCACCCTGACCATGACCGTGGCAATCAGGCATGACCGTGGTGCCCACCGTGACCACAGCTTTCAAAACCACGACCACGGTCCTCGCCACGACCGTGGCCACCTGCCACGATCGTGGCCGTCCACCTTCACCATGACTGTGGCCATGCAAAGCGACCGTGACCTTCATCGCCATGACTGCCGTCCTCTCCTCGACTACTGCGACCGCGGTGTAGTCCACGACCATGGCCATCCACCACAGTCGTGGCTGATAGCCGCGACCACAGTCTTCAACACTGTGACTGTGATCCCTCACCATGACCGTGGCCATCCTCCACGACCATGGCCAATAACCGCGACTGCAAGCTTCAACACCACGACCGCGGTCTTCATCTTCAACAACCGCGACTGTGATTATTCGCCACGACCATGGCCATCCGCCATGGCCGTGGCCAATAATCGCGACTGTGGTTCCCAATAACCGCGACCACAATTTTTCCTTCCACAACTACAATCGCGATTCCTCGCCATGGCCGTGCCCTTTCGCCACGACCGTGGCTGACTCCTTCCACCACGACCGTGGCCAATAACCACGACCACAGTTCCCAATAACCGCGACCGCGGTCTCAATCTCAAGAACCACGACCACGGTGTTGGCCACTACCGTGGCCGAACCATCGACCTGTTGGCCGCGGTCTGCAGTCTACCTCTATAAATAGATGCCCCCTCACTCATTTGAAGGGGGGGGGGCGGAGGGACCTCAACCAAGGACACCAAGAGGCTACTGCTCTGAGATCTGAAGGTTCCCAGAGTTCCGGGGGAGAGTCCAGAGGTCTAAGTAGGCCAAAGAGCTCACCCTACACCCTCCTCTTCAGTGAGCTTCCAATCTCACCACTCTCCATCTTCCCCTGGTCTTTGATCTCCAAAGATAGAAGCTGAGGAGAGAGAAGACCCACATCCTCCATTGTCTTCCACCTCCGTTCACCCACCAAACTGCTGTTTGGGGCGGATCTAGAGAGAAAGAGGACCAAGGAGTCCAGATCGGATCAAGGAGGAGGACCAAAAGATGAGATCCAACCTATATGGAGGCAAAGGAGCGAGAGCCACCTCTCCTCCATGGGATAAATATCTTCTTCTTCCCCTTTCTTCTGCTGTGTTTCTTGGTTTCTTGTACAACGATGTTTTTCCATCTTTGTTCGGCACCAACTATGCTTGTCCATGGCTAGTTGAGCTCCTTCTTGGCTATGTAGCCCGATCTGGGCATGTATATGTACCTTTGCCTTAAGCAAGTAGATTCATATCAGATCTAGTATGTTGCATGTTCTATTTTATCTTTCGAAGTTATCATTGCTAGTTTGGTTGATCTCTTACTCGCTTGAACTGCTATTTCTGCCTGTATCAAGAGATTCATTATAGGAATAGCTAAGAGACGATAGTTTGGATCCGAACCCGAGAGGAGGACGATCCAAGGTACTCTATTCCTAATGTCTCCGAATGTCCTAAGACCCGAGAGGGAACTTCGCATATTTTGAGGTATTGATATGCCATTCCTCGAGAGAGGGTCAATGGCATATGGTTGATGGTTTCAGTCATGCGTCACGAGAGCGACTGGGATGACCCTACAAGAACAGAGGCTGTTGTGCACACTAGATGCTTACTTAGGTGTTCGAGGGTTGTCTACACCCGAGAATGGGTGCATAGACTACCCAAGTTGCAGTTACATAGCCATGAACTCCTTCTTCCTTGATTAGTAGAATCCCACAGACTCTACTTTGTTTTGTTTTGTTTTGTTTTGTTTTAATTCATGACAACCTGCTAGACTAGTTCTAGCACATATTTTCATCAACTATCGCTTTTGGCTTATCTGACTATATAACAAGATCTCTGCCATCCTAAACATCAACACGTCCCTGTGTTCGACCCCGTAATAAAAGTTGCGAGTGTCTTAGAAGGTTTCAGGTTTATAAATGTAAAAGTTCCTACTCAATTTTGAGATGATCAACTTTTTGGCGCCATTGCCTTTTGTGATGGAATACATTATTTACTCCTGCAATTGCTTATTTAACTCTTGCATCTCCACATGTGTCATCCTATATGATGACTACACTATCAGCTGCATACCATGAACAAGATTGATATCAAAATCAGTCTCTCTAGGAGGGGGAACACCGGGAAACTCTTCAGGGAAAACATCCTTGAAATTTCAAACAACAGGATCCTCCTGGATATTAGGACTCCTCACCTTGGTATCCAAAGAATGTGCCAAGAAAGCATCACACCCCTACCTCATCATCCTCTCCGTTGTCATAATTGATACCAAGCACGTAGAAAGAATCTTCCTATCTCCTTGGAAGACATCACTACTACATAAAAGCCTTTTAGCGTCGGTTATTTAAGCTCAAGTGGGCGCCGCTAAAGGAGGACACCTTCAGCGTCGGATTCCAATTGACGCCAAAATGTTTTCCGCCACTGAAAATGCGCCAACAAAGGTACTATCGGTATCGGTTGTTTAGTAAAAACCGACACCCAAACTCTTCCCGCCACCAAAAACACGCCAGTAAAGGGACTATAGGCGTCAGTTGTTTACTCAACAACCGACGCTAAAACTCTTCCCGCCACCAAAAACACGCCAGAAAAGGGATTATAGGAGTCGGTTTTTAACAGTAACCGATGCCATATCATCTGAACGACATCAGTTTTGTGATAATAACTGACGCCATATCCCCTGCCTGCCACCACGACCCTACTTCCCAGCACGGCTGTGGTACCTGGTCACATAGACGTCAGTTTTAGGTCAAAAACCGCCGCCGTATGTCTTAGGTGTCGGTTTTGTTCAAATAACCGATGCCTATTTTATGTTTTTGTTTTTCTGTCAGTCTGCAGACCTACTGTTGCTGGTCGCAGGATGAGAAACCTACAGTTTAGTTATGAACTATAGGTTTTACAACATCCATTGATATCATCCAACAACAGGCCACAAACCTACAAAATTAACATGATGGACAATATTATATATATGTGATTCACACTCATGTATAAGAATATTTAATTCATATTATTTTTTCATCACATGCATGTAGAAACCAGTAGCAACCAATAGTTCCATTTATTTCATCTCTTTTCACATTCAGACACATGTAGAAACATTCATGTATTGATGATTTTCACACACATATGACAATTCATAAAAATTCATTCACATTCACACAAAATTAATTATGAGAACAAAGTTATTCTTTATTCATCATTGTCATCATTGTCAACAAAATCATATTGAAAAATTCCCACTCTTTGCAGGGCTTTTGCCCAATCTTCTCTTACATCATCTAATTCATCTCTCGTATAGGGAGCATGTACATCAAAATGCTTTGCACCTGTATTTAAGTCCTTAGTTTTAAAGACCTACAAAGAGAATGACGTATATACATAATTATAATAATATATAATAAGATTCATATATTTCATATTATCTAACGAGACTAGGTATAATACCTGTTGTATGTTATCGATTTCCAATACGGCATGTTTGATGATTAGGTCCATAAATCACATCACATAGTAAGCTCATGCCCAACCGTTGTCTTGTGTAGCACACTATAAATTGAAACACACAAAATGTTCAAAAATACAAATAAGCACAGTTCACATAAATAATATATACATTGGAGTCAGGAAATTACTTTCACATTCTCCCAAATGAGTGTCAGATTTTTTTTCTGGGGACCTTTCCTCTAGTTTTTTTTACTCTTGTAAATCCCTATATATGTTAATGTAACACATTAAATTGCATAATTAAATAGTAATGTAGTAACAGATGTTAACAGATATAAAAACATAATGTATTTCTCACGAGAATAATGGCCTTTTAATTATTAGTGTAGAGTTAGTCGGAGAGAAAGCAAGCATCCCACACTAAGGTTATATAGATGTATAGGCAGCAAGCCATGAAACAACAAAAGAAGCCACAATGAAGAGAAGCATGATACAAATACAATACATAAAGTGCAACACACACAAGTGTTTTAGATTCATATAACAACATGATAGACTAACACATATATAGTGCATAACAACAGTAGTGCCGAATTTACATACAACACTAGCTTAGTACATATATAGTGGGACTAAGGTGACGATCCCACCTGCTAAAATAGGTTACTGACAACTACATGTTACGACATAGAGGTCATGATTCAGCAACCGTATGCATTAGCAGGAGGACAAATAGATTTCACCATGAGTTAACATTGAAGAAGGTCTACTAACCTACACTGGGCTAAACAAGTACCGTATGCATTAGCAGGAGGCACAAGTACCATATGAATTATATTAGCCAATGATTTTGTTTGGCTCAGTGTAGGTCAGTAGACCTTCTTCAATGTTAACTCATGGTGAAATATGTTTGTCCTCCTGCTAATGCATACGGTTGCTGAATCATGACCTCCCAGTCCTAACATGTAGTTGTCGGTAACCTGTTTTAGCAGGTGGGATCATCACCTTAGTCCCACTATATATGTACTAAGCTAGTATTGTATGTAAATTCGGTGCTGCTGTTGTTATGCACTATATGTGTGTTAGTCTGTCATGTTGTTATATGAATCTGAAACACTTGTGCGTGCTGCACTTTATGTATTGTATATGTATCCTACTTCTCTTCATTGTGGCTTCTTTTGCTATTTTATGGCTTGCTGCCTATATATCTATATAACCTTAGTGTGGGATGCTTGCTTTCTCTCCGACTGTTGCGCTTTGGATTTACAAAGCAATGTCGATGGCCTGCATAGCTATGTCATGGCCGTCCTGCATAGCCTGTAGTCTTTGGCAAACGCCTGTATAGCCTAGTTAGTTAGCACATTGATTTGGTTAGTAACACTAAAGGTTAATCTTGAATAGGTGAATACATAAAAACGTATATTAATTAAATTGGGAGTGGTGCTTAATACCTTGAATTTATCTGTTTTTCTTTGGGTAACAAACTCCTCCCAGTCTTTGGGGTCCAAGTACCATTGTTGTGTGGCTTCCTTCTTCCTATATTTATTTTTCAAAGAGAATACAAACAAAAATTATTAGTGTAGAGTTAGTGAAATATTAATCAATGTCTAGAATTGGAATCAATCAAGAACCTATTCTCAGCATCGCACATGTAATCTCAGGTGAGATTGGTCCTATAGTTCCTTAGGACCCTCCCACAACGTTGCATCACACATTTACGATGCAACTTTTCATCCAGATCAAATATGCTCTGCAAATTAAATAGAATTGCTATTAACTAGTATCCTAAAAATTAGTAATCTACACAAATAGAATTACAAATAATAATAACTCATGCATAGTTCCTTCCATATGTGGTCTTTCTTCCCCTTAGGAACTGTATGCCATGATTCTAGGATAGGACTGCAATGGCTGTGAGTAAGAACCCCAAGATATAAAACAAATGAGTTGCGGTTCACTCCATATGCACATCAAGTGCTGTAATTTCTTCAGGGGGTACATCACCAACCTAAAATTTGATAAAAAACACACTTACATAATATAATTATAAATGAACATATAGATAGAAACCTCAGGGATATATTCTTAAAACTTACATTGTCAGGCGGTGCAAGCACGTCCTCACCCTCACGGTGATCATTAGAACGGTCATCATGGGAACATAATAAAAATATAAACATCCATGCCTCTAATATTGTGATCTTTTATCAATTAACAATCCTTCATTATGATCCCCACAAACATACAAGTCATTGTGATCCCCAGCTTCAATGTTTGGTGGTGTTGGCAACCTAACTGAGAATGGACTGGAGTCATCATACTTATCATAGTACTCTTGTTCATCTATAGGTTATTCAATGAACTGTCTTTTACCATGAAGAACAACCGACCATTTATCATTTGCAGGATCATCGATATAAAATACTTGTTTCACCTGTGATGCCAATATGAATGGTTCACCCTTCTCGCCAATCTTTTCAAAGTTCACTAACGTGAAACCCAATTCATCCACTATAACTCCTTTGTTTTTGTCAACCCAATTACATTTAAAGAGCGGAATTCTGAAATCTACATAGTCAAACTCCCATATGTCTTCAATGACACCGTAATATGACATTTTAGCTTCACGTGGACTTTTATCCTTTGTACTTGCAAAAAAAAATGAAGACGCTTGAAGGGTGACCCCACTGTTTTGGATGACACTCTAATCATCTTGACACTTTGTGTAATATGAGAAACCATTTATGTCAAACCCTTCATAAGACATAACATTCAATTTTGGTTTAAAGGAGAGGCATTTGATGGTTTCAGTAAGATTATCTGGTGTTTGAGATAGTTGATGTAATACTTTATCTTCAAACCACTTAATAAATTTCTTGTTATGCTCTCTAGCAAGCCACATTGTATTGGCTCGAGGATATTGTCTTTTGATGAAATTGGTATGTTCCTCGATATAAACACTCAGTTTGTCCATGTTGTGTAAAATATACAAGTGACCTTGATCCAACTACTCCACATGTTGGATGAGTAACCCTGTGGCACCTTAACATTTACCAAGCATTCACAAAATGCTTTCTTCTCCTTTCTAGACAACGTGTAACAAGAGGGAGGTAAGTATGTTCTCCGATCGCTACTAACTACTTCTGTTAATTCTGTCCTTATTCCCATTTCACGTAGGTCCATTCTAGATTTTATCCCATCTTTAGTCTTACCTGGTATATTCAACAGAGTACCGATGACGCTATCACATACATTTTCTCAACGTGCATGACATCGATACAATGCCTGACTGTCAAAGAACTCCAATAAGGAAGATCCCAAAATATCAACTTCTTCTTGAATAAAGACTTGTCACTCCTTGTGGCCATCATACATTGTGATCTCTTACCAAATTCATTGGTGATGTCTTTCACTCTTTCATAAACATCCTCCCCTGATATATGTTTAGGTGCACTACGTTCCTCATTCCGTCCATTGAATGCTTTGCACAACCTACAATACAGATGAAATTTTGGAAGAAACCTTCGATGAGCAAGATATACAATCTTGCCGCCATGTTTTAGTCGTATTGAATCAGTGTTCTCTTCACATATAGGACACACTTTAGATCCTTTGACACTATATCCAGATAAATTCCCATATGCTGGAAAGTCATTCACAGTGCAAAACAACATAGCGTGCAAACAAAATGTCTCTCTTCGTGAAGCATCATAGGTCATCACACTTTCACCCCAGAGCTTCTTCAAGTCATCAATCATAGGTTCAAGATAATCGTCGATATCATTTCCAGGTTGTTTAGGGCCCGATATCAAAGACGACAACATAACATACTTATTTTTCATACACAACCAGGGAGGAAGATTGTATATAACAAGCATAACTAGCCAAGTGCTATGTTGGCTTCTCAATGTCCCGTATGGATTCATCCCATATGTACAAAGACCAAGTCTTAGATTCCTATCCTCTTCACCGAATTCAGGGTACAATAAATCAATCTTCTTCCACTGTGGGGAATCAGACGCATGTCGTAGGATCCCATCATTATTTTTCTTAACATCTGCATGCCACCTCAAATTCTTCGCATCTATAGGATTGGCAAACAAGCATTGAAACCGTGGTATTATAGGTAGATACCACATCCCCTAGGCGGGATAACCGGTTTTGGACTCCCCCGAAGTCGTCAATTTATACCTTGACGCACCACATTTCGGACAATCTCTCAAATCCACATAGTCCTTTTGAAATAATACACAATCATTCTTGCATGTGTGTATCTTCTTGGTCTCCATTCCCATTGGGCACAACAATTTCTTTAACCGGTATGTTGAGATCGGCAGCTCGTTTCCTTCAGGAAGAATTTCTTTCAACAAAGACAACAATGACGTGAAGCTTTTGTCGCTCCATCGATTCTTAGCTTTTAGTTTATACAATCTCAACACAGTGCTAAGCTTCGTAAACTTACAACCCTTGTATAACAATATCTCAACATCATGCACAATGTTTCTAAACATGGGAGGTGGATCAGTGTGCTCTACCCCACAACTATCCATCATCACATCAACGATGTCTACTGGAACTGGTTCATTCACATCTACGTCATCAGAGGCAATTTCTTCTTCCACACAAGCACTGCTATCGACATCCACTGGTTTCAGGTTTGAAATCTCTCCATGCCAGTGCCATTCTGTATAGCCTTGTACAATCCTGTTGCACATGCCATGACTTCTGATTTCGTCACCAGTACTGACTTTCAAGTTGTTACCACAATGCCTACATGGACAATAGAACCTATCTCCAGGTTGTTTCCTATGTTCCTCGGAAAATCTAATAAATTGATCAAGACTAGAAATAAACTCTGGGATGCAACGATTGCGAATGGACATCCATGATCTATCCATTCTATGATCAAAGAGAAAATAAGTATATATTACAACAAGGTTAGGGTCTAGGGTAAACATATTAGAGTTTATGGTTAAAACTTTAGGGTTTATACATGTGATGTCATTCTTATATATAATAAATGTGTACCACCTATCCCATTCTTGAACACCTAATCTCACTAGTAAGTGTATAATGTGTATTGAGTTTTCAAGAAAATTTCGGCAGCATTTCCCCATTGTTCTCCAAGTACATATGTACTTAGAGAACAAACGGGGAAATGCTGCCGAAATTTTCTAGAAAACCCAATACACATTATACACTTACATCCTAAGTGAGATTAGGTTTTCAAGAACAGTCCCAAACCGGGGACTATCCAAGATTTACTCCTAATGAGTAAATCTTGGATGGGTTTCTAGGCCAACAAATACAACACCAATTCCTTGTTCACAACCCCATTCAACACACAATTTTCTTATAAAAATACTTGTGGACAGCCATAACAACATATCAATGCTTCCTAAATTAATCAATGTATTAGGAAGAGAGACCATGACACATTAATAGCTTATGAATGTTTAGATGCATTTATACTATCAATCCCTAGGGTTTACTGAATTAGGTCAAGCATGAGGATTAGAAGCACAAATATATGCAAGCACAAGATTTATTCATATCCTAGGTTGATTTACAATAGCAACATCTAAATAAGTAAACTCAAAACATTAGATAAATATATATAATTAGTAGATAAACAAATACAAAGCAATAGATAAAAAAGTACATCTCATTTGATAAACAAATATAAATCAAGAGATGATTAAATAATTTTAAAAGTAGATGAATAAATATAAAGCCCTAAATTTAAATAATGTGATGAATAAAAAATCATTAGATGAACGGATGAGTAGATAAGTAAATACAAATAAGTATTTAAGTAAATACAAATCAGAGTGTCTTGCTCTGGAGCTGGGAGAGAGGGAGAGACATAGGGTTTTTGGGGATGTTTACCTATGTTTGAGCCCAGTCGGGCGTCTTGATCTAGAGCAGGGAGAGAGGGCGAGACGGCTGGGTGCACGTGGAAGTCGAATGGGCAGGCCGAGCGGGCAGGTGAGCATGGAAGAGTGGTGAGCAGGCAGCCAATGAGCGAGCAAGGAGGAGGGAGAAGGGTGGCGGTGAGCAGGCAGTAGGCGGTGAGCTCTGGAGCAGGAAGCCAATGAGTGGCGATCTCTGTAGCAGGTAGAAGGCCAGCGAGCTTTGGAGTAGGCAGTGAGCTCTGGAGAAGGTAGAAGGCCGGTGAGCTCCTGAACCGGCAACGATGATAGGGAGAACGGTAGCCGACGACGGCGAGTAGGGAGAAGGGTGGCGGCGACACACAAGGAGGAGGGAGCAGGCTGGATGATCACCAACATCGAGAGCGACAGAAGGGTCTATTTCTCACGATGAAACAAAGACGAATGGGGAAGAGTCTATTTCTCATGGGGCCTATTAAGTTGACAAAGGCGTCGGTTATCTAAGCAACAGACACCTAATATCCATCAGTGTCGGTTTCCAGAAAAAATCGACGTGCATTGGACAATCTTAACACTAAAATTTTTCGTGGGGATGGCGCGCGAAACCTTATTAGTGTCAGTTTTTCCACAAAAACTGACGACCTTTGGAGATAATTTTTTTTCATCTTTAGGTGTCGGTTATTAGGTACAAAACCGATGTCGTATGTGCAACTTTGAGGGTAATTTTTTTTTCTCTCGAAAATTTGGATTTGGCGGGCTATTTTAGGCGTCGGTTCGTCTTAGGGAGCCGACACTTAATAAAAAGCGATACCCGTGTCTAGCTGGTCTTCAGATATAAATGTCGGTCTCTGTAATTAGCCGACGTTTTAGGGTTTAGGCGTCGGTTTTAGGTAATAACCGATGTCTCTAAATGTGATGTTATAAGCTATTTCTGTAGTAGTGCATACAAAATATCACTGTCAAAGAAAATTGCCACATTGGAACTATAGTCCAAGGCCACCCGATAATTCTCCAATGTATCCATTCTAAGGACCACATCGAATCCACAAATATCAAGTGGCATAAGGTCCACTTGAATGTTGCGTCCTGAGAAAGAAAGAGTGTAGGATGGACACACCTCCCACAACTCATCAGAACCAACAAAAGGGGTTTCTAGAATGAGACTATCAGATCTATGACTAATAGGAAAAGAACAACTACATATCACATATCTAGTTATAAAAGAGTGTATCACATCCAGGTCAACCAAAACATGTACAAAATAAGAAGCTAACAAATTAAAATAAAAAAGATTCATTTGACCTATCATGGCCCGTGGATGGATCACTCCCTCCGGCTGACTCATAGCATAGAATTGAGTCGTCGCCTATTGTCATCCTCGTCGACTACTAGCTTCCCCAGAAGAACCTTCATGTAATGCCTGGTTGCATCCTTTGCCACCACCACTATTGAACTATTGCCACTAGGAAACTTGTTGACTCTACCTCAGTTGTTGTGTAACCTCCTCTTCCCTCATATGGAAAAAACACTTTGTATGCCCAGTCGGACCACACTTGTAACAAGTACTTCTCTCATACCATGGCCTAGACGGTCTGTCACTAATACTGAGATTGTGTTGCAAGCTCCTGCTGGTGAAAAATTACAACCTCTTCCCTTTTTTGGTGACTAGTGTGACTGTATCATTGATCTTTGTTGCGACTACAGTGACAAAAACTTAGGCTTCTTGAAGCCTCCAGAAGACTGCCCCTGAAACTAAGTCGGTCTCTTCTTAGCATTAGCTTCACGCTTATTAATAGCCTACCACTCGATCCTCCTCATCACATCCATGAAAGTAGAGAACCTCTATCTATTCTACAAAGAAGACACTATCATCATCAAATTGGTATTGAAACCCTTCTCAAAATGTCAGATCCTCTCCTTATCTGTCGCTGCCATGTTAAAATGAAACCTCACAACTCCATGGACTTCACCTCATACTTGTTTATCATCATCGATCCCTATCAGATCTTCAAAAACTACACGATCTTCTCATCAAGTTACATCTCCATGAAGTATTGGTTCACAAACTCTCACCAAAACTCCTCCCAACTGATCACCACTCCAGTCCTCAATGGCCATCACTTCCCTTCAGCAGATACACTACATGCTTAAATTTTGTCCTCTTTTGGGATATTGAGGATCTTAACGCCTTCTCCAACTCTGTCAACCACATATCTACATCTGTAAAACCCACTGTACCCCCATACTCTATGGATCCCACATGCCTCAACCTCTCAAAGGTCTTCCTAGAACTTGAGGATTCTGCATTGGGAACAACAACACTTGTTTGATGTACATGTGCTCTATCCACCATATGCAAAATTGTGGCCATCAACTATCCAAACATGGACTGAAAAGCGGGATTGGCCATGGTTTTTGGGTCGAACTGAAGCACTTCAGGCACTCCATCTATCCTGGCCTGCCTCTTGGCACCAACTCCTGAAGCAACAACACTACTCTCAGCATGTTCTTTGGGCTCCCCTAACATATCTTCAAAAGCAAAAGCTACAATCATATATATTGGAGGATGAAAGAACAGACACTACCCTAGTCCTATGTCCCTGTAGACTCAGTGAACCTAGATATCTGACACCAAACTTAGCATGTGACAACCTGATCCCACATGAGCGAGATAACTCAAAACAAAGTGTATGATTAATTACTAACCATCCACATTAACAAAAGAATGGGTAAATTAAAATCGATCTCATATAACCATCACATGCGAAAACATATAATACAACAAGTTTCACAACATGTAACATATCCCAGACCATACCAAGCATTTACATATGTATAGTGGCCATCTTCCACACACCTATTATAAAAGATATGTTCACATATATGAGCTACATATGCAAGCCATATGTACAACCAAGGCATACTTCTGAAACATGTTTCAAGGAACATATCATCTACAAAACACATCTCTCCCAGACCTAAGAGTACAAGGTCAACACATAGGACTATACTAAAAGAATAAAAGCTATCCAACCTTCTATCACTATTGATCTCCATTCTACTCTTCCTCAACAACATGATACTACCCACACCGCTGACGACCACCTAAAAAGATGTGGCGAGCCATGAGGGTGAGTCCCATGTCCCAGCGAGAGTATAACTCTCAACCAACAATTATTGAAACAACATGGTATATTATAATTAAGCAAGATGAGAAGATTCAACTAAATGAATTATTAAACTATTTACACAAGTTAGGTAGATTTGAGGCTCCAACAAATAAGTAGATCATCATATGCTTTTAGAAGGAATATGAAGAACATGTATACTAATTGATTTCTCTTACTACATTCTATAACAACTAAGTAGTAATAAAAATAAGGCAAGCATAACATCCAATATGAATCATGTTTAACCCTAAGTAGATATACTACACAGTTGTATTACATATTTTAATTAATGCCCTGAGGATTTGAGTCGTACCACCCAAATCTGACCACTACTAAGTCGAAATCAATGCCATACAAGATCTAGGAAGAGTCAAACTTCAAGATCTTCTCAGCGGTACTCAGTCAGCTCGAGTCTGCATCACATTGACATATGAGTGAAACTACCATCTACGACATATTGTTAAGTTGAAAACACCTAGCCCACATTGGTACAGGTGATGACACTAGACACTAGGGTATGAAACCTTACCACCGAGGTACAACTATAGTTGTTGTTACTGTTATCCTCATATATCACATATATAACATCGAGACATGATTGCAACCGCTCTGAAACACATTGGGATATAGATGACAAGAATGTACTCTCCAAGCACCCCCCCATACTCAATAATATACACTCCAAGATTCCCTTACGAACACACATTTTTCCATCCAACAAGTTCTGACACTAGAATGGATCTATGACCAGGACAACTACATGATTATGGTTTCACTTGATTAATTAAATCCAATTGAGTGTATTTTAACTACATCAATCAAGTTACAAGGAAACTCCAAACACATTCTACAAAGCATAGGTAGGTTGCAACTTCATAAGATATTAATTGTATAAGCATAAAGTTGATCACATCACCACATGGTACTGGTACATTGTCATAAAAAAATCCATCATCACTATCATCTCACCATGGGTTTTGAATACCTTATCACATAACTAGTGATATCACCTCAATCAGAGCACAAAGCCATTTCCAAGTCATAGGACCATTGACATTATTCCCTACAAGAACATCTATATCTCTCCATGTCTCATCGAAGCTCATAATCACCACACATGTGTCACAGAAGTGATACTCCAATCAATCATTAGATTATGATGTTCCTTCAACAAAAATTTTAGGGTTATTATCATTAAGAGAGAGAAAGCATTCAATCAACATGCTAATTAAAGAACAGAAAATCCTAGGGTATGAATGCGAAAGAGGGGAGAGAGGCGAAGGGTGATCAAGGGGATATCGATGGTGTGCAATCCAAAGGGATAGAGGAGGAAGATGTGGAAAGGAATAGAGAATCACGAACCCATCACCACATTGAGGAGAATAGGAGGAAATCTAGGAGCCCGGGAACACTTGAGTTTCCACATGGAAAATAGATAGAAAGTAAGAAAATGATAGAGGGAATGGGTATGAAGAAGCTGTGCATCCCATAGGCAAACATCAAATTACAATATGCCAGCTTGAGAGGATCAATCCATGAAACCATTCAGGAGACTGGATGGTACTCAGAGATGGAAACCTATCAATATGAGACCCCCCTAAAAATGGCTAGAACATGTTTCTATAGGGGAACTTCCCTCCACTAAAAAGTCATAACCAAACAACACAGGGTAACGAGAAGCAATCGACACACAATACCTGGATATCTGACAACATGAGGACAACACAATGAGATTCTTCTAAGAACTTGATAGATCTGTTTCTTAATAAACTCTTTGAGGAACATCTAAGCCCGAAGATGGTTAGTCTCAGCATAATAGAAGATAAACCTGAGATAATCATTGACCCAATGGATGAAATGCTTCTCAGAAGACCTTGCTAATACATTGTTATTGTGAAGGATATGGGTACTCAAATAGGATATATAACCTTGAGAGACTGGTTAAGAACTATATGGATCCTAATAGAGGAATACAACATCTATGATCTGGACATGAATCATTTTGTCATCTAGCTTTCCTACATAAGAGACTATGAGACGACGATGACAGGTGGACCCTGGAAAATCTTCAATTACAACCTAGTGGTATGGGATTGGCATCCATCATTCATTCCTTCCCATGACCTCCCACATAAAATAGTATGGTGGGTGAGAGTCCTTATCCTCTCACTCCATATTTATGTCCAAATGATGTTTTAATGCATTGGACAAGCCCTAGGACGGCTAGTCAAAGTAGATGAACACACTCTACAAAGAACATGTAGAAAGTTTGCAAGACCAGCTATATAAATCGACACTAATAAAGATCTAATACCCTACATTCTAATCACTAGAGTCAAATATGAAAATCAAGTATGAAGGATTTCCCTATACCTGTGCCAACTGTGGTGAGGAAGGACACACGTCGAAGCACTATAAACCTACCATAGACTAGAAGGAAAAAGAGACCATAGAGCATACCAAAACCCAAAGTGCAAACAATATCGGGACTAATGAGACTCCTTGGCAGACTCAAAGAAGAAGACGCAATTGCCATGGAAGGGAATAGAAGCATGGCAAACCCCCGGATAAAATGGCTAACATGAGGGATCATTTTGAGAAGTAGACTGAAGATGGTGGAAACAAAGACACCACCGGAAGAGTAGGCTAGAATGGTCATCCCTCAGTGAGTCATTCATATACCCATAAGACAACCAAGATATGGAAGAAAAAGAAGACTTCAAGCACCTTAGAAACTGTCAATCAAAAAGTGGAGGCTCTGAAAGATATAATGAATGAGCACATTGTTTAGAAGAACAACCTGTCATCAACAAGGCACGGAGCAAGCAAAATAGACCACTCAATGGTCAACTGGAGATTGATGAAGTCGTGGAGTACATTATTGACCTTGAGGATACAACTGTTAATGATACGAGAAGCACATGAAGATATGTGGACCTACAAAGTCCTGATAAGGGGATACAAGACAATCATATTACTATGCCCAAAAACTCCACAAGTGGTAAGATATTAAAGGGAAGCAGCATGCAAATGAAGTGCCAGGGAAAAGCTAAGTCAACAACAGATAGAAAAATAAGAAGTCCTTGATTAAGAGGGACTCACACAACTGTAGTGATCTTGGAGGCGATAAACATTGTTGCAAATAAGGAGAACATTACACCCCCCTCTCAGGGTAATGCATCCTCTTCTCATATATCTCCTTTTCTAATTTCTAAGATTTTGTGCTGGAACATTCGAGGAATAGGAAATGCATACACTTGCAGAGTCCTCAAGGAGTATGTCAAAACTTACAAACCCATCATCACTGCAATTTTTGACCCAATAATAGGTGTCGAAAGTGTTGTTGATACTATCATGCAGTTGGGTTTTCAAATTCTCATAGATCTAAGGCTTGTGGCTATTCCGGGGGCATCTAGGTCTACTAGAACTCAGCTAACTGCAAGGTGGGGGTTATCAATACCATATCCAGTTTGTGACGTGCAAGATCAATAACTCATACCTTGCTACTTTCATTTATGCCAATCCTCACATTCAAGAGCAAAGTTTGATATGGAAACACTTAATCATGGGGAAGAGTTACAAAGAACCATGGATCCAGGCTAGAGATTTCAACACCACTACGTCCCCTATAGAAAAAATAGGATATCACACCTATATTCACAGAGAAGCTCAACTCTTCACAACCACTATGCTTGAAGTTGGAATCACAAATCTTGGGTTCTCAGGACAACGATTCACATTCCAGCACAGACTAAAACAAGGTCGATTGGATCGAGGCCTGGCCAACATAGAGTTCACCCTTAAATTTCTTGATGTTTCAGTGACACATCTGCCCAAGATAGAGTCTGACCATTTCCCTCTTCAGATTAGTTTGGAAAAATGATCAAGCCAACAATGGAGATTTATTACGAAGGCTTCATGGAGCATAGATGAATCCTTTACTACTTGCCTTGAGGATAGCTGGAAAAAGGAACTAAACTTTTAGGAGGCACTTGAGAAAGTCATACCCCACATTAGCTCCTACCTCCTGGGATGCAGAGAGACATAAACAAAAAAGAGACCAGAAGGATTGGCTAATCCATAACATCGAAACTTTGCAAAAGAAGCTTGCAATTAGATACAATGAGATATCAGACCAAATGAGTATAAACATGTAAGATGAACTAACGAGTCTATTGAAAAGGGAGGAGGAAGACTGGAAGCAAAAAAGCCAAGTTAGCTGGTTGAAAGATGAGGACAACAACACTCAATTCTACCATGCCTATGTCAACCAAAGGAAGCGAGCTAATCAACTGAATGCAATTAAAAGACCAAATGGTGAATGGGAAACTGATGCTAACACAGTCTTCAATCTAGTAATAGGTGACTTCATCAACCTATCCACCACCCCTAGCCATGTACACCAACATGATATATCTAAGATTCCAACCCAGTTTGCCACCATCTTGGAAGAGCAATGACAACTAATGTCCAAAGAGGTTCAACGGATAGAAATTGAGAGTATCCTCAAGACAATGGACCCCTACAAAGCAGTAGGTCCATATGATATTTCAACACATTTCATTCAAACTAACTGGTCGATATTGTAGGCATCTGTCACCAAAACCATTCAAGAAGCCCTATCCACAACAAGTCTTGATGAACAACTATGGAACGCCACCATCATTCTCATCCCCAAAGGATAGAAACTAGAAGCCAATTTCACCCCATCTCACTTAACAATACTATCCTAAAACTGTGCTCAAAGGTAGTGGTCGAACGGCTAAAAAATTGGTTGCTAGTATGGATAAATCCAACCCAAAGTGTGTTTGTACTAGGGCGGAAAATCATCGACAATATCACAGTCGTCCAGGAGTTAATTTATAAGATGAGCAGAAAATCCACAAATAGGATGATGACAATTAAGATAGATCTCACTAAATCATATGATAAGATAGGTTGGAGTTTTATTGAAGATGCTTTAAAGAAGATGAACATCCCCACCAATCTATAGAAGTAAATAATGTATTCCATCACAAAAGGCAACCCAACTATAGCTTGGAATGTGAGAGTTTCACCCAGCTTCAAAGCTGCAAGGGGATTAAGGCAGGACGATCCCTTGAGCCCCTATATGTTTGTCCTTTGCATCGAGAGGCTCAGTCAATTAATAGAGGACCTTGTGAAAGAGAAGAAATGGCACCCCATACAACTAGGAAGAAAGGGACCACACATAGAACATCTATGTTTTGCAGATGATATCATATTATTCACCAAAGACAATGAAACAAACATGTGAATCATAGTGAAGTGTTTCAATGATTTCAAACTAGCTTCAGGACAGGATATCTCATTTGAAAAGACTAGAGTTGTCTTATCAAGAAATGTACCCAAATAGGATGAAGAAAGGCTATGCAATATAAGCGGTTTGCAGTAAAAAAGTGATCTAGGTAAATACTTGGGGGGTTCCAATACTTCACTCGAGAGTCAACAACAAGACTTACAATGAAGTACTTGAGAAGGTGACATGCAGAATCAACTCCTGGGAAGCAATTTCTATGGTAGGCAGAGTTAGCCTAGTGAAAAACACCTTGTCTACTATCCCCACATACATTATGCAAACCACAAAGTTACCTCTCCAATTATGCGATAGAGTAGACAGAGAAATAAGAAGATTCAACCAGAGCGGTGGACACAACAAGAGAGGAATTCACTTGCTATCATTGGATCACATCACAAGTAGAAAAATTAATGGATGACTCAGCCCCAAATCCATGAGGGAGTGGAACCAGGCCTTACTAATGAAACACAACTAGGATATTTATAACAAATGCAAAACCACTTGGAGCGAGGCAATGAAGAACAAAATACTAAGCAATACATCGACTACCCATTCCAACTTATCTAGATTATCCAAAATAGTCCTTCAAACTAGAACATTCATGGAGGAAAACACTTACTTAAGCCTGATAAGTTGAGCAACCATCAAAGTCTGGTAAGACAGATGGCTACCAAGTGACACGATTCTAAAGGAACATGTCTTGCTTCCCATCCCAATAGATCTAAAAGACTTGAAAGTGAGAATCCTCATCAATTTGGAGGGGTAATGGGATCGAGAATTATTAGAAATCTGGTTCCCTTCGACTATAATCTGAGAGATCTATAACATCATTCCACCTATGGATCTAGAAGGTGAAGATGTCAGAGTATGGAAACTAAATCCGGAAGGTAGTTATACGGCCAAGACAACTTACCACGCCCTATGAGTGGGAGTTGAAATCAAAAGACAAGGAAATTGGAGGCTTATTTAGAGAGCTCATGTGGCAGCATTGACCGGCCTAAATCTCACATCCAAAGGGTGTGGATTACAGTAGTCAAACTTTTAAAGAGATAACCTGACTCTCAGGCCCCCCGTAATGATAAATGGGGTCTGATGTAGTGATTGGGGTCGAACACAGGGACAAGGTTGGTCATGTTAAGAATGCATAATTAAACACACTTATACTCCAGCCGAAAAGGGTGCAAGAGATGTTCCCTAAGGAATGGTATCACAAGAACAAGAATAGTAAAATAAGCAAGAAAAGGAATTGAACGGTAAACAAGTAAATTGGGAAAACCCGGGTTGGGGTTCACCAACTAAAGCACCTCACCAACATGTAATACTGTCTCTCTCTCTTGCATACTAATATCAATATTACAAGCAACCATTCAAACGTCTATTCCACTCTCTCTCGAGATGAGGAAAGATATAAGTCTAAAAGAAGTCTTTCTCTCGAGATGACAACTCAAAAACCTTACAACAAAACAACTGGTTAAAGCTTTAGCATTTCAACACTGTTGTGCATTCATACCACTCCATGACACAAGATAAAAGTGATATTACTCTCTCAAGATATCAACAATCAAACATCACAAGATGTTAGCTAAGCATATAGGTGAATCATTAAAAATAGGTGCATGGAGATAATCTTGATAAGAATATGTATCTTCAAAAGAAAGAGACAATATACATGTTGGGAGAGCCTTAGTGGCTGCTCCCAACCCAAGTTAAGGTGTGAGCCGCTCATGCTTGCAATCAACTTGACGACGTTACATACAGACAGATCCAATGGGTCCACAAAGAGGGGAAGAGGTACAACGGGATGAAGCGATAGATCTGGAAGAGAAGAACGTGATACTACACACTACTTCTTCAGATCTGGATCTACCATGTGGATGGCCTTCTCCTATAGAAGAAGGGGCGGATGACTGTCTTCTCTCTCCTCAGCTTTCACTCCTAGAGGTCTAAGACTGATGGATGGATGGTCAGAGATGAGTCTGAAACGCAACAACACTTCGTGGCCTTGAGATCTGATCTGTATGATCTGATGATTTGACAAGACAGATGGGGGCACTATTTATAGGTGCCTTCCACTGACTTAGAACCATGGTCGTGGTCTTTCCTTTAAGTGAAGACAAGACTATGGTCACAGTCTCCACTTTATTCCTCCTTGGTGACAATATTTCTTGGCTGCGATCCTCCCCAAAATCTCGGTCGCGGTCTTTGAGTGCCCACGGTTGTGATCTTTAGAATAGCCACGGTCGCAGCGTTGAGTGACCATGGTCACGGTCTTTAGTATCACCGCGGTCGCGGTGTTGGCACGACACAAATTGTGGGTGCTGTGAGAGGAGTGAGTGAGGAGAGGAATCGCGTCTGTGATCTCAGGATGATTGCGATTGCATTCTTTTGAATAACCGTGGTCGAGGTCTTTTGAATAACCGCATTTGTGGTTATGTTGATTCCTAAAATCATTAAACAAGGCTTTAGTAAAAAAGATGGAGAAATTATGTGAAAAGTTAACTAAAATTATACTAAAAGTGGTGTAAAATATATATAGAAAGTATGTAAAGTACGGTGTTATCAACTCCCCCAAACTTAGAATCAAGCCTGTCCTCAGGATAAGTGCAGGTCTGAGAACTCAGAGAGAGAAAATATGAACAAGCTTAAAAGACAACATAATAGCATGACTGAAATATCTCATTCTTGGATCAAGACTATTGTTGTATGTATTCAATCCCTTAGGTCTCAATCTCCCCCTTTAAACCTGGAGTAGCATAACCTCATCTCATCTGTCATAACCTTCTTTTATAAAAGGCTTCTTCTTCTCAAATCATCATCCCTCCCTTAGCTAATATCTATACTAGTGCCACATCTTTTCGAAAGGTGGCTTTCACACCCATCTTTATTTTCAGCGGGCCCTATACTAATGTGTATAGGTAGGCTTGAAGCTTAAAGGTGTTTCCTCTTCCTCCTGAACTCCTCACCCACAACTGTCATAAGAATAGTTTTGCCCTTTTTGGGCTTCTGACTTTAACTCAGGTGGTATGTGAAGTTCCATTCAGGATTGGAGGTGAGTAAGATTAGCTTCAAGTTTCCACTTACGAGCACACCATATTTGCATTCATGAGTGCAGCAATATACCATCCGGGCAGAAATTTTTGGCATCTTTTAGGGCACATCTCTCATATTCTTTTCTTTATTTTATTTTTGGATTTTTATCTCTCCTTTCAGGCTTGGGGTTGAGGATTTTGGTTGGTTTTCTGGGCGACCAAGCCTCTTTTTAGATATTTTCTTTGAATAGGGCAACTTTTTCCTATCTACAGAGACTAGGATTTTCTGGATGCAAGCATCAGGTGGGGATGGCTGTTTAGGAGTATGACTAAGGTTCTCTTAGTTTGCAGGGGTTCATGAGTTAAGGTTGTTACATTTACAACATCTTATTGCAAGAATGAGATATAGCAGTGTTGCTATGATTGTTGTTTTACTCCTGCATTCTTGTGTAGGTTGCTCATATCCTTCTCTCTCAGAGGGATGGAGCACTACTTTTAAAAATTTTAGCGAGAGAAAGCGAGCTTCTAAAAGGTTAGTTGTAATGAAAATTTTCAAAATTTCAAAATTTTTGACAGTGTAAAAAGGGAAAGTGAAATGAAAAGGATATAATTGAAAAAGGGAAGCACCAGTACCTCTGTGGCCCGTTTATGACTCCCCCCAAAACTTATTCTACACCCCATCTTAGGATGTCAAAATTTGAGTAAGAAGTATAAACGAGCCTTCTTTGTTTGTTTATTTGGTAGGGAAGGCCCACTTGGACTCCAGGAGCATGCTGGAGTAGATACCCTAAGTGCGTGATATTGCTCGTATTGCATGTTCTTCACCTTGAGGCCGGTAGTTGTGATAGCTACCATCCACGACAGGAAGAAGAACCCACAATCATTGGATAGGGGTATCTGTTGAGGGCTTCTGTGGAAATACTGAGTTTTCTTGAAGTCCTTGCCTTTTGTCGTTGTGTACCCTCTGCAGTGCTGGTGTATCATCTTGATGATGGCTTATGCACATGTATTCACCTTTTCTTCAGTAGGAGACTTTGCTGTCGTCATGTTAGTTGTTTTCTTGAGGGAGAAGGCTACGTCGGAGCTATTATATAGAATTGTAGTCCTTTTTAGTAAGTTGACTTGCAGCAAGGTCCAATGGTTGTCATGAAGAATTGACAAGAAAATGTGCTCAGGTGTGGCCTCTTGAAGCCGTCGTTGCAGCTGCTCTATTTCTCCCATCTTCTTATCCTTGAGGATGTCATCTACTAGTAGGAAATATGCTATGTGTGAGTTTGGAATTGAGTCCCCTAATAATGCCTGGTAGGCTGACATCATGTTCACAGAGAGGTACCCTCCTATTTTCAACGTTTCTAGGAGGTCATCCTTTAATACACAGATGCCATCCCGTTCAAAGATGACATATCCTGGTGAATTGTCTTCTTTCAGAGAACTCATAATTATTGTGAGTTCTTCCATCGACAGACTGAAGCAGCTCCATTTGTCAAAGTTCTCGGAAGAAGGCATGATTTCTCCTTCCGGCCTGTCTAGTCCATTGTTCCCCAGGTCTTCTTCAGCTTCTACTTCTACGGGCTGTTCTTCTACAGAAGGAACTTCAAGAGCGTCTATTACTAAAGGCTGTTGTTCTTCTTCTGCTTGCTTCACAACTTCTTCAGTCTCTGTAGTTCAGCCTACTCTCCAAGATGTAGCTCTAGCTGGTTCAGATGGGTCGACCCACATAGTCTTGAGTTTTTCCCTCCAGGATATCTTCTCAGGTAGAGGGATGTCCATGTGGAGCCTACGGGGCACGATATCTGCAGCCATCGCCGGATCCTTGAAGAACCGATGATCGTAAATGACCTCCATGACATACATGCCCCGCAGTCCATGTAGGTCTTCTGTATTCAGATCTTGTAGGGGGATGCCCTTGTTGATGGCTTCCATCATGCACAGAACGATGAAGGCGCGATCACCCAAACCAGCTGCCTCCTAGGGAACCTTCTTGTTGATGGAGAGCAGCTTCCAAGATCCTTGAAACTTTGTTCTCGCCTCTTTTATGGCTCGTTGGAGGCGTATCAGAATCTTCAAGGCATCCATGACATCCTTCCTTTTATATATTTAGAAGGTGTTATCCATCTCAGCTGCGCAACAGTTGAGCACCGTCATCTTTCGTTTGTTTAGATCAATGACTATAAGTGCCCAATGCTTTGCATTCCTGATGGGAAGCACCACGGTCTTTGTATATTTTCTCTGGACCGCCACCTGTAGTTCCAACACTTCTGCCCCCATGTAATCTTCTTTGTATAACAGCCCGACCAGACGTGTGGTGCTGTAGAAAATCAGCTGCGATTTGTCTGGATGCAGGAACTCTTCCAGGAGGGCGGCACAAAGTACTTTGAACATTCTTTTGTGTACTTGCACCTTTTCCAGGAAAACCCTTCAGAAGTTGTCTCTGGACAGACGTCTACCCTTGTGTATGTACAGTATATCTGACTCAGGTAGATCGTCATTGAGGACATCTAATAGGACATGGACATCTCTACAAGATATCTATGACATGGCTGTCATGTCCATGTCCTTCATCTTGCATGGTAGAGGAGGAGCTGCTGCAGTTATCGATGTTCCATCTTCAACTTGTCTCTCCTTGGTGGGCTCATCTGTGAAGAAGGTTACTAGCACGCCATCCTCATCCTCGGACATTGCCTCTAGTGCAATCGGTGCCGAGGCTTCTCATATTATCGGCATAGCCCTTACCACTTGCTTAGAAGATTTATTTGTAGATTGCAACATGGCTATTGGTCTAGCTTCCTCTGAGGAGGCTTCTACAACGACATTGTCTTTGGAGTGACTCTCCTCAGAGGCCTGTCCCAACTTGGCTTCTTCCATCATTTTTAGAGTGGCCTCCATCTTCCCATCATAGATGTAGTCGTGGTGCTCTTCACGAGGTGGGAAGAGGAGGAAGTCATTAAGTTCATCAAGCCCAACTCCCAGCTTAGCTATCAGTCTGTCTATCTTTGCTGCTCTGGTTGAGCTGAGCTCTACGACCACCTCCTCCCGATGGGCAGCTGCTATGTACTCTTCTATGGTCAGAGTGTGTGCTGGAGGGGAGAGGTGATGTGCCGCCTTGGCAGTTTCATCAATCACCTCCTACAGATCGCAGTTGAGGTCAAACCCCCTTGATTGTGTTGTATGCTTCTCATTCTGGGGGCTCGACCTTCCCGTTGGTTGGGTTCTGACATGACTTTACCGTGCGTAAAATACAAGTATACACGTCAATGTAATATAGGCCTCGTGAGGCCCGAGTCGAACACAAAGAAACATAATTTTTGGTAGACTACTAATAACTGTTCGTAATCAACTAGACCAATTATAAAAGTGGAGAGTTGTTTTGAAAAAGAAAATAAAACAAAAAAATTAATCAATCGATTAAATGGTTGGTTTAATCAATTAAAATGGAATCTCTAGGATTGCGGTTTCACTGCGGGTTCTTGTTTTAATAATTCCTACACAGTTATCACAATTCATCTCCCTTTCTGGATAGTGGCCTATAGTCAGAATTGCTCGCTTCCGCGATACAATTCACTACCTTAATCAAGGTTGGTTCCACGTCAGTAGTAACCTATGCCCTAGAATAGGTGCAAGAATAACATGTCTCTGGGTTTCCACCATTAACCGTACATCACCTTTTCCAAAGGATTTATTAGTTAATGTGATTACCACCTCTTTTCAACTGTTAATTCTTTGTCAAAAGCAATTAAAGGTATTAGATTACCATTATTGATCAAGCACAATGATGGAAATGGAGAAAACAATATCATACCATGGATTTGAGAGACAAATTATGATAAACTATATAAAAAGAGCCATACAATGATTGCCCAAGATACTCCCGGTCCTAGAGACAAAGGGGATTATCCCCGCACGGTCATCTTAATGCAAAACATCATGAAGGAAGAAGAAAACATGGAGAAAACGTGGATGGAGATGGTGTAACCCCTGAACGGAGGAGAACCGGGTGATCCGCGATGTAGGATGAGCGTTATGTAGCCTTCCGGTGGTGGAAAACTCCATCTGTGGCTCTGGAAATGTCTGAGGCATAGCTCTCGGCTCCCTTCTTTGCTCTCTCTTCCTTTGGGACTTGAGCAATGCAATAAAACATGTACCCCGACTTTGGGCCATCTTTTCCTAGGTATATGTACCACTTACGGCCGCCAAAAGAACACAACCGTCTGATTGGAGTCGTGCTGGACAAAACTCTGATCTGACGGCGTGTCGATGGTATCGAAACCTTAAGGTACTGATGCTTTCTTCAATTTCTGGAAGCCACCTGATGGCATCTTGCTACCATCGACCGTTCCCATTGATGGTAGCAACGGGGTGACTTCTAGCGCGCTATTGCACTTTCGAGACCATCGACATTGGGTCGATGGTATCAAACTATCTGCTTCCTCTCGACTTTGATACTATGGCTCTGTTGATGCTATCGACGGACCGTCGATGGTATCGATGGGTCCTGAATTGTGAACTGCCTAAAAATGAGAGGAAAACACAAATCAAATTCGATAAATATGATAATTTATGCAAAAATAAAGTAAAACAATATGAATTTGATGCAAACAAGGATAATAGGCTAAATAAACTGAATCATGCGATATTAACCACAAATATGACCAATAAGTGCATGAAATGAGCGTAAAACTAGCCTATAAAAGCAACTAAAAACCCCTACATCAAACTCCCCCAAGCTTGAACTTTGCTCATCCTCGAGCAACAAAACTATAGAATAAAATTGTGAGGGTCAACTAAAGAACATAATCACATAAAAGACATCATAGTATGATTCCCACCAGTAAGCACATACCGGCCCCCACGAACCACAGAACGGTAACTACCCTATAGGTGACAATGATCATCCGTGAGAGATGCCCACCCCGTAATCAATGAACACTATCAAATAAAGAATTTAATATAATAATTCCCTCCAGTTCATGTGTGGTGCATCTTGTGATCTCCTATCTACATTGCTCAATTCCTAACTACCATCTACAATGGAAGCAGATCTCTTGATATACAATAATGAAGAGATAATCATGGGTGGCCTACCGCTTAGAGCAATAGGTGGATGGAATGGGTGGTTGTGAAAGAACAGAAAGCATAATACAGTTTAACATGCAGAAACAACAAAAATGACCTAAATGATGCATATGCATATGAAAATGACCTAATGCCTACATTTTAGGTGGAATGATGCATTCTCTACTATTCCATCTCAATGTGAGATATAATGTCTACGAAACAACATCATGTGCTTATTCTTCCTATTATGCAGGTGCAACAAGTTCTTTCCTCCCTCTGATCTCTAATTTTTTTCTTCTTTTTTTTCCTTTTTTTTCAAGCCCTAATTTTCTCAATTAACTACGAAAACATTTATAATATTTTTTTCTTTCGGGCTTATTTTCACATAACTACTACAATTGATGCATTATAATCTATTTTTTAGAGAGTATAAAACAAGTTACCCACTTTTCTTATTTTTCAGAAGAAATCAGGCACATAATGTCCTACATGCTCAAGAGTATGCAAAATGCAACTATATGAAAGTAATTATGCAACTACAATGACATGCATTCTAAAATGTGTGCATGCATAACTGATCTACAAAAACTTTTTATTCTTCATTTTTATGCAAAATCTAGTTACAATGCAATCCTATCTAAATGACATGCAATCAAGAGATGAAAAATTGTAGTGTGCTCCCAGTTCTTTTTGGTGGAGTATGAATGACGTAAGGTGTATAGATCATAAGACTAAATGACAGAACCATTGGAAAAGATTATATGTCCCTCCTTACTGACATGTGCATATGGTAACTAAGAGGTTTCTCTTTCTTAATTCAAATTAAAGTCCCGTTACCGTTTGGTCAGTTAAAGCTCAACATCCATATCCATCCTCATTTCTTGAACCATAAGGATATACAGTTAGGATCTTATGTTTTAAAGTTTACCTACCCAATTATTTTCATAAGTTATGTGCTCAATTGCAAACAAGTCAAAATTACAATTTCTTAAAAATGTTTTGTTAATGCTCAAGTTTCACTCAATTTCACACATCAGCCCCATATGCAAAACATTGAGATGATAATGCAATTTACATTTAGATATCCACTGATTACACTAGATAGAACGTGGATCCTAGAAATCCATAAATAAACAAAATTATGCAACTAAAAGAAATTGCAAAAAACTAAGAAACATGCTAAAATAAAAGAAGATGAAAAATAATAAATGAAAACAAAACTATGATAGAAACTATTCCATCTCCCCCCTAAGCTCTATTTCGACTATGGCCTCATAGTCAAGAACAAACACAGAAGGTGGAATAGTGATACCCTGCTACTGCTAAGGTGGTGGGTGCGGCGGGTACTGGTGGGGTCCCCAGTAAGATGCTTCCCCTGGAATTTGATAGAAAGAATTTGTCCTCCTTTTATAACTATGGCTCGCGCTACTGTCAATCTGTCGATACCATCAACAGAGTGTCGATAGTATTGACATCTGCATTTGCACTTTGATCCTCATGAGGTGTTGGTATTGCTGTCTACTCTGTTAGGGTGTCGATACCATCACCATGTTGTCGATGGTATTGCCTTTACTGAGAAAAACCAGTATGAAAATCTTCAGACATCTCACGACCCTCGATAGATTGGTCGATACCATCGAATCTCGAGCGTCTATGTGCATGGTCTCTTGTCAATACCATCGACGAGGCCGTCAATAGTATTGATGGGATGAAGTTTCAGCAGAAATTTTCACTGTTCCGAATTCGATACCATCAACCTAGGAGTAGATAGTATCGGTTGTTTCCCAGTCTGCACACTTAAAAACATATCAAGGTATCATTTTTAGAGACTAAATGCTAAATTAATAAAAACTACCCAGGAAAATGAAAAACAAAACAAATGAAAATGTAATCTACCAAGGTTGTGTTGCCTCCCAACAAGTGCCCTTCTTTAATGTCTTAGGCTAAACGATACAGATACCTTAACTTGGGTTGTCAAAGGATGTCTCTGATAATTCATCTGGCAATTTGAATTCCACTCTATCATTACCAATCCCCAATGTCAAGTAGCCTCACCCAATGGTAGTGATTACATCATCCATAGCTTGGAAAGACCTTCCCAATAACATTTCACATCCTTCCAGCTCATTCATGTCCATTACTATGAAGTCAACATGGAAGATGAATTTTTCAACTTTGACTAGCACATCCTTGCATATACCTTGTGGCTTCACAATGGATCCATTTACCAACTCGATTGTCATGGACGTTGGTGTTGACTTCTTCAATCCCAGCTTTTGAAAATGGTAAGTGGCATAAGATTAATGCCTGCTCCTGAGTCACACTGTGCCTTTGGTAATTGTTGACCACCTATGGAACATGGGATGTAGAAACATCCCAGATCTTTCCTCTTCTTTGACAACCTTCCTTGGATTATAGAACTCACTGCTCCATCAACACACATAACATCTGTATCTTTGATCCGTCATTTCTTGTTGATGATGTATTTCATGAATCTTCCATGTGAAGGAATTTTCTCTATAGCCTCCACTAATGGAATATTGATGTGCAACTTCCGAAAGATCTCAAGAAATTTCTTGAAGTGCCTTTTCTCTTTCCTCAAATTCAGACTATCCATGAATGGCACACTTTGCTCTTGTATGCACTTGTGTGGTGGAGTATATGGAACTTTAGGGGTCTCCTCCCCTAAGCTTGCTTCAATGCCATCTTCCAGGATAGGACTCAGTACATCATCTATGGATGGCATGATTTGTGGATGCTTCTCTGTATTGCTAGTGGCTGCTCCACTACGAAGTATAGCTTTCACCTGCTCCTCCAGTCTAGGAACCTCTTCAGAAATCTGAGATATGGGCACAGTAGTGGTGGAATCTTGGAGTGATTTGAATGGCGTCCTACATGCTCCTGGAAATCCATACAAACTGTGAGGGAATGGAACTTTGGGTTTATCCTCCAAGTCTATATGCATGGTACTATGCTCATTTACCTCTTCAACAGGAAACTCTGATGCTTTACAGACTAAAATATATTTAACCTGTTGATGTGGCTGAGTGGGCTCTGCATTCCCAGCTGGTTTTTGTTGAATGATTTGCTTCATCGCTGCCACCTCAGTTGAAATGTGGGTCATGGTTGTCTCTAGAGTCCTCAGTTGTGCACCATGACTCTGTAGAGAGCCTGAACTGATTCATAAACTTTCCTTGTGAATTAATTTGCTTGCTAAATGTGCTCATCAACTCTTGATTTTGCTTTATTACTTGGTTGAGAAACTCATTGCTCTTGTCCTCTGCACTCAACTGTGGTGTTTGCTCCAGGTCCTGTAGGAAATTATTTGGATCCTTCTATGAAAATTTCTTATCCTTTCTCCAAGAGTAGTCATTGCTCCTATAGCCCTATTGATGTAGATATTTTACATATTCTTCCTCCTCAGACCCACTGCTCTCCTTCTCTAAGAGCTTCTTGGCTAGCAGATCCAGCTTCTCATTCAATTCTTTAATTGCCCTGGATTCCCCTGCAACTCTCGCTTGTTTTGGTGCATCTCTATCACCCCATGACTGCTTCCTAACCATGTTCTTTGAAATCTCCCAACACCTTGTATATGTGTTATTCAAGAAGAAGCCTGAGCCTGCTGAATCCAAGTTGCTTCGATCATGCTCATTGAGAGCAAAGTAGAAAATTTTTACTTGCTTTTCCTTATCCAACCCGTGATGTGGGCACTTCCTCATCATGATCTGGAAGTGCTCCCATGTCTCTGAATAAGTCTCACCGGCCTTTTGACTGAAGTTATGGATCTTTCTCATGAGGTCATTTGTCTTCTCAGGTGGGAAGAATCTCTCAAATAAGACCTCTATAATTTGGTCTCTAGTCTCGACATACTCATCATCGAGATTGTACAACCGTTCTCGTGCATTTCCCACTAAAGAAACGGGAAAAAGCTTCAAGTAGAGCGCGTCTTGTAGAAACCTGTCAATCTTTATCATATCATAGTTTTCCACAAATTGGCTGATGTGGGCCACTGGATCTTCATTCTTCAACCCATGAAATGCATTAGACTTGACTAAGATGATCAATGCCAGATCAATCTTGTATGTAGGAATGTTGATAGCCTGCCTTTTTATTAGCCTATTTGACACAGATGAAGAAGTAGCCTTGATCTTCTCCCATATTGTCTGTTCCTCAGCCATGGTTTTAGGTTTAGAATCTGTGCTTATGTCCTTGGGTTGATTGTGGATATGCTCCTCCTCACCATCCGATCCTGAAGGCGGAATTTTAGGTGTCGACTGTGCATTGTACGTACTACGCGTCTTCATCATACACTAGTACCTGAAATGTGGAAAATTGAATAAGTACAACGATAAATAAATAAAGAATTTGAAAGATAGAGAATTAATCTCAAAAATAAAAATTTCTAATAAAAAGAAAAAGGTGGCCTTGAGTGGCCGCTTGCAGCTCTCATAGTGCCGAAAATTGCCATTCCCCAACAACGACGCCAAAAACTTGACACGACTTTACCATGCGTAAAGCGCAAGTATACACGTCAATGTAATATAGGCCTCGTGAGGCCCGAGTCGAACAAAGGGAAATGTAATTTTTGGTAGACTACTAAGAACTGTTCGCAATCATCTAGACCAATTTTAAAAGTGGAGAGTTGTTTTGAAAAATAAAATAAAGCAATCGATTAAATGGTTGGTTTAATCAATTAAAATGGAATCTCTAGGATTGCATTTTCACAGTGGGTTCTCGTTGTACTAATTCCTACACAGTTATCACAATTCATCTCCCTTTCCGGATAGTGGCCTGTAGTCAGAATTGCTCGCTTCCGCGATACAATTCACTACCTTAATCTAGGTTGGTTCCACGCTAGTAGTAACCTATGCCCTAGAATAGGTGCAAGAAGAACATGTCTCTGGGTTTCCACCATTAACCGTACATCACCTTTTCCAAAGGATTTATTAGTTAATGTGATTACTTCCTCTTTTCAACCATTAATTCTCCATCAAAAGCAATTAAAGGTATTAGATTATCATTATGGTGATCAACCACAATGATAGAAATGGAGAAAACAGTATCATACCACGGATTTGAGAGACAAATTATGATAAACTATATAAAAAGAGTCATTCAATGTTTGCCTAGGGTACTCTCGCTCCTAGAGATAAAGGGGATTAGCCCCACATGTTCATCTCAATGAAAAACATCATGAAGGAAGAAGAAAACATGGAGAAAACATAGATGGAGATGGTGTAACCCCTGAATGGAGGAGAACCGGGTGATCCTCGACGTGGGATGAGCGTTTTGCAGCCTTCCGACAGTGGAAAACTCTGTTTGCAGCTCTGGAAACATCTGGGGCGTAGCTCTTGGCTCCCTTCTTTGCTCTCTCTTCCTTTGGGACTTGAGCAATGCAATAGAATGTGTCCCCCGACTTTGGGTCATCTTTTCCTAGGTATAGGTACCACTTACGGCCGCCAAAAGAACATTGCAGTCTGATTGGAGTCGTGCTGGACAAAACTCTAATCCAACGGTGTCGATACCATCGACGGGGTGTCGATGGTATCGACACCTTAAGGTACCGATGCTTTCTAAAATTTCTAGAAGCCGCCTGATGGAATCTCACTACCATCGACCGTTCCCATCAATTGTAGCGACGAGGTGACTTCTGGCGTGCTGTTGCACTTTCTAGACCATCGACATTGGGTCGATGGTATCGAACTATCTTCTTCCTCTCGGCTTTTCTACTGTGGCTCTGTCGATGCTATCGACAGACCGTCGATGGTATCGACGAGTCCATAATTGTGAACTTCCTAAAAATGAGAGGAAAACACAAATCAAATCTGAGAAATATGATAATTTATGCAAAAATAAAGTAAAACAATATGAATTTTATGTAGGCAAGGATAATAGGCTAAATGAATTGAATCATGTGATATTAACCACAAATATGATGAATAAGTTCATAAAACGAGCATAAAACTAGCCTATAAAAGCAACTCAAAACCCCTACATCAAACTACCGATGCTTTCTTCAATTTCTAGAAGCCGCCTAATGGCATCTCGCTACCATCTACCGTTCCCGTCGATGGTAGTGACAGGGTGACTTCTGGCACGCTGTTGCACTTTCGAGACCATCGACATTGGGTCGATGGTATCAAACTATCTGCTTCCTTTCGACTTTTCTATTGTGGCTCTGTCGATTCTATCGACAGACCGTCGATGGTATCGACGAGTCCAGAATTGTGAACCGCCTAAAAATGAGAGGAAAACACAAATCAAATCTGAGAAATATGATAGTTTATGCAAAAATACAGTAAAACAATATGAATTTGATGTAGGTAAGGATACTAGGCTAAATGAATTGAATCATGTGATATTAACCACAAATATGACCAATAAGCGCATAAAATGAGTGTAAAAATAGCATATAAAAGTGACTCAAAACCCCTACATCAGGTTCCTTGATGCTCGGCCGTGGGAGAAGGCTTCTTGCTTATGCTCCCATTCTTCATTTCACCAGCTCCTGGTGTGCTGGCTGCTATGCCAGGTCCCCCCACGTTGTCTTCGTGGCTGGAGGGGCTGGCCAGGGAGCATGCTGGGATGGCAGGGCACTTTTTTTTCTTTTTCTCCCATCGGGCTTTGAGTTCTTCACACTCCTACTCGAGCTTCCGGCGGTCTTCTTGCATGCCCTGTTGTTCTTCTTCTAGGGTAGCCATTGCCTCTTCATAATCCTTACACATTTACTCGTTGTCTGCGCGTATGGTCTGCCCTTCTTTTCGCAAGAGCGCCATCTCCTCTTGCATCTTCTTCACCATCCCCATCATCATCCATTGGTTACTTAAAACTTCTTTGATGAAGTCTGGGAATATTGTCGTCCATTCATCCAATGCCTATACCTGCGTTGTTATGGATGACAAAGATGTAGAATTTTTTTTTCATTTATAACATTGGTTTGATGCATGTGTTCCCACATTGCATCAAACCTTATACCTAAAGCACCCCCAAAAGAGGGTGCTTGTCATTGTTGATGATGCAGCTGTTGCTCTGCACGTGCCGTCGACGAACTCAGCACGACTGATTGCTTCGGTGATGGCAGTGGGGCATCTCCCCTGATTTATCTGTTGCCGCCTCTGGTATGGCCTGAGAGCCTTGTCTTTCTGCCTCCGCCTTTGGTATGTTGGTGGGTTGTGGGGCATCTTCTTTAGGTTGGCCCCTCTCTGGCTCTGCATCCGGTATGACTTGGGAGCCTTGTACTTCTGGATCCACCTCTGGCATGCTCATGGGCTGTGGGACCTCTTTTGTAGCTTTGTTCTTCTTCGCCTCTCCCTCCACTGCAATTGTTTCCTCTTGTGGCCTTGGAGAGGCAGGGTCCACAACTCTTGCATCCACCTATTGTTATGCAACCTTCTCTTTCTCAGCTAGCTTGATGGTAGTGTCTAGTTTCTTCTTCTCCACTGCTAGTTTCTTCCTCGGCTCCTGGTTCTTCTTTATTTTTAGTGTTGGGACACTGCTTTCCCCTTTTGTGGGTGCTGGTTCTGTCGGTATGTTGGCGTGCAGTGTCCCGAAGCTCATTTTCTCAACGTCGTCAAGAGTCGGCCGCAACTTATGGGCATCATAAAATGCCATCTCAGGGAGGGGGAGTGGCTTATTTAATCCTTTATGCTTGAAGAATGCTTTCTCCCCTTTTAGTTCCAAGATTCCCATGCTGGAGAGGGACTTTATGTCTATGCTCTGCTGTCCCTCCATTCCTTCATATCTTTGAACTTCTCCTTCTTCCAGCAGGTAATCGGCGATCATTGTTATTTGACCTCCCATACAAAAAGTAGATTTTCACTTTACTTCACCACCTACTACCACCGATAGCCTTCTGATTAGGATTCTTCCTATATTAACCGGTGACTTGTTAATCATGGACCGTATAAGGAAGAGATCCCCTTTGCTGACTGTTCCAGTCTCTGATCTGGCATCTATAGTGAAGGTGGTGATCTTTTGTATTATTTTAATTAAGTAGGAGGTGATTCAGCATGATTTAGAGTTCTTAGGGTTGTGCTTTTCCTCCCCAATTAACTCTTTCCACATCTTGTTGCTGTCATATGCAACAATTTCACTTTCTTCTAGAGCAGCTGAACAAGCCTTAGCTTCTTCTTCTGTTGCAGTGAATATCCTGTTCAAGTCTACCTCCGTCACCATGTGGGTTTTGCCCCTAGCCGTACTTGGAGCATGAAGTCTCCACCTCCCACTACTTGTGCCCCGCTATCAGAGGCGATCTTCATCAGGGAAGATAAGAATTCTAAGGTCAACCTCTTGTAGGACCTTACTTTGGGCGTGCAAATGGTGCACAAATTAGCACCCTCCAGGAACTTCATCCTGTCATAAATCCCCAACTTCTTAAAGTCCTCCATGTTGAAGTAACATTTCATACTGCATTCTTATTTGCAGACATCCATTCATAAGCAGACTGATGCACTTCATCCTGGGGCACAAACGGTGGCTCCCCTTTCTGTGCAGAGGTTTCTTCCATGACCTCTCCTGCCCTTGCCTTCTTGCTGGTCCTAGGTTTCTTCAGCGTAGCTTTCTGCTTTTTTCCATGCACTGGGATCCCCGACTCTTCTGGTCGGTACTTAGAGGTCTCTGTCTCCTCTGTTTGTTCAGTTGCTTCTGGGGACTCTTCTTGTGGTACCCCTTCCAGAATCCTATGATACTTCTCCAACCTTAGCCGTATCTCCAGGCGTTTGGGCACTGGTATAGAGGTGTTCTTCCTCATCTGTTCTGTCAAGCTCTTCACTATCATCTCTACCTCCTTTAGGGAAGTAGCCTTCTTGAAAAGCGGTTCGCTGGTTACTGGAGAAGACATTCTATGAAATTTAAAACACTAAAGAAGTTTAGGTCTTAGTAAGGTTTACTGAAGATCACATCTATTGTGTTGGGCACGATTATCATCAGATTATAGGTTATCATCTTTAACTGAAAACTTAGGGTTCAAATTTTATTAAGTGGACAATAAGAACCACAGTCACCATTTTTAATTGTGGTCACATTTATTGTCACCTCAGAGCAAGATGCGGTCGTGACCTTTTTGAAAAGATCGCAGTTGCGATTTCCTAAAGAAAGACTACAGTCGCGATTATTACCACGGCCACGATAGTAATCACGATCGCGATTATAATCACGATTGCGGTGTCTCTTTAGGAAAAGCTAAACTATCAAGTTTTTAGGGGTTGGGCGACCATCACGATCACGGTTCTAGGGTTTTCCATCTTGCGTCGGTTAAAATGATCTCGATCGTGGTTCGTCTTCCCCGTTCGTTTAGTTTTTCAGATCATTTGCTCTTTGTCCTTTCAAGCATCCATTATTCCATTTGTAGGGTTTTTAGGTTTTCTTTTTCTTTTTAGGGATGAAAAGATACAGAACCAAGCGTTCGGAGACAAAGCATCGATGGGGGCGATCACCACCGGCTAAACTACATGAGCAGATTGTTGTAGCGATGATGGAAAAGATCAAGATGAAGGAAAAAGCTCACGACACGAAGCATAGAGAAAACTAGCAGTTACCTTATCGATGGGTGTGGCTGCGATGGAGGCAACGATCGTGGATGACAAATAGTGGACTCACGGTGGCAGGTTGCAGGTCTCGAATCGACATGAAGGTCTTAGGGTTTTGATGATAGCAATGAGAGCATAAAGAATCTAAAGTTCAGTTTCTTAAAGGTATTTATAGGCGTCCGGATTGTGACCCAACTAAATGAGTGAAAAGATCACAGTCGCAGATTTTACTACGGTCATGATTTTTCCTTAAAGAAACCACAGTCATGGAACTTTCAGTCAAAGAGGGTCATCGCGGTCGCGATTATTCAAATTGAAAGGGAAGACCGTAGTTGCAGGTTTGCTTGAGCAAAAGCAAAGCCGCAGTCACGATTATAGTCACGATCGTGATTAAACAAGAGTCAGTTTTCTATGGAAATTAAACTTAAACTAATTAAATTCAAAATGAAAATGAAATTGCTCAAAAAAGGAAGAAAAAATTAAACTAAAGGAGAGAAGGTTAGAGAAAACAAAGATAAAGAGAAGAAAGAGATGAAAACTTGGGTTGCCTCCCAAGAAGCGCTTGCTTTAAAGTCTCTTAGCTAGACTACATAATTTGTTTTCATTCCTTGGATCCTTCAGTTGGATGAGGCAACTCTTGATTCTTCTCCTTGTTGAGCTGGGTTGGTTCATCCAAGCTGATCTCTGATCTTCTTACAAAGGCTTTATCCCCATAGAATATTTTCACCATGTGGCCATTGACCTTGAAGATCCCAGTCTTCTCTCCTTAATCTCCACCATTCCTGATGGATAAATTTTCACCACAGAGAATGGGCCTGACCATCTCGTTCCGAGCTTCCTAGGGAAAAGATGAATGCTGGAGTTGAAAAGAAGAACCTTGTCTCCTTCATGGACATCCTTGTTTTTTAGGTGGGTATCGTGCCACACCTTTATCCTTTGTTGGTATATTCTTGCATTTTCGTAGGCATGCAATCTTAATTCTTCCAATTCTTTTAGTTGTAAGTAGCATCCTTGACCAGCTTTCTTCATATCCATATTCAGAAATTTTATGGCCCAGAGGGCTTTGTGCTCGAGTTCCAGAGGTAGATGGCATGATTTCCCATATAGGAGATGATAGGGTGTAGTTCCAATGGGGTTTTTGAAGGCGGTTCTATATGCCCAAAGGGCATCATCCAACTTCATTGCCCAATCTTTTCTCATTCTGTTAACAGTCTTTTCTAGAATTTGCTTCAGTTGTCTGTTTGACACTTCCACCTGCCCTGAAGTTTGTGGGTGGTAGGGTATAGCAACCTTGTGCCTGACTCCATACTTTTTCAACAACTTTTCGAACTGTTTTTCACCAAAGTGGGATCCTCCATCACTTACAGCGGTGCGTGGTACACCAAATCTTGGTAAACTTGTCTTCTCAAACAACCTTATAACAGCCTTGGAGTCACATGTCGGAGTGGCAACAACCTCCACCCATTTTGAAACATAATCTACAACAACGAGAATGTATTTGTACCCTTTAGATGGTGGGAAAGGTCCCATGTAGTCGATCCCCCATACGTCAAAAATTTCAACTTCTACCCACTCTACCATAGGCATTTTTTTTTATATTCCCTGTCATCTGACATTCCTTGCATGTTTTTACATATGTTGCGGCATCCTTGAACAACGAAGGCCAATAGAAGCCTGATCGTAGGACCTTAGCTACTGTCTTGTCACTCCATAGATGTCCTCGATAGGGCGAGGAATGGCATTCCTTCAGAATATTAGGCACTTCTTCTTCAGCAACACATCTCTTGTATAGATTATCTGAGCATCTTTTGAAGAGCATGGGATCATCCTAATAGTAATTCTTTATATCGGAGAAGATTTTCTTTTTTTGGTGGTAGGTTATTTTTGGTGGTAACTCCCCGCAAGCAAGGTAATTGCAAATGTCCATGAACCATGGTAAGTTCTGTTCTTTGACTTCTATCATGAGAAAAGCCTCATCTGCGTAGTTATCATTAATAGGTGGCTCATTCTTGTCTTTGATGATAATCCTTGACAAATGGTCGGCAACTACGTTTTCCGCCCCTTTCTGATCAATGATCTCGTAATCGAACTCTAAGAGTAACAAAGCCCATCTTAGCAACCTAGTCTTAGTGTCCTTTTTCTGCATTAGGTATCCTATAGCTCCACGGTCAGTATAAACCTTTACTTTTTCTCCAATCAGATAAGACCTAAATTTTTCGAAAGAAAAAACAATAGCTAGCATTTCTTTCTCTGTGGTAGTGTAATTTACTTGTGCATCGTCTAGAGTGCGGCTGGCGTAGCAGATGACATGATGTTTCTTGTCCTTCTTCTTCCCTAGGACTGCCCCCACGACATAGTCACTAGCATCACACATTAGCTTGAAGGGTAGCTCCCAATCTGGAGCTTGGAGAATAGGTGGAGTTATGAGGGTTTCCTTCAAGGTCTGAAAAGCTTTTAAACAATCATCTGTAAAATCAAATTCTACATCCTTAATCAGCAGATTTGAGAGGGGTTTTGATATCCTTGAAAAGTCCTTGATGAATCTTCTATAATAACTGGTGTGACCAAGAAAACTCCGCACTCCTGTCACGGATTTAGGTGGAGGCAGTCTAGAGATAGCCTTGACCTTGCTGACATCTACTTCAATTCCTCTCTTTGAGACTTTGTGGCCCAGGACTATGCCTACTTGCACCATAAAATGGCATTTCTCCCAATTGAGGACTAAGTTCTTCTCTTCACAACGTTGCATGAATAATGATAGGTTTTTCAAACAACCATCAAAATATTTTCCATAGACAGAAAAATCATCCATAAAGACCTCCACAATGTCCGCCAGAAAGTCTGAGAACATCGAGATCATGCAACGTTAGAATGTTGCAGGAGCATTGCATAATCCAAACGACATTCGTCGGAAGGCATAGGTACCATATAGACAGGTGATGGTAGTTTTCTCCTGATCATCAGGTAGGATGGGAACTTGGTAAAATATGGAATAACCATCCAAGAAGCAAACATATTCGTGATACGCAAGTCTTTCTAGCACTTGGTCGATAAAGGGAAGATGGTAGTGATCTTTCTTTAGTGCTTGATTAAGCTTTTAATAATCGATACACATTCTCCACCTGGTGACAGTCCGGACGGCTACTTCATCTCCTTTATCGCCTTTCACAACTATCATCCCCCCTTTCTTTGGTACAACATGAATCAGGATCACCCAATTGCTATCGCTGATCGGGTATATAATGCCTACATCTCTTAGCTTGATGACTTCCTTCGTCACCACTTCTTTTAACATTTGATTCATCTTCCTCTGGGGTTTAACCAGGGGTTTTGTTGACTCTTCCAGATTTATGTGGTGCATACATAGAGCAGGGTTAAGTCCCTTGATATCATCTACTGAATAGCCTATAGCTCGCCTATGGAGCCTTAGCTCCTTAAGAAGTCTTTCCATTTGCTCTTCAGTCAGACTAGCATTGACTATGGCATGATTCCTTTCTTCAGGGTCAAGAAACTCATACTTCAGACCTTTCGGTAGTTATTTCAATTTTGGGTTGGGTTTAGGTACTTTATCTTCTTCCGTTGTCAACTTTAGAGAAGCATACTTGACTGTCTCGACAACTTCCTCTTAATCACTCAGATCTTCTCTATCTTGTTTCAGGTATTCGAGGATCTCAGCAACCTCAGGGTCATCTATTTCCAAATCTTCTTTATTTAACGCCCTCATAAGAGGGTCTACCACTACTGTGTCTTCTTCTACTTCTTTGCAATATTGGTTGTAGCTATCCACAAAGTAAGAAAATTTGAGCAGGAATGGTCCTTTCATTGCGTCTTTCACCTTGAAATCTATGTGATCATTTCTGACCCTCTGAATTATGATGCCTTCAGTGACATCAATCAGTACCCTC
Organism: Alisma plantago-aquatica; assembly: GCA_963693085.1. NCBI lineage: Eukaryota > Viridiplantae > Streptophyta > Magnoliopsida > Alismatales > Alismataceae > Alisma > Alisma plantago-aquatica. The sequence goes on from OY856411.1 coordinate 1,095,449,231, forward strand.
CCAGTCGCCAAGAAAGGACATCCAAAAATAATAGGGCATTTAGGGTCTTCAATAGTGTCAATGATAACAATATCACATGGGATGAAGAATCGCCCCACATGAATTGGAATATCTTCGACTACTTACACTGGCCTCTTGAAGGTGTGGTCTGCCAACTCGATTCTCATATTAGTCTTGACCATATCAGTCAGTCCTAATCGTTGCGTGAGGCTTAAAGGCATTAGACTGATGCTAGCCCCCATGTCGGAGAGACATTTCCTTTCGATTTTATCCCCTACAACAAAAGGTATAGTAAAGGCTCCATGGTCCTTCTTCTTGGTAGGTAGTTTTGATTTTACAAAAGTTGTTGACATACTGGAAAGGTGTACAGTTTCAATCCTTCCTCCTCTTCTTTTCTTTGTGACAAGATCTTTGAAGAACTTGGCATATGTTGGTATTTCTTCTAAAGCATTCGGAAATGGCACCTCCAAGTGGAGCTTTTTCACTGACTCCATAAACTTCTCGTACCTCTTTTTGAGGTGTGCCTTTATAAGTTTGTACGAAAAAGGTAATCTCGGCGATTATTGACTTCTTTTGGCGAATATTTCTTCCTCAGGTTCTGGTTCTCTAACTTCAGCGTGCTGACTCTCTCCCTTGGATGGGTTCTCTGTAACATTCTCTGGTTCTGGTTCTTCAGGTCTTGTCTCCTTAGGGCGCTCTATTGTCATTCCCAATATAAGGATCGCCATCTTGGCAGATTCTGTGTTAAAAGGAATCTTCCCCGAAGGGTTCTTCATGAGCTCGACCAACTAATCGAGCTGCTAGTCTATCTGGCGTTGATGTGTTTGCATATCCACCATTTGTACCTACATAGTGTTTAGAATGCCAGAGTTGGACAGTGCACTTTGTGCAAGTTTATTGTTTATCATGTCTTGTCTCTTGACGAAATCGAATAGTTGGCCCACTAAGTCAGGCTGACTAGTACTCATTGTCTGACTTTGTCCTTGAGCTTGTCCTTGTGTTTGACTTGTGTTAGCAGCTTGGCAGTTTTGATACTTACCTTGACTTTGATAATTGGTTTTGTTTGTCTGGAAAGTGCTTGTCTTGGTGTATTATCCTTGTCCACTCTTCTTCTCAAAAACTGATGGTTGCTTGGGTGGATTATTCAATTGATGTGAATTTTCTGCAGCAAATGAACTATTCTGCACGAATTCAGGTTAGAAAGCTAAAAATCACTATGTTGTCAAGCTTATTGCTAAGCTTGAGGCATGGAGTATATAGTAAGTGGACTAGGATTCTTAACAGTACTGTTTTGCCTTGTCCCCGACAATGGTGCCAAAAAGTTGACCGGCCTAAATCTCACGTCCAAAGGACGTGAATTATAGTAGTCGGACTTTTAAAGAGATAACCCGACTCTCAGGCCCCCGCAACGATAAATGGGGTCCAATGTAGCGATCGGGGTCAAACACATGAACAAGGTTGGTTGTGTTAAGAACGCAAAATCAAACACTCTTATACTCCAGCCGAAAAGGGTGTAAGAGATGTTCCCTAAGGAACGATATCACAAGAACAAGAACAGTAAAATAAACAAGAAAAGGAATTGAACTGTAAACAAGTAAATTGGGAAAACTTGGGTTGGGGTTCACCAACTAAAGCACCTCACCAACATGTAATACTATCTCTCTCTCTTACATACTAATATCAAGATTACAAGCAACTATTCAAATGTCTATTCCACTCTCTCTTGAGATGAGGAAAGATCTAAGTCTAAAAGAAGTCTCTCTCTTGTGATGACAACTCAAAAACCTCACAGCAAAAAACAACTGGTTAAAGATTTAGCATTCTGACACTCTCATACATTCATACCACTCCATGACACGGGATAAAAGCGATATTACTCTCTTGAGATATCAACAATCAAACATCACAAGTTGATAGCTAAGCATACAAGTGAAGCATTAAAAATAGGTGCAAGGAGATAATCTTGATAAGAATATGTATATTCAAAAGAAAGAGACAATATACATGTTGGGAGAGCCTTAGTGGCTGCTCCCAACCCAAGTTAAGGTGTTAGCCACTAATGCTTGCAGACAACATGACGGCGTTACATACAGATAGATCCATGAGGTCGAAAAAGAGGGGAAGAGGTACAACAGAATGAAGTGATAGATCTGGAAGAGAAGAATGTAATACTACACACTACTTCTTCAGACCGTGATCTACCATGTGGATGGCCTTCCCCTATCAAAGAAGCGGCAGACGACAGTCTTCTCTCTCCTCGTCTTTTGCTCCCGGAGGTCTAAGACTGATGGATGGATGGTCGGAGATGAGTCTGAAATGCAGCAGCACTTCATGGCCTTGGGATCTGATATGATGATTTGACAAGACAGGTGGGGGTGCTATTTATAGGCGCCTTCCACTGACTTAGAACCGCGGTCGCGGTCTTTCTTTTAAGTGAAGGCAAGACCGTAGTTGCGGTCTCCAATTTATTCCTCCTTGGTCGCGATCTTTCTTGGCCGCGATCCTCCCCAAAATCTCGGTCGCAGTCTTTGAGTGCCCGCGGTCGCAATCTTTAGAATAGCCGCGGTTACGGCATTGAGTGACCGCGGTCGCGGTCTTTAGTGTCACCGCGATCATGGTGTTGGCATGACGCAAATCGCGGGTGATGTGAGAGGAGTGAGTGAGGAGAGGAACCGCGGTCGTGATCTCAGGATGATCACGGTCGCGGTCTTTGGAATAACTGTTGGCTAAATGGACATCTATAAATCCCTTTGTTTTGATTATGACAAACATTTCATTCTTATTAATCTAACAAGCTACTTGAGTGTGCAGGATGACAAAGCAACAAGGGAAAATCTACAAGCTTACTTATTTATATTTTCATGCAATGTAATCACTATTGTAAAAACTTGTACAAAAATATAATGTACAAGTACTCAGAATTGCATGTAAATGAAGCGTTAGATTCTCCCTAGCTAAACACCACAGTTAGACAAGTCATCCTATTCAAATAGGATTACTTTTGCACACTCACACACATAATTAGTGCCTAAATTGAAACCTTGAAACAGGATCAATCTCGGTCGACAAACTCCTCGACCGAGACACTCTCGGTCGACAATCTTCTCGACCGAGAAAGATCCAAAGTAGCCGTTAGACACAACAGACAAGTTAGTTGGCAGTTGAAGAAAGACGTTGCAAATCACTTGTTCCAGAGAGCCTGTCGGTCGACAAAAGTTCGACCGAGTAGGTGTCTCGGTCGACCATTTGTCGACCGAGATGGTCTCTGACAGCAACTGCAGAATAAATTAATTAGCCGTTGTTAAAGCAACAACTTTGTACCTAACGGCTAGTTAAGCACTTAGAAACCCCTAGAAGTTGTCTAGAACGTCCTTAAGCATCCTTAGGCCATTCCTATAAATAGGACAAGCCATAGGACACTCATACTCACTTGTTTACACTTGTTACACTTAAGAAATACTTGAGCATACTTGAGAAATCTGTTGCAAGCAAATTGAGCACTGTGATCATTGGCCTACTTTCCCCTTAGCTCAAATTTCGTGTCTTATAGGCTAGCATCTCCTTACTACAGCACTTACACTTCTACACTCATTGGTTAGGAGATCAATACGCTTGATATAGGCAAATCAAGCCTTGTGCTTAAAAGGATAAGTTGTAATTTCTATTTTCTTTCTTGTTCCTTTTTATCCTTTGTTTTCTCCTTGCTACTCCTAGGGTTGGAGGCTGCGGATTGGAGAGAGTTTGACTTGAAGCTATTAGGATGTTACTAGCTATTGTTGCCCATAAAAACATTAAGCTCTATCAAATGGATGTCAAAAGTGCATTTCTAAATGGCATCATTCAAGAAGAAGTTTATGTTGCCCAACCACCTGGCTTTGAAATACCGGAAAAAGGTGACTATGTTTATAAACTTAAGAAATCCCTTTATGGTCTAAAACAAGCACCTAGAAATTGGTATGAAAGGCTCAAAACATATCTTTTTGATAATGGTTTTTCTATTGGAAATTCATATTCTACTTTATTTTTCAAAACATATACATCTGATTTCCTAGTTGTGCAAATATATGTTGATGACATTATTTTTGGAGCTTCAAATGATTCATTGTGCACACAATTTAGTGATATTATGCAAAAAGAATTTGAAATGAGCCTCATGGGTGAACGAACTTTCTTTCTTGGTTTTCAAATTAAGCAAACACCTACAGGAATTTTCATAAGCCAAGAAAAATATACTAAAGAACTCTTAAAACGTTTTGGGATGGATCAATGCAAACATGCTACTACTCCTATGGCTACTTCTGTCAAAATTGATAAGGATGAAAATGGGGAACCTATTGATGATTCCTTATATAGAGCCATGATTGGTAGTTTGCTTTACTTAACGGCTTCTAGACCGGACATTATGTTTTCTGTTGGTCTTTGTGCTCGATTTCAATCACAACCTATGCATTCTCATTTTCTAGCAGTTAAACGAATTCTTCGTTACCTAGCCGGTACTACTTGCTTTGGTTTATGGTATCCAAAAGGACAATCCTTGGATTTCAAAGCTTATACTGATGCGGATTATGCCGGTTGTCGACTTGATCGCAAGAGTACTAGTGGTGGCTGTTTCTTATTAGGGAGAGCTTTAGTATCTTGGTTTAGCAAGAAACAAAATACGGTTGCCCTATCTACAACTGAAGCTGAATATATGGCAGCTGGGTCTTGTTGTGCTCAAGTGCTTTATATGCAACAAGTGTTAAGCGATTATGGTTTTAATTTTTCATCTACGCCTATTTTTTGTGACAACACAAGCGCCATAAACTTAGCACACAATCCTATTTTACACAGCCGAGCTAAACATATTGAAATCCGTCATCATTTTTTAAGGGATCACATCTCCAAAAATCATGTTTCCCTTCATCATGTTGATACGGAAGATCAATTGGCTGATATTTTTACAAAACCGCTTCCACTAGATCAATTTAACAACATTAGGAAGCAATTACTTATCACTCCTTTGGAGGATGTTTTCTTTGATATTTGTGCTACTTAAACAAAAACTCTTGTTTACATTTTTGGCTTTTAAATGGACATCTTTTTCATTATATTTGATGGGATATCTAATTAAGGGGGAGTTTTTATTCTTAACGATTATCTTTTTGAAATGACAAAGGGGGAGAGATAAATATAAAATTAACATTTAGTAATTATGTCAAACTCAATTAATGAGTTTCATAAATAAACTCTTGGCTTTACATTGAAAGTTGTTATATTCCCATATGATCTGGATTTCATGTTCCATAATTCATGGGGAATAATAAGCACACATTTTATACACAAGAGAAAAAGCTACAAAAGGTAATCTAAAGGTATGAAACTCATATGTTTTATATTTCCTTTATTTATATTTTGGAAATGTTTGTCATCTTCAAAAAGGGGGAGATTGTTGGCTAAATGGACATCTATAAATCCCTTTGTTTTGATTATGACAAACATTTCATTCTTATTAATCTAACAAGCTACTTGAGTGTGCAGGATGACAAAGCAACAAGGGAAAATCTACAAGCTTACTTATTTATATTTTCATGCAATGTAATCACTATTGTAAAAACTTGTACAAAAATATAATGTACAAGTACTTAGAATTGCATGTAAATCAAGCGTTATATTCTCCCTAGCTAAACACCACAGTTAGACAAGTCATCCCATTCAAATAGGATTACTTTTGCACACTCACACACATAATTAGTGCCTAAATTGAAACCTTGAAACAGGATCAATCTCGGTCGACAAACTCCTCGACCGAGACACTCTCGGTCGACAATCTTCTCGACCGAGAAAGATCCAAAGTAGCCGTTAGACACAACAGACAAGTTAGTTGGCAGTTGAAGAAAGATGTTGCAAATCACTTGTTCCAGAGAGCCTGTCGGTCGACAAAAGTTCGACCGAGTAGGTGTCTCGGTCGACCATTTGTCGACCGAGATGGTCTCTGACAGCAACTGCAGAATAAATTAATTAGCCGTTGTTAAATCAACAACTTTGTACCTAACGGCTAGTTAAGCACTTCGAAACCCCTAGAAGTTGTCTAGAACGTCCTTAAGCATCCTTAGGCCATTCCTATAAATAGGACAAGCCATAGGACACTCATACTCACTTGTTTACACTTGTTACACTTGAGAAATACTTGAGCATACTTGAGCAATCTGTTGCAAGCAAATTGAGCACTGTGATCATTGGCCTACTTTCCCCTTAGCTCAAATTTCGTGTCTTATAGGCTAGCATCTCCTTACTACAACACTTACACTTCTACACTCATTGGTTAGGAGATCAATACGCTTGATATAGGCAAATCAAGCCTTGTGCTTAAAAGGATAAGTTGTAATTTCTATTTTCTTTCTTGTTCCTTTTTATCCTTTGTTTTCTCCTTGCTACTCCTAGGGTTGGAGGCTGCGGATTGGAGAGAGTTTGACTTCTCAGGTGGAGAAGGGGACTTCAAGCTACTTCAAGAAGGCTATCGCACGGGAAGCTACTTCAAGAAGGCTATTGCAACGGGAAGCTACTTCAAGAGGAAGGCTGCTTCAAGGTGGTGCAATTACTTCTAGGTGAAGGCTGCTTCAAGGTTGGGCGATTACTTCTAGGTGAAGGCTGCTTGAAGGGTTTAGGAAAAGAAATTGTATTTTATGTAAAATCCTTGCGAGGTAATAAAATAAATTTCTTTTCAAATCCCGGTTGGGTAAGAAACTGGGTAGTGGACTGACTTCCTTAGTATTTGCTAAGGTTGGAACCACTCTAAACTCTTGTCTCCTTGTCCAATATCTTTGTGATTGATTGTTTGAGTTAATTAATTATTAAAATCTTTATAAAACTCTATTCACCCCCCTCTAGTAGTTTTCAGTTGGTATCAGAGCGAGGCTTCAAGGAACCCTAACAAGGTCTTGAACAAATGGGTGACGGAGTGCTCAACAACCTCAACATTGAAGGGACACTTGTTGCTAGGCCTCCAGCGTTCGATGGAACAAACTACCAATATTGGAAGAGAAGGATGCAATTCTACTTCCAAGGAATCAACTGGGATCTATGGAGAATGGTGTCTACTCCATATATGCTCCCTCAAAATGAATTTGCGGAATGGGATGCAAACACGGTAAAGCTGGCCCAAATGAATGCAAAAGCTGTAAGTATCTTATATTGTTCTATTTCGGTAGGAGAATTTAATAGAATATCAAATTGTGATACAGCTTATGATATTTGGCATAGACTGTCCATAACCTATGAGGGTACAGTCCAAGTCAAAAATTCCAAAATTAGCTTGCTTAAAACGAAGCTTGAACATTTTCGTATGGATCCTAATGAATCTATTAGTGAAATGTTTTCAAAATTTTCTACCATTGTTAATGGTTTAAGTGCCCTAGGAAAACCTGTCCTTGAGGAAGACCAGGTATCAAAAATCCTTCGATCACTTCCTCCAAAATACAAGCCAAAGGTGACAGCCATTGAAGAAGCAAACGACCTCACTCGACTCAAAATGGAGTAACTCATCGGCAATTTAGAAGCTCATGAGGCAGATCTAGAAGAGGAAGAAAGAAGAGAACGTGAACGTCAAAGTGGGAAGAAGAAGGATGTGGCTCTCAAAGCTTCAAAAGTCGTCACACAAGAAAGTGAGGAGTCAAGTGAAGAAGAAGGAGAAGAAGCCTTGATCGTCAACGGTAAGAAATATAAAAGTTTTAAATCTAACAAAATTTCTAGTTCTTCTACCCCTCCCAGGTGCTTTGAATGTGGGAAGAAAGGGCATCTCAAAAATGAATGTCCCAAAGCAAAGAAGGGAAAGAAAATCTCACACAAGAAGAAAGGAGAAAAAGCCTATAAAGCTGCATGGGATGAGTCAAGTGAGAGTGAAAGCGGAGAAGAGGTGGAATGTCTAATGGCAAGAGAAGACAATGAAGACTCTCAAGAGGTAAGCCTAATTGATCTTCCTAAAGAAGAGTTAGTTACTAATTTACAAGAAACTCATGATAAATATATTGATGCCAAGAAGAAACTAAAGAAGGCTATAAAATCAAATGATGAGCTCATTGCCAAATTAGATAAACTTTCTTCTGAAAAGAACAACACTGATCTTGAGAATTTATCTTTAAAAACATCTTTAGATGATTGTACTAGAAAGCTACTCACTTTAGAAACAAATGTTGATCTTCTTTCTAAAGAAAAGACTGAATTGTTAGCTAAACTACAAAATTTTCAAACTCAGCCTATTTTGTGTAACCATTCGGACTATGATAATCTTGTAAAAGAAAAGGACTCATTGTTTTCTGATTTAGATCAAGCAAGAAAAGATCTACACAAGAAAATGAATGACATTGCTATGTTGCAAAGAGAACTTTATGAGTTAAGAAGAAAAGATATACTTGATAACATACTAAGAGTTGGCACTATTTTCAATGGAAGAAAAGGTTTGGGATATGCTCCAAAGAAAAATCAACCCAAAAGAACTCAAACTAAGTTTGTACCTAAGAATACAATGGCTAGAAAGAGAAATGAAGTTGATTCTATTACTTGCCATTTCTGCTTACGTCTTGGAAACTATTCCTTTTCATGCCCCTACAAGACTAAGGAGTCCGACTTAGTTTGGATCCCAAAACCCCAAACTTAGTAGAGTGGAATGTAGTTGAGATATGACCAAATGCTTTATTTTGCTATTTATATTGTCTTATCTCAACTAAACAAAAAGTGTCATGCATATTGTTATTTTTCTACATTATTGTACTGAAACAGAAACCTTGTCGGTCGAAGTATTGTCGACCAAGCTTTAGATCGGTCGAAGTATTTTCGACCGACTAGATGTCTTTAACAAATCAAAATTTACAGCACCTATTTCGGTCGAAAATTGGTCAACCGAGAAAATTTCTGCGTTTCCTTGCTTATAATACAGTAACCTTCTCGATCGACAAATTGTCGACCGAGACAGATGTCGGTCGAACAATTGTCGACTGACTGGACTTCTGATTCAGAACTTTTATACAAATCTGTATTTAAATGATTCTAACCATATCGGACCATCACATGGGTACCAAAATCTACATTCTAATGCAGGAATGGGTGGTTGACAGTGGATGTTCCAAACATATGACCGGAAACAAGGATGCATTCCAAACTTTTGAAGAAAAGAAAAGTGGAACAGTCACTTTTGGAGACAATGGTAAGGGCAAAATCGTTGGAATAGGCAATGTTGGTACAAACCTCGAAATAAAGAATGTTCTACTTGTTGATGGTTTGCACCATAACTTGATAAGTGTTAGTCAATTATGTGATAGTGGTTATGATGTGTTATTTAACAAAACCTGCTGCAAGTTATTAATAGAAAATACTACAAATGTTGTTTATGAAGGAAATAGAGTTGGAAATCTTTATATTCTTAAACCTAACTCTATGAAAACAGTAGTGGGAAAATGCTTGCTTGCAAATGACAATACCTTACAAATATGGCATAAAAAGCTAGGACATGCTAGTTCACATGTTATAAAAAAGTTAGTGAAATATGATCTTGTTCGTGGATTGCCTACTTTATCTTTTGATCAAGTTGAAAACTGTGAACCATGCACAATGAGAAAGCAAACCAAAACATCTTTCAAATCAAAACATGTACTTAGCACCAGTAGATCATTAGAATTAATTCATATGGATTTATTTGGACCAATGAGGACACAATCAATCAGTGGTAAGAGATACTGTTTTGTTATCGTTGATGATTATAGTAGATATACATGGGTACATTTGATTGCAACTAAAGATGATACTATTCATGTTTTTATGCAATTTTGTTCCAAGATTGAAAATCTCTTACAAAATAAAATATGTACCATTAGAAGTGATCATGGTGGGGAATTTGAAAATCATACATTTGAGGCCTTTTGTACATCTCAAGGGTATACTCATAATTTCTCAGCTCCACGTACCCCACAAAAAAATGGTATAGTTGAAAGGAAAAATCGATCCCTACAAGAAATGGCTAGAACCATGATGCTTGAACACAACACACCTAAAACCTTTTGGGCTGAAGCTGTAAACACTGCTTGTTATGTGCTAAATAGAGTAACTGTTCACTCTCATTTGAAGAAAACTCCATATGAAATAATACATTCCAAGAAACCTAGAGTTGACTACTTTCATACTTTTGGCTCCACATGCTACATTTTGAATACCAAAGATGATAGAGACAAATTTGATTCTAAATCACACAAAGCATTCTTTTTGGGATATTCCACTTCTAGCAAAGCTTTTAGAGTATATAACACTATCTCTAGAAAAGTTGAGGAATCCATTCATGTTTCTTTTCATGAGGAGTCAAAATCTGAAAATCTAGAAATTACTGATCTCACTAATCAATTCGAAAATTTAACCATACCAAATGATAATGAAAAAGCTACTACATCCAATCCCCAAGTTGAAACACAACCTACACCTAGGCTTATCAAGGATCATCCCCAAGAACTGATTATTGGAGATCCAAATGATAAAGTCAAAACTCGGTCTTCCTTCAAAGATGTAGCAAACATGGCTTTTGTTTCTATCATTGAACCTAAAAAGATATCCAAAGCTCTTAAGGATGATTATTGGATAATAGCCATGCAAGAAGAATTGAATCAATTCACTAAAAATGATGTATGGGATTTAGTTCCTAAACCACAAGATAAAACCATAATAGGAACTAAATGGGTTTTTAGGAACAAGCTAAATGAGTCAGGAGAAGTAATAAGGAATAAAGCTCGGTTAGTAGCACAAGGATATAATCAACAAGAAGGAATAGATTTTGATGAAACATATGCACCCGTAGCTAGACTTGAAGCTATTAGGATGTTACTAGCTATTGCTGCCCATAAAAACATTAAGCTCTATCAAATGGATGTCAAAAGTGCATTTCTAAATGGCATCATTCAAGAAGAAGTTTATGTTGCCCAACCACCTGGCTTTGAAATACCGGAAAAAGGTGACTATGTTTATAAACTTAAGAAAGCCCTTTATGGTCTAAAACAAGCACCTAGAAATTGGTATGAAAGGCTCAAAACATATCTTTTTGATAATGGTTTTTCTATTGGAAATTCAGATTCTACTTTATTTTTCAAAACATATACATCTGATTTCCTAGTTGTGCAAATATATGTTGATGACATTATTTTTGGAGCTTCAAATGATTCATTGTGCACACAATTTAGTGATATTATGCAAAAAGAATTTGAAATGAGCCTCATGGGTGAACGAACTTTCTTTCTTGGTTTTCAAATTAAGCAAACACCTACAGGAATTTTCATAAGCCAAGAAAAATATACTAAAGAACTCTTAAAACGTTTTGGGATGGATCAATGCAAACATGCTACTACTCCTATGGCTACTTCTGTCAAAATTGATAAGGATGAAAATGGGGAACCTATTGATGATTCCTTATATAGAGCCATGATTGGTAGTTTGCTTTACTTAACGGCTTCTAGACCGGACATTATGTTTTCTGTTGGTCTTTGTGCTCGATTTCAATCACAACCTATGCATTCTCATTTTCTAGCAGTTAAACAAATTCTTCGTTACCTAGCCGGTACTACTTGCTTTGGTTTATGGTATCCAAAAGGACAATCCTTGGATTTCAAAGCTTATACTGATGCGGATTATGCCGGTTGTCGACTTGATCGCAAGAGTACTAGTGGTGGCTGTTTCTTATTAGGGAGAGCTTTAGTATCTTGGTTTAGCAAGAAACAAAATACGGTTGCCCTATCTACAACTGAAGCTGAATATATGGCAGCTGGGTCTTGTTGTGCTCAAGTGCTTTATATGCAACAAGTGTTAAGCAATTATGGTTTTAATTTTTCATCTACGCCTATTTTTTGTGACAACACAAGCGCCATAAACTTAGCACACAATCCTATTTTACACAGCCGATCTAAACATATTGAAATCCGTCATCATTTTTGAAGGGATCACATCTCCAAAAATCATGTTTCCCTTCATCATGTTGATACGGAAGATCAATTGGCTGATATTTTTACAAAACCGCTTCCACTAGATCAATTTAACAACATTAGGAAGCAATTGCTTATCACTCCTTTGGAGGATGTTTTCTTTGATATTTGTGCTACTTAAACAAAAACTCTTGTTTACATTTTTGGCTTTTAAATGGACATCTTTTTCATTATATTTGATGGGATATCTAATTAAGGGGGAGTTTTTATTCTTAACGATTATCTTTTTGAAATGACAAAGGGGGAGAGATAAATATAAAATTAACATTTAGTAATTATGTCAAACTCAATTAATGAGTTTCATAAATAAACTCTTGGCTTTACATTGAAAGTTGCTATATTCCCATATGATCTGGATTTCATGTTCCATAATTCATGGGGAATAATAAGCACACATTTTATACACAAGAGAAAAAGCTACAAAAGGTAATCTAAAGGTATGAAACTCATATGTTTTATATTTCCTTTATTTATATTTTGGAAATGTTTGTCATCTTCAAAAAGGGGGAGATTGTTGGCTAAATGGACATCTATAAATCCCTTTGTTTTGATTATGACAAACATTTCATTCTTATTAATCTAACAAGCTACTTGAGTGTGCAGGATGACAAAGCAACAAGGGAAAATCTACAAGCTTACTTATTTATATTTTCATGCAATGTAATCACTATTGTAAAAACTTGTACAAAAATATAATGTACAAGTACTTAGAATTGCATGTAAATCAAGCGTTATATTCTCCCTAGCTAAACACCACAGTTAGACAAGTCATCCCATTCAAATAGGATTACTTTTGCACACTCACACACATAATTAGTGCCTAAATTGAAACCTTGAAACAGGATCAATCTCGGTCGACAAACTCCTCGACCGAGACACTCTCGGTCGACAATCTTCTCGACCGAGAAAGATCCAAAGTAGCCGTTAGACACAACAGACAAGTTAGTTGGCAGTTGAAGAAAGACGTTGCAAATCACTTGTTCCAGAGAGCCTGTCGGTCGACAAAAGTTTGACCGAGTAGGTGTCTCGGTCGACCATTTGTCGACCGAGATGGTCTCTGACAACAACTGCAGAATAAATTAATTAGCCGTTGTTAAAGCAACAACTTTGTACCTAATGGCTAGTTAAGCACTTCGAAACCCCTAGAAGTTGTCTAGAACGTCCTTAAGCATCCTTAGGCCATTCCTATAAATAGGACAAGCCATAGGACACTCATACTCACTTGTTTACACTTGTTACACTTGAGAAATACTTGAGCATACTTGAGCAATCTGTTGCAAGCAAATTGAGCACTGTGATCATTGGCCTACTTTCCCCTTAGCTCAAATTTCGTGTCTTATAGGCTAGCATCTCCTTACTACAACACTTACACTTCTACACTCATTGGTTAGGAGATCAATACGCTTGATATAGGCAAATCAAGCCTTGTGCTTAAAAGGATAAGTTGTAATTTCTATTTTCTTTCTTGTTCCTTTTTATCCTTTGTTTTCTCCTTGCTACTCCTAGGGTTGGAGGCTGCGGATTGGAGAGAGTTTGACTTCTCAGGTGGAGAAGGGGACTTCAAGCTACTTCAAGAAGGCTATCGCACGGGAAGCTACTTCAAGAAGGCTATTGCAACGGGAAGCTACTTCAAGAGGAAGGCTGCTTCAAGGTGGTGCAATTACTTCTAGGTGAAGGCTGCTTCAAGGTTGGGCGATTACCTCTAGGTGAAGGCTGCTTGAAGGGTTTAGGAAAAGAAATTGTATTTTATGTAAAATCCTTGCGAGGTAATAAAATAAATTTCTTTTCAAATCCCGGTTGGGTAAGCAACCGGGTAGTGGACTGACTTCCTTAGTATTTGCTAAGGTTGGAACCACTCTAAACTCTTGTCTCCTTGTCCAATATCTTTGTGATTGATTGTTTGAGTTAATTAATTATTAAAATCTTTATAAAACTCTATTCACCCCCCCTCTAGTAGTTTTCAATAACCACGGTCGTGGTCTTTTGAATAACTGCATTCGCGGTTATGTTGATTCCTAAAATCATTAAACAAGACTTTAGTAAAAAATATGGAGAAATTATGTGAAAAGTTATCTAAAGGTATACTGAAATTGGTGTAATATATATATATATATAGAAAGTACGTAAAGTACGATGTTATCAGCAGACCATCAGTTGATGGCTACAGTTGAAGCTTTAGAGTATGTCCATCATTTGATGATTCAAAGGTTTTCCTACATTTTGGATCAACATTCATCTATCAAATAAGAGATCATCAATTTTTTATTCTTACAACCGGTGCAAAATATGTATGCTTCAGAACTTGTCATTTTCCTACAAAAAGTTGTATAATTATTACTTATAAGAGGGAATATCTATTAATGCAAGAAAATATACGTTTTTATAGTATCAAAACCTAGAATAATGAAGGAAATGAAGCGTAAAATAAGAACTAAACATCCACAAGATTATATGTTATCAATGATGCTTCCTATCTTTCATTTTTTCCATCATCATACCAATAATGTAATCACTTGTGTCACAGATTAACTCAAAAGGAGGCTCCCAGTTTGAAGCTTGTATTGTGGGTGATTACGTCAAGGCATAATTTAGGTTGTAGAACCTCATAAGGAAATCATAATTGCATAGAAGTGGGGCATCTTTTATCAACAATTTATATAGTTCTTTTGATATCTTGGAAAAATCCTTAATAGACTTGTGGTGAAGTCCCGTGAGGCCAATAATTTTTTTATGGATGTAATTGGACAAGTTGGCTATAATTTGGAAATAGCCTCATTTTTTAATTTGACATTGTCTTTTGAGACCTTGTGCCCTAAAGCCTGATCTAGAGGTTTCACAAGAAAAAGGGCATTTTTCTGAGTCTTGGGCCATTTTGGGGGATTTATTGGCCAAGGGAGCTATTTTCAATTTGGAATCAGGTACTGCCACGTGGCTCCTCTGGACCCGTTGAGCCCATTTTTGGCTGGCCGGTTAAGTGATGGGGTGCCTAACTTGCTGGTTCAGTGACTGGGCCAGCCGGTCCTTCTCCTCTCATCCCTCGTGTTCTCGCACCTAGGAATGCGATCCAGACTGCAGCCGTAAACTGTCTCCGTAAGGGATCAACCCTGACGAGATAGAGATTCAGATCCCTACCTCCACACTCGATGGTCTGCTGGGCACCTCCCATCTCTCTTCGTGATCTGCCCGATCTGGGCATCAATCTGCTGCCACCGTCGTCGATTCGACCTCTCTTCCGATCCTTCTTCGTCTGGTCTTGTTTCTGCTCAGGAGTTCCATCGCCTTCACGGTGGGTATGAGGAGTGTGGCGGCTGTTCAAGTCACTTCTAGACTCAGTGCCTGGTTCTCACCTCCACGCAAGGCCTCTCTGTGCTCATCCTCCTGCATCCCTTCATCCTAGAGATGACACAAAGATGGTCACCTTTCTTCCAGAAACCTGACGGAGGAGTCTGCTCCAAGAGCCCTGCGTCCTAAACAATCGAAATCAGATCTGGGGACTCCTTTATGACTCCCTCAAGGTCACGACTTCCTTCCATCTCTTCCGACCCTCCAACGCTACTACAAGTCTGTCGATGAAGGACTCCCAACGTTGGTGGATGACTGGTTTCTCTACTGGTCTGGCAGAGACCCTTCTCTATCATTGGGTAAAAGGATTCCTTCGAGAAAGCACCACACCCTCGATGGGATAGAGGTAGAGGAGTTGTGGCCGAACATGTGCTTCTTGGAAATTATTCTACTCTCTCGTGCTCGCCGCCCTCCCTATATCTTGTCCTCCCATCGAGCTATTCGCAAAACAGGAAGAAGATGTACAGAGAATCACCTGACTGTGCTTTCTCCACTAAGACCCAAGCAGTCTATCCTAGGACTGGGTGCACTCCTCGGATCAGCCAGAATAATTCCCCTACTTAACGGATGAAACCACAAAGATCGGTAACAGCTATGGGCGCAACCATCTCCTTTGACAAAATCAACCCCGCAACTTGAGGGGAGACTGAACACAATACATGAATCCTTATATTATCATACAGTCAACCACCATCCAAATAGTTATTGACCAAGGAACATAGGCATATATGCATCCTGGCTTTCATTTATGGGTCATGTGACATGTAGTTTCACATCCTTAGATTGACAAAAACACAAGAAACAATGTTTATCGTATTCATACAATATTTTAAACAAGTTCTTTAAATAACCTCATACCCAATTGTATAAACCATGTGTTCAATTCAATTAATCCTCAAATCCATATTAAATGAGTTTTTACTTGCATCATTTGACCACATACCACCTCAAAATAATCATTCAACATTTTGTCACAGGTACGCCCTCAAATATTGTATTATATATGAAACTCCAAAAATCAGGGTCATCACATTCACCCCACCTTATATGGAATTTCATCCTCGAAACTCAATTGAACATATACTCAAGGTGATATCAGGAATTCAATATTCATATAGTCACCACTCCTAGGTATTAAAACCATCATCATTTCAGATGTAGCCTAAGTTTTCATCTTTAGTTCATTGTATCTAGGGCGTACTCACCCCACTTTAAATAAGAATCATCATCACTTAATGTCTTAGTCATATCAAGACATTCTAGTATTTTAGGATTTACATCTCTCATTACCTCTAAATTTAGAGTTTCTTCTTAAATATAAAGGCTAGAAGGTATTACTCAACTTTCATCTTTCACCCTACTCATCTTTGTAACGTGATATCAAGATTTCATATCATGAATTACTGGACTTATCACACATAAGATCATTAGAGTGGGTTATGATCAACATCATACTAGGATTTCATTATTAGAGAAGGGTGCTATTGCATGCTTGAATATTAGGGTTTCACCCTACTGTGTGAGATATTCATACTCAACTTAGAAGCATACACTGAGAAGGATCAAAGCTACAAATTATATTTCTGATCATATATCCTATGATCAAAAAATATCTTTATATCAAGTTCATGAGTTCAACTTTTTATGTCTTACATGTATTATGTGAAGGGAAAAAGAGAATATACTAAGTTTATCCCACGATCTCAGCATCATATCTTTCATGTTTAATATGAAGGGGAAGAGAATATTTTAAAGTCAAACTTATCATGATTTCGATCTTGGGTGCTACATGTATGATATAGGGGGGGAAATATAGAATAGGTCAAGCTTATACAAGTGACACCTCATATATAAATCATCTATATAGCTCAAGTGTGGTTTCTATCATCATATATTAAGGAAGAGAAGAAGAAGGGAGAACATGTATTTTGAGTCTCTTTTGCACAAAGCATCATACTCTCATTACTAGAGTTCATATATTACCTCACTTACAACTAATGATGAGATTCACAAAATATGTCACTCCAGCTAGGACCTAACTCAGCCAAAGGATTGACTTTATCATATGGGTCATCTACCCATCCTTTTATTTTACCCAATTCTCACAAATAGATTTGAATCATGCATAAGGACTCAACTCAACACTCGAGAGTAATCTAGTGTAGGACATTTTTTTTTCCACATATCTCATATATTGGAGGCTAGGTCCTATGACCTTCTCCCTATGGGTCTTACTCTCTTTAGAGTTCACCACATATCTTATCTTACCACTAGATAACCTCCTTGTATAAGAGCTTGAGGCTAATGCACACTCATCTCTATCTTAACTTAGCTTATCTTAAGTAGGGAAAAGGGAATGTACTTCCATCATCAAGACTTAGCATAGATCCTCTAAGAGTGGATTCAGCTCATATACAACTCAAATCTTAATAAGGAAACTTATACCATCGTAGATCAAACTTAGATAAGATTTCACATGCTTATTTCAACTATCATTCTATCATCTACTCTATGTATCACATATCTTGATAAGGCTTTAGACATCTAATCTAGACTACTCTCTCTTCTAGACTGATGTCACTCCCTTTCACTTAGGTTGCATGAACACTAACTACTCTATAGTGTGAGGGACACATTTTCATATTTACATATATATAATTAAAATATTATGTAGTTTTTCTTCGAGAAGATGGATGTCAGAAAAAACCGTTGAGGCTCGAGCCGATTGGAAAACAAAACCAAATCAGCAAAATCGAGTGTCCCACGCATAGTAGATAGTCTAGTGTTATGCCACCTAGTGAAATGGTGAGAAAAAAGTGTAGACTAGTGTAGCTACCCCATACATATGAGCTCTATATGGAAAGGGTCTCACACACTTGTCTAAACCTAGTTCTCAAACATCTGGGTTCTAACCTAGAGGCTAGGTCAAACCTTATTCTTATAGCACAACTTACTAAGTTTCTAGGGTTAAAGTGAAAGGTGAGAATTTAGTTTCATGTTTCATGGTGAGAAATTGTTAGGTGTAGCTATTGTTCATGCTCTGATACCAACTGGGACGTCCCCAGATTTTGGCTTCTCCAAACCCTATTGGGAATGAGAGGTCAGAATCCGAGAACATCATCCAATCATATCAGAAAGTGATGCAGAAGCATATTACATACATGAACATACAACCATAACATTTCTTAGCATTCAACATGTATATTTATACAAATGAGTTATTACAACACGATTACAATTACATATTGAATGAAAATTCTACAGTCTAAGAACATGTATGCTAAACTAGGATCTACACAATAGGTACAACCTGAATAGTGCTCACTTCACTTCTTTTATCCCACGCTATCTCTGAACCTAAAACATACGTGAAACAACGAATCAACACACAAGGTGTTGTGTACGTGGGTAGAAAGATACATACTAATATGTTTGCATAATTGAAATAACTTGAGAAAGAAAGAGTAAAAGAAAACATTATTTAAAGCGATAATCAGGTAAACATTCCTTGTATTACATTCACTTTGATGCGGTTGTACTACACATACTTGAACTTGACTTACATCTAGTGTAGGCAATATAGTATCATCATACATATAACATGGGCCAAGGAACCATACATCCATGTTAGGCAACATACATCCACACCAGGCTATGTGCTCTAGTAGCTACAACCCATCAAACTCATTTACGTTCTATTAGATTTGGCAAAGTATAACTCATACTAGTTCAACCAAGCAATCATATCCAAATACGATCATTCAAGATATTACATATCATAGGCAACTAGAAAACTAGTCTTATACTTAATAAAAACCCACATACCTGAGTTCAGAGATTTCTAATCATTCTTGCTCAACAAGATATCCGGTCATGACCTGATTAAAATATAATTGAGCATCATTAATACAAGGTCCACCATTATTAACGTTATTTAGGTCTAGATTAGGGTTTTAGTCAAACCTTGATCAATCTAATGTAAGAGAGGGTTTCCAGTATTTTTAGTCTGATCTATATGTCATTATTAAGGTTTGGTATGAATTTCATATTTTTCTGAGGCTTTTCCTATTTTCTAGAATTAACATGAGGTTTAAAGTATCTAATTATGCATTAATGCAAAAAGAGCTCATATTCTAAAATTGTAACTTGATCAGAGTGCATATTTGGTTTCCACATGATCTTAGGGTACATAACTAATTTTCTCAGATTTAACCTGCATCATATGCTAATTCTTCTAATTATATGAAGCTCATAAAGGAGTATTATATATTAAACTAATATCACCAACAAATATATCTTTAAAGCCTGATCTTGAGGTTTCACAAGAAAAAGGTCATTTTTCTGAGTCCTGGGCCATATTTGGGGGATTTATTGGCCAAGGGAGCTATTTTTAATCATATTTCTAAGATCAGTACATTTATAGGATTTTCGAGTGGATTATTACCTTCAGGCGAATCAGGTACTGCCATGTGGCTCCTCTGGACCCCTTGAGCCCATTTTTGGCTGGTCAGTTTAGTGATGGGGCGCCTAACTTTCTTGCTGGTTCAGTGACTGGGCCAGCCGATCCTTCTCCTCTCATCCCTCGTGTTCTCGCGCCCAGGAACACGATCCAGACTGCGGCCGTAAACTGTCGCTATAAGGGATCAACCCCGATGAGACAGAGATTCAGATCCCTACCTCCACACTCGGTGGTCTGCTGGGCGCCTCCCATCTCTGTTCGTGAACTGACCGATATGGGCATCAATCTGCCGCCACCGCCGTCGATTCGAACTCTCTTCCAATCCTTCTTCGTCTGGTCTTATTTCTGCTCAGGAGCTCCATCGCCTCCACGGTGGGTGCGAGGAGTGTGGCGGCTGGTCAAGTCGCTACTAGACTCGATGACTGGTTCTCACCTCCATGCAAGGACTCTCTGTGCTCGTCCTCCTGCATCCCTTCATCCCAGAGACGACACAAAGATGGTCGCCTTTCTTCCAGGAGCCTGACCGAGGAGTCTGCTCCAAGAGCCCTGCATCCTAACCAATCGAAATCATATCTGGGGACTCTTTTATGACTCCCTCAAGGTCACGACTTCCTTCCATCTCTTCCGGTCCTCCAACGCTGCTATAGGTCTGTCGATGAAGGACTCCCAACGTTGATGGATGACTGGTTTTTCTACTGGTCTGACAGAGACCCTTCTCTATCATCGGGCAAAAGGATTCCTTCGAGAAAGCACCACACCCTCGATGGGATAGAGGCAGAGGAGTTGTGTCCGAACAGGTGCTTCTTGGTGATTATGCTACTCTCTCATGCTCGCCGCCCTCCCTATATCTTGTCCTCCCATCGAGCTATTTGCAAAATAGGAAGAAGATGTACAGAGAAGCACTTGACTGTGCTTTCTCCACTAAGATCCAAGCAGTCTATCCTAGGACTGAGTGCACTCCTCGGATCAGCCAGAATAATTCCCCTACTTAATGGATGAGACCACAAAGATCGGTAACAACTATGGGTGCAACCATCTCCTTTGACAAAATCTACCCCGAAACTTGAGGGGAGACTGAAGACAATACATGAATCTTTATATTATTGTACGGTCATCCACCATCCAAATAGTTATTGACCAAGGAACGTAGGCATATATGCATCCTGTCTTTCATTTATGGGTCGTGTGACAAGTAGTTTCACATCCTTAGATTGACAAAAACACAAGCAATGGTGATTAACGTATTCATACAATATTTTAAACAAGTTCTTTAAATAACCTAATACCCAATTTTACAAACCATGTGTTCAATTCAATTAATCCTCGAATCCATATTAAATGAGTTTTTACTTGCATCATTTGACCACATAACACCTCAAAATAATCATTCAACATTTTGTCACAGGTAAGCCCTCGAATAATGTATTATATATGAAACTCCAAAAATCAGGGTCATCACATTCACCCTACCTTATATGGAATTTCGTCCTCGAAATTCAATTGAACATATACTCAAGGTGATATAAAGAATTCCATATTCATATAGTCACCACTCCTAGGTATTAAAACCATCATCATTTCGGATGTAGCCTAAGTTTTCATCTTTAGTTCATTGTATCTAGGGCGTACTCACCCCACCTTAAATAAGAATCATCATCACTTAATGTCTTAGTCCTATCAAGACATTCTAGTATTTTAGGATTTACATCTCTCATTACCCCTAAATTTAGAGTTTCTTCTTACATATAAAGGCTAGAAGGTATTACTCAACTTTCATATTTCACCCTACTCATCTTTGTAACGTGATATCAAGATTTCATATCATGAATTACTGGACTTATCACACATAAGATCATTAGAGTGGGTTATGATCAACATCATACTAGGATTTCATTATTAGAGAAGGGTGCTATTGCATGCTTGAATATTAGGGTTTCACCCTACTGTGTGAGATATTCATACTCAACTTAGAAGCATACACTGAGAAGGATCAAAGTTACAAATTATATTTATGATCATATATCCTATGATCCAAAAATATCTTTATATCAAGTTCATAAGTTCAACTTTTTATGTCTTACATGTATTATGTGAAGGGAAAAAGAGAATATACTAAATTTATCCCATGATCTCAACATCATATCTTTCATGTTTAATATGAAGGGGAGGAGAATATTTTAAAGTCAAACTTATCATGATTTCGATCTTGGGTGCTACATGTATGATATAGGGGGGAAAATATAGAATAGGTCAAGCTTATGCAAGTGACTCCTCATATATAAATCATCTATATAGATCAAGTGAGGTTTCTATCATCATATATTAAGAAAGAGAAGAAGAAGGGAGAACATGTATTTTGAGTATCTTTTGCACAAAACATCATACTCTCATAACTAGAGTTCATTTATTACCTCACTTGCAACTAATGATGATATTCACAAAATATGTCACTCCATCGAGGACCTAACTCAGCCAAAGGATTGACTTTATCATATGGGTCATCTACCCATCCTTTTATTTTACCCAATTCTCACATATAGATTTGAATCATGCATAAGGACTCAACTCAACACTCGAGAGTAATCTAGTGTAGGACATTTTTTTTTCACAGATCTCATATATTGGAGGCTAGGTCCTATGACCTTCTCCCTGTGGGTCTTACTCTCTCTAGAGTTCACCACATATCTCATCCTACCACTAGATATCCTCCTTGTATAAGAGCTTGAGGCTCATGCACACTCATCTCTATCTTAACTTAGCTTATCTTAAGTAGGGAAAAGGGAATGTACTTCCATCATCAAGACTTAGCATAGATCCTCTAAGAGTGGATTCGGCTCATATACAACTCAAATCTTAATAAGGAAACTTATATCATCGTGCGATCAAACTTAGATAAGATTTCACATGCTTATTTCAACTATCATTCTATCATCTACTCTATGTATCACATATCTTGGTAAGGCTTTAGACATCTAATCTAGACTACTCTCTCTTCTAGACTGATGCCACTCCCTTTCACTTAGGTTGCATGAACACTAACTACTCTATAGTGTGAGGGACACATTTTCATATTTACATATATATAATTAAAATATTATGTAGTTTTTCTCCGAGAAGACGAACGTCAGAGAAAACCATCGAGGCTCGAGCCGATTGGAAAACAAAACCAAATTAGCAAAATCGAGTGTCCCACACACAGTAGATAGCCTAGTGTTATGCCACCTAGTGAAATGGTGAGAAAAAAATGTAGACTAGTGTAACTACCCCATACATATGAGCTCTATATGGAAAGGGTCTCACACACTAGTCTAAACCTAGTTCTCGAACATCTTGGTTCTAACCTAGAGGCTAGGTCAAACCTTATTCCTATAGCACAACTTACTAAGTTTCTAGGGTTAAAGTGAAAGGTGAGAATTTAGTTTCATGTTTCATGGTGAGCAATTGTTAGGTGTAGCTATTGTTCATGCTCTGATACCAACTGGGACGTCCCCGGATTTTGGCTTCTCCAAACCCTATTATGAATGAGAGGTCAGAATCCGAGAACATCATCCAATCATATCAGAAAGCGATGCGGAAGTATAATACACATACATGAACATACAATTATAACATTTCTTAGCATTCAACATGTATATTTATACAAATGAGTTATTACAACACGATTACAATTACATATTGAATGAAAATTCTACAGTCTAAGAACATGTATTTTAAACTAGGATCTACACAATAGGTACAACCTGAACAGTGCTCACTTCACATCTTTTATCCCATGCTATCTCTGAACCTAAAACATACGTGAAACAACGAATCAACACACAAGGTGTTGTGTACGTGGGTAGAAAGATACATACTAATATGTTTGCATAATTGAAATAACTTGAGAAATAAAGAGTAAAAGAAAACATTACTTAAAGCGATAATCAGGTAAACATTCCTTGTATTACATTCACTTTGATGCGGTTGTACTACACATACTTGCACTTGACTTACATCTAGTGTGGGCAATATAGTATCATCATACATCTAACATGGGCCAAGGAATCATACATCCATGTTAGGCAACATACATCCACACCAGGCTATGTGCTCTAGTAGCTACAACCCATCAAACTCATTTACGTTCTATTAGATTTGGTGAAGTATAACTCATACTAGTTCAGCCAAGCAATCATATCCAAATACGAGCATTCAAGATATTACATATCATAGGCAACCAGAAAACTAGTCTTATACTTAATAAAAACCCACATACCTGAGTTCAGAGATTTCTAATCATTCTTTCTCATCAAGATATTCGGTCATGACCTGATTAAAATATAATTGAGCATCATTAATACAAGGTCCACCAATATTAACGTTATTTAGGTCTAGATTAGGGTTTTGGTCAAACCTTGATCAATCTAATGTAAGAGAGGGTTTCCAGTATTTTTAGTCTGATATATATGTCATTATTAAGGTTTGGTATGAATTTCATATTTTTCTGAGACTTTTCCTATTTTCTAGAATTAACATGAGGTTTAAAGTATCTAATTATGTATTAATGCAAAAAGAGATAATATTCTAAAATTGTAACTTGATCAGAGTGCATATTTGGTTTCCACATGATCTTAGGGTACATAACTAATTTTCTCAGATTTAACCTGCATCATATGCTAATTCTTCTAATTATATGAAGCTCATAAAGGAATATTATATATTAAACTAATATCACCAACAAATATGTCTTTAAAGCCTGATCTTGAGGTTTCACAAGAAAAAGGGCATTTTTCTGAGTCTTGGGCCATTTTTGGGGGATTTATTGGCCAAGGGAGCTATTTTTAATCGTATTTCTAAGATCAGTACATTTATAGGATTTTCGAGTGGATTATTACCTTCAGGCGAATCAAGTACTGCCACGTGGCTCCTCTGGACCCCTTGAGCCCATTTTATGCTGGCCGGTTTAGTGATGGGGCGCCTAACTTTCTTGCTGGTTCAGTGACTGGGCCAGCCGATCCTTCTCCTCTCATCCCTCGTGTTCTTGCGCCCAGGAACGCGATCTAGACTGCGGCCGTAAACTGTCACCGTAAGGGATCAACCCCGATGAGACAAAGATTCAGATCCCTACCTCTACACTCGATGGTCTGCTGGGTGCCTCCCATCTCTCTTCGTGATCTGCCCGATTTGGGCATCAATCTGCTGCCACCGCTATCGATTCGACCTCTCTTCCGATCCTTCTTCGTCTGGTCTTGTTTCTGCTCAGGAGCTCCATCGCCTTAACGGTGGGTGTGTGGAGTGTGGTGGCTGGTCAAGTCGCTGCTAGACTCGGTGACTGGTTCTCACCTCCACGCGAGGACTCTCTACGCTCGTCCTCCTGCATCCCTTCATCCCAGAGACGACACAAAGATGGTTGCCTTTCTTCCATGAAACTAACGGAGGAGTCTTCTCCAAGAGCCCTGTGTCCTAACCAATCGAAATCAGATCTGGGGACTCCTTTATGACTCCCTCAAGGTCACAACTTCCTTCCAGCTCTTCCGGCCCTCCAATGCTGCTACACGTCTGTCGATGAAGGACTCCCAATGTTGGTGGATGACTGGTTTTTCTACTGGTCTGGCAGAGACCCTTCTCTATCATCGGGAAAAAGGATTCCTTCGAGAAAGCACCACACCCTCGATGGGATAGAGGCAGAGGAGTTGTGGCCGAACATGTGCTTCTTGGTGATTATGCTACTCTCTCGTGCTCGTCACCCTCCCTATATCTTGTCCTCCCATCGAGCTATTCACAAAACAGGAAGAAGATGTATAGAGAAGCACCTGACTGTGCTTTCTCCACTAAGACCCAAGCAGTCTATCCCAAGACTGAGTGCACTCCTCGGACCAGCCAGAATAATTCCCCTACTTAATGGATGAGACCACAAAGATCGGTAACAGCTATGGGCGCAACCATCTCCTTTGACAAAATCAACCCCGAAACTTGAGGGGAGACTGAAGACAATACATGAATCCTTATATTATCGTACGGTCAACCGCCATCCAAATAGTTATTGACCAAGGAACGTAGGCATATATGCATCATGGCTTTCATTTATGGGTCGTGTGACATGTAGTTTCACATCCTTAGATTGACAAAAACACAAGCAACGATGTTTATCGTATTCATACAATATTTTAAACAAGTTCTTTAAATAACCTCATAACCAATTGTACAAACCATGTGTTCAATTCAATTAATCCTCGAATCCATATTAAATGAGTTTTTACTTGCATAATTTGACCACATAGCACCTCAAAATAATCATTCAACATTTTGTCACAGGTACGCCCTCGAATATTGTATTATATATGAAACTCCAAAAATCAAGGTCATCACATTCACCCCACCTTATAATGACTTTCGTCCTCGAAATTCAATTGAACATATACTCAAGGTGATATCAAGAATTCCATATTCATATAGTCACCACTCCTAGGTATTAAAACCATCATCATTTTGGATGTAGCCTAAGTTTTCATCTTTAGTTCATTGTATCTAGGGCGTACTCACCCCACCTTAAATAAGAATCATCACCACTTAATGTCTTAGTCATATCAAGACATTCTAGTATTTTAGGATTTACATCTCTCATTACCCCTAAATTTAGAATTTCTTCTTACATATAAAGGCTAGAAGGTATTACTCAACTTTCATCTTTCACCCTACTCATCTTTGTAACGTGATATCAAGATTTCATATCATGCATTACTGGACTTATCACACATAAGATCAGTAGAGTGGGTTATGATCAACATCATACTAGGATTTCATTATTAGATAAGGGTGCTATTGCATGCTTGAATATTAGGGTTTCACCCTACTGTGTGAGATATTCATACTCAACTTAGAAGCATACACTGAGAAGGATTAAAGTTACAAATTATATTTATGATCATATATCCTATGATCCAAAAATATCTTTATATCAAGTTCATGAGTTCAACTTTTTATGTCTTACATGTATTATGTGAAGGGTAAAAGAGAATATACTAAGTTTATCCCAAGATCTCAGCGTCATATCTTTCATGTTTAATATGAAGGGGAAGAGAATATTTTAAAGTCAAACTTATCATGATTTCGATCTTGGGTGTTACATGTATGATAAAGAGGGGGGGAAAATATAGAATAGGTCAAGCTTATACAAGTGACTCCTCATATATAAATCATTTATATAGCTCAAGTGAGGTTTCTATCATCATATATTAAGAAAGAGAAGAAGAAGGGAGAACATGTATTTTGAGTATCTTTTGCACAAAGCATCACACTCTCATAACTAGAGTTCATATATTACCTCACTTGCAACTAATGATGAAATTCACAAAATATGTCACTCCAGCTAGGACCTAACTCAGCCAAAGGATTGACTTTATCATATGGGTCATCTACCCATCCTTTTATTTTACCCAATTCTCACATATAGATTTGAATCATGCATAAGGACTCAACTCAACACTCGAGAGTAATCTAGTGTAGGACATTGTTTTTTCCACATATCTCATATATTGGAGGATAGGTCCTATGACCTTCTCCTTGTGGGTCTTACTCTCTCTAGAGTTCACCGCATATCTCATCCTACCACTAGATATCCTCCTTGTATAAGAGCTTGAGGCTCATGCACACTCATCTCTATCTTAAGTTAGCTTATCTTAAGTAGGGAAAAGGGAATGTACTTCCATCATCAAGACTTAGCATAGATCCTCTAAGAGTGGATTCGGCTCATATACAACTCAAATCTTAATAAGGAAACTTATACCATCATAGATCAAACTTAGATAAGATTTCACATGCTTATTTCAACTATCATTATATGATCTACTCTATGTATTACATATCTTGATAAGGCTCTAGACATCTAATCTAGACTACTCTCTCTTCTAGACTGATGTCACTCCCTTTCACTTAGGTTGCATGAACACTAACTACTTTATGTATACACCCTACGTGCACCAAAAAAAAATCTACTCTATGTATCACATATCTTGATAAGGCTTTAGACATCTAATCTAGACTACTCTCTCTTCTAGACTGATGTCACTCCCTTTCACTTAGGTTGCATGAACACTAACTACTCTATAGTGTGAGGGACACATTTTCATATTTACATATATATAATTAAAATATTATGTAGTTTTTCTCCGAGAAGACAGACGTCAGAGAAAACCATCGAGGCTCCATTCGATTGGAAAACAAAACCAAATTAGCAAAATCGAGTGTCCCACGCACAGTAGATAGTCTAGTGTTATGCCACCTAGTGAAATGGTGAGAAAAAAGTGTAGACTAGTGTATCTACCTTATACATATGAGCTCTATATGGAAAGGGTCTCACACACTTGTCTAAACCTAGTTCTCGAACATCTTGGTTCTAACCTAGAGGCTAGGTCAAACCTTATTCCTATAGCACAACTTACTAAGTTTCTAGGGTTAAAGTGAAAGGTGAGAATTTAGTTTCATGTTTCATGGTGAGCAATTGTTAGGTGTAGCTATTGTTCATGCTCTGATACCAACTGGGACGTCCCCGGATTTTGGCTTCTCTAAACCCTATTGGGAATGAGTGGTCAGAATCCGAGAGCATCATCCAATCATATCAGAAAGCGATGCGGAAGCATAATACACATACATGAACATACAACCATAACATTTCTTAGCATTCAACATGTATATTTATACAAATGAGTTATTACAACACGATTACAATTACATATTGAATGAAAATTCTACAGTCTAAGAACATGTATGCTAAACTAGGATCTACACAATAAGTACAACCTGAACAGTGCTCACTTCACATCTTTTATCCCACGCTATCTCTGAACCTAAAACATACGTGAAACAATGAATCAACACACAAGGTGTTGTGTACGTGGGTAGAAAGATACATACTAATATGTTTGCATAATTGAAATAACTTGAGAAAGAAAGAGTAAAAGAAAACATTATTTAAAGCGATAATCAAGTAAACATTCCTTGTATTACATTCACTTTGATGTGGTTGTACTACACATACTTGCACTTGACATACATCTAGTGTGGGCAATATAGTATCATCATACATCTAACATGGGCCAAGGAATCATACATCCATGTTAGGCAACATACATCCACACCAGGCTATGTGCTCTAGTAGCTAAAACCCATCAAACTCATTTACGTTCTATTAGATTTGGCGAAGTATAACTCATACTAGTTCAACCAAGCAATAATATCCAAATACGAGCATTCAAGATATTACATATCATAGGCAACCAAAAAACTAGTCTTATACTTAATAAAAACCCACATACCTGAGTTCAGAGATTTCTAATCATTCTTGCTCATCAAGATATCCGGTCATGACCTGATTAAAATATAATTGAGCATCATTAATACAAGGTCCACCATTATTAACGTTATTTAGGTCTAGATTAGGGTTTTTGTCAAACCTTGATCAATCTAATGTAAGAGAGGGTTTCCAGTATTTTTAGTCTGATCTATATGTCATTATTAAGGTTTGGTATGAATTTCATATTTTTCTGAGGCTTTTCCTATTTTCTAGAATTAACATGAGGTTTAAAGTATCTAATTATGCATTAATGCAAAAAGAGCAAATATTATGAAATTGTAACTTGATCAGAGTGCATATTTGGTTTCCACATGATCTTAGGGTACATAACTAATTTTCTCAGATTTAACCTGCATCATATGCTAATTCTTCTAATTATATGAAGCTCATAAAGGAGTATTATATATTAAACAAATATCACCAACAAATATGTCTTTAAAGCCTGATCTTTAGATTTCACAAGAAAAAGGGCATTTTTCTGAGTCTTAGGCCATTTTTGGGGGATTTATTGGCCAAGGGAGCTATTTTTAATCATATTTCTAAGATCAGTACATTTATAGGATTTTCGAGTGGATTATTACCTTTAGGCGAATCAAGTACCGCCACATGGCTCCTCTGGACCCCTTGAGCCCATTTTTGGCTGGCCGGTTCAGTGATGGGGTGCCTAACTTTCTTGCTGGTTCAGTGACTGGGCCAACCGATCCTTCTCCTCTCATCCCTTGTGTTCTCACACCCAGGAATGCGATCCAGACTGCGGCCGTAAACTGTCGCTGTAAGGGATCAACCCCGATGATATAGAGATTCAGATCCCTACCTCCACACTCGATGGTCTATTGGGCACCTCCCATGTCTCTTCGTGATCTGCCCGATCTGGGCATCAATCTGCTGCCACTGCCATCAATTCGACCTCTCTTCCGATCCTTCTTCGTCTGGTCTTGTTTCTGCTCAGGAGCTCCATCGCCTTCACGGTGGGTGCGAGGAGTGTGGCGAATGGTCAAGTCACTGCTAGACTCGGCGACTGGTTCTCACCTCCACACGAGGACTCTCTACGCTCATCCTCCTGCATCCCTTCATCCCAGAGACGACACAAAGATGGTCGCCTTTCTTCCAGGAACCTGACGGAGGAGTCTGCTCCAAGAGCCCTGCATCCTAACCAATCGAAATCAGATCTGGGGACTCCTTTATGACTCCCTCAAGGTCACGACTTCCTTCCAGCTCTTCCGGTCATCCAACGCTGCTACAGGTCTGTCGATGAAGGACTCCCAATGTTGGTGGATGACTGGTTTTTCTACTGGTCTGGCAGAGACCCTTCTCTATCATCGGGCAAAAGGATTCCTTCGAGAAAGCACCACACCCTCGATGGGATAGAGGTAGAGGAGTTGTGGCCGAACAGGTGCTTCTTGGCGATTATGATACTCTCTCGTGTTCTCCGCCCTCCCTATATCTTGTCCTCCCATCGAGCTATTCGCAAAATAGGAAGAAGATGTACAGAGAAGAACCTGACTGTGCTTTCTCCACTAAGACCCAAGCAGTCTATCCTAGGACTGAGTGCACTCCTCGGATCAGCCAGAATAATTCCCCTACTTAACGGATGAGACCACAAAGATCGGTAACAGCTATGGGCGCAACCATATCCTTTGACAAAATCAACCCCGAAACTTGAGGGGAGACTGAAGACAATACATGAATCCTTATATTATCGTACGGTCAGCCACCATCCAAATAGTTATTGACCAAGGAACATAGGCGTATATGCATCCTGGCTTTCATTTATGGGTCGTGTTACATGTAGTTTCACATCCTTAGATTGACAAAAACACAAGCAACAATGTTTATCATATTCATACAATATTTTAAACAAGTTCTTTAAATAACCTCATACCCAATTGTATAGACCATGTGTTCAATTCAATTAATCCTTGAATCCATATTAAATGAGTTTTTACTTGCATCATTTGACCACATAACACCTCAAAATAATCATTCAACATTTTGTCACAGGTACGCCCTCAAATATTGTATTATATATGAAACTCCAAAAATCAGGGTCATCACACTAGGTCTAGTCTTTTTATGTCATCTATCCATTATCTATGGATTTTCTTTGCAAACAAAGCTTGACTAGAAGTTGGTCTTGTTGTTGGTCTTCAACAATATTAAAAATGGCTAAGTTGAAAGGAGGAAAAGTCTACCAACTTGTATGGGAATGTCTTTGATAACTGCTATGGTTCTCGTGAAAGATTTATCTACCAACTAGATTCTCATTCGGACTCTATCATTTTGATACAGATGTTTTACTTGATAGATGGTTATCTAGGTACATTAGATGTTACCATCAATTGGCATGGATACTTGATTTGTATTCACCTTGATAGTCTTTTGTCGAATCCCCCTTTGGCATGTGATAATAAAGGACGCCTATCAACTTTGTTTTGAGATTTTGTCCATTCTCCTAAAAATTTAAAGATTAATTAGTTAGAAGAGTGTTTGTAAAGTTGGATCACATAATAAGTATATGAGTGATGTGAGTGCAATTTATGATGATTCTAAGGGTAATTATAAAACATCAAAAAAATTTAATGTAATCAGATATTAATGATGGTTCTATCATTTCTACTTTTCATATTTTTCTCATTTAAATAAAATATAGAAACACATCGTCAGCTATCCACTCCCTTATTTTTCCTTTTTTTGATGGATTACCTTCTCCTCTCACATCTTCAGTTAAAATAGACATCTTAATTGGTTTTGGATATGATACAACTTGGTTGAACTGACTTCTCAATAACATTTTTATGAGTCTTCTTCTTCTTTCCTTATTCGATCAATTGAATGCCATCTTTATCAGTGTCAATCAATGCATCAAACGTGTTCCTTACATACAATATTTATATAATTGCCTCATTTATTTGTGGATATTTTATCTTTATGCTAATTCATCAAGATGTCACAAGAATATCTTCTTCTTTTAGGCTTTTTGTATTATCTATTGAGCTATTATGCATGAAATCTTCCACATCATTCAAAGTAGATGGATTCACATGTCCAACTTCCTTGCCAATATATCTTTCATATAGATTACTTATTTAGCACAGTGGATCCATATCCATCAATGATAATTTTTCCTTAGTTTTGTTCACATTGTTCATCATCATGTCCAAATGAACAACATGTTTTGTGATTTATAGGCACACATTATTTTAGAGATGTGTGTATTTTGATCCTATTAGGGACATTCATCAAGATTTTTCAGGTGTCATCCCTTCTGCTTATGGTTGATAAGAACATAAGATTTGCTACTCTCAATGTCTTCTATTGATGTATTATCAATATTTAAAACCTTTCCAAAACCAACAACAACTACACATGCCACTCTTATTATTCTAACTTTTAAATAAAATGGATTTTGACCCAGACTTGTAAGACCTCTGACCTGGCTTTATGGTTAAACATGCATTCTTGATTTAATTGGGTGCTTAATTCCTTAATCAAACCCTAATTTATAATTTGATATTAGGTAATAAATCTATGTTACAATTTTGGTTCAGTTTGGACGTTGTTATCTTAAGTTTTGCAAATTATGTGATTCTACAAGCCTTTATGCAATTTTTCCTTTTCTAGGATTTTATATGTAATTTTCACACACATGTTGTGCTTCATAGAACTCTTCATAATATTTGATATGGTTGCATCTTTGGATACACATATGTACCATTGTATTGTTTGCTCTTTTCCCTTGTAGGTTGAGAATCAATGGATTTTCACCTAAGTGTTAGAATCGATGGTTTTCTATGTGTTTTGAGGATCCAATGGTATCATCAAGTAGGTGAAGGATCCATTGGTTTCTCCTTATAGTTGAGGAACCAATGGCTTTCCCTTGAGGCTCTAGAACTGATGGTTATCTTGGTTGAAATACCCAATCTGATGGAAAATCAGGGTTTGCAAAATTGCTAAGTATGATGCATAATTTGATGGTACATCTTCTTGACTTCACCAAGGCATGAACCAATGGATAGTCTCAAGGAATGAACCAATGGATAGTCTCAGAGAATGAATTGATGGGAGTTCTGATATGCATGGAAAAGATAGTTTTCAGGTTTTTACACGTGGCAAGTCAATTTTTCAACCCTTGACCACCTTTCTCTATCTTCTTAGATATATATTCCCTTCACCTGACTCCCAAACAAACCTTTTCCTTCTCCCTCATGTTCTAGTTGCTAGAGAGACCCAAACCCATCATTTTGTGAAGGAAGAGCCCCTTATGGACTGAAGATTAGGAGAACCTTGGATGCACGTTGCTCTATTGTTTGGATCAAGCATCTCTATGGTTGTTAGGAGCTTTCAAGCATAGTTTCTTACCTTATACATGTAAGATCTTCGTCTCTAACCTAGTTTTCTTACTATTTTCTTTCTTCTCTCTTCAGCCATGGGTAGAACCCCAATGCTCTTAGAGAGAACTCGTGCATGTGGTTGAAGCAATCCTTTTTTCCTCTCTCTTTTGTCCTAGATCTACCTTATTCTTGAAGATAGGAGCTACCTTGGAGCTTTGGGAGTGCAAGCTAGGGTTTTACCTTCTCTTCTTGAGACACCTTGTTGTTTGTACATTCTTGTTCATCCTTGAGATGAGTTGTATAACCTTCAACCCATTTCTTTCTTGCTTTTAACGTGTTCTATATAAATCTTGCCCTAGAATTTGGTATTATGGAAATAGATGATCCTATGTGCACTACTTTACATACATGATAGTGTGTGTTGTTAAACTATCCTTAGATCATATGGACATTACTTATAACAAGTTCATGAACTAACTTGTTTTTGATGGTATGAAATAAGGGTTTGACTTAAGCATAAAGAACTGATTTCATTAGTGTAGAAATCGATGGCTTTTGTTGTCCATCAATGATCCAATGGTTTTGCTTTTGGCTAAGTACACTAAAGATCCAATGTTTTTGCTTTTGGTTAAGTACAATAATGACCCGATTGTTTTGCTTTTGGCTAAGTACACTAATGATATGATGGTTTTGCTTTTGTCTAAGTACATCAATGAAACAATGTTCTATGTATGAGAATTGATGTTTATGGCTAAGTATATAAAGGAGCTAGTTTCTTTTCTTTTTGGTGAAGTCCATGAATGAACTGATGGTTTGATATTTGGCTATGTTCCTAAATGAAACAAAGGTTTACCTAAGTATGTATATGAAACCAAGGTTTACCTAAGTATGCTAATGAAACAATGGTTTGCCGACGTGTGCTAATGAACTAATGGTTTACCTATGTATGTTGAGTTGTGATATAAATCCAGTCAACATCTTTGAACCTTTCTTGCAATGATTAATTGATGATAGTTTACTACTTCTATCTTATATTAATGTTGAAAGGACGGAGGGATATATTCATAATGCTAAAAGTAACTATGTTATGCTACTTTTGGAAATATCACAACACATATTGATAAATCCTTATGCTAAATCTGTATGCAACAAGTGTGTTGGTGACATGTTGAACCCTTTGTAAAGTGTTGAATGATAATGATGTTCTTACAGGAAGTAATGTTGTATGGCTTGAATGGAATTTGTAGGGTGTTTTAAACCCTAATGGAAGTTGATCTTTTTCAAGGAGGACAATGGACTAGTACCCTTGATGTCATGATGTGGAATATGTTTAATACAATTTTCATCTTCTATTGTTGTTATATACCAAATATTTTATAGGAACCACATAGTTGTTTGTATGTAACTTGGTTGATGCAGCATGAAAACACTCAATTGGCCTAATTAATCAAGTGAAACCCTTATCATGTAGTGCTCTGAACCGTAGAATTATTCTAGTGTCAGAACTTACTAGATAGTAGAAGGATTATTCCAGAGGGGCAACTCAAAGTCATATATTGTTGAGTATATGCGGGTGCAGAGAGGGTCTGTGTGATGACCCTAATTTTAGGATTATGATAGCCAATATAGTATTTTAATACTATGAATG
Organism: Alisma plantago-aquatica; assembly: GCA_963693085.1. NCBI lineage: Eukaryota > Viridiplantae > Streptophyta > Magnoliopsida > Alismatales > Alismataceae > Alisma > Alisma plantago-aquatica. Next base: position 1,095,484,329 of record OY856411.1, read on the forward strand.
TTATGTAGATGATTCATACCAAATTGAGGAGGTGTTCATTAAATTATGAGCTTCCTTCACTCAAAAGTGCAACTAGGCATATGAATGATGATTATTATACTAAGTTGAGTCCAATGATGATGTCTATCTATTTATTATTCGATTTGTGTACTAATGAGGCAAAGAGATCCACTTAGTAGTCATAATCATATCAATTGGTCAAATGATGAGCCATGAGGTATGGTGGTACCATACCAAGTGATTTGGACTTGTTGAATTAATAATTGATGATTAGTAGAATTGAATCCAAGACTACATACATATTTATAAGGTTATTCTAGATTGAAGATTAATTGACGAATTAAGACTGATAATTATAGTTAAATAATAATATACTTCTTAAGTCTGCCACACGATTGGCTCAATCATCTCCCAGCTCCGAAAAGCCAGGAGCAAGTGGCTGCAATCTGGACTCTGATGGAAGGAGTCTTGACGAGATATAAGGAAGGTTAGCTAGATTGGCTGATTTCCACTGCGTCCTCCGGATCCAAACAACCCATCGCTAGGGACTCCGATTAGATTACCAAGGAAGATCAACCTCTCACCCCAAAACCCATCTCTCTACTACCATACACAGAAATGTTGATGAGGAAGAAGGGAATGGAGATTAGAGATGAGTAAAATCATCCCTGTTATAGGTCGTATCTGGAGCAAGCTCTAGAGGAGTGTGGCTACCATTGGAGGAGGTGGTCGAACCCTGCGCTTGCGAAGGGAAGGTCAGGGTTGAAGGAGATGGATCCAGCGGGAGCTGTTGAAGTATCCTCGCTGGATTTGGAGGGTGCCATCTAGTTTGGAAGGGTGTTCCTCGGTGGTTGAATTCTATCTTCCAGAAGGACGCTGTAGAATTCTTCAGATTCACAGAGGCATGTTTGGGGAAACAAAGGGGCCGCACCCATCTTCTCTGCCATCACCTAAACCAAACTGTCCCTTCCTTTCTCCATTGTTGTAAACAACGACCAACTAGAAGCTATCGAGTAGGTTGAGAGGTGGGAAAGGGGTGTCAAGGAGGTTTAACCATATTGAGCGAGTATAGAAGATACAAGACAACATTGTCTCTAGTTCCGTGACCACTTTCTTAGATGTCGGGTTCAAGCTTCGGCGGAGGAGATATCGGAGGTTGGAAAGCACACCTGGGGCTACTGGGATGCTTTTAGATGTGGGCGGTGAGCTCTCTAGGCTGTTAGGAATACTCATGGAGATCTGACTGTTATCTCGGAGAAGGGAGACCATTTTCCCCCTTTCGCCCCTCACTGCGGTGCCGCCCAACGAGCAAGCCCATGACTCTGCTGATCTACACCTCCTTGGTGACAACAGAGTGACTGAAGGCAGGATAGGGGAGACGAAGTAGAAAAATCGACCACCTTCCAACTTTGAGGAGGCTTCCATGCTCACCAACCTCAGGCTAGATCTGCTGTGCACGGTGGGATCCTGCAGGCATCGCACAGAACCAGGCCCTGCGATCGTGTGAGAGACGAAGAACTGCAGTCCATGGATCCGGAACAAGAGAGCCAACGGCGCCTAACGCTGAGAGCTGGGAAGACTCAGACATCAATTGCTTGTTAGGGTTTGCAACTCCCGACAGCGGTGCCCTGGTGAAGGTCAGGGAGCGCCGACACAGCATGGTCGTGACCGCGTGGAGTTGAGAACGCAAGGAGTCCAGCTTGCATCAAAATGGAGAGAAGGAAGCCTAAACCGGGCCCAGACTAAGGGAACCAGAAGACCAAGAGTGGATCACTTGGTTTAATCATGATCTCAGCTGGCTCTAGCTCAGGCAGGTCCATGCCCAGATGAGCAAGTCAAGGACCACGTGGCAGAATTGGATTGGCCACAAAAGGTAATATTTCAGTAAATTTACAATTCTTACATAATTAATAGCAATTAGCCTAATGATAATAAAAATACAAACAATATACCCTTAGACTCAGAAAAATTTCTACTTCCTTATAGCACCCCTAAATCAGACCTTTAAAGTAGTATTATTGTTGATTTTCCTTTTTCAAGATGATGCTTCTTTTAAGATTATTTAAATAGTATGATCAACATATAGTGGCCATAAAACCTAGAAATATTAATCTTGAACACTAATATCATTTGGATACTAAATACAACCTTTGATATTAATGAGATGTCCAAATACTAGGTCTTTTGATATTAGAATGGAATTAGATGCTTTTAACCCCCATTTTATTTCTAGAAAAGAGACTAACCATCAAAAAATTATGAAAACTAAACCAGACCTAAATAATGACCTCTTAATTAGTAGAAAAATATCAGAGACATGTTTTAGGCTGTTTGAACCTAGGTTTGGCCGAAACCTAACTTAGACCTAAAATATCAATGACATAATGAACCATGTATTAATGATGACTAATTGTTATTAATCAGGTCATGGACAAAGTTCTAGATGATCATGGATATGTGAGGAATATCTAAGCTCAGGTACGTGGATATAATTATATGACTAGATTTGTTGGATGCTAAATATATGTACTTGCTCTCTTGTATTTGAAATACATTGTTGGAGGTAGATGTATGTATATTTTGCCAATTTCTACCTTGAACATAAAAGAACATAAATGAGAATAAATGAAATGTAGTTACTAGTGGTTCTCATTAAACTCCCTATTAGAGAGGGAAAGCTTTAATGTTGACTAGCACCTCCCTAGAGTACGCGGTATACAGGGAGATCCCTAGAGTACAAGGTACACGGGGAAGGGCCCACCATTTATGTGATTATGTGCTAAGTCCACCAAAGTAATGCATATTCATTCTAAATGTGGCTAATAACTTGGGATTACCTAATTTTCCACCTTTAAGTATCATTTTCTTTCTCTTTCTTCAATTTCGAGTATATTATATGCCATCATAGTATAGCTTTTAATTCCACGTACCAACTTTTGTTGATGATTTTGTTTCTCATATTTTCTAGGTCCAGAGCTAGAATCGGATAAAAGAATAGGATGTGAGCAAGTTGTATAGGTTGTACGTATTGTCTAAGATCCTGCTAGCATACATGTTCATAGACTTGTAAAATTCTCTTTCAATATACAACTGTAATTCATGTTGTAATTTACATGTTGAATGCTGAGAAATGTTATGGTGTATATATAGTTGTTTGTTCATGTATGCGTATTATGCTTCCGCATTACTCTCTGATATAATTCCTTAAGGGACTATGATGATGTAAATCCTAGAATGAAAGAATGTCCTGCAATGATTGAGATGATAAATGATGCATTGGCCTATATAAGTTGGGGTGGCTACACTCCTAGATGCTCTACATCCTAAGATGACAACTTGAAATGCATATAGAGAACTTTGGAACCTAGAAGTGGTGACTGATAAGAAGTTAGACCCTTAGTTATCATTTTGAGTATGAGACTAGTTAAATTTCGAGGATGATATTCGTTATAAGGTCGGGTGAATGTGATGACCCCAATTTTAGGATTATGATACCCAATATAATATTTTAAGACTATGAATGTTATGTAGATGATTCATACCAAATTGAGGAGTTTTTCATTCAATTATGAGCTTCCTTCACTGAAAAGTGCAACTAGGCATATGAATGATGATTATTATACTAAGTTGAGTCCAATGATGATGTCTATCTATTTATTATTCGATTTGTGTACTAATGAGGCCAAGAGATCCACTTAGTAGTCATAATCATATCAAGTGGTCAAATGATGAGCCATGAGGTATGGTGGTACCATACCAAGTGATTTGGACTGGTTGAATTAATAATTGATGATTAGTAGAATTGAATCCAAGACTACATACATATTTATAAGGTTATTATAGATTCAAGATTAATTGACTAATTAAGACTGATAATTATAGTCAAATAATAATATACTTCTTAAGTCTGCCACACGGTTGGCTCCATCATCTCCCAACTCTGAAAAGCCAGGAGCAAGTGGCTGCAATCTGGACTCTGATGGAAGGAGTCTTGACGAGATATAAGGAAGGTTAGCTAGGTTGGCTGATTTCCACTGCGTCCTTCAGATCCAAACAACCCATCGCTAGGGACTCCAATTAGATTACCAAGGAAGATCAACCTCTCACCTCAAAACCCATCTCTCCACTACCATACACCGCAAGGTGGACGAGGAAGAAGGGAATGGAGATTAGAGACAAGTAAAATCATCCCTGTTATAGGTCGTATCTGGAGCAAGGTCTAGAGGAGTGTGGCTACCATTGGAGGAGGTGGTTGGACCCTGTGCTTGCGAAGGGAAGGTCAGGGTTGAAGGAGATGGATCCAGCGGGAGCTGCTGAAGTATCCTCGCTGGATTTGGATGGTGGCATCTAGTTTGGAAGGGTGTTCCTCTTTGGTTGAATTCTATCTTACAGAAGGATGTTGTAGAATTCTCCAGACTTGCAGAGGCATACTCAGGGAAATAAAGGGGCCACACCCATCTTCTCTGCCATCACCTAAACCAAACTATCCCTTCCTTTCTCCATTGTTGTAAACAACGGCCAACTAGAAGCTATCGAGCAGGTTGAGAGGTGGGAAAGGGGTCTCAAGGAGGTTTAACCATATTGAGCGAATATAGAAGATACAAGAAAACATTGTCTCTGGTTCCGTGACCACTCTCTTAGATGTCGGGTTCAAGCTTCGGAAGAGGAGATATCGGAGGTCGGAGAGCATGCTTGGGGCTACTGGGATGCTTTCAGATGTGGGCAGTGAGCTCTCCAGGCTGTTAGGAATAGTCATGGAGATCTGACAGTTGTCTCGGAGAAGGGAGACCATTTTCCCCCTTTCTCCCCTCACTGCGATGGCGCCCAATGAGCAAGCCCACGACTCTACTGATCTACACCTCCCTAGTGACAACGGAGTGACTGAAGGTGGGATAGGGGAGACAAAGTAGAAGAATCAACCACCTTCCAGCTTTGAGGAGGCTTCCATGCTCACCAACCTCACTCCAGATCCGATGTGCACGGTGGGATCCTTCGGGCATCGTGCAGAACCAAGCCCTGTGATTGTGTGAGAGAAGACACACTGTAGTCCACAGACCTGGAACAAGATAGCCAGCGGTGCCTAACACTGAGAGCAGGGAAGACTCAGACATCAATTGCTTGTTAGGATTTACAACTCCCGGCAGCGGTGCCCAGGTGAAGGTCAGGGAGCGCCAACGCAGCGTGGGTGTGACCGTGTGGAGTTGAGAACACAAGGAGTCCGGCTTGCGTCAAAATGGAGAGAAGGAAGCCTGAACCGGGCCCAGACTAAGGGAACCAGAAGACCAAGAGTGGATCGCTCAGTTTAATCATGATATCAACTGGATCTAGCTCAGGCGGGTCCATGCCCAGATGAGCAAGTCAAGGACCACGTGGCGGAATTGGATTGGTCACAAATGGTAATATTTCAGTAAATCGATGGTTCTTACATAATTCATAGCAATTAGCCCGATGTTCAGAAAAATACAAATAATATACCTCAGACTCAGAAAAATATCTACTTCTTTATAGGACCCCTAAATTAGACCTTTAAAGTAGTATTATTGTTGATTTTCCTTTTTCAAGATGATGCTTCTTTTAAGATTATTTAAATAGTCTGATCAACATATAGTGGCCACACAACCTAGAAATATTAATCTTGAACACTAATATCATTTGGATACTAAATACAACCTTTGATATTAATGAAATGTCCAAATACTAGGTATTTTGATATTAGAATGGAATTAGATGGTTTTAACCCCCATTTTATTTCTAGAAAAGAGACTAAGCATCAGAAAATTATGAAAACTAAACCAGACCTAAATAATGACCTCTTGATTAGTAGAAAAATATCAGAGACATGTTCTAGGATGTTTGAGCCTAGGTTTGGCCTAAACCCTAACTTAGACCTAAAATATCAATGACATAATGAACCATGTATTAATGATGATTAATTGTTATTAATCAGGTCATGGACAAAGTTCTAGATGATCATGGATATGTGAGGAATATCTGAACTCAGGTACGTGGATATAATTATATGACTAGATTTGCTGGATGTTAAATATATGTACTTGCTTGCTTGTATTTGAAATATATTGTTGGATGTAGATGTATGCATATTTTGCCAATTTCCGCCTTGAACATAAAAGAACATAAATGAGAATAAATGAAATGTAGTTAATAGTGGTTCTCATTAAACACCCTAATAGAGAGGGAAAGCTTTAATGTTGACTAGCACCTCCCTAGAGTACACGGTATATGGGGAGATCCCTAGAGTATAAGGTACACGGGGAAGGGCCCACCATTTATTTGATTATGTGCTAAGTCCACCATAGTAATGCATATTCATTCTAAATGTGGCTAATAACTTGGGATTACCTAATTTTCCGCCTTTAAGTAATGTTTTCTTTCTCTTTCTTCAATTCGAGTATATTATATGCCATCATAGTATAGCTTTTAATTCCACGTACCAACTTTTGTTGATGATTTTGTTTCACGTATTTTTTAGGTCCAGAGCTGGAATGGGATAAAATAATAGGATGTGAGCAAGTTGTATAGGTTGTACCTATTGTCTAAGACCCTGCTAGCATACATGTTCATAGACTTGTAAAATTCTCTTTCAATATACAATTGTAATTCATGTTGTAATTTACATGTTCAATGCTGAGAAATGTTATGGTGTATGTATAGTTGTTTGTTCATGTATGTGTATTATGCTTCCACATTTCTCTCTGATATAATTCCTTAAGGGACTATGATGATGTAAATCCTAGAATGAAAGAATGTCCTATGATGATTGAGATGATAAATGATGCATTGGCCTATATAAGGTGGGGTGGCTACACTCCTAGATGCTCTACATCCTAAGATGACAACTTGAAATGCATATAGAGAACTTTAGAACCTAGAAGTGGTGACTGATAAGAAGTTAGACACTTAGTTATCATTTTGAGTATGAGACTAGTTAAATTTTGAGGAAGAAATTTCTTATAAGGTGGGGTGAATGTGATGACCCCAATTTTAGGATTATGATAGCCAATATAGTATTTTAAGACTATGAATGTTATGTAGATGATTCATACCAAATTGAGGAGTTTTTTATTCAATTATGAGCTTCCTTCACTCAAAAGTGCAACTAGGCATATGAATGATGATTATTATACTAAGTTGAGTCCAATGATGATGTCTATCTATTTATTATTCGATTTGTGTACTAATGAGGCCAAGAGATCCACTTAGTAGTCATAATCATATCAAGTGGTCAAATGATGAGCCATGAGGTATGGTGGTACCATACCAAGTGATTTGGACTTGTTGAATTAATAATTGATGATTAGTAGAATTGAATCCAAGACTACATACATATTTATAAGGTTATTCTAGATTGAAGATTAATTGACTAATTAAGACTGATAATTATAGTCAAATAATAATATACGTCTGAAGTCTGCCACACGGTTGGCTCCATCATCTCCCAGCTCCGAAAAGCCATGAGCAAGTGGTTGCAATTTGGACTCTGATGGAAGGAGTCTTGATGAGATATAAGGAAGGTTAGCTAGGTTGGCTAATTTCCACCATGTCCTCTGAATCCAAACAACCCATCGCTAGGGACTCCAATTAGATTACCAAGGAAGATCAACCTCTCACCTCAAAACCCATCTCTCCACTACCATACACAGCAAGGTGGACGAGGAAGAAGGGAATGGAGATTAGAGACGAGTAAAATTATCCCTATTATAGGTAGTCTCTGGAGGAAGGTCCAGAGGAGTGTGGCTACCATTGTAGGAGGTGGTCGGACCCTGTGCTTGCGAAGGGAAGGTCAGGGTTGAAGGAGATGGATCTAGCGGGAGCTGCTGAAGTATCCTCGTTGGATTTGGAGGGTGCCATCTAGTTTGGAAGGGTGTTCCTTGGTGGTTGAATTCTATCTTCGAGAAGGACGCTGCAGAATTCTCCAGATTCGCAGAGGCTTGCTCGGGGAAATAATGGGGTCGCACCCATCTTCTCTGCCATCACCTAAAACAAACTATCCCTTCCTTTCTCCATTGTTGTAAACAATGACCAACTAGAAGCTATCGAGCAGGTTGAGAGGTGGGAAAGGGGTCTCAAGGAGGTTTAACCATATTGAGCAAGTATAGAAGATACAAGACAACATTGTCTCTGGTTCCGTGACCACTCTCTTAGATGTCAGGTTCAATCTTCGTCGGAGGAGATATCAGAGGTTGGAGAGCACGCCCGGGGCTACTGGGATGCTTTCAGATGTGGGCGGTGAGCTCTCCATGCTATTAGGAATACACATGGAGATCTGACTGTTATCTCGGAGAAGGGAGACCATTTTCCCCCTTTCGCCCCTCACTGCGGCGCTGCCCAATGAGCAAGCCCACGACTCTGCTGATCTACACCTCCCTGGTGACAACGAAGTGACTGAAGGCGGGATAAGGGAGACGAAGTAGAAGAATCGACCACCTTCCAGCTTCGAGGAGGTTGCAATGCTCACCAACCTCAGGCTAGATCTGCTGTGCATGGTGGGATCCTTCGGGCATCGCGTAGAACCAAGCCCTACGATCGTGTGAGAGACGACGAACTATAGTCCACAGACTTGGAACAAGAGATCCAGCGGTGACTAACACTGAGAGCTGGGAAGACTCAGACATCAATTGCTTGTTAGGGTTTGCAACTCCCGGCAGCGGTGCCCAGGTGAAGGTCAGGGAGCGCCGGCGCAACGTGGGTGTGACCGCGTGGAGTTGAGAACACAAGGAGTCCGGCTTGCATCAAAATGGAGAGAAGGAAGCCTGAACCAGGCCCAGACTAATGGAACCAGAAGACCACAAGTGGATCTCTCGGTTTAATCATGATCTCAACTGGCTCTAGCTCAGGCGGGTCCATGCCCAGATGAGCAAGTCAAGGACCACGTGGTGGAATTGGATTGGTCACAAAAGGTAATATTTCAGTAAATCGACGGTTCTTACATAATTCATAGCAATAGCCCGATGATCAGAAAAATACAAATAATATACCCTCAGACTCAGAAAAATGTCTACTTCCTTATAGGACCCCTAAATCAGACCTTTAAAGTAGTATTATTGTTGATTTTCCTTTTTCAAGATGATGCTTCTTTTAAGATTATTTAAATAGTATGATCAACATATAGTGGCCAGAAAACCTAGAAATATTAATCTTGAACACTAATATCATTTGGATACTAAATACAACCTTTGATATTAATGAAATGTCCAAATATTAGGTCTTTTGATATTAGAATGGAATTAGATGCTTTTAACCCCCATTTTATTTCTAGAAAAGAGACTAAGCATTAGAAAATTATGAAAAATAAACCAGAACTAAATAATGACCTCTTGATTAGTAGAAAAATATCAGAGGCATGTTCTAGGCTATTTGAACCTAGGTTTGGCCTAAACCCTAACTTAGACCTAAAATATCAATGACATGATGAACCATGTATTAATGATGATTAATTGTAATTAATCAGGTCATGGACAAAGTTCTAGATGATCATGGATATGTGAGGAATACCTGAACTCAGGTACGTGGATATAATTATATGACTAGATTTGCTGGATGTTAAATATATGTACTTGCTTACTTGTATTTGAAATACATTCTTGGATGTAGATGTATGTATATTTTGTTGGTATGTATGCCCTGAGAGCCAATCATGTGATGATTGGTGGGATACATTAAGATTGATTTGATAAAAAAAAGGCGAGCTTCCAATTCTTTCTGGTTCAGTCATATGAGATAGTGATAGAACAGATTGAATGTCTAAAGAATGACAGAACTCAATGACGTATGCTTTCAGGTTGAGGACCTGAATGATGAGATCATACGGATGCTAAGAGTTTGTACATTCTTGTTATGTCCCTAGTCAGATGTCATTGTGGAAGGTAGATAGACAGCAATGACACACAAGACTAGATTGTGGTGTTGGTTGATGACATAATCTCATTAGTCATGATATAGAGATATCAAACCAAACACATAGGTATTTGTTAGAGAACAAGGTACCGGACAGACCCACCGTGAGTTTGACACATGGAACCATGAGATGGTAGTCACAGTCAGTACTCATAGTGATGGTGGTGAGTGTGATTCTTAGACCTGAAATCACTGCACTCAACACATGTCGTTGGGTACACTTTGACATCATCAAACGCAGTCCTGAAACATGGGTTGTTATAAAGGTGATGATTGGGTGGCTTTGACACATGGGGCTTTTGAGCGGTGAGTGATAGATATGGGATTTGTCCCTCCTGAGGGAGTGTGATATCCATGGCAACTTGATGAGTAGGATTGAGAAAGGCGTGCACGCATGTGTGAATCAGTATGTGATACTGATGTCATACATATCTCTTCCAGTCTACTCTGAGATCAAGGAAGTGAATGAACGTTGATAGGATGACTGTTCCATGCCTCGAGTTCATTCCGGATATCAGTGACAAAGGAATTATACATTCACTGTAACACCATTCACGGATTGTAGGATGAAAGTTGTTTTCCAACTTTCTACTTTCACTTGGGTAGCACTGATGTGTGACTAGGCACCGCTCTTTGCTTGTGAAGTCATAAGTGTTATGGACTTTCACTGCCAACGTGAAATGGACCTGCAGGGTCACACACATAGGATTTAACCTAGAAGAGGAGTTTTGTCCACAAAGCAATGTTTAGATTGATTACTAAAGGAGTTTAGTAGTTCAATTAAACACTCAATCAGTTGATAGCTCAATATCGTATGGTTCAAGGTGTTGGACGCATTGATTGGAGTTTCGAATTGATTGAAATCGCAATTGACTGATTTTGCCCAACCTGTGCTTCCAACCGATTGGTTCATGTGATGAACCGGTCGGCTGAGGTTGCTGAACCGGTCGGTTGGAGTGTCCAAGGCGATCGGCTCATGCCCAGGTTGAAATGACCGGTTCAAGAGTTGAACCGATCGGCTCAACTGGTGCAACCGACCAGTTGGGAAAGTCATGTCGACAAGGATTTTCCTTTCGTTTCAAATTGCCCAATTCGATTGGGAATAATATTGGTATTCGATACCAATTGGGAAAGAAACAAGGAAAGTCTTTTTGAGCCGGATTAGGACCATGAACCGATCGGTTCAGGGCACCAACCGATCGGTTGGAGTGACCCAAACGATCGGCTCAGGTCCAACCGATCGGCTCAATGGCCGAACCGATCGCTTCAGTTGTGAACCGATCATTTCAAGTTGCGAACCGGTTGCTTTTTGTGGAAAATTCTCGAACCCTTCTACTCCTGCTTTAGTCCCGCATTGCCCGGGATGGAGAACCCTATCCCATGACTCTCCTATATATATAGGGGTATTGGGGGCTTCTCACAGTACAACTCAGTGCAACCAGTTGCTCTGCAAGTTGTCGTTCTCTCTAGTTTTGGTAACCGTGAGAGAGCCCGAGCAAGTGCTTCCCGCAAAAAGGGAGGTGCAGCAAGGGAAGGACAACTGCAGTTGCAACAGGAGGCAGGAGAGCGTGTTGGCGACTAGTACGTCAACAGGAGGGTGTGACTCCTTCCACTTCCTTGTGGGACAAGGAGAGTGGAGTTCCAGGTGGTCCGTGTGGACTACTACAGAGGCGGGAGGACACTGCCGCTTAGGAGGACAATTGTCATCCGACAGTCCGGTTCAAGTAGGAGTTGTCAGTCTCGGTGCGACCGGGAGCTGCACAGACACCGTCGAAGTCTGGAGTTGAAGACCGCGCATTGCGCGAGGTATTGTCGCCGAGCAAGCCTCGGGACAAGGTATGATTCTGCAAACCATCCTTTCCTATTATATAGACGTTGACGCGTTTCCTCGGTTTGGGTTGGGGGAGAAAATTTTTGTTTCCGCTGCCTTCTCTGTCTCCCTAAAAACACAACAGTGGTATCAGAGCCAGGTCAACTGCTATGTATTTTAGGAATATCGATATGATCGATTTTGGTTTGTCGCCTTTATTTATTGCATACGATGCGAATAATATCGGCTTTATGCATGTCTAATCCTAAATCCACAAATCCCTAATTACATATATGATATGTATTATTAATGCACTTGATACGCGTCGCCCTTAAACGAGTTTTGTGGTGGATGTGTGCAGCATGATTATGGCCTATAAACCCCTATCTGTGTGTGGTTGTTTGTGGTTGCTTGCATCTCGGTCTGCGCACTGATATTCCCTCTCTTATTCCTGATGTAACTCGAAATAATTCGAGATTCTTTCCTACCTTTGCTCCCCCCGAATGTAACTCGGGGTTTCTCCTTTTTAAAGCAATGTAATAAATAGGATAGATTTTATTTCCTGTTATGTCGAAGACCGGCGAACATCAAGACGACAGCTGAAACGATCGGTTCAAGGCGTGAACCGATCGGTTGACGTTCCAGACGATCGGTTCAAGGAGTGAACCGATCGGTTGATGACTGGTTCGAGGAGCGAGACGAGCGGGTGGCAGACATGATGAGATGCACGATGACCAGGCGAACCGATCGGTTGGAGGAGCCAACCGATCGGCTGGTGGAACCCAGACGACCGGCTGGAGAGTACAGATCATTCATGAGATGAGTTGATCAACTCAGATGGCAAGGCACATAGTTCATCTTGTACAGGTTGCATGTGATGTAGACCTAGATGACCGTGATTCCTCTTGGCTTGAGGAATCACATTAGGATGGCCATAATCATCGCTTTTTATCGTTTGTGCATGTTTTCTGTGGGATATAGCATGTATATGATACATACTATGTATTGTGGTGATTGGATATGTATATGTATATAAAAACCAAATCCCTCATTAAAAATATTAAGTGTTAGATGCCTTCCAAATGCGACACACGTGAAAAGCTTGTTCGACCAAGTGTGGGCACGCCCTAGCGTGGTGCACCGTCTACCTCGTGGAAGCGTGAAGGATGAATGTGTGGGTCTGCCCTAGCAGGGTGCATATTCATCGTGTTTGCTTTGGTTCGGACTTAACAAGGTGACCTAGATAGGATCTAGCGCCTTGAGGCATGGAGATGATCATTGCAAAGAGTTGTATATGACATCTTATCAAGAGTTGCATATGATGCAATTGGCAAAAGTTGCCTACCTGAGAGATCTATGTTGTGGGTGACAGCCCTAGCTGGTCCATGGCTTAGAGGATTTCAGGATCTTGCCCACTAGAATATTGTACGCTGCAATCTTCTGAATTGATGGTGAGGGCTATCGATTTGAAGTAAAATAGTGGGAGCGATAATTAATTAAAGGCCTAATTATATCGTCAAATTTTCAAATCAATCAAATAAGTCAAAAATGAGTTTTGGACTAATATTGCATATTTTCCTTTTGTAGTTCAAATGGCAACAAACAACAACAACTTTTCTTTGCGATCGGTCCTTGACAAGGACAAGCTAAATGGGACAAACTTCCAAGACTGGTATCGGACATTGAGAATTGTTCTCACTCAAGAGCGTAAGCTCTATGTCCTGGATACTCCAATTCCAGAGGAACCCGCTCCTAATGCACCAAGGACAGAAAGGGATGCTTACAAGAAGCATTCTGATGATGCCATTGATGCAAAGTGCTTGATGCTATGTTCAATGAACCATGAGTTGCAGAGGCAACATGAGAACATGGGTGTCATAGAGATGATTCTGCATCTCAGGAACATGTATGAAGATCAGGCACGGCAAGAGAGGTACAATGTTTCTAGGGCGTTGTTCAAGTGCGTCATGACAGAAGGAGATCCAGTTGGTCCTCACACACTCAAGATGATTGGGTATGTGGAGAACCTGCAGAGACTGGGATTTCCACTGAGCCAAGAGTTGGCTACTGACGTGATACTGCAATCGTTGCCAGAATCTTACAGTCAGTTTGTGATGAACTACAACATGAACAACTTTGATAGGCCACTGTCAGAGTTGTTGGGCATGTTGAGGACAGCCGAGTTACAGATGAAGAAGGACAAGCCTAAGTCTGTGATGGTGATCACGAGCAAGAAAGGCAAGTCCAAGCGCAAGGGCAAGCGCAAAGCAAAGAAAGGTTCTGAAGCTAGCCAGGAGTCCAAGCCATCTTCAGCTCTCAAGGCCAAGGGAGGTGTGACCAAGAAAGGAAATTGCCACCATTGTCAAAAGCCAGGACATTGGAAAAGGAATTGTCCTCTCTACCTGGAAGAACAAAAGAAGAAGGAGGCGACTGAAGCCTCTACTTGAAGGTGTCATGTAAATAAACTTGTAACACTTTTTGAGATATATGATATCAAGATGTAAAGTGTAAAGCATTCTTACTTGGGGCAAGTGTTGCCTTTATAGATAGGAATACTTTAGTTTATTTTCAGCCAATAAGTCATGTAATACAGTTATGAACTGCTATTTCATACTTGCCAATAGATAGAAACACTTTATTTTTGCATATTGTATGCCAATGATGGCAATTAATAAAGAGATGTTTCAATTTATAAAGATGTGATCTTTGTGGCAATGCCTTATTTATCTTGTGATATATGATATGCATAAGATAAGACGATACCTAAAAGTTATAGATAACTCAAACAATTTAATTAGCATTAATCATGAGAAATTCATTTCTAGTTTCCATGTTATGGATAAAACTAGACTCTTTTGGTTAGAGAACCAGTAAGAGACATGAATATCTTGGACATGATCAATCAATCTTCACTAATGTAGTGGGAGAGTGATTATCCTATTAGGTATAATACATGTGATGTATTAACATACCTATTGGAATAAATGCTAATACTTCAAATGGTGTTTAGAGAAATACCAATATGAATATCTTGAAGTGTTCAAGATTATCATAAATGAAGTACAAATTTGGTAAAGTATTAATTCTTGATGAGATCAATGAATGAAATACTTGGACCAAATGTTTGAGATCCTTATGAGTGATTATAATAGTGAACTCATGATTAAGGCATGGTGATGTCTGAATCAAGAAGGAATCATACTCTAAGGAGTTAGAGAATGATTATCAAATAACTGAATTCTTCTTAATAAATAAATACCCCACACTAATAAAAGAAATTAATAATCACAAGGGTTGTGAGTTCTTATATCTTGAATAGATACACCTCAATTATCTATGTGATGAGTTGTTCATGTGATGAGTCAACTATCAAGATGAATATGAGGAACCGAATCTTGAGTTATGGTTTAAAACCATTACATCCTAAATGACTTCCATGTGAACCATAAGGTATGACCTTGATGGTAGCACTCATTGGATCATATCCATAAGTGCAAATGAGTCTTAAGTGTTAAGACACATGGATAACATTTTGAGAAGGATGATGCTTGTTGATTGCAACTTAATGGCTAAGACATTTGGCATATGGATACTAAAACCGCATTCCTATGAGGAATATAAAACCAGGATGTGTACGTGACACATCCTATAAGGTTTATGAATCCACTAATGCAAATGAAGTCTATAAGTTACAATGGACTAATCAATGTGATTGATTGAGTACAAGCAACTCAAAATTGGATCTTTACTTTGATGATATAGTCAAAGGGTTTGACTGATATGTCAAAGATAAAGAAGGGATCTGTGATTTAGTGGGAGCGTATTCACATTCCACATATTGATGTGAAATGGAAATGTTCTAGAATGGAAATCCGAATGTGGAAATTATCTTTAAGGAAGATAGAGATGTTTCCTATGTGATAGGAATAGAGATCTATAGAGATAGTTCTCGAAAATATCTTGACCTGGAAAGAGAGAGCATACATTGGCAATCTGTACTGAAGTGTTCACTATGCACAGATTCAGTGGGAGAAAACTTGTGCATGTAACATGGAGTTAGTATCCCAAGGCCAAGTGTCCAATTCTTATGAATAATGGGAACACTAAGAATAGATATGGATCTCTCATGTATGTAATCATCCCATTATCTTGCATGTATGACATGGCAAGAATAAAATGCATTCATCATCTTGTATGTAGGACATGGCAATATGATGTGCTCATCCTGATAACTCGTATGTGGGACATGACGAGTGGATGTCTGTCTACTTCCAGTAAGGGTTACTGGAATACCATGAGAACTTGATAAGTGCTTGTGAAGCACTAGTTCTATGGAGAAGAGTTTGATGTAAAGAGTTACATTGATGCGAACTTTTGAAAGGACAGAAAATTAATCGCAATATATATACATGAGATGTATAAAAGTGAATGTTTGTTGATAATTGGAAGTGTTCCAATAAAGCCATTTAAAAGGGAAATGTCGAGTATCTATGTGTTAGTGAACATCAGTGGATACTATATGGATCTGAAAGTTCATGAGATGAACTTATATTCCACTCATTGATGACAAGTCTGGAATCCTTGATCATGCAATGTGGCTAAAGGTTAGCAAATGGAATACAAGATCGCATATTACGGCAACTCCATCTCATACGTGTGACGTACAGCGAAGAGATGAGAGACATGCAATTTATACAGACTTTGGCAAGGTGTTGCCATTACTCACTATGTTGGCACTACAACACAGTAACATGTGGGACATGTTTGAAGATCACTATGAATATGATTCATGGGTGATTGGCTCGCAGTGCAAGTGGGAGTCTGTTGGTATGTATGCCCTGAGAGCCAATCATGTGATGATTGGTGGGATACATTAAGATTGATTTGATAAACAAAAAAAAAAGGCGAGCTTCCAATTCTTTCTGGTTCAGTCATATGAGATAGTGATAGAACAGATTGAATGTCTAAAGAATGACAGAACTCAATGACGTATGCTTTCAGGTTGAGGACCTGAACGATGAGATCATATGGATGCTAAGAGTTTGTACATTCTTGTTATGTCCCTAGTCGGATGTCATTGTGGAAGGTAGATAGACAGAAATGACACACAAGACTAGATTGTGGTGTTGGTTGATGACAGAATCTCATTAGTCATGATATAGAGATATCAAACCAAACACATAGGTATTTGTTAGAGAACAAGGTACCGGACAGACCCACCGTGAGTTTGACACATGGAACCATGAGATGGTAGTCACAGTCAGTACTCACAGTGATGGTGGTGAGTGTGATTCTTAGACCTGAAATCACTGCACTCAACACATGTCGTTGGGCACACTTTGACATCATCAAACGCAGTCCTGAAACATGGGTTGTTATAAAGGTGATGATTGGGTGGCTTTGACACATGGGGCTTTTGAGGGGTGAGTGATAGATATGGGATTTGTCCCTCCTGAGGGAGTGTGATATCCATGGCCACTTGATGAGTAGGATTGAGAAAGGCGTGCACGCATGTGTGAATCAGTATGTGATACTGATGTCATACATATCTCTTCCAGTCTACTCTGAGATCAAGGAAGTGAATGAACGTTGACAGGATGACTGTTCCATGCCTCGAGTTCATTCCGGATATCAGTTACAAAGGAATTATACATTCACTGTAACACCATTCACGGATTGTAGGATGAAAGTTGTTCTCCAACTTTCTACTTTCACTTGGGTAGCACTGATGTGTGACTAGGCACCGCTCTTTGCTTGTGAAGTCATAAGTGTTATGGACTTTCACTGCCAACGTGAAATGGACCTGCAGGGTCACACACATAGGATTTAACCTGGAAGAGGAGTTTTGTCCACAAAGAAATGTTTAGATTGATTACTAAAGGAGTTTAGTAGTTCAATTAAACACTCAATCAGTCGATAGCTCAATATCGTATGGTTCAAGGTGTTGGACGCATTGATTGGAGTATCGGATTGATTGAAATCGCAATTGACTGATTTTGCCCAACTTGTGCTTCCAACCGATCGGTTCATGTGATGAACCGGTCAGTTGAGGTTGCTGAACCGGTCGGCTGGAGTGTCCAAGCCGATCGGCTCATGCCCAGGTTGAAACGACCGGTTCAAGAGTTGAACCGATCGGATCAACTGGTGCAACCGACCAGTTGGGAAAGTCATGTCGGCAAGGATTTTTCTTTCGTTTCAAATTGCCCAATTTGATTGGGAATAATATTGGTATTCGATACCAATTGGGAAAGAAACAAGGAAAGTCTTTTTGAGCCGGATTAGGACCATGAACCGATCGGTTCAGGGCACCAACCGATCGGTTGGAGTGACCCAAACGATCGGCTCAGGTCCAACCGATCGGCTCAATGGCCGAACCGATCGGTTCAGTTGTGAACCGATCATTTCAAGTTGCGAACCAGTTGCTTTTTGTGGAAAATTCTCGAACCCTTCTACTCCTGCTTTAGTCCCGCATTGCCCGGGATGGAGAACCCTGTCCCATGACTCTCCTATATATAGGGGTATTGGGGGCTTCTCACAGTACAGCTCAGTGCAACCAGTTGCTCTGCAAGTTGTCGTTCTCTCTGGTTTTGGTAACCGTGAGAGAGCCCGAGCAAGTGCTTCCCGCAAAAAGGGAGGTGCAGCAAGGGAAGGACAACTGCAGTTGCAACAGGAGGCAGGAGAGTGTGTTGGTGACTAGTACGTCAACAGGAGGGTGTGACTCCTTCCACTTCCTTGTGGGACAAGGAGAGTGGAGTTCCAGGTGGTCCGTGTGGACTACTACAGAGGCGGGAGGACACTGCCGCTTAGGAGGACAACTGTCATCCGACAGTCTGGTTCGAGTAGGAGTTGTCAGTCCCGGTGCGACCAGGAGCTGCACAGACACCGTCGAAGTCCGGAGTTGAAGACCGCGCATTACGCGAGGTATTGTCGCCGAGCAAGCCTCGGGACAAGGTATGATTCCGCAAACCATCCTTTCCTATTATATAGACGTTGACGCGTTTCCTCGGTTTGGGTTGGGGGAGAAAATTTTTGTTTCCGCTGCCTTCTCTGTCTCCCTAAAAACCCAACATATTTTGCCAATTTCCACCTTGAACATAAAAGAACATAAATGAGAATAAATGAAATGTAGTTACTAGTGGTTCTCATTAAACTCCCTATTAGAGAGGGAAAGCTTTAATGTTGACTAGCACCTCCCTAGAGTACATGGTATACGAGGAGATCCCTAGAGTACAAGGTACACGGGGAAGGGCCCACCATTTATGTAATTATGTGCTAAGTCCACCATAGTAATGCATATTCATTCTTAATGTGGCTAATAACTTGGGATTGCCTAATTTTCCGCCTTTAAGTAACATTTTCTTTCTCTTTCTTCAGTTTTGAGTATATTATATGTCAGAATAGTATAGCTTTTAATTCCACGTACCAACTTTTGTTGATAATTTTGTTTCTCATATTTTCTAGGTCCAGAGCTAGAATGGGATAAAAGAATAGGATGTGAGCAAGTTGTATAGGTTGTACCTATTGTCTAAGATCCTGCTAGCATACATGTTCATAGACTTGTAAAATTCTCTTTCAATATACAATTGTAATTCATGTTGTAATTTACATGTTGAATGTTGAGAAATGTTATGTTGTATGTATAGTTGTTTTGTTCATGTATGCGTATTATGCTTCCGCATTGCTCTCTGATATAATTGCTAACGTTTTTGGATTTTGTCTTCTCATCTCCATGGGATTTTGAGAAGGTGAAAATCTGGGGACGTTACAGTATGTCCTTGTCATCATGATCCCAAGGTTTTTGAGAGTGGTCAAGGATGTGACTCAGATGAGTATAAATATACATATGATTAAGGACAGCTGTGATCGTACCTCACATTTTATGGTTGAATACCCAAGTTTCTAGTATTGTGGCCTATGTACCTAGGGAGGACTAGGCTGATTGCAGTTTAACTGATATGTCACTACGACAGACTCGTACTGACTGAGGAGAAGAGATATTAGGATTTTAGCTCTACTAGATCTTCTATGGAGTTGATTGGGACTTCGTATGTAATGACCGCATTTGTGCTTAATTGGTAAACTAGGGTTTACCTGAATGATTACATGCTTGATTAGATTGAACATCATTTAGACTTGATTAATGATAGTAGATCAATTGTGATGTTTCAAACCTAAGAAGAAATTCTAACTATGATTTTAGTTTGAAAAATTAGGGTTTGAGAAATGTAAACCCTAATCGGAAAAAAATAGGGTTTTGATAGTACATGAATATGGAATTTGATCAAGATAGGTGTGTGGTAAATGATTTTTCATATTTTATACAATTTTTTTATTTAATTCAATTTTGGATATGATATGTATATCTCAATCATGCATATTGGAGAAAAATTTCAGAATATTTGAGTGTTATTTGAATGTGGTTCTCAGTAGAACTATACTTCAACCAAAATGATGATAGAGTGCTTTTTAGTAGTGTAGTGTTTTATTTTTATTTATTTATTCGTAACTCCAAATGATCTTAAATTTTACCTGTTGATCTGAAACTCAATCATAAACAACATGTAAAATTTTCATAATTTTTGGATGCATTTAGTCCTTATCAGTAGATGAATTACAATAATATTGTTATGACTGAAAATTCAGCTGAAATAAGAGAAAGTATAGTGAGGGGTCAATGTGCAATTGACCCAAGCAGCTCAATTGCTCTATATGGTAAACCTAACACACACAGAGCTCTCATAATTTGTGATTCAATCAAGAGAAACAAAATCCTAGAGAGAGAGAGGGAGAGTTAGGGTTTGAGAGGAGAAAGTGATGGAGATGCTGACCTAGGGTTTTGTGGTCTGAGGAATGATGAAATCGTGTAAGTTTACTCTTTCTTCAAAATCCCTCATTTTTAGGGTTTCCGAGTTGAAAGGAAGAAGAATCAGGTGAATTGCTAGGCATTTGATATGAGATCAAGATTTTCAGGGATGAGCTGCGTTTTTAAGGTGTTTTCACACCTTAGGGTGAATGGGAACTTCCTTTAAACAGTATATTGCACGAAAATTGGTTAAATAATCCATAATCTTTAATTTCTTAGTATGCGACTACAAACCCTGAATTGCGTGTTTGATCTAAGTTGTTGCAAAATGATATGAAATAGATTCTTCTTCTATTTGGATGAATTTCAGATGATAAAATCATATTAGAAATGTATACAATACATCCTAATGAGAGTTCCCGAAGTATTCACATAGGTTATAAGAGTAAACTAAAATATAGGGAATTTGTCTATGATTGAAATTTGTTGTATAATTAAATAGAGAAATTTGTTTATCTGGATTCCCTTGGTTATGAATGAGTGTTTATCTGAATTCATAGTAAATATATGTCAGATACTATCTTGGATTTCATTTAAGGTGAATAGTGTTTGTTTAATATCTCAGTAAAGAGGGTGAAACCCTAGATGCAAGAAAAACTGGATATTTGCGAATAGATATCGTGAAATCCATTTGAATGGATTTTCTTGACATGATAGACTTTATTTATTCAATTTTATTATTGATGCATGTTATCTCAGTGAATGGCCTGGAAACCCAAATTTATCTCAGTTCTAAGGTTTGATACATATATTGATTTTATATGATTTGTTGATGGCAATCTTTATTCAGTGAATGTTTATGTCGCATGAAATCCTTATGAGAGCCACATGATAAGTGAATGAGTTATATGAAACCCTAAGGATAGTATGTTCAATGAATTAAGAATTATGATTACCATGTTCTCAGTATGAGATGTGGTGATGCTTAATAGTTCAGTTGTGGTAAATGTTATCAAATGGTCTCTGAAACGATTGGTTTACAAAGTTAAACAAAGATATGTAATGTGATGATTGAATTGTGAATGTAAAGAGTGAATTAGACATGTAGATGCCCTGAACACTGTAGACTCACTATGAGAGGTCTGCGCCGTAGGGATGAAATGACCTAACCCTGGCAGTGTCCAGTATACGAGGGTCAGAACGTACTAACAGGTGGTACAAGTGACGAAACCCTAGTGGAAGTCTCCTTAAAAATATAGTATGTAGTGTCCAACATCAACCAGAGATCCTGGTGGCACTAGAGTAAAGAAAATCCAATAGATGGCTTGTGACGTCCCCGGATTTTCTAAGACTTAATCTGATGTGTGACGTCTAAATTGAAACCCTCACCTCAGTGAGAATCCCAATTTAAACATCCCACACTAGGCTAAGAAGAAGAAAATCAGAGGAAGTCAGAAGGAAACACAATCAGTAGCACATGTACATGAACAATAATAAAACCATACACACATGTTCACCATTCAACATATAATTACAACATGAATTGTTACAACATTTGATATTACATATTGAACAGCAAACTTAAACATATACATGTACTACCACTAGACTGCAGGATCTTAAGACAACAGGTCCACCTGTACATCAGCTCGCTATACAACTCTCACTATCCTGGATCTTCAAGAGCATAACCACAACCTAACAAAAGATTACATGCGGTACACGTCAGCACAATATTTCATGAATATTGTACTGAGTACGCCTACGTGTATTTTTATATAACTCGCATCATATCTTGGCAATAAGATAAAACTAATACTTGGCAGCATTAAACAAAATATAAGAAAAGGCGTATAGTTGCACAAAGATATTTGTTACCAGAAGAGAACACATATTTTAGGCACATTTCCATTATATGTAAACTTGATTAACCACATGCACTATTCTACCAAAGAGATTTAGTGCTCACATGTACTATTCTGCCAAAGAGATTTAGTACTTCACAAATGCACTATTCTGCCAAAGAGATTTAGTGCTCACATGTACTATTCTGCCAAAGAGATTTAGTACTTTCATCAATGCACTATTCTACCAAAGAGATTTAGTGCTATCATATAATGGACCAGATATCTTATGTTTCATGTGTTCATAGCAATTAGTATGGAGAATCAAGCAACATAGCATACAAGAACAATCATTTCAATCAATACCATATGCCAAGTATTTTACTACTCATATAACACAAGCATATTGTATAATAAGCCAAGTAAGAGGTAATGGCGTACCTTGATCAAGAGAAACCTAATCATCACATATATATATTCCTCATGTCATCTACATCATGGTCAACCCTGATTAAGATAAGATCATATATCACCATCAGGTTCTCATCGTCTTACATCTCATCTTAACCCTAGTTATGTCCATTAGGGTTTAACTTATCTCATTATGATATTCTCATCATTACTTGTCTTATATCTTCATCCTTATGTGGGATTTACATTACTGATCTTATATTACAGATTAAGATACATAATCTGAATACTAGGTTCCATATCATGATTTAACCCTAGGTTACAACATTAACCTAGATTAGGGTTTTATACCATGTATTAAAGGTTCATCTTCATATAACACAGATTTTATGCATATAACTGATCTCAGATTTACATCTTAGCTTCATATTACTGATATAAACCTACTATGTAAATCTCACTATTTATTGAGCATGTATGCATTAATTGCATCGTATTTAGGATTAAAAGCCCTAATTAGACATATTAAGCAAATTACATGATTTCTTAAATCAACATGATCATCCTTGACATCAGGTGCATTATAAACATTATTATGGAGTTACTGACATTTTTCCATAATTTTATGTCATCATTTGCTATTTATTATCCACTAAACAAGCATTACACATATTTCATGATATCACTGAGATTTGAGCATCAAAAGCCTGATATTATAGTTCCATTGTATTCTATGCATTTTTCTGAGAAGTTTGGTATATTATACTTATTTTTCGGATGCTCGAGCTATTTACTGTGATTTTTTGAAGAACTGAGAAATTTCTGATTATTTACCTCATCAGGCCAATGGGAGCCCGCCATGTGATCTCTAGGGCGCGGCTCAAGGCTTTAGTCTCCTGGTTTCACGGTTGAACCGGCCTGGACTGGACCCGGTTCAAATCCTTTCTTTCTTCTTCTTCCTTACTCGCCTGAACGCGAGTCTTCCGTCGTGTGTTGGGCGCTCCGCAGGGCTGCGCCTTCTTCCGCCCAAGCAACCGCTGCACTGGCAGCGATCGGCCGGCCGCCCCATCCTCCTCCTCGTTCTCTCTGTTATGAGAGTGCATGAGCGCCGTTGAGAAGGGCTCCCTCCATCGCTGCTCCTCCTCGCAGACTCCTTCTGCTGCCGCCTCCAT
Organism: Alisma plantago-aquatica; assembly: GCA_963693085.1. Lineage (NCBI taxonomy): Eukaryota > Viridiplantae > Streptophyta > Magnoliopsida > Alismatales > Alismataceae > Alisma > Alisma plantago-aquatica. The sequence continues at coordinate 1,095,508,284 of OY856411.1, forward strand.
GTCCCTCTGCCATGAGGTTCCACCCTCCTATGTGCGATCATGATCAAGTTCCTTCTGATCCTTTCTCACGTCCAAACCCGACGCCTACGTGCGTCGGAGCTCCGCAGCCGCCGCCGTGGTAACCTCCTCATCTCCGGTGTGGACTAGGGCCGCTATCCTATCTCGCAGCCTCCATGGCTGCTCCAGGGGCGCCGGTCGACTGGAGCTAGGGCTCCACATGGATCCTAAGCAACTGCCGTCTACATGCCTTGTGGTCTCGAGATCTCGCAACTACAGCGCTGCACCTGCGTCTCCTCCTCTACATGTCTCTCGGTCATCTATTGTGGTCTGTAGAGCAAGGATGCAGTCATGGTGGGGAGGTAGCTCTCCCTCATCTCTCTGCTACAACGATCAGTTCAAGGTCTATGAGACTACCTCATCATGCAGAGGCTAATAGCCAGTTGGTTTCTCCTGTCACACCACGTAAGGTGATCGTGGTGATGTGGGGTGCTGCCTCGCAGTCACAGATAGCCCACGTCTCCATTTTAGCTATAAGTAGAGGGTAAACTACAGTCGTATGATCAAAACATCCAAAAGCCAGGACAAGGCCACGCTATCAATCCATGGCACTCTCACTCCAAAGGGACTAGATGTCCTTAGCTAAAACTTGGCCCACTGCCTACCCAAACATCAAAAGGGCATGAGTAGACTATTGATCCAAGCCCAAGCTCTATTAATAGAAAACTTAGGTCCATAACCATCAAACTATTCATTATTCACCATATTAAAACCCATATACCTCCTTCTAGGAACATCAAAATATTATTAAACTTTAACCAAAACTTCAATATAACTCAAGGTACCTTGTACACCAATTTGGTGTCAAAACTCCACTACTAGACCAATCAATTAAATTCCTCAAATAGTCATAAACTTATGGATCTTAATCATAATATAAATCTCAAACAACACTCCAACTTACTAAAACGCTTGGGATCAACATGCATGATTCACTTGTGTCATTGGATGATTAAGGACTCCAAATGTCCACTCCATCACATCCTACACACCTTAAAAGAAATTCCGTCCTCGGAATTAAGCCAGAGAAACCCACTTTGTCACATCATATACATCTTAAAAGAACTTTCGTCCTCGAAAGACAACCATACTCGTACTCCAAGGAGAACTACCATGTCTTCATCCACATGTGGGCACTATTCTATGTGCAACATATCCACAAAGACAAAGCTCCATGATCATAACCAACCCACTCTTGGGAGGTTTCAAGAGCATCTAGGATGAAATCTCACTTCATAGAAGGCTCAACCAAGGTTTTAGAAGCTTAGGTTATGTCACTACATATCTCACATGTTAGGGTTGCATCCTTATCTTTACCCATGCATTAGGGTTTCCACATCATATTATCATGTTCCAAAGGAGTTCACCCAAGTTAACCCATTATCAAGGTGTCATCAACATTTTATTGAGTTAATTATTAGAACATGTTCAACATTAACATATGCCTTTCAGGAGGGAGTTAACTAAAGTTAATCCACTTTATCCATCTAGATCACATTAAGGTGTCATAATCGTCATGTTGTGCTAATTATCGAACTATATTTTTCCATCTTTGTTAAGCACTAAGATTAACACCTCATGTAACATATATCATTCATATGGTCTTATTTCATTGCTCATAACAAATTACAACATTTAGTAGTGAGTTGATAACAAGATTAGCCAACAATTTCACATTATCATCATTGTTCACATACATGGTTAATCATTTATGCATCAATATGTATTAAACCATTTCTAGATTTCCAACATATTATGTTTATGGATCACATCTCAAGATTAGATCAAATTCTTACAAATCTTATATCATGGTTGTGCTAACAAACTTATACAAGTGGCTTCTTAAAACATATATCAGAACTTTATATAGTCCAAATGAGGTTCCTCTAACCCATACCACGAGGGTAGTGTCATGCTCAATCTCTCTAAGCTAAAACAACTCTCTAAACATCTCATATGTACAAACTATATCTTCCCTCTAAGTCTAGGGTTCTCAGGTATACCTCATTGGCACTAGAGATAGCTTTACAAACTCTAGCCACATTAGCAGAAACCAAAACATGATATGTGATTCTCTTCATAGGTCTTCTACCCATGAAACATGCTTACCCAAAACTTTATTATATACACCAATAGATCCCTATATGGGAACCACCAACCCGAGCATGAGGCTGTACAAAAACTAATATAGCTACCTCCTCCAGGGTCTTGGGCTCTCTCCCTCACCCAGATGGAAGGCACTCATATTCATGCTCACATATGTACATGTAACCAGCCTCTCTCTCTATCTCTAGGGTTTGGTCCTCCCAAGGACATCTAGGGTTCAACAAAATATAGGAATCATGCATTAAGAAACACAACTCATTCACTCAGGAGTAGTCTAGTTTAGGACATATCATATTACATATTTCTCATAATTCTCATATCTTGGAGTTTAGGTTCTCTGACCTTCTCCCAATGGGTCTCACTCTCTCTGGAGTTAACCCCGAAACTGGTCCTAACACTAGAGGTCCTCCTTCGTAAAAGAGCTGGAGGCTCATGCTGATTCACAACCTTGTCTCGTCTTAACATATCTTATCTCACAAAAGCCTAGTTACTTGTATCATCAAAACTCATCTCAAATCCTCAAGACTGAACTTGCATCCTCAAAGACAAACATAGATCATCACAAACTATCTTATATCATCTATATAAGACTTAGATCGTATCATCAAACTTATTCTATCTATTCCATCTATCACATATACCAAACAAGGCTCTAGACATCTAATCTAGAACTACACTCTCTTCTAGACTGATGTCATTCACTTTCACTCAGGTTGCATGACCACCTCCTACTCGTACATGTGTGGGGACACATTTTTATAATACATATACATATTAAAATATTATATAGTTTTTCTCCGATAAAACAAGCGTCAGAGAAAACTATCGAGGTTCGATCCATTTGGAATCAAAAACCAAAACCAAAAACGAGTGTCCCACACATAGTAGAGAGTCCAGTGTCATGAAAACTAGTGAAAAGGGTGAGAACAAGGGGTAGACTAGTGTAGCTACTCTAGACAACGTGCGCAATATGTCTAGGGTTTCTCTTCCCTTGATGCATGTCATTTCCAAATAGTGCAACGTCCCATACCGCTGCACTACAAGGAAAGAACGACATCTAGGGACTTGCTATACAACAAGCACCAGTCTAGGCCTAGTTCTCGGACATCTAGGTGCTAACCTAGAGGCTAGGTCAGATCTAGTCTCTAAAAGACGACTAATCTAACCCTAAAAGATTATTAAGTTCAAGGTTTTCTGGTTTTGAGTTTCATAATGAGCAAATGTCAGGCTTTGCTATTGTTCATGCTCTGATACCACCTGTGACGTCCCCGGATTTTCTAAGACTTAATCTGATGTGTGACGTCCAAATTGAAACCCTCACCTCAGCGAGAATCCCAATTTAAACATCCCACACTAGGCTAAGAAGAAGAAAATCAGAGGAAGTCAGAAGGAAACACAATCAGTAGCACATGTACATGAACAATAATAAAACCATACACACATGTTCACCATTCAACATATAATTACAACATGAATTGTTACAACATTTTATATTACATATTGAACAACAAACTTAAACATATACATGTACTACCACTAGACTACAGGATCTTAAGACAACAGGTCCACCTGTACATCAGCTCGCTATACAACTCTCACTATCCTGGATCTTCAAGAGCATAACCACAACCTAACAAAAGATTACATGCGGTACACGTCAGCACAATATTTCATGAATATTGTACTGAGTATGCCTACGTGTCTTTTTATATACCTCTCATCATATCTTGGCAATAAGATAAAACTAATACTTGGCAGCATTAAACAAAATATAAGAAAAGGCGTATAGTTGCACAAAGATATTTGTTACCAGATTAGAACACATATTTTAGGCACATTTCCATTATATGTAAACTTGATTAACCACATGCACTATTCTACCAAAGAGACTTAGTGCTCACATGTACTATTCTGCCAAAGAGATTTAGTACTTCACAAATGCACTATTCTGCCAAAGAGATTTAGTGCTCACATGTACTATTCTGCCAAAGAGATTAAGTACTTTCATCAATGCACTATTCTACCAAAGAGATTTAGTGCTATCATATAATGGACCAGATATTTTATGTTTCATGTGTTCATAGCAATCAGTATGGAGAATCAAGCAACATAGCATACAAGAACAATCATTTCAATCAATACCATATGCCAAGTATTTTACTACTCATATAACACAAGCATATTGTATAATAAGCCAAGTAAGAGGTAATGGCGTACCTTGATCAAGAGAAACCTAATCATCACATATATATTCCTCATGTCATCTACATCATGGTCAACCCTGATTAAGATAAGATCATATATCACCATCAGGTTCTCATCGTCTTACATCTCATCTTAACCCTAGTTATGTCCATTAGGGTTTAACTTATCTCATTATGATATTCTCATCATTACTTGTCTTATATCTTCATCCTTATGTGGGATTTACATTACTGATCTTATATTACAGATTAAGATACATAATCTGAATACTAGGTTCCATATCATTATTTAACCCTAGGTTACAACATTAACCTAGATTAGGGTTTTATACCATGTATTAAAGGTTCATCTTCATATAACACAGATTTTATGCATATAACTGATCTCAGATTTACATCTTAGCTTCATATTACTGATATAAACCTACTCTGTAAATCTCACTATTTATTGAGCATGTATGCATTAATTGCATCGTATTTAGGATTAAAAGCCCTAATTAGACATATTAAGCAAATTACATGATTTCTTAAATCAACATGATCATCCTTGACATTAGGTGCATTATAAACATTATTATGGAGTTACTGACATTTTTCCATAATTTTATGTCATCATTTTCTATTTATTATCCACTAAACAAGCATTACACATATTTCATGATATCACTGAGATTTGAGCATCAAAAGCCTGATATTATAGTTCCATTGTATTCTACGCATTTTTCTGAGAAGTTTGGTATATTATACTTATTTTTCGGATGCTCGAGCTATTTACTGTGATTTATTGAAGAACTGAGAAATTTCTGATTATTTACCTCATCAGGCCAATGGGAGCCCGCCACGTGATCTCTAGGGCGCGGCTCAAGGCTTTAGTCTCCTGGTTTCACGGTTGAACCGGCCTGGACTGGACCCGGTTCAAATCCTTTCTTTCTTCGTCTTCCTTACTCGCCTGAACGCGAGTCTTCCGTCGTGTGTTGGGCGCTCCGCAGGGCTGCGCCTTCTTCCGCCCAAGCAACCGTTGCACTGGCAGCGATCGGCCGGCCGCCCCATCCTCCTCCTCGTTCTCTCTGTTATGAGAGTGCATGAGCACCGCTGAGAAGGGCTCCCTCCATCGCTGCTCCTCCTCGCAGACTCCTTCTGCTGCCGCCTCCATGTCCCTCTGCCATGAGGTTCCACCCTCCTGTGTGCGATCATGATCAAGTTCCTTCTGATCCTTTCTCGCGTCCAAACCCGACGCCTACGTGCGTCAGAGCTCCGCAGCCACCGCCGTGGTAACCTCCTCATCTCTGGTGTGGACTAGGGCCGCTATCCTATCTCGCAGCCTCCATGGCTGCTCCAGGGGCGCCGGTCGACTGGAGCTAGGGCTCCACATGGATCCTAAGCAACTGCCGTCTACATGCCTTGTGGTCTCGAGATCTCGCAACTACAGCGCTGCACCTGCGTCTCCTCCTCTACATGTCTCTCGGTCATCTATTGTGGTCTGTAGAGTGAGGATGCAGTCATGGTGGGGAGGTAGCTCTCCCTCATCTCTCTGCTACAACGATCAGTTCAAGGTCTATGAGACTACCTCATCATGCAGAGGCTAATAGCCAGTTGGTTTCTCCTGTCACACCACGTAAGGTGATCGTGGTGATGTGGGGTGCTGCCTCGCAGTCGCAGATAGCCCACGTCTCCGTTTTAGCTATAAGTAGAGGGTAAACTACAGTCGTATGATCAAAACATCCAAAATCCAGGACAAGGCCACGCCATCAATCCATGGCACTCTCACTCCAAAGGGACTAGATGTCCTTAGCTAAAACTTGGCCCACGGCCTACCCAAACATCAAAAGGGCACGAGTAGACTATTGATCCAAGCCCAAGCTCTATTAATAGCAAACTTAGGTCCATAACCATCAAACTGTTCATTATTCACCATATTAAAACCCATATACCTCCTTCTAGGAACATCGAAATATTATTAAACCTTAACCAAAACTTCAATATAGCTCAAGGTACCTTGTACACCAATTTGGTGTCAAAACTCCACTACTAGACCAATCAATTAAATTCCTCAAATAGGCATAAACTTATGGATCTTAATCATAATATAAATCTCAAACAACACTCCAACTTACTAAAACGCTTGGGATCAACATGCATGATATCACTTGTGTCATTGGACGATTAAGGACTCCAAATGTCCACTCCATCACATCCTACACACCTTAAAAGAAATTCCGTCCTCGGAATTAAGCCAGAGAAACCCACTTTGTCACATGGCTTGACTAAGGCTAATAGGTGGCTTGACTCACCACCTGAGTACCCAAGTTGAGAGGTGGAGTCTAAGATATTCGACCTCTCCCATGAGCCTCCGAGACGCAGACGTGCCAAGGCCCACTGCAGATGGGGTCTTACTCGAGAGATAAGCTTAGGAACCCGGACATGCTTCTTAGCCTTGTACAGTGAGACCGTAGCTTGCTATGATTCTTCCACATGTTGTGGTACACCTCATGTGGGTTCAGGGCATAATAAGACGAATGAGAGGTTAAACAAGTGTGTACTTTTATTCAATTATTCTTTGTATGTTTCTGAATTATTAGTTCTCTTTGAAATTAATCAAGCATGCTCATATATTGATTTACTCTTGTAGATATATAGCGTATCATGCCATATTTATGATTGTCAATGATTAGACTCTTCAAATCTTTCTACTGTTATAATTGATATCAATTGGTCAAAAGTATATCTGTAATTATATCAGTGCTTTAGACTATTTCTTTGAAGTACTCATTCACTGAGTGAGTAGGCTCACCCCTCTACTTACAATTTTTAGGGATATCACATGGTCTTGAAGAAGGTCATTGCATCAGAGTAGATCTTCCACAAGAGTTAAGTCTGAGCATATTTAAGTTCAGTCGGTCCTTGTCACTCTAGGGCCTTATAAAGAAATAAGAGAGAGTTGTAAATGATGATGTATAACATTATTCCTCTTTTGGCAATATATGCGAATAAGCAAATCTTATGTTCTTAAAAGTATGAGAAACATAATGAATGTTCATACATGCATTTTTACTTTTGAAATCAGATTAGAGAAATAAATGTTTAGATTCCCTTGTAAAGTTAGTTTATGTGGTTCAATGGGAGAAAACAAAGAGTTTGAAAAGAGAAGAAAAAGTTAAGGGTGATCTTTGTATTATGTTAAATCCTCAATTTATGCCCTAATCTCATGATTAATGGTAATTGTGAGATCGGGGTGTAACAACTTGGTATCATAGCTTAGGCTGAGTTGTCAAGGACCATTAAGTTAGTAAGTTAGAGTCATAAGTGTGGCAGATTGGAGATGTTATGATGTTAGCTCTGGGGATTTGAGTATTTGGATATCCTGGCCCGGTATCTGAGTACTTGTATCAACATGTATCAAGCTACTCTGTGTATTCTTTCATGTATACCCTGACCAGGTATATAGTGGAAGGATGGTCTAGAGAGGAACCCTAAAAATATTAGGGTTAGAAACAAGATAAGTAACATGAATTAAGATCATAAATATAAAATGAGATAGAACTTTCATTTCATATTGTTGTTTCATTGGAGATGAATAGAAAAGCTCTATATGTTTGAATTCAGATATTCATTATTTTGAAATATATATGGGTCTTTAAGATTTGTTGTACACTATGCAGTTGTAGCATTTATTGATTACATTATTTGTATCAAGTAGACTAGAAATGATCTATGTATCAGCTTTCCTAAGTGGATAAGTTTTCTTCCAAACATTTGAGATGAATAGGAGTTGAGTAATCCTGAGTAGCTCTTGGCTTCAGGACTGCAGGTTCAACCTGGTCCGGTTGGCAGGATGCATTACTGGGATCTAATGACTCCTATTAGTAACATAACAAGAGTAGATTCTGGATAGATTAGATCCAAATTCTACTATGAATGTATATACTCTAAGATTTTGAAGTATAAGGGAAAGACTGAGATAACTAAGAATCAGTTGGAACTAATATCTGAGATCCAACTTTGGGGCATCATATGAGAAACCCTTCATTTGGAATAAAAGAACACGGCATAAGGTTCAAATTAAGTTTAATTATAAGTATTATGCGAACTCTAAATATGAAATATGGAAAAGATATGAGCAAAGTATGTTAGGGCCAAGATAGTAAGAATCAATCATGAGGAATGGATTATATAATAGAGTACAATGTTTTTATGTACTCCAAATCAAAGGGAAAATAGAAGAAAAGAGATAAGTATACAATAAGTACATAGAAGTGAAGAGTCTTCAGAAGAGTTAAAGTGAAGAGAACTAGATGAGCATGTAAATCATAAAACTAGGATAAGAAACTTAGTTGAAACAAAGAGAAATGTTGGAAAGAATGAGCTTGATTAAGGAATGAGGGTTATGATATAATTGAGAGCATGGAACATATACCTTTATTAATAAGTTTAATACATTCATCCTTACTACCTTTGGATTCTAAGTCTCTATAAAACAACAAACTAGTTTCTAAAAGAAGAACAAAAGTGTAGCTAAATAAATGAATAAGTCATACAAAGGTAGACTATATTCAGGAAGGAAAAACTTTATTGAAAGAGAAACTATGTTTCACCCATGCAAGAGCCGTTTGATTTAAATTGAAGGATATGTAATGTATTAAACATGAGGTGATACTAGTAGAGAGATTATTGATTTAGAATTTCAACTTCACATTAGTAGAAGGATAGAAGGAAATATATACAACATGGTATACATGATCATACACATAAAAGAAGCAACATGATCATAAGAGAAAACTAGAAGTTAAAGATGACATGTGGAATAGTAGTATATGGTAAGGGGATTATGGAAAGTAAAGAAGGTTTTAAAACATAATGGAGTAATATAGATTATAAAAGAAAGAGGTTGCGAGATTCAAGAAAGTGCTAATTAGTAAAGTATCCCTGTTGATAATTAATTAAACCTACATATGAGAAATGGATTATTGAATGTTTGAAGATAAGAATTCTAAGTCTCAAAATCATATTCTCTTTCATATCTTCCTTAATGAGAGAAACGTAGGAATGAAGTGATAAGAAAATGAATCATATATGATGCATAACCACCATGGTAGAGACATGTAGTGAATGTAATAATGACACACAATATGATGATGAAACCCTAGTAGGGTAATTGAGAATGTAATCTATCTGAATGGCCAAGTAAGAGAAAGGAAATTCAATCGATAAGATAAAGAATACTTTAATAAAACTTGTGAGATCCAAAGTTTGCATTTCAAATTAAGGGAGCAAAGTCACATCACAATAACATCGTGCTAATGATAAGGACCAAACCCTAGAATGTTTAGAGCTGTAGTAGTTCAAGGGATGTCACTAGTGATTTGAACTTGAATACTAGCATCTCTATAAAATAAGATCATGAGATTTGCACTATGAGAAGTAAACTAGCATTGATAGTAATCCAGGGTTTAAAGATAGCTAATCTAAAAGGTAGATAAACAATATGGAAATGATTCAGAGTAAAGAGTAAGATATAAATTTGAAATGTAACAAGTGTGTTTTGAACAAAAGGAGAAATACAGTATGAGTGAAGTGCGATATGAGATAAATTCTTGCAGTGATAGCAAGAATGATGAATAATCTATTTGTACCTTGTATGTTTCAATTTTAGGAATGTTTAATCTACATGATTAAAATGAGAAGGATAAGTAGCAAAAAGTAAGTAGTAGTGAATGAGGAGAGAGATAAGAGAAAACAATGGCTTTTAGTAATATGTGAATTTGTTTTTAGAATTATAATTTGTTGAAGGCATATTAAGGGATGTAAATTGGTTGTACGTATGATTTCAGTGTACATGTGCAAGTAATATGTTTAATAAAGGTGTCTGATAGTTGTAGTCATTCATACCAGTAATCCATCTTAGTATTGTACAATTGTGGTATGGTGATATGGGTTGAATAATGATGGAACAAATGAAGGGTTACCCTGAATAAGGTAGTCTTACCTATTCACTCATATGAATAGAAGGGATGATAACCATATTGTATTGATATGTAACCCTAATGAGGTATAACTTTTTATACCTAGCTTTAATATAATTAAGTAATGGTAATTGGGTATGAATAGTCCTTGATAGACTAGTACAATCATGGAGTATTTTGTTACTGTTGTTGAAACTCGATGCTTACACCTTGAATTATGTGTGGATTCATACTTGAGAATAATATGGAATGTGATGGTAATGCTTCACCTTATGCATCCATGATGCAATGAGGATGCCATGAGTAGTATTATACAATTTCTGTTGAATCTAGTCTTCCAACTCAAGACTATTTTTCTATTTGAGTAGCACAATAGTACAATTCAAAAGAACATGGTGAACTCTCTTTTGTGACTTAGAGGTAATACAGAACAATAGTACATATTGAGCCGTATGAATTGGGATAGTTGGATCAGATTATCAATGTTGAGGTAACACCTCAAGAGTATAAAAAAATATTGAAATGGTTGTTTCTCTCTCTCTGTCTGCTATGATTGATTGTGGCATAGAGAATTTGTTTGTTATTATTGAGAACTGTTTTAACATGTTGTCATTAGAAAAGAAATAAAGGACTTAACGTTGAAAACTACATTCAAGTATAAAATACAAGAATGTAATGACATGTAAGATTTCAGAAGCTTAAAATAAACTTTGAATATACTTTGTTTGCATATTTATGTTTTGGGGACGAAATTTTTTAAGGGGGTGAGAATTGTAATGACCACATTTGTGCTTAATTGGTAAACAAGGCCAGTTTACCTGAATGATTACATGCTTGATTAGATTGAACATCGTTTAGACTTTATTAATGATAGTAGATCAATTGTGATGTTTCAAACCTAAGAAGAAACTCTAACTATGATTTTAGTTTGAAAAATTAGGGTTTGAGAAATGTAAACCCTAATCGGCAAAAATTAGGGTTTTGATAATACATGAATATGGAATTTGATCAGGATAGCAATGTGGTAAATGATTTTTCCTATTTTATACAAATTTTGTATATGATATGTATAGCTCAATCATGCATATTGGAGAAAAATTTCAGAATATTTGAGTGTTCTTTGAATGTGGTTCTCGGTCGAACTATACTTTGACCAAAATGCGGATAGAGTGCTTTTTAGCAGTGCAGTGTTTTATTTTTATTTATTTATTGGTAAATACAAATGATCTGAAATTTTTAACTAGAGATCTGAAACTCAATCATAAACAACATGTTAAAATTTTCATAATTTTTGGATGCATTTAGACCTTTTTAGTAGATGAATTACAATAATATTTTTATGATAGAAAATTCAGCTGAAATAAGAGAAAGTATAGTGAGGGGTCAATGTGCAATTGACCCAAGCAGATCAATTTCTCTATATGGTCAACCTAACACACAAGGAGATCTCATAATTTGTGATTCAATCCAAAGAAACTAAATCCTAGAGAGAGGGAAAGTTAGGGTTTGAGAGGAGAAAGTGATAAAGATGCTGACTTAGGGTTTTGCGGTCTGAGGAATGATGAAATCATGTAAGTTTAGCCTCTTTGGATATAGTTTCATGGTGAATGTTCTCTCACATGTCCAGATTCCTTCCCTCCTCTGATTTGATCTAAAATGGTGTCAAAACTTCCCTTTTTCTCACTCTTTCTTCATAATCCCTCATTTTTAGGGTTTCCGAGTTGAAAGGAAGAAGAATCGGGTGAATTCCTAGGGATTTGATATGAGATCGAGATTTTCATGGATGAGCTGCGTTTTTTAGGTGTTTTCACACCTTAGGGTGAGTGGGAACTTCCTTTAAATAGTATATTGCATGAAAATTGGTTAAATCATCCATAATCTTTAATTGCTTAGTATGTGACTACAAACCTTGAATTGTGTATTTGATCTAAGTTGTTGCAAAATGATATGAAACAGATTTTTCCTCTGTTTGGATGAATTTTAGATGATAAAATCATCTTAGCAATGTATACAATACATCCTAATGAGAATTCCCTAAGTATTCACAGAGGTTATAAGAGTAAACTGAAATATAGGGAATTTGTCTATGATTGAAATTTGTTGTATAATTAAATAGAGAAATTTGTTTATTGAAATCCCTTGGTTATGAATGATTGTTTATCTAAATTCATAGTACATATATGTCAGATACTATCTTGGATTTCATTTAAGGTGACTAGTGTTTGTTTGATATCTCAGTAAAGAGGGTGAAACCCTAGATGCGAGGAAAGTTGGATATTTGCGAATAGATATCGTGAAATCCATTTGAACGAATTTTCTTGACATGATAGACTTTATTTATTCAATTTTATTATTGATGCATGTTATCTCAATGAATGGCATGGAAACCCAAATTCAGCTCAATTCCAAGGTTTCATACATATAATGATTTTATATGATTTGTTGATGGTAGTCTTTATTTTGTGAATGTTTATGTCGCATGAAATCCTTATGAGATCCACGTGATAAGTGAATGAGGTAAATGAAACCCTAAGGTTAGGGTGTTCAATGAATTAAGCATTGTGATTACCATGTTCTCAGTATGAGATGTGGTGATGCTTAACAATTTAGTTGTGGTAAATGTTATCAGATGGTCTATGAAATGAATGATTTATAGAGTTAAACTAAGATATGTAATGTGATGATTGAATTGTGAATGTAAAGAGCGAATTAGACATGTAGATGCCCTGAACACTGTAGATTCCCTATGAGAGGTATACACCGTAGGGATGAAATGACCTAACCCTGGCAGTGTCCAGTATACGGGGGTCGAAACGTACTAACATGTGGTATGGGGCACGAAACCCTAGTGGAAGTCTCCTTAAAAATATAGTATGTAGTTTCCAACATCAACCAGAGATCCTGTGGCACTATAGTACAAAAAAGCCAATAGGTGGCTTGACTCACCGCCTGAGTACCCAGGTTGAGAGGTGGAGTCTAAGATATTTGGCTGCTCCCATGAGCCGCCAAGAGGTAGACGTGCCGAGGCCCGCTGTAGACGGGGTCTTACTCGAGATATAGGCTTAGGAACCCAGACATGCTTCTAAGCCTTATACAATGAGATCGTAGCTTGCTGCGATTCTTCCACATGTTGTGGTACACCTCATGTGGGTTTAGGACATAATAAGATGAATAAGAGGTTAAACAAGTGTGTGCATTTATTCAATTATTCTTTGTATGTTTTTGAATTATTAGTTCTCTTTGAAATTAATCAAGCATGCTCATATTTTGATTTAATCTTGTAGATATCTAGAGTATCATGCCATATTTATGATTTTCAATGATTAGACTCTTTAAAGATTACTACTATTATAATTGATATCAGTTGCTCAAAAGTATATCCATAATTATATCAGTGCTTTAGACTATTTCTTTGAAGTACTCATTCACTGAGTGAGTAGGCTCACCCCTCTACTCCTAATTTTTAGTGATATCACATGGACTTGAAGAAGGTATTTGCATCAGAGTAGATCTTCCACAAGAGTTAAGTCTGAGTATAGTTAAGTTTAGTTGGTCCTTGTCACTCTAGGTCCTTGTAAAGAAATAAGATAGAGTTGTAAATGATGATGTATAACATTATTCCTCTTTTAGCAATATATGTGAATCAACAAATCTTATGTGCTTAAAAGTATGATAAACATAATGAATATTCATACATGCATTTTTACTGTTGAAATCAGATTAGAGAAATAAATGTTTAGATTCCCTTGTAAAGTTAGTTTATGTGGTTCAATGCGAGAAAACAAAGAGTTTGAAAAGAGAAGAAAAAGTTAAGGGTGATCTTTGTATTATGTTAAATCCTCAATTTATTCCTTAATCTCATGATTAATGGTAATTATGAGATCGGGGTGTAACATCGTTGTGGTCAGCTGGTAGTTTGAGTGGTATGCCTCAAACTACACAAGCCTTAATAAAATATGTAATTCAGTTGTGTAGCATATCTATTATGGTTATATGCCAATTCATACTGGATTATAACCCCTGCTTTGTCTCTTTTAATAGTTATATGATGTATATTGATGTAAGAGAAATAAACTGTACAGTTGGATTTATCTATGTTTGATCCTTTAAAAATTATGTTAATATTTCAATTATGTAATGTTATCTATTTTATCTATTTAATTGCATTATATGTTATAAGAAATATACATTGTTCAAAGTTATATCTCTTAGTGGGGCATGAGTCTCACCTCGTGGGTCACCACATCTTTTTAGGTGATCATCAACAACGTTATTAGACCTGTGGCAGTGAGGAAGAGAAGCTTGGAGATCTGTAGAAGAAGGTTGGCTAGTAGTTTGGTGTGTCCTAGAGTCGTCCCTATACTCTCAAGTCCAGGCGGGGAGGTTTTGTAGATGATATACATCAACTTGAGTTTTTGGCAGTGTGTTGATGTTGTACATGATGTCAATATGTGAGCAATACCTTTTGTATACATGTTGTGGCTGAGGTCACTAGACAGATGTAATGACACCTGGTACTTTATATGTTTTTATGCAAGTTTATGGACCCATATGTAGATGTTCTTGGAACACCTCCTTGTTATGTATGCTATTAGAGAATCTAACTAAGAAGGATCCATTCTATGTGGATAGAAACTTATAGTCTCCTTCGATTCTCCATGTCCTCAAAACTCATGTGTTTAAACCTTTTTCCCGTTACATAGTTTGATACATTCTGCTCTCAAAGATCATTCATAAGTTTCAATTCATCCTTATCTAGCCTGAGAATGATCTTTCGTCTTTGGCAATGACCTAGTATTATTGCGCTGACAAACATAGATATGCCATGACCAGTTGTATCATCCAAAATATCATTAGAATAAACCCCTTGACATTCAATTTTTCTCACTAAAGATAGAGTAATCTAGTATGGTAGTATACATGATGTGTAATCACTGCTCTTGGAACATAGGGACCACTTGTACACTACATAGACCTCTGGTCTGGTGACTTGGAGAAGTACAAAATACACTATGGCCTATCAACCACCCTATCCACCATGCTACCTACATGAATATAGAGATGTGAAATATACCTTTGGAGGGCTGTGTATAAAAAGCTAATAAAGGGCCTCCAAAATTTACATCATGATAAGAGAACTTCATGTCCTTTCACACAGTTATGATTTTATCCTCTCTCAAGACTTTATTCCAAGCTTTGTAGAGAGTCTCCATTGTACGCATTGACTTCTTATTCACACAGTAACAACGAACTATGCAATTTTGACTTAAATCACTACTTAGTTTTGTTTTGGTGTGGTATCAGGGAAAGTAAGGGTATTAAGATGGTGGGTGGATTTGTTGGGTGGAAGGGCTGTTGATGATAGGAAGCATCAATGAGGACGTCGGTCCTCTTGCAAGGTTTCCTAGAAGGTCATGAAAGAAACCAATAAGAGGAGGGACTAGCTTTATATATATATATATATATATATATATATATATATATATATATATATATATATATATATATATATATAGAGAGAGAGAGAGAGAGAGAGAGAGAGAGAGAGAGAGAGAGTCAGGCTAGAATACACTCGAGTGTATCCGGAGCGGAATACACTCAAGTAGTTTTTCATGATGCAATATTTTTTTCGAAAATCTAATCCGTTGATCTTCTTAAACATCTTGTGAACAACTCATACGCAAAATTTGAGCACATTTGGATATGTATAGCTCATGTTATCAAGACCACAAAAATTATACATTTCAAATTAGTTTCGTGCGTCGATTTTGTTTCCCTTGGATGAGTGACTTACACTCATCCAAATGGGCTCAAAATTTGTAAGTAGCCTAGTTATAGTATGACGGTGAAGATCAACGGTTTACATTTTGCGAAAAATAGTCTTGATATGAAAACACACTTGTGTGTATTCGTGCGATCCGTACACTCGAGTGTATTCTAGCCTGACTCTCTCTCTCTCTCTCTCTCTCTCTCTCTCTCTCTATATATATATATATATATATATATATATATATAAGAATTGTGTACCCGAGTACATGTAGCTTGCGTGTACCCACCTTCATTTATGATGATTGTGAAATTAAACTGAACTATCCAACCTTATGGATGTGATCTATGCTACTTAGATAAGATGTGTATCAAAAATCAGTAAAATCTGATATTCTTATATCATCCATGAAAAAATTTGTGTCATCTAATCAATGGTAGGTTGCAGAAAGTGCAGAAACCGTTGGATGATATATTGCTATATCTCATGATCTGCATAGGATATGAGTATGTTTTTTTAAACACATGTAATCTATATGATTTTGAATCAATCCATATGGATGGATTTATTTAACATGCTCCACATATGTCATTTTTATGGTCGGTACACGTAAGTTACATGTACCGGCCGATGCTCACTTCCTAACCTCTCTCTCTATACATACATACATATATATATATATATATATATATATATATATATATATATATATATATATATATATATATATATATATATATATGGGTGTGTGCGCGTTTGCTATATGTTAAAGAATATATTGGAAAATCTGAGTATAAAATATCCTTATACCTGATTATTCCTGTTTCCACTCACCCCATTGAAGATCATATATATACTTTAACTTAGTTTTTGGATAACAACTACAGACCTTGACTGCTTCAGGTGGAAAAAACCTCATCATTAGAGACAAATTAGATTATTTTGGTAATACATGAACCATTTTTAATGAAAAATTGGTTGAGGTGTAATAATATATTTGACGTCCATAAAAATCCTTTGTAAATGAAAATATGATAACATATATATTTTATGTAAAATTAGAGGAATAGTATGATTTTCTTTGGGACATGCGTTTGTGACATACTTGTTTTGCAATCATTGAGGCATAAGACTACACATATAAACGAAAGATATAGTGAAGATCAAAAGATTAATCTTTTATGCTTGCTATTCTAAACGTTTCTTGAAAGGTGGAAAGATTAGGCTGCGATAATTCTTCAATTAAGTTGTAAGCATCAAGTGTTCACGTGTTTGAAAATCTCTTTGTAAATTTAGAATGTTTGACTACAAATTACGTGTTGTAGAGAACATGCGACCAAAATGATAGTATGTTTAGATCTGACGTTGTCTTTGATTCCGAGACACAAATGATTTATTGTACAATTTGGCATCTACACAATGTCGGTCCTATTGAAATATCTTATATATTTTATAAAATTTGTTTGTTTTTACATGCAAACAACTTTTTTTACAATATGGGTCCTATTGAAAAACGTAAGTTTTTTCAATTAATGTGGGCCGACGTGCTGCAATTGTGGAATCGGCATTTTGGCTGTGAAGCTAATTACTAGCGGCCAACAGATACTGTGGGCCGTCATCGAACAAAACCGAGTCGACACAATGGATTAACATGAGTTCTAGCGGATCGTTGAACGGCAATTTGTATGGGTGTACTTCTGTGATCATCAGAAGAAGAGTTGCAAAAGGAACTAATCAAATGACCATTGTCAGGATTCTATTCCCGAAATAATACAAGTAATTGGCCGTGGATTATAACCTCAGACCAGTGTAGACTACAATTCGGTCACTAAGACACCATAAAAAAAGGATATCACTTAGCGAGAATTTCTATTTTTGAAACTACAAGCGCGACAGTTTTCTATACGGCAAACAGTCAATTCTGACTGTTCACATTAATCCATGTCTACGTGGAACCGACCAAATCCCCTGGTGGATCAGGCACTTGCAATGAAAATGCAAGACGTTTTTGCAACTTTTTCATGCCCACGTCTTATTCGTACATTGAATCACTTCCCGGGATTTATTGCTTGTTGGGATTCTTAGGAGCAGCAGCAATTCCGGGTCAAGCAAGCTGGACATGTGAAAGGGAGAGACCCCGCTGGCGAGCGTCCTTGACATCAAGCAGTCGGCGAGGATTGAATGGATTGTCATGTTCCTTCGATGGGAAAGAGACGTGTGTATTTAATTGCGTGTTGTCTGTTGTGTGTGGGAAAATGGTGATGCAATAAGAGTTGACTAGTGGGCTAGATTTTGTTTGCGCCTCATGGGTATGGGCTAGATTTTGAAGACTTCTTCGACCATCTCATAGATGCATGGGGGAGTTAGATACTTGCTCTAGTTGATGATGGTCGATGATATCTTTGATTTGAAATCTTTTAAATGTAAGATTTTATCTAAAATTTATTAGTGTAAATTGTATGAGTAGTCAGAGGATTTGAATAATGTAGTTAATCTCTATATCACATTTCAGTCTCCTTCAACACTGTCTTGTCTTGCCGTCTTGGACGTCAAAATCTAGCTTCTGAAAGAACTTAATTTCGTATTTAATCATATCAAACAAACGAAACATAAAACTCTAATTAATTGGGTATTGCCACGAAACAATGATTGACTAATGCTGGATTTGCTACATATAGAAACTTAAAATAACCAAATGTGCCCCATGTGGAACGGAACGTCAAGAGGATACACTTCACCTGGAAGAAACATTCGAATATGCGATATTTCAATAAGAATTTCTGTTTGATCTGAACCCACTGAAAGCTTATTTAATTATGTGGGCGGAGGCTATTTCAACAATTTGTAGTGATCATACCTCATTGTTATCCACATGGTTGCTAGAGAAATGAAATTGAGTTCTCACCACCGCTTAATTAATGCCTAAAGTGGGAAGGAAAGACTGCTATAGGCCATTCCACGGGCTTGAGAGGTAAAGGTGGATGGGTGTACAGATCGATCACAATTGAAAACTAGAAAGAGAGTCCGAGTGGATGGGACACTGATTGGGGCTGTAAGCCTGTAACATCATTGAAAACACAGAAAAAATGAAAGGGAGTTGAACCATATAAGAAAATAACTAGGTAACAATCTTCATGGTGATGTTTTACTGGTCATTTGAAAGAGAAATGCACGGATGTAACACACAGGAAAACACGTTGAGGCAAAAGTTTAGAGCTTTATGAATAAAACATGGGGATCCAACGCAACTTTGAAACAAAATGCTATTGGAATAAAATTCAACCTTAAGGGTGGAATGCGAGTAGGAAACAGAAGGAAAATATATTTAAGCACACAATAAGCACTACTTGAAACTGTCTAGCTTTACATGTCGAATATAGACTGCTAAGGAAAGTGGTGCTTCTTCAACTAGACTACGAACAAGTCTCCCTCATGTACAATTGGGTTGTGGGAGAAGAAATCGAGTCTATGGATCTGGATGGGCTAAATTTCCACCTTTATAAGAAGAATTGGTATATTGTTGGGGACAATTCTATGCAAAGACAACTGTTGCTCCTTCACAATAGGCCTTGATGGTTCTGAAGCAAGATATTGGCTTGATATTTCTTAAATTTGACTATAAAACGGAAAATATTTCTAAGAATTTGGCTATTAGATCATAATGATACAATAGACAACTATCGTGTCGATTGGGGCTGTAAAATAATTGGAAAACCTAATTTATGAAGAATAGAAATCATCCATTGAATTTTACAGCAAGTGTGTGCCATGGAATAATAGTCTACCTCAGTGTTAGAACGAGCCACAACAAACTATTTCATACTCCGTCAACTGATGGAATGACCACCCAATAGAATAAAAATGTCATTAATAAATCTCCTACCATTCACATCTCAGGCCGGATCAACATCTGCATATCAGGTCAAAGATATATCTGAAGATTGTGGTTTCTTGTAAACGAGAACTCAACCATGTTAACTTTTCAAATAGTGTGGGATACGATGTATCTGACTCCAATGGAACACAAGAGGTTTAGCCATGTGTTGACTAACAACACTAACAACAAAAGCAATTGGTCGAGTAATCGTAAGGTAGATGAGTTTTTCAACCATGCTTCTATATAGTTCAAGATAAAAATAGACTCTTAGTTAGATAGATTTTTGTGGTAATAGTCCACAAATGAAGAAATATATCTAGATTTCAACATATCAAAGTCCTTCAAGTGGCTGAGGATTTACTACTGCTGAGATAAATAAGTGGCTTAACGAGACCATAACACTTATATATCCAAGAAGTAATGAAGTTGTCCCAGATCCTTAGTATGAAAATGTTGTTGGAGTGTCTGTTTGAATGTTCAAATTCCATGGGCATCACTACCAGCAATAATGACATCATCAACCCAGATGGCTAGAATGATGATGGTTGCATCTTAAGAAGAACTAAAGAAGAGGTTGCGATCAATAGAGATTATGGAAAAACCCAAGCTAGCAAGAAAGACACTGAGTTTGTTAACCAAGTCCATACTAATTGCTTGAGGCCATATAAAAAGCATTTGATATGATAGACTCTTTGTGTACACTCTCCCTGGGTACAACATCTAAAGAATTGTGTACACTTCCTCTTCTAAATGATGATGTAGGAAGGTATTTTTAATGTCAAGCTGGAAGAGAGGCCACCCCATGTGAGTGGAAAAGGAGATTACAATCTTGAGAGAAGAAATATGAGTGATCGGTGAGAATGTTTCAAAGATTGGGTGAATACTTTTGCATTAAGCTAAGATTTAATTTGTTCCATCAATCAATCATAATTAATTTTGTTAGAGAAGACCCATCTAAAATTGTAAATTATTTTATTTAGAGGAAGAGGGATGAGATCTCAGGTCCCATTCTCACACAATGCTTTCATTTCCTCCATATTCACAATTTTCCAACTTGGGTGTTGAAGGGCCTCACACTAACTTTTCAGAATCTGGATAGACTCATGCTGCTAGGCAATAGATTTAGTAGTATGGGAAATATTGGATAAGCAACATGCATGAGATATAAGGTGCAAAGAGTGTAAACCTTCTCAAATATCCATGAGGCGTGATAGACCCTCAGAAGTGAACATTGGTGCTGGGTCATGTGCAACTGAAGGGGGAATGACATGAGGATGGTTATGGGTCCATGATCCACTGGGTATGAAAGTTCAAGTTCAATCAACTGGTCTCTCTTTCTCGTGGGTCAAAAGTGTAAACATGATTGTCCAGTCAAAGATATCAGACTTTAAATTTATACCCGACTTCAAAAGACGTCCGCAACTCAATACAAAAGTCTATTGTAGTAGTGAGGGGTTGAACATAGGGACAAGGATAACAATAAAATAAGAACATGAGATCTTAGCTTTATTTAGTCAAATCAAAGAGGTGAATTTTGGTATTCCAATCAAGGAACAAATTAATTGAATTAAGCCGTAAATCTAAGTTATGAAAGATCAAAAGAAATAAAGATAATTGTGAAATGATAAAAAGGGAAACTTGGATTGGGTAACACCAATCTGACCAACCACAACCATGTAAAACCTTCTCTTACTATTTATATATATATTTTAACATGTTTAGCAAACATTCATAGAATTTATCCACTCCTTCCTTCTCTTGAGATTAAGGTAGATTTTTATCCAAAGGCCTCTTCCTCTCGAGATGATAACCAAACAATCAATAATAACCTTATGACTTTTGTTATAGTAACTCCTCACCCTCATGTCTCATTACTAATCTATATTCAAGATCTAATTGAAATCAATATCTCAAATAAAACCATATCAATTGTCATAAGAGGGTAGATAATCAATATGCGACACATTGAAATAAGATTATAGAAACAAAACTGTAAGAACATGTGTAATAAATAAAAGAATGAACACTTACATGGTTGAGAGGTCTCGATGGATACTCCCAACCAAAGTAATGGATTTTATCCACTCATGGCATAGAAAAGAAACATATTACAACTTGAGTGATTCATGATAAACAAAAGAGAAGGAATAAGTTGATACAAGGGTAGATCAAGCAATTGATCTACCCACCATTCAGGTTGATTTAACACAGAGGCTGATGGCCAACAGTCGATGGTATCTGTTCTTCCCTTTAATTTAGGCTTGAAACAAGTAGGTATGTTGATCTATCAATGGGTGTCATTAAATATCAAGTCCAGAGGTTGATGGTTAGCTAGGTCAATAATACTAGATCGGTCGATGGATCTAGACTTGGAATTCTGAACTTGGCAGAAGCCTTTTGGCTTGTTGACTCTGAAGTCCTAGATTCCTTGAAGTGACACCTTAGTGGCCTATTTATAAGATTGTACTTGTTCTTTTCTGACCCTAGACGGGTCCACGTGGCATGGACTCTTCGTCTTCCTACCATTGACCTTGATGATCGATAGGTCGTCATCGGTCTTGAGAGTTGTTGATCTTTTACAAATCTATAAGGTGATCTATCGACATGAAGGTTGACATCTAATCCATTGATGAAGGAATCAAAGATAGTTCTATCAATGTCAAGCTTGATGACTATGTTTGATAGCTTGGAAAATTATTGGGCCCTGATGACTTAAAGGTCAATGAGTCATGTCACTGTTTAGAGCACGATGAGATTTTGTCAATCTTCAAACTTCTTCTATTGAATCGAAGTCTATTGTTCTTCCTGATTGATGAGAGAGAACTCTATGGGTCCATTAATCAATATTTTAGAAGAGATTGAACTATTGACCTAATAGGTCGATGATCAGTGGGAATCAGTTGATCATTAATGTTGGATGAATGACCATTCTTAAATGTCGATGGCTAAACCATCGATCTTGAGGATTTTGAGTTGAATTTCTACAAATTTCCACAAAACTTTAGTCAAAACCAAGTAATTGGTAAATTGGGAACAAAGTGATTAAAACTGAAGATCTAATCATTAAATCACATAAGCTATGAAAATTGCATGAAAACCGATGTTATCAACTCCTCCAAACTTAGAATTTAGCTTGTCCTCAAGCTAATAGGATCATTCTGTAAATTAAATTGAATCAAGTGATTCCTTTGTTGACTTAAAGAGAACTTCTATATCAAACTGTTATCAAAACTATTTAATTTCTCATAAATGACCTTACTCATCAAAAGCATCATTTTGCTAGAATAATCCCCTTTTTAATTGGTTTATGATTGTTTTTTCTCATATACTCATATTTGACATATATCTCACTTTTCACAGTAGATTTCACTCTCGTAAAATTGTTGGAGGTGGAAGGAATGGGTTGGAAAAAAGGCTTGTGGATATCCCTTCCTTCTTCTTGGGTCATTCAAGTATGGGTCTATTAAGTGGGCAAGTAATTCCTGTGTTCCAAACTAGTTGATTTTAGAGCAGTGATTGCACATCCTGAGTACCAACACTCTGGATTACCATACCTTTAATGAATTCCATTGGGATTGGATGTGTATTTTTTGTCTTAAAGTTCAACAAAGTGAATATCTGTGTTCATGAGCCCAATGATACACCATTCTGATAGCTCCTTCGAAAAGAATATGGCACAACTCTTTGATTTTTTTAGTCTCTATATTTTTTAGTCCTCACTCTTTTTAGGATTTTGAATGATTTGGAAAGGAATGTGAGGAAAATGAGGTATTTCTTTCTTATTTATGTGAGAACATCCCTTCAACAGAATATGATTTTTCTATTGGTTAAATATTTTGATAGGATTCTTCTATTGATACTTTGAGGAAAAAGTCACAATAGTGGATAAAGTAATATTTTATTATAAAAACAACATCAATAAAGAATAGAATCATCTTTATTGTTGTCTTCTTATGAATTGATTTGAGAAAGTATATCTTGAAGAACAAACTAAGTTCCTTGGATTTTTTGATCATCTAGTTCTACATGCATTTGTACATGAAAATTTGACAAAAAGTTGATGAAAATAAGAAAATTATGAATTTTTTCTAAAAAGGGAAGAAAAGAAATGGATTTCATTTTTTATTTGTTGAACGTAGCGTGCCTCTTTCTATTACTCTATCAAAAAAGGTTATTTACAATGCATGTGGGAAAGAAAAGAACTGAGGTGAATTTCCAAGGAAGCAAACACAAATCTAGCACCTACTCAAAAGGAAAAGCATAAAGAAACTGTACAGACTCGACCACTATACAATATTATGAATAAAGGTAGCTCGTATGTTGAAGACACCTCTTCCATGTACCTTTAGATTTGCTTCTCAGACCTCTAAACAAATTCATATTCCTATCAGTCCAGATATAGTAAAGTATAAAGCTAGTAGTAACTTTGCTATCCTTCCTCAACCAAGATAGCTCAGACAGTTCATTTTGATACTATGAGCACCTATCTCACGGAATTACACCCCCAAACTTACAAGACACACTATCCTTAGAGTGTCAAAAAGAAGGACAAAATGTAAACATGTGAGATTATCTTTAGAGGTCTATTGTGGCCCATTCAGATTTGAGAAGCATCATAGCATAATTTCCATAAAGATAATGATAGTTATCACCAACACATTCTTCAAAAACAACATGAAGAACTCCAAAGGAGTACATCCAATGTTGGATGTAGAAGCCACCATCATTGGAAAGATGACATTGATGTGGGCTGTGATGATAGAATCTTGGTACTTTCCATTTTTATCTTGAGAAGCATATCCATAGCCATGCTGGTGGATCACAGGAACAAGCACCTTGGCACAGGTGTCTGCAATGCATTCATGCTCGCTCTGAATTAAAGTAGAATATATGAGGCCTTCGATTCTATAATTAACGTCTAAATTATTGTAGAAATATCCTACCGTTCATATGTGAAGATGACAAGTAAGGCCAAGTGATTTTTGTGGAGAATAGGGAGGAAAATATAAACTGGAATGGATGATTGTAGGCATTGAATAAGTAGTCCCTTTTCTCTAGAATTAGATTTTTGTCAAAAATCCATCTGTAAATCTGGTCCAGCCATGTAGACATCATCAACAGTTTGGCTGAGGAGGAATTTATAAGCCACCATGAGGCTATGTGATAGATAACTGCCAAGTCGGAGGGTTTCAAGAAGATCATCTTGCATCAGAAGTAGATCATCTTGACTAAAAATAATTGAATTGCTACCATCCTGGAAATTTGATGCCCAGGCGAGGGCATCATTTGTCCCTCACATCACAAGTAGATCATCTCGCATCACAAGTAGATGTAAAAGCTAATTGTAAGAAAGTTTGCAATAAGAACTTCTATCAAACTTATCAAAACTAGACTCAATAGACACCACATGGCCATAAATGGGAAATATATGGTTCAGATTCATCTAGAAATTTTAATATATTAATAGCTTTACGGGCCCAAGTAGTAGTTATGACGGTAACTGGTGGATTTGATTCCATAGGAGAGGGCATTATTTGGCCCTCTTCCTATATTTCTCATTGTAAAACCATGGAAAAAGGTTCTTTTATGGGCAGAGGGATCAATGGGTAAAGATCTCGTAAGTTATCAGGAAGGATTGGGCCTTAAAAGAAGCATATGTCGTATATGACTTCCATAGCATAGCATCCACAAATAGCATAGAAATAGTTGAGATCTATATTTGCAAAAGGAATATGGAGATTGAGTTCCTCCATGACTTGGAGGATGATGAAAGAACTATCACCTTTGTCTTGATTTTTCCGATGAATAAGGGGCTCGATCACATAATTAATCCAATTAGGACGGAATAAGGGACTTGGTGTATGACCCATTGAAGCCATATACGGATAAGGGGAAGCTTTTCTACTACTGGGCCCTTGAAACACATATCTGTATTTTGAAGATCGGCCACACAAATATTGAATAGAGTAATCTGACACTTAATTAGAGCAACAACACAAAGGAGTCATAGTCCTCTGAAGTGAAAATGTAGGAGGATAACTCATGCATTGTATATCGAGTTTGTCTAGAAGTGTTATTATAGCGAGGGTGTCTAGATGGTTCTTAAATAGATAGTCAATGAGGGAGGGCGTTGCGTTATACTACAACCACTCCTTATAACTAAACATTACATCCTTTAGGATAGTGGATGCCAATAAGGTGAATGTTCTTTTTCTAACGCTTGTAGGGTTGTAAAAAATGTCGCAGAAGTCTTCCCTAGAAAGAGATATAGACCCATTCATAAATGATATAACTTCCATCATAGTGATCATCCAAAACATATTGTAAGATGAACATGTCCCAAATAGGCATCCCATGTAAACAATACGAATCAAGCCCTTTCATCTTGAAAGGAAGATGTTGTGGAAGTAGTAGGGGCAGTTCAGGGAAGACTGGGTCTACTAGACTTGGAATTGGTACTGGAAGAATGGTAGATAGATCACCATTATCGTCGGCATAGGAAGCATGCTCATCATCAGAAGGATTGCCATCATCTTCTTATAGTTCTAGATGAGTGGTATATAATCCTACATAAATATCTTCCTCAGATGTATGGCGATTCCAGAGAGACTGAATAGGGTTGTCATTGCCAAGTAACATCTCATGTAACTTCCTCATTAGAGCATCGTTGAAATAATCTGGAGGTGATCTCTGAGTGAGGGGAAATTCATTTTCAGAGGGATGAGAATGGATATCTTGGAATGGAGCGACGTAGTGCTCTATGAGAATACCAAGAATTCCCCATGGGGGAAGTTGTTGGTTGTTCTTGATTGAAAAAGGCTACAATGACAGTTAACATTGGATTACATAAGCCATTCTTAGTAAATACTGTCTCAAAGACATGTAAGATAGATTCTACTAGACCTGGTAGAATGATCCAGAGTATGATAGGGAGTTTCCTCACTTGTAGTGTTAGGAACATATGAGTTTCCATGGGATGAGTGTGATGACGTAGAGGATGCTTCACCTAGAGAATAAGAAAGGATCTCAGGGAGGTGCTACTGCCTAAGTATATGTCATTCAAGTTTCCTCTAGCATTCATCCTCTTTGGCTTTCCAATTGTTTAAAATTTGATGTTGCACTGCCAGAGTTTCATGCAACAACTGGGGAAGATGGGTGAGAGCATCAATCTTATGCTCGAGTGTAGACACTTGTTGAGGAAGATGTTGTAAATCCACCAACAAGTGTTGGAGGGCATTGACCTATTTTGACACATCCTGCACATCTTTTGTTAGTTTAGGAATAGTAGACATATGTTCAGTAGTTACCCAACAAATCAAGTCAATTTCATGACCAAAAATGCCAACCAGAGTCTCAGGGTATTCCATTTCTGAGAAAGGTGAAAAATGGCTCTTAGGATGAGGTGGCACATGAGAAGTAGAAAGTGAGGCAGCATGGTGGCAACGTCAAGGTGCACTATCAGGAACATCATGTACTTTTTGACGAGGTGGAGATGGTGGTTTTCTTGTTGTGGTAGTAGATGTTCGAATAGTTGGTATGACAGTGGGGATCCTCAAGGTGGACTAAGGAGGATCTCTTAGTGCAGATCGAGATGATGACTTTGTGTTAGACTTAGGGTGATCCACTAGAGTCATTGGAGCAGTAGAGGGCTAGGCTTACCTCAATGGTGATGGTAGAACTTTGAAGTCATCATCAAGTGCTGCTTCATGATCCCTTTCCTATGGAACTTTTGGTAGAGGCATTTTAGGAGTTTTGGAAACAATAGGTACTAGGAGAACCCTATATGATGATACAACATGTTGTTGTGAAGAATCGTCAACTGAAGCTTGAAACTTGGTGACGAGTTGAATCATTTCTATCTCTATAAAAAGCAAGGTTCCTCATCATAGTTAGCTAGCTCAAGTAGAGGAATGAAGATATTAATCCTCATGAAGTGATAATGGTTTTTCATCACAACAGGCAATGATGCTAGAGGATGTCAAGTACTTGATGTTGATGAGGCTATGACCATGTATTTCCTTCAAACCTTTTAGATAAGAGGGATGTCTGTAAGCTCAATAGATTAGGATGATTAGACCATCCATGCAATATATTCATTTTGGGAGGATGAGGTTATAGATAAACATCGATCGATCATAAAATGACCAATGTTGATAGGCCATCCTTCCATGATAAGAGACAGAATGTAGAGGTCTTCATGATAAATACTTCCAATCTCTGATTTTATGAATAGGACGTTGGCAAAAATTTTGTGCATGATTCTCTGATTCAGCCCTATTTTAGGGCTTCATCTTGTGGCATTTTGTATTTCAATCACATCTATACCTATTAGATTACATGTTATTTCCCTTAATATGCATATTTGTGTAAAATGCACTTATGGACATTATTTGCATGTTTTTCAGGAACTTGGACCACACTTGGATGGACGAGAGAGATGGAGGGGCCCAAAGAAGGCCCCAAAGCTCCCACAACCTACCCCTAGTGGCCAAGAGTCAAGCTTAAGCAAAGAAGTCCATGGATAATGAAGTTTGAAGCTCAAAGTGCAACCAAAGCCCCCAACACGTCTGTAGTAACACGGAACAGTCGTGCTGCAAATGAAGAAATCATAGGAAAAATCTCAGTTTTGAAGCAGCTGCAAAGCATACTCTACCACGGCCGTGCCATGCAACACGGTCGTGCTGTGACCCTACAACACAACTGTGTCACACAGCAAGATAGTGCTACCAGCTCCCAACATGGCCGTGCTACATAGAATGGCCGTGTTATCAACTCCCAACACAGTCATGCCACGCAGCACAGCCGTGCTACCAGCCAACCACTCCCCCAAAACAACCTGACATTTTTCACCATTTTTCACCTCGACCGTTCCCATCCACCACCGCCGTTCCACTCACAACCCAGCACATCCGTGCTACCCAGCACGACCGTGCTACTCACAAAAACCTAGCCACTTTTCCACTGCATTTCCCACTTTGCCCCCACTTAACCTAATTCTTCCCCACACATATATATTCCTAGGTGGTGTCTAGGGTATGAGGTTAGATACCTTCCACCACCTCCTAGCTCCCCATTTTTGCCCCTTAGCCATTACACTCCATTTCCACCTCCAGTCCACTCCATTGCACCATTTCCACCACCAAAACACTAGTTTATAATAGTTCCTACCCATAATCCCCTTCATTCCACACCCTTGCACCTTAGAGGAGAGAGGAGGTCATCTTGAAGAAGTTGAAGAGGAGGATTCCTTCATCTACACCGAGCTCAATGGCTTCTTCTACCTCTTTCTCCTTTCTTTTTGTATTTTCCATTTCTATGAGTAGCTAGACCCCCTTGGGTGGGCTATTTGGGGGAAATTATGTTACTTTGATACCATGTTGGGGGAAAATGACATGTAAAAGTTGTAATTCCATTTGTTAATGATTATATTCTATTTTCATCTCATTCTCTATGAATTGCTTATTAGTTTGTGTGTGAAATCACCTAGGAATTTAGGCAAATTGCTTATAGGTGTGAATTTTGGGATTTGTCCCTAGGTCCAATTATTGGATCCCTAGGTTGCCTCCCATCTTCCTACATCCTAATCAATCTCCATAAACCTAAGTGAGAGATCTAAGTAGCTAGATTAAATAATTCTAGTGCAATTAGCATGGAGTCTTCTCAAGGCTAGAATGTGGGGGAATTGGGGTCCAAAGCCCTAATTTCACCTCCCCATTACTACCATCGACCCCTAATTTCCCTAGGAATGTCTAATCTAGAAACCTAGACTTGATTAGACTCTAATTTAATTGAACCTAATCCCTAACCCAATTGAGCCTGTTAGGGACTAGTTCCCCTATACACAACCTAACATATCCATGGCCAGTTAGTAGCTTAGGTTAATTCATTAGACTCTAGCTTGTTGTTTGGTTTGGATAATCTAAATGGAATCATAATGTTCATATGCCATCCCCCAACTTAAGTGATAAGTTCATACCCCTAAATAGCCCATACCCCTCTTTATTGCTTAAAGCCCTAGTTTTGCACTTGCTCAACTTAGTTAGTTTTTTTCCTTGCTTAGTTAGCTTCTTACATTGTTCTTGCCTTGTTTATGTTAGTTTATCTCTTTAATTGCTCTTTTGCTTCTCTCTTGCTTGCCTTAGTGTAATTTTCCCTTTTATACCTAGCTTAATCCTTTCTTGCCTGTTTAGCCTTAATCTAGTCTAGGGTTAATGGTGATTTCATTCTTGCTTTTAATTCCTCGCTTGTTCATAGTGGTTTAACAATCAGAATAACTTTCAAACCATTAACCCTAGTCTCCATAGTAGGAAACTAGCAAAACTAAACCTAGCTCTAGTGCCCCCTCTTCTCCCTGTAGAACGACCCTATACTTGCCACCTACCTATACTACGACACGACCTCGTGCGCTTGTAGGTGTAGTTGTTCTAGTGTGAGTAGGTGTTAAGTTAGGTTTTATAAATATCAAAAGTGAATCCACCGTGTGCTTCCATCCGAGGGGTTGCATCTATTCAAAACTTCAATTGAGTAGTGTGTAACACCATTAGAGGGAGCACACCAAGCTTTTTGGTGCCATTTCCGGGGATTAGAGGTGCTCGACCTAGCTAGTTAGTTTTGCTTTGAATTTTCCTACTGCCCTCATCATTGCTATTCTTTATTCATTATTCTTTGCATTCTTTGTGTATATTGGTTTACTAACTTG
This sequence comes from Alisma plantago-aquatica, assembly GCA_963693085.1. Lineage (NCBI taxonomy): Eukaryota > Viridiplantae > Streptophyta > Magnoliopsida > Alismatales > Alismataceae > Alisma > Alisma plantago-aquatica. The sequence continues at coordinate 1,095,538,954 of OY856411.1, forward strand.
TTCTCTTTTGTTTGGTAGTGCTTTGTGCATGTGACAAGCCATTTGGGGGAAGACAAGATGGAAGGACAAAATGCACTTCACAAGCCACTTTAAGACTACTTCATGCATAGCAACTACAAATTGCCAATTTCTACTAGGGTTGATCAGATGCCAGGGGAGCAATTATCCATCCCTCCAGGTCTTCTTGGGCTCCTACCCATCTTCTATGGCTCAGAGAGTGAGAACTGCTACAAGCACCTGGACTCCTTTCTTGAAGTATGCTCCACCTTCAGGACACCGAAAACAAGTGATGATACAATCAAGTTGACTTTGTTCTCCTTCTCCCTCAAAGACAAAGCCAATGAGTGGTATGATTCAATAAGGGACCTCATGAGTTGGGGAGAGATGAAAAATGCTTTCTTGAAGAAATTCTACTCTATAGAAAAGTTGACACAAATGCGGCGTGCCATAGCAAGTTTTAGTCAAATAGATAATGAGCGATTCCATGAGGCTTGGGAGAGATTTCAAAAGATGTTGAGAGAATGTCCACATCATTAGATCCCTTTATGGAAGCTAGTTCATTCCTTCTACTTTGATCTATCTCATGCAAGTCAAACTACAATGGATTCTATTTGTGGAGGAATTTTTATGGCTAAACCACCTAAGGAGACATGGCCCTTGTTTGAGATTTTGGCAGAAAGTTCAAGGATAAAAGCTTCTAGCATGGTTAGTGGCAGTGGCCTATCTTTTGGTGTGACATATCCAACTCACGATGATTCAAGCCTACAATTGATGAAAATGTTTGGTGAAATGGTGAGCTTCATGAGAAACCAAGTGACCAAACCTCCTTGTCATTCGGTCAATGCTATTGAGTTTTATGGGGAAGAAAAGAAGACACCTCACTCCTATAGCTACCAGGAACCACAAAGTCCCACATATAGCTCAAGGTTTGAGGAAGAGGTTCTCTCTATATTGAAAGTATTTGATGATGTTCAAAGAGATGTTGCAAGGTTAGAAGAGAGAATACAGTGGCTATCTTCCATAATTGCTCTCCAAGAAGAAAAATTGTCTTCAGAACCCATCATGAGCCACCATGAAGCGGGTGGACCTATGCCTTCCACCCAAGTTTTCTATAGCCCACCCCCATGCAAGTACATCCTATTCACCCCTTCCAAGGCTATTCCAGCCTTACACCCCTCTACCACCTCCCTCACCTCAAATGTCCCAAAACTTCACTTTCCAACCCCAATTCTCTCCTCCCCCTCAATTCTCTTCTCCACCTCAATTTCAACCCCAAGTGTCACCTCCACCTCCTCCACATCTACTACATGCTCCCCCTCTCCACCATGAGCAAGGTAGTGCTGTGATAGTTCTAAGGAGTGGGAAAACTCTTGAGCAACCCACAAGTCAAAGAAAAGTTGATTAAGCAAAGCAAAGGCAGCCAAGTGGTGATACTGTGATTGATATTGCTGAAGATGATGTTGCAATACCGCATGTTGAGTTTGGGATTCCATGTGATCCACCACATATCCCCTTTGCAGGTCCTACAATCCCTAGTGTTCCGCCTCATGTTCATGCAAGTATGGCAAAAACTAGTGATCCTCCATTCGGAGAAGCACTAGATGAGCCACTGGAATTGAAAAGGAGGCAAATGCACAATGTTGATATTCTTGGGGTGTTTTGCCAAGTGAAGGTGAACATTCCACTTTTGGATGCTATTAAGCAAATCCCATCTTATGCCAAGTTCCTCAAGAACTAATGCACTGTGAAAAAAAGGTCAACGGGGAGGATTCCAAAGAAGGTAAGATTAACTGAACAAGTGAGCTCCATCATACAACACTCACTTCCCGTGAAGAGAAAGGACCTCGGAGCCCCACTCATACCAAGTTACATGGGGGGACATCGTATAGACATGTCCTTACTTAACTTGGGATCTAGTGTGAATTTGATGCCATATAATGTCTATGTTGAGCTGGGCTTAGGCAAGTTGAAGCCAACACATTGCACTCTCCAGTTGGTGGATAGATCCATAAAAGTGCCTAGGGGTAGAGTGGATGATGTCTTGGTGATGATAGACAAAGAGAAAGGTGTGGTGTTCCCGGCGGATTTCGTTGTACTTGATATGGAGCCGGAAGATAGGAAGATTTCCATCATCTTGGGAAGGCAGTTCTTATCTACATCTGATGCCGACATTCATGTGTGAAGTGGCACTATGACAGTCTCATTCATGGACATGAAGATCAACATCAACATGTACAAGACCCCAACCTGACGAGTCCGAGATAGGGATATTGGACATGATCACTTCAAAAGTCCAAATGGGCATTTGAGAGGACACCAAGGTGAAGAAATTGGTGATGATTATTGTGATGAAAGGGATGAGGAACCTAGATTGAGTGTAAATGAGGGATGCATATTTTGCAAGAATGGACACATGAGAATTCCAAATGGGTGAATTTTGAAGAATCTTCAAGAAGCCCGGCTGAAGGCATGAAACTTAGCGCTAGTGGGAGGCAACCCACATAGGTTTGGGATCTTTTATATCCAACCTTCACTTTTTGATACTTTTTCTTTATTTTTACACTTTCCAAGAAAACACACACACACACACACTTGTGTTTAATATTTTTTTTCTATTTTTAAGATGTGCAGGTGATAATAGGGTGAAATGAAGTAAATTTGAGTACAATTAAGAGAAGGATTCAAAGAAAAATCACTTTGGGTCAAGTTTTTGTGTGTTTGATGTTCCTCATTTTGAGAGTAGCAACTACAGGGACCACCACGGCCGTGGCACATCAATAAGACTATGGTCATTTGCATGAAAAACACACCAAGTCCCTAGATTTAGAAGCAAAATTGAGAAGAACTGCCAAAGGACTGCACCACGGCCGTGTCAAGCAGCACAACCGTGCAACCTAAAGCCACCACGGCCGTGCTACAGACCAATTTCAGCCTATTAAGGCAGATTAGTGGGGAAGCTACTACACATATCCTCCACCACAGGGAGGAACACTGTCAGAGCCTTTAGAGAGCCATGATCATCTTCCCTATCATCCTAAACTCTAGGATCATGCTGAGGACAACATGATTCAAAAGTTTGGGGTGGTAGGGCAGGTATGCCCTAGTTTCACTTTGCATTTCACTTGCCACATCCACTTTTGTTTTCTTGTTTTTTCTATCTACCTTAGTCATCTTTACTACTTTGCATCCTTGTATGCCATGTCATTTACATCCCTTCCATTTTTGTGTAATTTTAAAAAAAATGCTCTTTTTGCCTTGCATTGCATATCATGTAGATTGTTTTGGTAATTTTTGCATGTTTTAGATAGGATTTGCTTGTTTACTGCTTTAAGTTCAATAATATAGGCTTAGATGTGATTGAAGGCAACTTGGCACCATTTTGGCCAATTTTACCCAAATTTGAGATTTCTTGCCTAAAAGTGTGTTTCAACCCAATCTCTACTTTTTTTGGATTAAAAATGATGACATTTGACAAATGCAAGTGAATTATCATTGTTTGTTGCTAAATGGTATCAATTCTTGACTTTTTACATGTGCATCACCTCTCTTGTGTTTGTGGATGATTTGGTTGAATTTTGATTGGAGCAAGCTATGAGCGCTTAGTGCCTATGAAATCACTTGATTGAAATATCAATTTCAGGTTGTTCATTCATGTGGTGTGACATTGCCGGATGAAGTGTTGGATTAATTTTCATGCAGGATACCTTTTGTTGAGAATCACGCCAATGAATCCTCTTTCACCCGACTCTTCACTCACCATCTTCTTACCCCTCCACCTCATGAAAGGATGCCAAAGTGCACATATCAGCTGTGGCCACCTCCAAAAGTTTGGGGTGACCACATCTACATCTCACCACTTCACTCTCATCACCATATGCCCTATCTACTCCAAGGGCAAAGAAAAAGAAAAGAAAAAAATGCAAACAAAAAATAAAAGGATGCTCCTATTTAAGAGCATTCAAATAAAGAAAAGATGAGTGATTTATGTAATAGCACTCCAAAAATCTTACCACAACCCTTTCTTCCATTTTTATACCCATTGAGCTAGGAAACATCAAACCTAACTCATTTTGCCCTTTTTTGCAGCCACATGGGTCATTTGGTGTGATTTGAAACATAAGGTTGAAAGCATGAAGGTGAAACAACACTCCTGGTCATCCTTGATTAACACCATCATGAAACGATTTACCCAGAACTACATGAAAGAAATATGGATAGCTTGTGGGTTTTATGCACTATATTTGAAGTTCATATGTTTTGTTCTCTTTTCATGATTGGTTTGTGAAAGTAGGAGAGGAGAGAGGTGTAATGCATGAACTTAGTCACTATTGATCCTATTCATCAATAATCATCCTTTACATTGCATTTGTCATTTCTTGCTTGTGAAAATTTTGTAGAGAGATTGAGTAGGAGCATACTTGAGGACAAGTATGTTACAAGTTTGGGGTGGTGATTCAACCCTATTTCAGGGCTTCATCTTGTGGCATTTTGTATTTCAGTCACATCTATACCTATTAGTTTACATGTTATTTCCCTTAATATGCATATTTGTGTAAAATACACTTATGGACATTATTTGCATGTTTTTCATGTAATTGGACCACACTTGGATGGACGAGTCCCCCAACCTACCCCTAGTGACCAAGAGTGAATCTTAAGAAAAGAAGTCCATGGATAATGAAGTTTGAAGCTCAAAGTTCAAGAAAAGCCCCCAGCACAGCCGTGATAACATGGAACAGTCGTGCTGCAAATGAAGAAATCACAGGAAAAATCTTAGTTTTGAAGTAGCTGCAAAACATACTCTACCACGGCCGTGTCACACAACATGGTTGTGCTGCAACCCTACAAAATGGTCATGCCATGCAGAACAACCGTGCTACCAGCTACCAACATGGTCGTGCTACTCAGCATGGCCGTGCTATCAACTCCCAACATGGCTATGCCACGCAACACGACTGTGCTACCAACCAACCACTCCCCCAAAACAACATGACATTTTTCACCTCGGCCATTCCCATCCACCACGACCGTTCCACTCACAACCCACCACGGCCATGCTATCCAGCACGGCCATGCTACTCACAAAAACCTAGCCACTTTTCCACTGCATTTTCCACTTTGACCCCACTTAACCTAATGCTTCCTCCACACCTATATATACCTAGGTGGCTGTTGGGGCATGATGTTATCTACCTTCCACCACCTCCTAGCTCCCCATTTTTTCCCCTTAGCCATTCCACTCAATTTCCACATCCACTCCACTCCATTTCACCATTTCCACCACCAAAACACTAGTTTATAATAGTTCCTACCCATAATCCCCTTCATTCCACACCCTTGCACCTTGTAGGAGAGAGGAGGTCATCTTGAAGCAGCTGAAGAGGAGGATTCCTTCATCTACACTGAGCTCCATGGCTTCTTCTATTGGTATGTATGCCCATAGAGCAAGTCATGTGATAACTGTAATGGGATACTTTGTAAATGATTTGAATAACAATAAAGGCAATTTCCGATCTACATGTTTTAACTATTTCTGAGATGTTAGTGTAACATGATAGATGTCTAAAGAATTGTTTACTCGATGACGTATGCTTTTAGGTTAAGGACCTAAATGATGAGATCATACAGATGTTAAGAGTATACATTCTTGTTTAGTCCCTAGTCGGTTGTTATTGTGGAAATAACCATAGATATCAATAACACTAAAGACTAGATTGTGTGTTGGTTTATGACTGAATCTCATTAGTCATGATATAGTGATATCAAACCAAGCACATAGGTACTTGTTAGAGAACAAGTGTACCAGACAGACCCACCATGAGAGTGACACATGGAACCATGATTTGGTAGGCACAGTCAGCTCTCACAGTGATGGTGGTGAATGTGATTCTTCGACCTGAAATCACTACACTCAACACATGTCGCTAGGTACACTTTGACATCATCAAACATAATCTTGAAACATGGGTTGTTATAAAGGTGATGATTGGGTGACTTTGATACATGGGGCTTTTGAGGGGTGAGTGATAGATATGGGATTTGTCCCTCCTAAGGGAGTTTGATGTCCATGGCCACTTGATGAGTAGGATTGAGAAAGGCATGTACATGCATGTGTGAATCAATATGTGATATTGATGTCACACACATCTCACCCAGTCTGCTCTGAGATCAAGGAAATGGATGAACGTTGAAAGGATGACTGTACCATGCCTTGAGTTCATTCAGGAGATTAGTGACAAAGGAATTATACATTCACTGTAACACCATTCACAGATTGTAGGATTGAAAGTTGTTCTTCAACTTTCTATTTCACTTGGGTAGCACTGATGTGTGACTAGGCACCGCTCTTTGCTTGTGAAGTCATAAGTGTTATGGACTTTCACTGCCAACGTGAAATGGACCTGCAGGGTCACACACATAGGATTTAACCTAGAAGAGGAGTTTATCCACAAATGATGTTTAGATTGATTACTAAAGGAGTTTAATAGTTTAATTAAACACTCAGTTGATTGATAGCTCAAAATCATAGTGTTCAAGGTGTTGGACCAATTGATTAGAGTATTGGATTGATTGAAACTGCAATTGACTGATTTTTGCACAATTTGTACTTCCAACTGATCAGCTCATGTGATGAACCGATCCGCTCAAGTTGGTGAACCGATCAGCTCAAGTGGTGAGTCGATCGACTCATGTGTCAATGAAATGATCAACTCAATTGTTGAATCGGTCAATTTGTGTGACCAACTGAGATCGTTTGGAAAGTCAGAAGACTCTTTTTGCAAAAACATATTTGTTTCACTTGTACAAATTTGATTTGGACAAGGACTAATATTTGATTAGTCAGAAACAAACATGAAAGTCAATTTGAGTTGGACCAGGACCATGAAACGATCAGCTCAGGTGTCCCAACCAATCGGTTCAGGTGTGAACCGATCATCTCAGGTCCCCAACCGATCGGTTCATGGTTGAAACAATCGGTTCAGCTGGTGCAGTTGGTTGTTTTGTAGAAAATCTCTAACCCTTCTACTCCTACTTGAATCCTGCATTGCCCGGGGTAGAGTACCCTATCCCATGACCCTCCTATATATATAGGGGTATTGAGTGCTTCTCAAAGTACAACTCAGAACACCAGTTGCTCTGCAAAGTTGTCATTCTCTCTGGTTTTGGTAACCGATAGAGCCCGAGTAAGTGCTACCCGATAAGGGAGGCACAACAAGGAAAAGACAACTGTAGAAAAGTGACTGGTGGTAGGAGAGTGTGTCGGTGACTAGTACGCAGACATGAGTGTGTGACTCCTTCCGATGCCTTGTGTGACAAGGCGACCGAAGTTCCAGGCAGTCTGTGTGGACGACTACAGAGGCGGGAGACTTCTACCGCTCAGAGGACAGCTGTCAACCCTGACAGTCCCTGTGAGACCAGGAGCTGCACAGACACTGTCCAAGATCGGAGGTGAAGACCGCGCAAGCCGCAAGGTAACGTCGCCGAGCAAGCCTCGAGACAAGGTACGCCTCTACAAACCATCCTTCCTATTCTATAGATGTTGACGCGATTCCTTTATACTGGGTTCGGGAGAAGAAATTTTTTGTTTCCGCTGCCTTCTCTGTCTCCCCTAAAACCCATCAGTGGTATCAGAGCCACGTCAACTGCACCATACTTTAGGATTATCGATGTGATCAATTTTGGTTTGTCGACTTTATTTATTGAATACGATGAGAATAAAATTGGCTTTATGCATGTCCAATCCTAAATCTAGAAATCCCTATATACATATATGATATGTAATATGAATGCACTTGATACACGTCACCCTTAAACAAGTTTTGTGGTGGATGTATAACATTGTTATGGCCAATAAACCCTATGTATGTGTGCTTGGTTGTATGTGGTTGCTTGCATCTCAGTCTGCACACCAATTCCCTATCTCCTATTCATGATGTAACTCGAGATAACTCAAGATTTCTTTCCTACCTTTCCTCCCCCCGAATGTAACTCGGGGTTTCCTTTTTCAAATGTAAAATAGGATAGATTTTTTATTTCCTATTATGTCAAAGAACGACAGACAATTTGACGACCGGTTTGAGGAGCGAGACGAGCGGGTGGCGAAATGAGGAGATGCACGACAACCAGTGAACCGATCAGTTAGAGGAGCCAATCAATCGGCTAGTGGCACCCAACCGACCGGCCTGATGGTGAGCCGATCAATCATGGAGATGAGTTGTTCAAACCCAGAATGGCAAAGAATAAAGTTCATCTTGTACAGGTTGCATGTGATGTAGACCTAGATGACTGTGATTCCTCTTGGCTTGATGAATCAAATTAGGATGGCCATAATCATTGCTTTTATCGTTTCATATGTTTTTTGTGGGATATAGCATATATATGATACTTACTATATATGGTGGTGATTGGATATGTATGTGTACCTATAAAAACCAAATCCCTCATCTAAATATTAAGTCTTTCACACCTTCCATTAGCGACACACATGAAAAACCTGATCGACCAAGCGTAGGTTACACCAAAGTGTGGTGCGCCGTCTATCTCGCGAAAGTGTGAAGGGTGAACATGTAGGTTCTGCCAAAGCAGGGTGCATGTTTACCGTGTCGGCTTTTAGGTTAGACTTAACTGGTGATTCTTAGAGCATCTAAGCCCAGAGGCACAGAATGTTCATGGCAAGGTGTTGCACATGTTCATTTATCAAGAGTTGCATATGATGCAATTGGCATGATGGCCTACCTAAATAGTCAAGTTATGGGCGATCATCCAAAGCTGACTCATGACTTGATCAAATACAGATCTTGCCCACTAGAAGATTATGCGCTGCAATCTTCCAAATTGATGGTGAGGGCTATCAATTTGAATCAAAATAGTTGGAGTGGTAATTAATTAAAGGCCTAATTAACTATCATAAAATTTTATTCAAATAAAATCAAAAGGAATTTTGACAAATGCAATTTTCTCTTATAGAATGGAAAAAGAATCATCTTTTAAAATGGGAAAATTAATTGAGAATAAATTCCATAACTGGTTGGGGATTATGAGAAGTGTTATGCACAATCCAGATATAGCGGTAGCCTTTGAATCCACTCTATGTACGCTTAAAAAGAAGGATAGTTCATTGTTGGAGATTAATGGAACAAAGTCTAATGACAAAGGTGAGGGAGAGAAGGGTTCTCTCACCAAATCAATGTTAGAATCTTCTGCGCTCAAAACATGGAGAGGATGGAAGGAACAATGGAAGAAGAAGCGAGAGATAGAGATCTCTACTTTTGGTGTATACGTAATAGAGATTAACTTTACTACTTCTTTGTCATGGGTACTTGATACCGGATGTGGATCTCACATTTGTTCAAATGTGAAGGATCTTAAGAGAAGTAGGCTTTTGGGGAAAGGCGAGGTTGAACTACGTGTTGCCAATGGGGCAAGAGTTGCCGCCAGTGCCATAGGAACCTATGAGTTAATTCTACCTAGTAGGCTAATAATAGAGTTGAAGAACTGCTATTATGTACCTGCCATAAATAGGAATATCATTTCTGTCTCTTGTTTGGACAAGGATGGTTTTGAATTTCTTATTAAGAATGGAAAGTGTTCTATTTCAAAAGATGGGATCTTTTACGGATGTGCCCTAATGTCTTTTGGTCTATACTTGATAGATCTAGAGACAAGTGTATACAATGTAAACACCAAAAGGCAAAAACTCAACAACTCAAATAACACGTATCTTTGGCATTGTCGTCTAGGGAACATAAATGAGAAGCACATTTCTAGACTCCATAAAGATGGTTATCTAGACTCTTTTTATTATGAATCAATAGAGACATGTAAATCTTGTTTGTTGGGCAAGATGACCAAGACTCCCTTTTTAGGTAAAGGTGAGAGAGCTAATGATCTATGAGGACTCATATATACTGATGTATGTGGTCCTTTTAGAACTAATGCCAGAAATGGGTATCATTACTTCATTACCTTCACTGATGATTTTAGTAGGTATGGATATGTGTACCTGATGAAACATAAGTCGGAAACCCTTGAAAGATTCAAGGATTTCATGAATGAAGTAAAAAACCAACTTGGTAAAAGTATTAAAGAACTTCGATTCGGTCAAGGTGGAGAATACTTAAGCCAGGAGTTTGAGGACCTTCTGCGAGCCCGTGGTATTGTATCAGAATGGACTCTGCCTGGAACACCACAACATAACTGTGTGTCTAAAAGAAGGAATCACACCTTACTGGATATGGTGCGATCAATGATGAGTTTTTCTGATCTTCTGATTTCCTTCTGGGGTCATGCTCTTGAAACCGCCGCATTTACACTTAGCCGAGTACCAACTAAATCGGTTCAAAAGACACCATATGAGATATGGACTGGGAAGCGTCCCAATATGTCCTTTATGAGGATTTGGGGGTGTGAGGCATATGTCAAGAAAATGTTTCCTGACAAGCTAGGCCCTAGATCTAATAAATGTTATTTTGTTGGATATCCTAAGGAAACCAAGGGATATTACTTATACCACCCAACTGACAACAAAATGTTTGTTTCCAGGGATGCTGTGTTCCTAGAAAAGGAATTTATTTTCAAAGGAAGCAGTGGGAGGAAAACAGAGCTTGAAGAGGTTCAATCCCAACAAGAAAACATTAAACCAGTAGATGTACAAGAGGAACATAGAGATTTACAAGGTGGTGTGGAATCTCAGTCTCCTCAAGTAACACAAGGACCTCATAGATCTAGTAGGACACGCCTTGAACCTGAGAGGTTTGGATACCTTGTGAGTCAGGAAGGTGGTGAGTTGATCATAGATGATGATCCAACTACCTATCTAGAGCCTATGGAGGGACCAGATTCTGAGAAATGGCTTGAGGCCATGAAATCTGAGATGGAATCCATGTACTCCAACAAAGTATGGACTTTGGTGGAACCACTTGAAGGGGTAAAACCCATAGAGTGCAAATGGGTCTTCAAGAAGAAGACCAACATGGATGGAAATGTGCAAACTTATAAAGGCAGATTGGTTGCAAAGGGTTTCCGACAAGTTCAAGGTGTTGACTATGATGAAACTTTTTCTCCAGTTGCCATGATTAAGTCCATCAAGATCATGCTTGCTATTGCAGCTTACTATGACTATGATATTTGGCAAATGGATGTTAAAACCACATTCCTTAATGGGAATATAAATGAGGATGTGTACATGACACAACCTAAAGGTTTTGTAGATTCAAAGAATGCCAATAAAATATGTAAGCTGCAAAGGTCAATCTATGGATTGAAACAAGCATATCAGAGTTGGAATCTTTGATTTTGTGAGGAAGTCAAAGTGTTTGTATTTATTTAAAATGAAGATGAACCTTATGTGTACAAGAAGGTTAGTGGGAGCATGACCACATTCCTCATATTGTATGTGGATGACATACTATTGATGGGGAATGATGTCACAACCTTAGAGAAGGTAAAGACTTTGCTTGGAAGTACTTTCTCAATGAAGGACTTAGGAGATGCATCCTACATTTTAGGTATTAAGATCTATAGAGATATATCTAAAAGGCTTCTTGGACTAAGTCAAAGCACATATATTAACAAAGTGCTGAAGCGGTTCAACATGGAGAACTCAAAGAGAGGCAACATCCCCATGCTACATGGAGTCATCATCTCTAGAGCTCAATGTCCCCAATCTTGTGAAGAGAGGGAGTGTATGAATGGGATCCCATATGCATCAGCCATCAGATCCATCATGTACACTATGTTGTGCACACACCCAGATGTCTCGTATGCCCTCAACATGACGAGCAGGTACCAGTCAGATCCCAGGGATGCTCACTGGACAGCCGTAAAGAACATCCTCAAGTACTTGCAAAGGACTAAGGATCAGTTCCTTGTATACGGCAGCGAGGAAGAACGGGTTGTAAAGGGTTACACCGATGCAAGCTTCCAAACCGACAAAGATGATTACAGATCACAATTAGGATTTGCGTTTTGCCTAAACAATGTAGCTGTGAGCTGGAAGAGTTCCAAGAAAGAAACAATTGCCGATTCTACTACAGAGGCCAAGTATATCGCTGCTTCACATGCATCAAAGGAAGTTGTGTGGATCAGGAAGTTCATCTCTGAACTTGGTGTAGTTCCTAGTAGCTGTGATGCAATTGAGTTTCATTGTGACAATAATGGAGCTATTGCTTAAGCTAAGGAGCCCAGATCACATCAGCGGTCCAAGCACATACTGTGGCACTTCCATCTCATACGAGAGATCGTATAGTGAGGAGATGTGAAGATTTGCAAAGTACCAACTGAAGACAACATAGTTGATCCACTAACGAAGGCCCTTTCTAAGCAAAAAATGATGGTCATGCTAGGTCACAAGGAGTGAGGTTCCTAGGTGACTGGCTCTAAGTGCATGTGGGAGTCTGTTGGTATGTATGCCCATAGAGCAAGTCATGTGATGATTGTAATGGGATACTTTGTAAATGATTTTAATAATAATAAAGGCAATTTCCGATCTATATGTTTTAACTATTTCTGAGATGATAGTGTAACATGATAGATGTCTAAAGAATTGTTTACTCGATGACGTATGCTTTTAGGTTAAGGACCTAAATGATGAGATCATATGGATGTTAAGAGTATACATTCTTGTTTAGTCCCTAGTCGGTTGTTATTGTGGAAATAACCATAGACATCAATAACACTAAAGACTAGATTGTGTGTTGGTTGATGAATGAATCTCATTAGTCATGATATAGTGATATCAAACCAAGCACATAGGTACATGTTAGAGAACAAGTGTACCGGATAGACTCACTGTGAGAGTGACACATGGAACCATGATTTGGTAGTCATAGTCAACTCTCATAGTGATGGTGGTGAGTGTGATTCTTTGACCTGAAATCACTACACTCAACACATGTCATTGGGTACACTTTGACATCATCAAATGCAATCCTGAAACATGGGTTGTTATAAAGGTGATGATTGGGTGACTTTGACACATGGGGATTTTAAGGGGTGAGTGATAGATATGGGATTTGTCCCTCCTAAGGGAGTTTAATGTCCATGGCCACTTGATGAGTAGGATTGAGAAAGGCATGCACATGCATGTATGAATCAATATGTGATATTGATGTCACACACATCTCACCCAGTCTGCTCTGAGATCAAGGAAATGGATGAATGTTGATAGGATGACTATACCATGCCTTGACTTCATTCAAGACATTAGTGATAAAGGAATTATACATTCACTGTAACACCATTCACGTATTGTAGGATTGAAAGTTGTTCTCCAACTTTCTATTTCACTTGGGTAGCACTGATGTGTGACTAGGCACTGCTCTTTGCTTGGGAAGTCATAAGTGTTATGGACTTTCACCACCAACGTGAAATGGACCTGCAGGGTCACACACATAGGATTTAACCTAGAAGAGGAGTTTATACACAAATGATGTTTAGATTGATTACTAAAGGAGTTTAGTAGTTCAATTAAACACTCAGTTGATTGATAGCTCAAAATCATAGTGTTCAAGGTGTTGGACCAATTGATTAGAGTATCAGATTGATTGAAACTATAATTGACTTATTTTTGCACAGTCTGTACTTCCAACTGATCGACTCATGTGATGAACCGATCGACTCAGGTTGGTGAACCGATTGGCTCAAGTGGTGAGTCGATCCGCTCATGTGTCAATGAAATGATTGGCTCAATTGTTGAACCGATCGATTCGTTTGACCAACCAAGATCGTTTGGAAAGTCAGAAGGCTCTTTTTACAAAAACATATTTGTTTTACTTGTAAAAATTTGATTTGGACAAGGACTAATATTTGATTAGTCAGAAACAAACATGAAAGTCAATTTGAGTTGGACCAGGACCACGAACCGATCAACTAATGCTTGAACCGATCGGCTCAAGTGTCCCAACCGATCAGTTTAGGTGTGAACCGATCGGCTCAGGTCCCCAACCGATCAGTTCATGCTTGAAACGATCGGTTTAGATGGCGTAGTTGGTTGTTTTGTGGAAAATCTCAAACCCTTCTACTCCTACTTTAATCCCGCATTGCTCGGGGTAGAGAACCCTGTCCCATGACCCTCCTCTATATATAGGGGTATTGGGGGCTTCTCAAAGTACAATTCAGAACACCAGTTGCTCTGCAAAGTTGTCGTTCTCTCTAGTTTTGGTAACCGAGAGAGCCCGAGCAAGTGCTACCCGATAAGGGAGGTACAACAAGAGAAAGACAACTACAGAAAAGCGACTGGTGGCAGGAGAGTGTGTCGGTAACTAGTACGCTGACAGGAGGGTGTGACTCCTTTCGGTGCCTTACATGACAAGGCAATCGGAGTTCCAGGTAGTCCATGTGGACGACTGCAGAGGTGGGAGACTTCTGCCGCTCAGAGGACAACTGTCAACCCCGACAGTCCTGGTGAGACCAAGAGCTGCACAGACACCGTCCAAGACCAGAGGTGAAGACCACACAAGCCGTGAGGTAACTTCGTCGAGCAAGCCTCGGGACAAGGTACACCTCTACAAACCATCCTTCCTATTGTATAGACGTTGACGTGATTCCTTTATACTGGGTTTGGGAGAAGATATTTTTTGTTTCCGCTGCCTTCTCTATCTCCCCTAAAACCCAACATCTTCTACCTCTTTCTCCTTTTTTTTGTATTTTCCATTTCTATGAGTAGCTAGGCCCCCTTGGGTGGGCTATTTGGGGGAAATTATGTTACTTTGATACCATGTTGGGATAAAATTACATGTATACGTTGTAATTCCATTTTTTAATGATTATAATCTATTTTCATCTCATTCTCCATGAATTGCTTGTTGGTTTGTGTGTGAAATCACCTAGCAATTTAGGCAAATTACTTATATGTGTGAATTTTGGGATTTGCCCCTAGGTCCAATTCTTAGATCCCTAGATTGCCTCCCATCTTCCTACATCCTAATCAATATCCCTAATCCTAAGTGAGATATCTAAGTAGCTAGATTGGATAATTCTAGTGCAATTAGTATGGAGTCTTCTCAAGGCTAGAATGTGGGGGAATTGGGGTTCACAACCCTAATTTCACTTCCCCATTACTACCCTCGGCCCCTAATTTCCCTAGGAATGTCTAATCTAGAAACCTAGACTTGATTAGACTCTAATTGAATTGAACCTAATCCCTAACCCAATTGAGCCTCGTAAGGGTAGTAGGGGGTGTTAGGGACTAGTTCCCCTATACACAACCTAGCATATCCATGGCCAGTTAGTAGTTTAGGTTAATTCATTAGAATCTAGCTTGTTGTTTTCTTTGGATAATCTAAATGGTATCATAATGTTCATATGTCATCCCCCAACTTAAGTGATAAGTTCATTACCCCTAAACAACCCATACCCCTCTTTATTGCTTAAAACCCTAGTTTTGCGCTTGCTCAACTTAGTTAGCTTTTTTCCCTTGCTTAGTTAGCTTCTTGCATTTTTCTTGCTTTGTTTGTGTTAGTTTAGCTCTTTAATTGCTCTTTTGCTTCTCTCTTGCTTGCCTTAGTGTAATTTTCCCTTTCATACCTAGCTTAATCCTTTCTTGCCTGTTTAGCCTTAATCTAGTCTAGGGTTAACATAGATTTCATTCTTGCCTTTAATTCCTCGCTTGTTCATAGTGGTTTAACAATAAAAAAACCTTCAAACCCTTAACCCTAGTCTCCGCAGTAGGAACCTAGCAAAACTAAACCTAGCTCTAGTGCCCCCTCTTCTCCCTGTGGATCAACCCTATACTTGCCGCCTTCCTATAATACAACACGACCCCATGCACTTGTCGGTGTAGTTGTTCTAGTATGAGTAGGTGTTAAGTTTGGTTTTATAAATATCGAAAGTGAATCCACCGTGTGCTTCCATCTGCGGAACTGCATATATTCAAAACTACAATTTAGTACTGTGTAACACCATTGGAGGGAGCGCACCATTCTCCATAGCCCATAATGCACAATATATGTTTTAGAGGTCCTAGATTTATACTGATGCTTTCCTGTCATATTATACCAATAGGTAGAAGCATTAAAACAAGAGTCCTATTTGCCTAACAACCCTATGTAAGCCTTTGTGGCCTCTTCGTTAGATGAACAAAAGATTTTATTCAATACCAATTTAGTTTGGACTTGGTCGACGTTGTTGATGCGAAATTTCATCTATCTATGAATGCTAGTAGGGACGTCATCTCATTTGATGGAGACCTCTTGAATGGAAGACTTGAACTCCATGATCTCATCCACATATGCCATGGGATAGGCTAAGCATAAGAAAGCTAGGTTGGAGTTTATAACAAGGATAGACACCTACTTCTAGATCCCTAGTTCTTTGAGAGTAATCTTGTAAGGGAAACATGTTGGCTTGAAGGTGAGAGTCTTCATTTCCTTGTAAGCCTCCAAGTGTTCATGATTTCATGGTTAGAATGTTTCAGAGTAAGGAACTTCAAATTGAGTTCCTAGAGGTGTATCCATTACTGATTCAGCAACACACACCCTCTTGTTACCCTAGGTGGTGGGTGATTCAGGTCACAAGCTATAACAACCTCACTTTTCAGCATACCCCAATTAGTGAAGGCCCACAAAGTTGAGAGTAATTACCACAAATTTCCAAGGATCTATATTTGAACAAATAATAATTAATAACAAATAATTTCCATTAATTCAAATATTGTTTTCAAGATGCTCCTCTAAGGAGTTACAAGAATCTCTTACATAAGAACTACACATATGAGAACTATATGAGAATAAGTATCTATCTAATCCTCCTTACAAGTTAAGTTTAATGTCTTCAAGTAATTTCTTTTGTCCATCATATCTCGATATCATATTATCTAGCATGTTCCTAAACTGCCATGAAATAAAAGCATGGATCAACATATTGAAACATACTGTGTATGTAGGGTGCATGCAAAAGTGTGAAAGTAGATAACAATATATATTCAATCAATTACTTGCAAATAACAACTGGAATTTTCTTCACATATTCTTATTTTTATGTGATACTCATAGTGGTATTATGATTGAACATTATGTAAATAAACATTCAACAGTTTAGTTGTTCCATCCTCGAGAAACACTTGGCAAACACCGGAAAAATAATGCGGGTAGTCATAAGCGTAACCATGTACCTCAATGTAGAACCATGCAGATTTTGCAGTCATTAAGCACATTATCCACTCAAGCAAGCAAATCAAACAATCAAATTTAATTTTCATGTATGTAAATCCTAAAGTGTCACAAACACATGAGTTAGATAAAGCCCTGCTAGGTCCTATTCTAGGGTTTAGATTTGTTCCATGTTTAGGATAGGGAATAAGGGTATAAACCCTATTTCCATCACATGTTAACCATTAGGTGAAACCCTAACTACTATATCCAACATATCCTTTCATTATGATTAGTTGAATTAGTTTGAGTTCATTAAAGTTACCATCTTTAACCTCAAAACCCTAATTCTTCATTGCATGGCTATACACATTAGAAACCCTAATACTACATCATTATGATCATGAACATGTTAAATTACTATTATGTTCCACAATGTCATATTACATCTCAATGAAGTGTTTTTAACATGATTAACAACCTATACATCAAAAACTAGGGTTTTTATACTTTGAACACCACTTTAACACATATCACTGATTATCCACCTTACAAACCTTAATATTAGAAACCTATGAACTTTCAACCCGCATTAGGTCCAGGATGCTCTTTTTTATAAAAAAATGCTTTATCCATAAATATCATTTAAACAAGTGATGTCCACTAAAATAATGATACTAGGGTTCCTATGCATATTTTACATTAAATATTGCATCTTTATGCACTTCTAGAAAAGTAAGAATTATCAAGTCTCAATTATATTTTAATTTCATTTTTATCATTTTTTTCAATCAAAATGATATATAATTTTACTATATTTGGGCATTCCTAGATATTTCTAGGATTTTTGCAAGACCATCATTATTAGACCAATTAACAATTTACACATTAGCAATTACTATGTTATTCCCTTTGCGCCATGTGGTCTGGATGTGGGCAATGGCCTGCAGCCATCTTGGTCCCGCTCTCCATGCAATTGACCCCTTAAACCACACAAAATGATTGTGGTACCCAAAAGTCCTGTGTGTACATATCGGGGTAGCTGTGTCATTAGACCAACGATCATCACCTTCCTTGCAGAAGGGTTCGTGTACAACCCTAAAAGGTTCAAATAAGGCCCGTCCCCCTTCTCCAAGCCACCAACCGACTAGGCTAGGGTCCGTGTGCCTCCTTCCACCCCTCACAAACTTGGAGGAGGGATTGTCTTTGCCGGAGGATGCATGTTCGAGAGAGGACATCATAGGTTTCTTTGTAGGGCTATAAAATAAGGTAGAAGGTCCAAGGGTGTTCCAAGTCATCATGGTAGGGATGGTGGAGTACCTTCGAATTCTCGACAACTCTTCTAGCTGTCTAGAGGCCTTCATAGTTACATGTCGGAGTTTGGGCTCTACCTAAGATTGACTGCTAGCAGTGTGAGGTAGACCATCTCCAGGGATGCACACCTCCTTCTGATCCCACTAGGGTGCATCCATGGGATGAGGTCTCCCAGGGGTTTGTCTACCTATAATCAATGAGGAACCCTAAGGTTTCCATATAGAGAGAAAGGGAGGGTTAAAGAAGACTTCAATGGACTTGTGCATGGGTTCTTCAAACACACACACACACACACACACACACACACACACATATATATATATATATATATATATATATATATATATATATATATATATATATATATATATATATACCGTTATCATATTCTCATTTTCTCCCTTCCCTCCTCTAACATCTAAAATTCCTATATTTGAAAAGAAATTAGCTACATTTCTCATATATTTCCTTATACTAAAACTTATAATCTTTTATGCTATAAATCTTGTTGTTAGGAGGATGAAACCTCCATCTCTCATACAACATGGATTTGGCAACATAGGCCACTGAGGAAAGAACATAATTATTTGGTATCCAGTGGGTAATATGTTCCCAAAATCGATTATATAAACTCATTAATCTTTTCTCACTCATATCCAAATTGTGGAGGTTTTATTGCGATATCTTTTAATATCCAAAAACTTTCTCCTTTTCAACCTTTATTTAAAACAAACACCATTATCTCATGAAGTGTCCCTTTTCTCCAAAACTCTAGAATTCTCTTTCTTTTCATTACTATTTTTAAGTATATAAAGGTTAAATCCGAAATCATGTTTATTATCTTATATTTCTATTATTCAACAATTCACAAAGCCATTAATATTTTTTTATACACAAAAACACTTATTTCTTTGTCTTGTGCTGTAAGGTCATATTTGCAAAGAAAATAGTTGCACCCATGCCATAAAGTTGGTAGTATTATTATTCTATCAATAATAGCATTGGGAAAACATCTATTGACTCATGCCTTTTATTTAATAAAATTAATTTAATTAATATTGAGGATATTACATTCATCCTTCCTTAAAAGGAATTTTGTCCCCAAAATCCACACCAGTTTCTCATCTAAATATCGCAACTTATAGTTCACAAACCTATTTAGGATTATTTTTGATCACCTTTATTGATATGTGAATTCCTCACATCATTAGTAGGATTGATACATGAATTCAATTCAGAGTATATCCACATCTTTAGTATTTCCATCATCTCTTGGTGTTAAATTTTCATTTGTTATTTCAATTTCTCTTGGTGACTATCTTTTCACCTAGGTTTCCAACCTATTGTTCATTTTTCCTTCACATAAGGGTGAGGTAACACCTAAACCCTATATCATGTCGTTAAGTCCAACTTTAAGGTATTCATTCTCATATGTCAATTTGAAGATTAATATATGTTTACCCCAATCTCTCTCTGATAATCATATTAAAGAAGCACTTGATATAGCCCAAATACAAAGTTCATCCCATTCCAAGTGTAGCAATGGTGTATCTACACATCATCTCAAAATTTGATATTTTAGGTTGAATCATTCTCAATACGACTCTAAACCATTGTTTTAATCTTTCTTATATTTCATGAATTCATCCGTTTTCACTCTTGAGTTTGTGCACAACTTCCTTCAAGATATCATTATTACATGAATTATTATATCTTTTATATTTAGCTCATGTATTATGAGCCTTAACCACTTCCTCGAGGTCTTTAGGGGAAAATGTAACTTTTAGAGTGATCTCATCCTTATGCATCTAGGGAGTGCCTCTCACATTCACCCCTTGGTCCACATGAACTCATGAAGGTGGAAATCTCCTGAGACGTGGGACTCTGACAAACATAGTTGCTACCTCTCAACCAAATGGTCTTGTGCATTCATGAACAATCATCTCCTAATCTCATCAGTCTTATGTAGCTTTAGTATTCCCTACTTTACCTTAGGATTGACTTAGGGCTCTACTCCTCCCAAGGGTTTATCGAGGGCACATTATTTTCATATGTATTTCTTGAACCTAGATTTCCTCAATCTCTTATCATGCTTATTATTGACTTTATGTCTCCTCATTGATCTCATGGTGACCTTCCCTCTCGGGCTTGGTCACATACTGTTAGCCACTTCCACTGTGACTTTTCCTCATGTCCCTCAGAGATGGCATGCTTGGGTCCAAAGAAAGATACTCAATATATGTGCTTTCATACTTTATATCCTTAATACTTTAGGAGATATTCATGGTTACCTCAATCTTTAAATGGATGGGTCAACTCACCCCTCTAGGGAAGGTCCTAACCTAGGGTGCCTTCTTAGCTCACATGAGGAGGTTAGGCTCTTTCTCTACAACATGAACCCAAGGTCTTAGGGTTTTTCCTACCCCATAGGTCCTTTTTCCCACTCTTGGGTTGACCCACCCCAGGTCGGGACACCATCCCTAAAGGTTTCATATTTTCATATTTATGTATTGTTTTTATTATAACTTCTCAACCCTTGTTTTCTCAATCTCTAGGATACCCTCTGATGGGGTTTTGTCCCCATGTGGACTTGGGCCACCTTCCCCTCTAGGGGCTTGGTGCCTTACCAACCTTCAAAATCTGAGACTGGACCTCTTGTGACCTTCCCTATTTGGGACTTGGTTGTGTTCCCCTCCAAGGGCTTGGTACTATGTCAGCCTTCCCCTCCAGGGGCTTGACATTTTGTGATCTTCCCCTCCAGGGGCTTGGTCATTCATGACCTTCCCCTCCAGGGGCTTGCTCATAGTCATATCAATGACTTTCTTTCCATATTCATACTTCCAGAGATAGCATGGGGGGTTTGAGCATGTTATTTCGGATTTTCATTTTTCATATATAACCATTTGTTACTTATGTTTATCAAAACTTTTTTCATGAGTTTGTGAACTAATTTCTCCATGTGCATGCATGCAGAGGAGTTTGGGTCACCTAGATTCATTTATATTTCACCTTTCCTCTTACCCTAATTAGGGTTCTTATATGTAGGGTTACCATTTTACCCATTCCACTCCCATTTCCTAGGATTAGGGTTTTATGTTAGGGGTTAGAGACTACACCCTGCATCTTAGGGTTTCCATGCCCATTGAACCACTAGGGTATACCCCCAAACAACCCTAGTTCCATCAAGAGTTACCCTTGCAAGGAAAAACCCACAAATATTTTTCTTTTTTTATCATTACTTCTGCATTACATGTACATTATTATTTCCAAACTACATCTACATTATTATTTCCACATTACTTGTACATTACTATTTGCACATTACATGTACATTAATTTGTGGAGGATGCCTTATTCGTACTTCTTCTCAAAACCCTAATTCTAGATGAGCAGGAAAGTAACTTTTAGGGTTTATTAAGCAAGAAGATGAGAAATGGATGAATCAAGGTGAAAAGGAAACCTAAAGGTATTTTACTCTGGGAAAAATCTTTTGACTTTGGCCAGACAGGATGCACGGGACCAAGAATCCTCATAAGACGAATAGACATGCAGAGGAAACTTTTTCCATCTACCAGGTCTTGGTCCCTTCTAGACACTTTATAAAATGCCCTAATAATTCTCTCACATTTCTATAGATTCATTGAAATTAGAAACTATTAAATATTATTTCAAAAATGTGGGGATATGATACCAAATGTAATGAAGTTACTTTTCAGCGTCCCCCAATTAATGAAGACCCAAAAAGTTGAGAGCCATTGCCTAAAATTCCCATGGATCTAGATATAACCAAAATATAATTAATAAAAAATAATTTTAGTTAACTCAAATATTGTATACAAGATGCTCCTCTAAGGAGTTACATGAATTTCTTACACAAGAACTATACATATGATAACTATATGAGAAGAAGTATCTATCTAATCCTCCTTACAAGTTAACTTCAATGTCTTCAAGTAATTTCATCTGTCCATCATATCTCGATATCATCCTATCTAGCATGTACTGAAAATGTCATGAAATAGAAGCACATATCAACACATTGAAATATAATTTGTACGCGGGGTGCATGCAAAAGTGTGCAAGTACGTAATGACATATATCCAATCAATTAATTGCAAATAAGAACTGGCATTATCTTCACATAATCTTATCTTTATGTGATACTCATAGTGGCATTATAATTGAACAAAATATAAATAAGCATCCAACAATTTAGTTGTTCAATCCTTAAGAAACACTCGACAAACACTGAAAAATTAATGCGGGTAGTCTTAAGAGTAACTACATACTTCAACGTAGAACCATGTAAATCGTGTACTCATTAAACATATTATCCAATCAAGCAATCAACTTTAATTTGCATGCATGCAAATCTTAAAGTGTCCACATCACATTAATTAGATTAAACCCTACTAGGCCCTATGCTAGAGTTTAGAGTTGTTCCATGTTTAGGATATGGAATAAGGGTATAAAATCTATTTCCATCTCATGTCAACCATTATGTGAAACCCTAATTACTATATCCAACATATCATTTCATTATGATTACTTCAATTAGTCTAAGTTCACTAAAGTTATCATCTTTAACCTCAAAATCCTATGCTTCATATTCATTGTTATACACATTAGAAACCAATTCTACATCATTATGATCATGAACATGTTAAATCACCATTATGTTCCACAATGTCATATTACATTTCAATTAAGTCTATCTAGCATGATTAATAATCTATACATCAAAAACTAGGATTGTTATACTTTAATCACCACTTTAACACATATCACTGATTATCTAAACTAGAAACCATAATATTAGAAACTTATGAACTTTAAACCCAAATTAGGTCCAGGAATATTTTTTTATCTAAAAAAGTTCAGCTTTATATGTTAATATCATTTAAACAAGTGATGAACATTAAAATGATGAAACTGGAGTTTCTATGCATGCTTTACATTAAAGATTGCATCTTTATGCACTCTTAGAAAAGGAATCATGATAACATTTCAATTATATTTAATTTGCATTCCTCTCTTTTTTTCGATCAAAATGATATACAATTTTACTATATTTGGATATTCCTAATTATTTCTAGGATTTTTTCAAGAATAGAATTATTAGACCAATTAACAACTACCATGTTAGAAATTACTATTTTATCCCCTTTGTGCCATGCGAGCAGACTCTGGCCAATGGCATGCAGCCATCTTGGCCCCGTGCTCCATGCATGCATCCCTTTAAGCCAACAAAATGACCATGGTACCTCGAAGTCCTGTGTGTACATATCGGGGCAGTCAGGTCATTAGACCACCCATCACCACTTTCCTCACGGAAGGGCCATGTACAACCCTATAAGGGTCAACTTGGGCCTGTCCCCCTTCTCTAGGCCACCAAACGACTAGGCTAGGGTCTGGTTACCTTCGCCCATGCCACATGAACTCATAGGAGGGGTTGTCTTCACCGGAGGATGCATGGATGAGAGAGGACATCATAGGTTTCTCTACAGGATGCGGAGCTTAGAACGCATGGTAGAAGGTCCAGGGGTGTACATGATCATCATGGCAGAGATGGTGGAGTGCCTTGGAACTCCCATGGACTCTCCTCTCTATCTAGAGGCCATCACAGTTACTTTCCAGAGTCTGAGATCTACCCAAGATCGATTTCTAGCAGCATTGTTGAGGTAGACCATCACCAAGGATGCATGCCTCCTTCTGATCCAACTAGGATGCTTCCATGGGGACGAGGTCTCTTAGGGGTTTGTGTATCTATAGTCAAGGAGGAACCCTAAGGTTTCCATGAAGAAAGAAAGGGAGGGGGATATAAGACTTCGGTGGACTTGTGCGTGGGTTCTTCATGTATATATACCCTTCTCATAACCTTGTTTCCTTCCTTCCATTCTCCAAAAGTGGCATAACTTATATTTGGAAAGGAATTAACTAAATTCCTCATAAATTCCCTTATACTATAATGTTTAATCTTTTTTCTATAAATCTTGATGTTAGGAGGAGGAAACCTCCGTATCCCATAAAACATGGATTTGGTAACATAGGATACTAAGGAAAACACATAATTATTTGGTACCCACTGGGTAATATGTTCCCTAAATTGATTATAGAAACTCATTACTCTTTTCCCACTCATATCCCTAGAAGTTTTATTGGGATATTTTTTCATATCCCAAAACTTGATTACAACCTTTATTTAAAACAAATACCATTATCTCATGGAGTGCCCCTTTTCTCCCAAACTCCATAATTTTCTTTCTTTTCATTATTATTTTCAAGTATAAAAAGGTTAAATCTGAAATAAAGTTATTTGGTGCCTCAACAGTTATGCTAAACTAGCTAAATAATTACTCTTTTATTTATCTAAAACACCATGCTTATTATTTTCTTTTGGAAACATTCATATTAGCTTATATTTCTATTATTCAACAATTCACAAAGCCATTAATATTTATTTGTACACAAAAATTCTTAATTCTCTATCTTGTTCCCAAAGGTCCTATTTGTAAGCAAATAGTTGCACCCATGCCATAAAGTGGGTAGTGTTACGATTCTATCAATAGTAGAATTGGGAAAACATTCTTCAATTCATGACTTATATTAAATAAATTCTATTTTACGAAAATTGGGGATACTACACAAGCTCATTATGCCTTTCCCAGGTGCAAGGTCAACAACATTTTCTCCATCCTCCCTGCGGGTCATTGCTCACCATAAGAACATTAAGTAAAAAGTTAGTATGTTTGAAATTAGAGATTGAGGAAGAGGGGTTGTCGACTAACGTGATCGATGGGGAAGAAATTCGATAGAGATGGATAATAATAAGGGGAGAAAGACAACTCATCGAGTTGTTATGTCGATGAAGGAAAATGTTGACAACAGGAAGTAGTCAACACGATCTCTTAATAGGGTTTAGAAGAAAAATGGTCGAAAGGGTCATGGAGGAGGTCCAGTTGATGAGGTGAGATTACTTGTCGACGAGGGCTTGAGCTATAAATTTGTTGACTCTCACGTAAATCTATCAACCAAAAAGGTCAATAGGAATCATCCAAAAGTAGATTGATGGGAGAGAGAGAGACAAAAAGTGGCAAAGCTTCACTGTAAACAAAGTGCGGTGAAAATAAATTACCACAGGGTCTTATATTTATAGGCGAGGATCATGAATCAGTGATTTTTTTGGTTAAATGAGTCCTGGATCTGAAGCCATCGAGTACTTTCATGGTCATCTAGGTCTACATCACATGCAACCTGTCCATGATGAAGTGCTATAGCCATCCGAGTTGATCAACTTATCACATGAATGACCTGCTCGTTCTGGCCGGTCGTCTGGGTGCCACCAGCCGATCGGTTGGCTCCTCCAACCGATCGGTTTGCCTGGTCATCGTGCATCTCCTTCTGGCCACCACCTGATCGTCTCTCTCCATGAACTGGTTATCAACCGATCAGTCCAGTCCTTGAACCGATCATCTGGAACGCCAACTGATCGGCTCATGCCTTGAGCTGATCATCTCAGTCGTCGTCAGGTTGTCCACTGTTCATTGACATAACAAAAAATAAAAGATCTATCCTATTTTACATTTGAATTGGGAAACCCCGAGTTACATTCGGGGGGAGCAAAGGTAGGAAAGAAATCTCGAGTTATCTCGAGTTACATTAGGAATAAGGAGGTAGGGAATCAGTGCGCATACCAAGATGCAAGCAACCATATACAACCAAGCACACATATATAGGGTTTATTGGCCATAACCACGCTATACATCCACCAAAAAACTCATTTAAGGGAGATGCGTATTGAGTGCATTCATATTACATATCATATATGTATATTGGGATTTGTGGATTTAGGATTGGACATGCAAAAAGCCAATTTTATTCGCATCATATGCAATAAATAAAGGTTACAAACCAAAATTGATCACATCGATAATCCTAATGTATAGAGCAGTTGACGTGGCTCTGATACCACTGTTGGGTTTTAGGGGAGACAGAGAAGGCAGGGGAAACAAAACAAATTATTCTCCCAAACCCAGAACGAAGGTATCGCGTCAACGTCTATACAGTGGAAAGTATGGTTTGTAGAGACATACCTTTTCCTGAGGCTTGCTCAGCGACGTTACCTCACGGATTGCAAGGTCTTCACCTCTGGTCTTGGACAGTGTCTGTGCAGCTCCTGGTCTCACCAGGACTGTCGAGGTTGACAGCTGTCCTCTGTGCGGAAGAAGTCTCCCGCCTCTAAAGTAGTCCACACAGACCACCTAGAACTCCAATCTCCTTGTCCCACAAAGAATCGGAAGGAGTCACACCCTCCTGTCAGCGTACTAGTCACCAACACACTCTGCTATAACCACTTGCCTTTTTGCAGTTGTCTTTCCCTTACTATGCCTCCCTTATCAGGTAGCACTTGCTCGGGCTCTCTCGGTTACCACAACCAGAGAGAACGACAACTTTGTAGAGCAATTGGTGTTCTGAGTTGTTGTTCCTGAGAAGCCCTCAATACCCCTATATATATAGGAGGGTCATGGGAAAAGGTTCTCTACCCCGGGCAATGCGGGATTAAATTAGGAGTAGAAGGATTCAAGATTTTCCACAAAACAACCAACTGCGTCAGCTGAACCGATTGTTTCAAACATGAAACAGTCGGTTGGGGACCTGAGCCGATCGGTTCACACCTGAACTGATTGGTTGGGACACCTAAGCTGATCAGTTCACTTCTAAGCCTATTGGTTCGTGGTCCTGGTCCAACTCAAATTGACTTTCATATTTGTTTCCAACTAATCAAATATTTATCCTTGTCCAAATCGAATTTGTACTAGTAAAACAAATTGTATTTGCAAAATAGTCTTCTGACTTTCTAAATGATCTCGGTTGGTCACATGAATTGACCAGTTCAACAATTGAGTCGATCATTCTATGACACATGATCCGATCATCTTACTACCTTGATCTGACCGGTTCACCAACCTGAGCCGATCGGTTCATCCCTATGAGTCGATCGGTTGGGGCAGCAGACTGTGCAAATCAGTCAATTGTAGTTTCAATCAATCCGATACTCTAATCAATCGGTCCAACACCTTGAACACTATGATACTGAGCTATCAATTGATTGAGTGTTTCATTGAACTACTAAAATCCTTTCGTAATCAATCTAAACATCGTTTGTGGATTAATTCCTCTTCCAGGTTAAATCCTATGTGTGTGACCCTACAGGTCCATTTCACGTTGGCAGTGAAAGTCCATAACATTTATAACTTCACAAGCAAAGAGCGGTGCCTAGTCACACATCAGTGCTACCCAAGTGAAAAGGAAAGTTGGAGAACAACTTTCAATCATACAATCCATGAATGGTGTTACAGTGAATGTATAATTCCTTTGTCACTGATATCCCGAATGAACTCGAGGCATGGAATATTCATCCTATCAACTTTCATTCACTTTCTTGATCTCAGAGTAGATTGGAGGATATA
This sequence comes from Alisma plantago-aquatica, assembly GCA_963693085.1. Classification (NCBI taxonomy): domain Eukaryota; kingdom Viridiplantae; phylum Streptophyta; class Magnoliopsida; order Alismatales; family Alismataceae; genus Alisma; species Alisma plantago-aquatica. The sequence goes on from OY856411.1 coordinate 1,095,566,825, forward strand.
TGTATGGCATCAATATCACATATTGATTCACACATGCATGCACGCCTATCTCAATCCTACTCATCAAGTGGCCATGGATATCAAACTCCCTTACGAGGGACAAATCCTATATCTATCACTCACCCCTCAAAAGCCCCATGTGTCAAAGCCACCCAATCATCATATTTATAACAACCCATGTTTTAGGACTGCGTTTGATGATGTCAAAGTGTACCCAATGACATGTGTTGAGTGTAGTGATTTTAGGTCAAAGAATCACACTCACCACCATCACTGTGAGAACTGACTGTGACTACCATGTCATGGTTCCATGTGTCAAACTCACAGTGGGTCTGTTCGGTACACTTGTTCTCTAACAAGTACCTATGTATTTGGTTTGATATCTCCATATCGTGACTAATGAGATTATGTCATCAACCAACACCACAATCTAATCTTGTGTGTCATAATTGCCTATCTACCTTCCACAATGACATCCAAATAGGGACGTAATAAGAATGTACACACTCTTAGCATCCGTATGATCTCATCGTTCATGTCCTGAACCTAAAAGCATACATCATTGAGTACTATCATTCTCTAGACATTCAATCTGTTTTATCATTATCTCATATGATTGAACCAGAAAGAATTGTAAGCTTGCCTTTGATGCTTATCAAATCAATCTTAATGTATCCCACCAATCATCCCATGATTGGCTCTTAGGGCTTACATACTAACAGACTCCCACTTGCACTTCGAGCCAATCACTCTTGAATCATATTCTTAGTGATCTTCAAGCATGTCCCGCATGTTACTATGCTCTAGTGCTAACATAGTGAGTTATGGAAACACCTTTCCAAAGTTGGTATTATCTACATGTCTCTCATCTCTTCATTGTATGTCACACGTATGAGATGGAGTTGCCGTAATATGCGATCTAGTATTCCTTTGCTAACCTTTTAGCCACATTGCATGACCAAGCACTACTAACTTGTCATCAATAATCTCTATGAACTCCTAGATCCATATAGTATCCATTGTTGTTCTCTAACACATAGATACTCGACATTTCCTTTTAAAATGACTTTATTGGAAAGTTTCCATTTATCAACAAACATTCACTTTTATATATCCCATATATATTTTGCAATTAATCTTCTGTCCTTTTCGGAAGTTCGCATCAGTGTAATTCTTTACAGTGAACCCTTCCTTATTTCCATAGAACTAGCACTTCTCAATTACTTATCAAGTTCTTATGGTATTCCAATAACTCTTACTAGAACTAGACAGACATCCACTCATCATGTCCCACATATGAGTTATCATAATGATCACATCATATTTTCATGTCCTACATACAAGATGATTGCCTTTTATTCTTGCCATGTCCATACATGCAAGATAATGGGATGATTACATACATGATAGATCCATATCTATTCTTAGTGTTCCCATTCTTCATAAGAATTGGACACTTGTCCTTGGGATACTAACTCCATGTAACATGGACAAGTTTTCTCCCAATGAATTTGTGCACACTGAACCCTTCAATATAGATTTCCAATGTATGCTCTCTCATTTTTGATCAAGAGGTTTTCGAGAACTATCTCTATAGATCTCTATTCCTATCATAGGAAACATCCCTATATTCCCTAAATATAATTTCCACTTTGGATTTCCATTCTAGAGCATTTCCATTTCACATCAACATGTGGATTGAGAATACACTCCCACTAAATCACAAATCTCTCTTTATCTTTGAGATATCAATCAAACCCTTTGACTATATCATCAAAGTGAAGATCCAGCTCTGAGTTGCTTGTACTCAATCAATCACATTGATTAGTCCATTGCAACTTATAGACTTCTTTTGCATTAATGGATTCATAAACCTTATAGGTTGTGTCACATACACATCCTTGTTTTATTCCTCATAGGAATGCGATTTTAGTATGCGTATGCCAAATCTCTTAGTCATTATGTTGCAATTAACAAGCATCATCCTTCTCAAAATGTTATCCATGTGTCTTAATTCTTCAGACTCATTCATACTTATGGATATCATCCCAATGGGTGCTACCATCAAGGTCATACCTTATGGTTCACATGGAAGTTATTTAGGATGTAATGGTCATAAACCATAACTTAAAATCTGGTTCCTCATATTCATCTAGATATTTGACTTATCACATGACCAACTCATCACATAGATAATTGAGGTGCATTTGTCAAGGATATAAGAACTCACAACTCCTTGTGATTCTTAATGTCCTTTATTAGTGTGGGGTATTCTTTATTTAGGAAGAAATAAGTTATTTGATAATCATCCTCTAACTCCTTAGAGTATGACTCCTTGTTGATTTAGACATCACCATGCCTTAATCATGAGTTCACTATGATACATTATCATAATCACTCATAAGGATCTCAAACATTTGGTCCAAGTATTTCATTCATTGATCTCATCAAGAATAAACACTTTACCAAATTCGTACTTGATCTATGATATTCTTGAACACTTCAAGATATTCATATTGGTATTTCTCTAAATGCCGCTTGAAGTATTAGTATTAACTCTAATAGGTATGTAAATACATCTCATGTATTATACCTAATAGGATAATCATTCTCCCACTACCTTAGTGAAGATTGATTAATCATGTCTAAGAGATTCATGTCTCTTACTAGTTCTCTAACCAAAAAGAGTCTAGACTTATCCATCATATGGAATCTAGAAAAGAAATGCTAATTTGATTGTTTGAGTTATCAATAAATTTTAGGTATGACTTTATCTAATGCATACCAAGTACCACAAGATAAGCAAGGCATTGCCACAAAGATTGAAACATCAAATTTATTAATTGCCATCATTGTCATACAATATGCAAAAAATTAAGGTGTTTCTATCCGTTGGCAAATATGAAATAGCAGTTCATAACTCTATTACATGTCTTCAAGGCTGAAAATAAACTGAAGTACTCCTTTCTATGGCGGAAACATTTGCCCCATTTATTGGGTGCTTTACACTTTATATCTTGGTATCATATACCTCAAAAATGTTATAAGTTTATTTCATGACACCTTCAGGTGGAGACGTCTATCGCCTCCTTCTTCTTTAGTTCTTCCAGATAGAGTGGACAATTCCTTTTCCAATGTCCTAGCTTTTGACAATGGTGGCAATTGCCTCTCTGGGTCACACCTCCCTTGGCCTTGAGAGTTGAAGACGACTTGGGTTGTTGGCTAGCATCAGAATCTTTCTTAGCCTTGCCTTTTCCCTTGCACTTGGACTTGCCTTTCTTGTTGTTGATCATCATCACAGACTTAGGCTTTTCCTTCTTTATCTGTGCCTCGGCTGTCCTCAACATGCTCAACAACTCTGTCAACGGCTTGTCGAAGTTGTTCATGTTGTAGTTCATCACAAACTGACTGTAGGATTCTGGAAACGATTGTAGTATCATGTCAGTAGCCAACTCTTGGCTCAGGGGAAATCCTAGTCTTGTTAGGTTCTTTACATACCCAATCATTTTGAGCGTGTGAGGACCAACTGGATCTCCTTCCGTCATGAGACACTTGAACAACACCCTGGAGACATCATATCTCTCTTGCCGTGCTTGATCTTCATACATGTTCTTGAGATGTTGAATCATCTCAATGACACCCATGTTCTCATGTTGTCTCTACAACTCGTGGTTCATGGAGCACAACATCATGCACTTTGCATCAATGGCATCTTCAGAATGCTTCTTATAAGCATCCCTTTCTTCCTTTGGTGCGGTAGGAGCAGGTTCCTCTGGAAATGGAGTATCCAGGACATAGAGCTTTCGCTCTTGAGTGAGAACAATTCTCAATGTCCTAAACCAGTCATGGAAGTTAGTCCCATTCAACTTGTCCTTTTCAAGGACCGATCGCAACGAAAAGTGATTGTTGTTTGTTGTCATTTGTACTACAAAAGGAAATATATGCAATTTAGTTCAAACCTCAATTTTGACTTATTTGATTGATTTGAAAAGTTGATGATATAATTAGGACTTTAAGTAATTATCACTCCCACTATTTTGTTCAAATTGATAGCCGTCACCATCAATTTGGAAGATTGCAATGTAAAATCTTTTATTGGATCCAGATCTGTATTTCATCAAGTCATGAGTCAACTTTGGTTGATCACCCACAATCTTGACTATTTAGGTAGGCCATCATGCCAATTGCATCATATGCAACTCTTGATGAATGAACATGCAAAACACCTTGCCATGAACATTCCGTGCCTCTGGTCTTAGATGATCTAAGAATCACCAGTTAAGTCTAACCCAAAAGCCGACACGGTAAACATGCACCCTGCTTTGGCATAACCTACATGTTTACCCTTCACACTTCCACTAGATAGACGACACACCACGCTTTGGCATAACCTACACTTGGTCGATCACTAATGGAAGGCTTAAAAGACTTAATATTTAGATGAGGGATTTGGTTTTATAGGTACATATACATATCCAATCACCACAGTACATAGTATGTATCATATACATGCTATATCCCACACAAAACATGCAAAATGATAAAAGTGATGATTACGACCATCCTAATGTGATTCCTTGAGCCAAGAGTTATCACGGTCATCTATGTCTACATCACATGCAACCTGTCCATGATGAAGTTCTATAGCCATCCGAGTTGATCAACTTATCACATGAATGACCTGCTCGTTCTGGCCGGTCGTCTAGGTGCCACCAGCCGATCGGTTGGCTCCTCCAACCGATCAGTTTGCTTGGTTGTCATGCATCTCCTTTTGGATGCCACCTGATCATCTCGCTCCATGAACTGGTTATCAACCGATCAGTTTGGTCCTTGAACCGATCGTCTGGAACGCCAACCGATCGATTCATGCCTTGAACTGGTCGTCTCAATCATCGTCATGTTGTCCTCCATTCATTGACATAACAGGAAATAAAAGATCTATCCTATTTTACATTTGAATTGGGAAACCCCGAGTTACATTCGGGGGGAGTAAAGGTAGGAAAGAAATCTCGAGTTATCTCGAGTTACATCAGGAATAAGGAGGTAGGGAATTGGTGCACAGACCGAGATGCAAGCAACCATATACAACCAAGCACACATATATAGGGTTTATTGGCCATAAACACACTATACATCCACCACAAAACTCATTTAAGGGCGACGCGTATCGAGTGCATTCATATTACATATCATATATGTATATTGGGATTAGGGATTTAGGATTGGACATGCAAAAAGCCAATTTTATTCGCATCATATGTAATAAATAAAGGAGACAAACCAAAATCGATCACATCGATAATCCTAATGTATATAGTAGTTGACGTGGCTCTGATACCACTGTTGGGTTTTAGGGGAGACAGAGAAGGCAGCAAAAATAAAAAAAATTATTCTCCCAAACCCAGAACGAAGGAATCACATCAACATCTATAAAGTTGGAAGGATGGTTTGTAGAGACATACCTTGTCCCGAGGCTTTCTTGGCGATGTTACCTCGTTGTTTGCACGGTCTTCACCTCTGGTCTTGGACGGTGTCTGTGCAGCTCCTGGTCTAATTGGGACTGTCGGGATTGACAACTGTCCTCCGAGCGGAAGAAGTCTCCCACCTCTGAAGTAGTCCACACAGACCACCTAGAACTCCGATCTCCTTGTCCCATAAGGAATTGGAAGGAGTCGCACCCTCCTGTCAGCATACTAATCCCTGACACAGTCTCCTGCAACCAGTTGCCTTTCAGTAGTTTTCTTTCCCTTGTTGTGCCTCCCTTATTGGGTAGCACTTGCTCGGGCTCTCTCGGTTACCAAAACCAGAGAGAACGACAACTTTGTAGAGCAACTGGTGTTCTGAATTTTACTTTGAGAAGCCCCCAATACCCCTATATATAGGAGGGTCATGGGATAGGGTTTTCTACCCCGGGCAATGTGGGATTAAAGTAGGAGTAGAAGGATTCGAGATTTTCCACAAAACAACCAACTGTGTCAGCTGAACTGGTCGTTTCAAACATGGTTGGGGACCTGAGCTAATCGGTTCACACCTGAACTGATCGGTTGGGACACCTGAGTCAATCGGTTCACTTCTAAGCCGATCGGTTTATGGTCTTGGTCAACCTCAAATTGACTTTCATATTTGTTTCCAACTAATCAAATATTAATCCTGGTCCAAAATGAATTTGTACAAGTGAAACAAATTGTATTTGCAAAATAGTCTTTTGACTTTCCAAACGATCTCGGTTGGTCACATGAATCGACTGGTTCAACAATTGAGCCGATCGTTCTATGATACATGAGCCGATCGTCGTACTACCTTGAGCTGACCGGTTCACCAACCTGAGTTGATCGGTTCATCCCTATGAGCCGATCGGTTGGGGCAGCAGACTGTGTAAATCAGTCAATTGCAGCTTCAATCAATCTGATACTCTAATCAATCGGTCCAACACGTTGAACACTATGATACTGAGCTATCAATTGATTGAGTGTTTAATTGAACTACTAAACTCCTTTAGTAATCAATCTAAACATCATTTGTGGATAAATTCCTCTTCCAAGTTAAATACTATGTGTGTGACCCTACAGGTCCATTTCACATTGGCAGTGAAAGTCCATAACATTTATAACTTCATAACCAAAGAGTGGTTCCTAGTCACACATCAGTGCTAACCAAGTGAAAAGGAAAGTTGGAGAACAACTTTCAATCCTACAATCCGTGAATGGTGTTACAGTGAATGTATAATTCCTTTGTCACTGATATCCTAAATGAACTTGAGGCATGGAACAGTCATCCTGTCAACGTTCATTCACTTTCTTGATCTTAGAGTAGATTGGAGGAGATATGTATGACATCAATATCACATATTGATTCACACATGCATGCACACCTATCTCAATCCTACTCATAAAGTGGCCATGGATATCAAACTCCCTCAGTAGGAACAAATCCCATATCTATCACTCACCCCTCAAAAGCCCCATGTGTCAAAGCCACCCAATCATCACCTTTATAACAACCCATGTTTCAGGACTGCGTTTGATGATGTCAAAGTGTACCCAATGACATGTGTTGCGTAATGACCCTGACCTGGGTTATGAGGTAACCCTTATTTTTGGCTAATTAATTTGATTAGAACTTTAATATAATCCTCTAAGGTGCTTTGTTATCATGTGACACACTCATGTTTCAAGTTTGGTCCAGATTGAATGTTGTTTGAGCAATTTTCCTTTGTTTTGGACCAAAGTACAATTTACCCAAATTGAGGGGCTATAATGCAAAATGTCACATGTTGAACATGACTCATGTGTTTTAGCATCATAATAGAGAGAATAATGCTAAGTGGTGGCTTGTGGAAAGCCTAAATTCCAAGTTTGAACTTGTTTGAATAATGCTGGTACCTTATGCATGAATTTTGGTACAAATTGTAATTTACCCAAAATGTGGGGTTGATATGAAAATTACCACCTCTAGAGTGTACGTACTTCCTCTATGTATCATTTAGAGGAGAGATAATGAATGATACACCATGTTTGATTCCAATATGAATGATGGTAATCTTGGTGATGAAATGACCAAAAAAAAGGGTTGAATTTGGAAGCTTAACTTGAGTTGTATCAAGTTGAAAAGCTTATATATGAGTGCCTATTGGCCATGGAGCCCAAGGAGGTGTCCCATATCATTTTGGGAACTTTTGGCAAAGTCCATATCGTGCAAAGCACCTCAAGGAGGTGAGGTGTGACGGCCAAAAAGTTTCCTTAGAAAAAGTGTACTGGCTTGCCTTGAAATAGTGATTAAACCTAGATGATTTATCCAAATGGATAATCAATGGAAGAATTTGCATATTTAGATGATACTCAACCTTTTTTCATGTCAAGATAAATGTTGATGCATTCATGGACACATGTCAGCCATGCATGACACGTGGCACCTACTAGCTCAAAATGTTGACACCTCAGTTTTGCCTTTCTTCATGATCAACAGGTATATATATCCCTAGTTTTACCACTTGGTGCAATTTTGCGACCCTTACCACCCTCCTACCCTAATGTATCGTGCATAGATATCCCATATCGTGAAGGGATGCTTTGGTATCATGCATGGGCCTTGGGATATCGCCCATGGCAAGAGCATATCGCCCAAGTAGGTGATATCGGCCATATAGGGTGATATCGTACATAGAGTGAAGTGTTTTGACTCCAAGTGAGTGCCATATCGTGCAAGTGAGTATCATATCGTGCAAGAGGGGTGGAATGTCGTGCAAGATCACAAGGGTATCATTCATAGGCCTTGGGTATCGGTCATAGCAGGTATATAGGCCATGCCATGTTGATATTGCCCATAACAAGTTGATATCGGCCAATTGAAGAGATTTTGGCCACAAGTGAGGGGGTATCGGAAACAATAAAAGTTGTGTCGTCCAAGAGGAATTCCATATCACCCAAGAGTGGTAGGGTGTCGGCCAAGGAGCTAAGGAACTCAAAACTTAACCCTAAGGTAAGCTATAGTTGTCTTCAAGCTTGAATTGAAGCATGGAATTAGGGTTATGATCTACCTTTCTTTTCTTCTTCACCAATTGCTTATCCATGGTGATTCCTTGTATATGAAGGAGTTGTGAACGAGCCTTGGACCTTTGATAAAGTCATCTTCAACCTTAGGAACATGGAGCTTTGTATTTGAAGCTTTGAAGTGGTTCTTAAAGCGGGTTTTATAACTTGAACTCAACCATGTTATTATTCTTCACCTAAATTATTATAATTAGTGAAATACTTTTAATACTGAAATTTCCTGAAATAGTTGATGAAATTATGAGATCTAGTAGTTGCTTATACCTGTTACCATGAATTATATCAGTTAGAACAAAGGTCAAGAGCTTGAAGAAGATGATGTCACTTTGTAAAAGTGATATCGGGTTCAAGTATAAATACAAGTAGTTATAACCCGATATGGGTATGACTTGCCCGATATGTCTTGCACAAAATGTTGCACAAGACGTTGCACGAGATGCTTGCACAAGATTCTTGCATGATAGGGAGTCTATAATAGACTTCATGCACGATACAAGGTTAATTATATACTTGTAAGATGACAAGAAACCCTAATTTTGGTAACCCGATATAAGTGAAGAGTAACAAGTGCCATTGCATGATATGATCATATGATACATCATTGATACTTAGTATCATGAGGCCTACATGACCTTGTATGACATGGTTGCACGACAGGGTTGCACGATACGCAACCCAAAACAATATGGTAACCCTAACCCATCATGGCTAACCCTAGATGGTGACTAGCCTGATAGGGTGATTGAATGTACTTCTAGCCCGACATGGTGATGGGTTGATACCTCATAAGTATAATGGGAGACACATACATATATCTTGTGCTCGATATGAGGTCAAGAAGGTACCTCATGCCCGATATGGAGACAAGTGCAAATCCTAGCCCGATATGGTGAGTGTCTATACACCTACAACCTGATATGGTGAACATATGCACATGATTTAACCCTATACACCTTGTAAAGGTAAGGGAAAGACACTCTTAGAGTGATGAGTGTAACACCAAGTAATGGTGTGGATAATACTTTGATAGGTGAAACACCTAGAGTGGTTGATAATGGTTAATCCTATATCAATAATGCCTTAACCCGAGATGAGTTCATATCATTAATGATGGTTGAATAATTCAATTGTGTGACTTATGATCAATAAGAGATTTTGTCTTACGTGCCTCAAGGTTTTATGTTGCTCATGTATATTTTGGTAAAGCAACTGTTATATGTTATTCTCGAGATGAGATGTACCAGATATGTACAATGTGAATAATGATGTATATAAGGTTTTGGACCTTTTAGTAAGAGATTTCCTTGGAATGGATCTCTTTGAAAAATGGTTTTGAATTTTTAGTGATTTTTGTTAATCTGTTTTTTATGTTTAATTCCGCTTAATTAGTAACGATTTGATTGTCGGTCGTTATAGTTTTGGTATCAGAGCTTAAGGTTCGTTGAGTCTACAGAGACATAGGACTAAGGTTTTGAGTCTGTGTTAGTGTCCTCCAGTATACCCTATAATGACTTCTGCTTGTGCAGCAGAAAGGGTGAAGTTTATAAATGACTAGGGAACACGAGGAATACATTGTTGAGGGAAATGTTGTTGCACCAGGAAAGGGTGCAAGGGATCGGGCAAGAGAAGAATGAATGTCTGAGAATTCCCATCATGATATGATCAGGATAGAGAATCCTATTCTCTTACTCTTGTTGGGCAGGTTAGGATAACAGTGATGCATATAGTAGACTGGATAATAGCATTGCAACCTAGGTTACCAGTCCTTGATGCAAAAACTTTGGGCTTTGAAAGGGTTCCTGAACAACATAGTCATGTTGGAACAGTGGAAAATGTGGGAAAGATTAACATATGGCAAGAAAGTAGACTCTGCCATAAGTTTAGACAGATAGTATATCTATGATGGTAATGCCCAAGATGGGGCAATAAGTTGAGAAATAAGGAAAGGTCTCTACAATTTTAGAGACATGTGCCTAGTTGTTCTAAAAAGACAAAGTTTTCAGTGCCATCAGTGCAATAAATGCCTAGTGTACTGGGGCAATAGCCAGTAAGTAAAGGCAAAGGTCCTAACTTTCCACCTGTAGAACACATGGCTTAGCTTATACATCGGTAATGAGACTGTTAAACCATGGTATGAGAACAAGACATGTTATGGATATGGAAATGTTGAGCATACTAAACTCTTTTCTTTGAAAAGAAGGGAGGAAATGACTCAACAACCGAGGAAGGCTCGGTAGGTTTCATAAAAGTCACAGTCCAATAGTGTAAAAAGGCAAGAACAACAACATGAAACAGCTAGACCCTATGTGTTGAGTCAACCTGAAGCAGTGGGTGACCGCGAGGGGTAATAGTCATATAGAGATTTCATTTTGATATGCTTTATTTTGATGTTACCTGCTAATCCTAAAAAGGATTGTTGTTATGGACTTCCCTATTGATTCTCCTTTGGGGACATACGGAAGAAATGATGAGAAGTAGAATTTATATTATGTTCAGTATTCTTTTAAATGCTCTATAATTGCTCTTATCTATGTGAAAGAGGATGAGATGTAGAAGTGATGCCTGGAGAAAGTCTAGGAATGTTAAATCATGTGTTGATGATGATACAAAAAGTAAGGAATATGATAGTACATAAAGTGCATACTACCTAATCTCAGTACTTGTATACCCTGACCAGGTATACAATTATTGGAGATAGGGCAAGTATGGAACTCTTAGATTGTCATGTTTCTGATTACTCTGATCAAGTAGTCTTTCTGAGACAATCTAGTGCCTATAACTAAGCTGGAAATATGGTATGGACATGTATATCACATCCTAAGTGCAATAAAATGGAATCTGAGATTATCTCAGATCAATATGTATGTATGAGGAAATGAAAAGTTTAATCCTCATAATAAGAGAATGACAACAAGGGAGATGATCCATGTTAGATAAATCATGTGTGAATAGTAAAGATCTTTTCCCATGATGTGTAAATGGGAAATGTAATAAAATCACAAAATGCTCATAAACATGTTAGACAATAACAAAGAAAAGAATAATGATATGTAATCATCCTTATAATTCCTATGATGATGGCATGGAACATAGGATGAAACATGAGTAAATGACTCATGAATAGTTGAAATTGCATGCAATAATCAAAAGAGATGCTAACCTCTTCTCTTTGATAAACAACCCTAGATGATGATGGGGTGATAAAAGGAATATGTTCCTTAGTGTTATTTCTTTTTAGGGACATGGAAATCAATTGGGTCTTATGACACTTGATTTGCATAAGTTAAAAATGTTCAATTGATGGATACTTAGAAAAAGTATCAGTTTGTCTTGGACTTTGGTCCCAAGATAAAGATATGTGTAACAAGTAATGTCCTAAGATGAAAGAAAGATGAGGATGTAATGAGTTTTTGACACATGTGATAGATATCAAAGTAAGGAATCCTGGTATCTAAGAAGTGTCAGGTGGTATGAGAAAGTGAAAACATAAACTCCTAATCAGATGATTTATGCTGGTTGCCTGGGATGGCCAATTGTGAAATCAATCTAGTTACATGAAATAGTATGGACATCATATGTTAGGGGTTTATGCTCTGCATAAACATAACATTGATGAGAATGATTTACTTGAAGGAATAATTGTAAAAATATTACAATAAAAGTTTGTCAAATGAGATTAACAAACAACCTCTATCTGAGTGAGAAAAGTGTTACCTGACCCAGAATTAACTACACAGTCAATAATGAAAAGATAGTGAAGCATGTATCCTACGTCTTTGATTCCATGGGATTTTTGTGTAAAAGAAATTTGTATTGATCAAAGTTCTATGGTGTCTCGATAACAATGAGATGTTATGTGGAGACTTGATGATATAACGAATGAATAATATCTGTCTCCTTTTGTGTGAGATTTTGGGGACAAAATCCTTGTTAGCGGTTTATAACTTGTAACGACCCTGACCTGGGTTATGAGGTAACCTTATTTGTTTTGGCTAATTCAGTTTATTAGAACTTTAATATAATCCTCTAAGGTGCTTTGTTATCATGTGACACACTCATGTTTCAAGTTTGGTCCCGATTGAATGTTGTTTGAGCAATTTTCCTTTGTTTTGGACCAAAGTGCAATTTACCCAAATTGAGGGGCTATAATGCAAAATGTCACATTTTGAACATGCCTCATGTGTTTTAGCATCATAGTAGAGAAAATAATGCTTAGTGGTGGCTTGTGGAAAGCCTAAATTCCAAGTTTGAACTTGTTTGAATAATGCTGGTACCTTATGCACGAATTTTGGTACAAATTGTAATTTACCTAAAATGTAGGGTCGATATGCAAATTAGCACCTCTAGAGTGTACCTAATTCCTCTATGTATAATTTAGAGGAGAGATAATGAATGATACACCATGTTTGATTCCAATATGAATGATGGTAATCTTGGTGATGAAATGACAAAAAAAGGGTTGAATTTGGAAGCTTAACTTGAGTTGTATCAAGTTGAAAAGCTTATATATGAGTGCCTATCGGCCATGGAGACCAAGTAGGTGTCTCATATCGTTTTTTGAACACTTGTAAAAGTCCATATCGTTCAAATCACCTCAAGGAGGTGAGGTGTGACAGACAACAAGTTTCCTTAGAAAAAGTGTATCTGCTTGACTTAAAATAGTGATTAAACTTAGATGACTTATCCAAATGGATAAGCAATGGAAGAATTTGCATCTTTATATGATACTCAACCTTTTTGCATGTCAAGATAAATGTTGATGCATGCATGGAAACGTGTCACCCATTCATGACACATGGCACCTACTAGCTCAAAATGTTGACACCTCATTTTTGCCTTTCTTCATGATCAACAAGTATATATACCCCTAGTTTCACCCCTTGGTGAAATTTTGTGACCCTTACCACCCTCCTACCCTAAGGTATCATGATTAGAGCTCCTATATCGTGAAGGGATGCTTTTGTATCATTCATGGGCCTTGGGATATCACCCATGGCAAGAGCATATCGCCCAAGTAGGTGATATCGGCCATATAGGGTGATATCGGCCATAGAGTGAAGTGTGTTGACTCCAAGTGAGTGCCATATCGTGCAAGTGAGTATCATATCGTGCAAGAGGGGTGGCATGTCGTGCAAGAGCACAAGGGTATCGTTCATAGGCCTTGGGTATCGGCCATAGCAGGTATATCGGCCACGACATGTTGCTATTGCCCATAGCAAGTTGATATCGGCCAATTGAAGAGATTTTGGCCACAAGTGAGGGGGTATCGACCACAAGCAAAGTTGTGTCGGCCAAGAGGAAGTCCATATTGCCAAAGAGTGGTAGGGTGTCAGCCAAGGAGCTAAGGAACTCAAAACGTAACCCTAAGGTAAGCTATAGTTGTCTTCAAGCTTGAATTGAAGCATGGAATTAGGGTTATGATCTACCTTTCTTTTCTTCTTCACCAATTGCTTATCCATGGTGATTCCTTGTATATGAAGGAGTTTTGAACGAGCCTTGGACCTTTGATAAAGTCATCTTCAACCTTAGGAACATGGATATTTGGATCTTGAAGCTTTGATGTGGTTCTTAAGGCGGGTTTTATAACTTGAACTCAACCATGTTATTATTCTTCACCTAAATTGTTATAATTAGTGAAATACTTTTAATACTGAAATTTCCTGAAATAGTTGATGAAATTATGAGATCTAGTCATTGCTTATACCTGTTACCATGAATTATACCAGTTAGAAAAAAGGTCTAGAGCTTGAAGAAGATGGTGTCACTTTGTAAAAGTGATATCGGGTTCAAGTATAAATACAAGTAGTTATAACCCGATATGGGTATGACTTGCCCGATATGTCTTGCAAAAAATGTTGCACAAAATGTTGCACAATATGTTGCACGAGATTCTTGCACAAGATGCTTGCATGATAGGGAGTCTAGAATAGACTTCATGCACGATAGAAGGTTAATTATATACTTGTAAGATGACAAGAAACCCTAATTTGGGTAACCCGATATAAGTGAAGAGTAACAAGTGCTATTGCATGATATGATCATATAATACATCATTGATACTTAGTATCATGAGGCCTACATGACCTTGTATTACATGGTTGCACGATAGGGTTGCACGATACACAACCCTAAACAATATGGTAACCCTAACCCATCATGGCTAACCCTAGATGGTGACTAGCCTGATAGGGTGATTGAATGTACTTCTAACCCGACATGGTGATGGGTTGATACCTCATAAGTATCATGGGTGACACATACATATATCTTGTGCTCTATATGAGGTCAAGAAGGTACCTCATGTCCGATATGGAGAAAAGTGCAAATCCTAGCCCGATATGGTGAGTGTCTATACACCTACAACCCGATATGGTGAACATATGCACATGATTTAACCCTATACACCTTGTAAAGGTAAGGGAAAGACACTCTTAGGAGTGATGAGTGTAACACCAAGTAATGGTGTGGATAATACCTTGATAGGTGAAACACCTAGAGTGGTTGATAATGGTTAATCCTATATAAATAATGCCTTAACCCGAGATGAGTTCATATCATTAATGATGGTTGAATAATTCAATTGTGTGACTTATGATCAATAAGAGATTTTGGCTTACACGCCTCGAGGTTTTATGTTGCTCATGAATAGTTTGGTAAAGCAACTGTTATATGTTATTCTCGAGATGAGATGTACCAGATATGTACAATGTGAATAATGATGTATATAAGGTTTTGGACCTTTCAGTAAGAGTTTTCCTTGGAATGGATCTCTTTGAAAAATGGTTTTAATTTTTAGTGATTTTTGTTAATCTGCTGTTTATGTTTAATTCCGCTTAATTAGTAACGATTTGATTATCGGTCATTACAGTTTTGGTATCAGAGCTTAAGGTTTGTTGAGTCTACAGAGACATAGGACTAAGGTGTTGAGTCTATGTTAGTGTCCTCCAGTATACCCTATAATGACTTCTGCTTGTGCAGCAGAAAGGGTGAAGTTTATAAATGACTGGGGAACATGAGGAATACATTGTTGAGGGCAATGTTGTTGCACAAGGAAAGGGTGCAAGGGATCAGGCAAGAGAAGAATGAATGCCTGAGCATTCCCATCATGATACGATCAGGATAGAGAATCCTATGCTTATGCTCTTGTTGGGCTGGTTAGGATAACAATGATGCATATAGTAGACTAGATAATAGCATTATAACCTAGGTTACCAGTCCTTGATGCAGAAACTTTGGGCTTTGAAAGGGTTCCTGAACGACATAGTCATGTTGGAACAGTGGAAAATGTGGGAAAGATTAACATATGGAAAGAAAGTAGACTCTGCCATAAGTTTAGATAGATAGTATATCTGTGATGGTAATGCCCAAGATGGGGTAATAAGTTGAGAAATAAGGAAAGGTCTCTACAATTTTAGAGACATGTGCCTAGTTGTTCTAAAAAGACAAAGTTTTCGGTGCCATCAGTGCAATAAATGCCTAGTGTACTGGGGCAGGAGCCACTAAGTAAAGGCAAAGGTCCTAACATTCCACCTGTAAGAACTCATGGCTTAGCTTATACATCGATAATGAGACTGATAAGACCATGGTATGATAACAAGACATGTTATGGATATGGACATGTTGAGCATACTAAACTCTTTTCTTTGAAAAGAAGGGAGGAAATGACTCAACAACCGAGGAAGGCTCGGTAGGGTTCATAAAAGTAACAGTCCAATAGTGTAAAAAGGCAAGAACAACAACATGAAACAGCTAGACCCTATGTGTTGAGTCAACCTGAAGCGGTGGGTGACCGCGAGGGGTAATAGTCATATAGAGCTTTCATTTTGATATGCTTTATTTTGATGTTACCTGCTAATCCTAAAAAGGATTGTTGTTATGGACTTCCCTATTGATTGTCCTTTGGGGACATAGGGAAGAAATGATGAGAAGTAGAATTTATATTTTGTTCAGTATTCTTTTAAATGTTGTATAATTGCTCTTATCTATGTGAAAGAGGATGAGATGTAGAAGTGATGCCTGGAGAAAGTCTAGGAATGTTAAATCATGTGTTGATGATGATACAAAAAGTAAGGAATATGATAGTACATAAAGTGCATACTACCTAATCTCAATACTTGTATACCCTGGCCAGGTATACAATTATTGGAGATAGGGCAAGTATGAAACTCTTAGATTGTCATGTTTCTGATTACTCTGATCAAGTAGTCATTCTGAGACAATCTAGTGAGTATAACTAAGCTGGAAATATGGTATGGACATGTATATCACATCCCAAGTACAATAAAGTGGAATCTGAGATGATCTCAGATCAATATGTATGTATGAGGAAATGAAAAGTATAATCCTCATAATAAGAGAATGACAACAAGGGAGATGATCCATGTTAGATAAATCATGTGTGAATAGTAAAGATCTTTTCCCATGATGTAGAAATGGGAAATGTAATAAAATCACAAAATGCTCATAAACATGTTAGACAATAAAAAAGAAAGGAATAATGATATGTAATCATCCTTATCATTCCTATGATGATGGCATGGAACCTAGGATGAAACATGAGTAAATGACTCATGAATAGTTGAAAGTTCATGCAATAATCAAAAGAGATGCTAACCTCTTCTCTTTGATAAACAACCCTGGATGATGATGGGGTGATAAAAGGAATATGTTCCTTAGTGTTCTTTCTTTTTAGGGACATGGAAATCAAGTGGGTCTTATGATGCTTGATGTGTATAAGTTAAAAATGTTCAATTAATGGATTCTTAGAAAAAGTATCAGTTTGTCTTGGACTTTGGTCCCAAGATAAAGATATGTGTAACAAGTAATGTCCCAAGCTGAAAGAAAGATGAGGATGTAATGAGTTTTTGACACATGTGATAGATATCAAAGTAAGGACTCCTGGTATCTAAGAAGTGTCAGGTGGTATGAGAAAGTGAAAACATAAACTCCTAATCAGATGATTTATGTTGGTTTCCTGGGATGGCCAAATGTGAAATCAGTCTAGTTACATGAAATAGTATGGACATCATATGTTAGGGGTTTATGCTCTGCATAAACATAACATTGATGAGAATGATTTACTTGAAGGAATAATTGTAAAAATATTACAATAAAAGTTTGTCAAATGAGATTAACAAACAACCTCTATCTGAGTGAGAAAAGTGTTTCCTGACCCAAAATTAACTACACAGTCGATAATGAAATGACAGTGAATCATGTATCCTATGTGTTTGATTCCATGGGATTTTTGTGTAAAAGAACTTTGTATTGATCAACGTTCTATGGTGTCTCCATAACAATGAGATGCTATGTGGAGACTTGATGATATAATGAATGAATAATATCTGTCTCCTTTTATCTGAGATTTCGGGGACGAAATCCTTGTTAGGGGTTTATAACTTGTAACGACCCTGACCTGGGTTATGAGGTAACCCTATTTGTTTTGGCTAATTAAGTTGATTAGAACTTTAATATAATCCTCTAAGGTGCTTTGTTATCATGTGACACACTCGTGTTTCAAGTTTGGTCCCGATTGAATGTTGTTTGAGCAATTTTCCTTTGTTTTGGACCAAAGTGCAATTTACCCAAATTGAGGGGCTATAATGCAAAATGACACATGTTGAACATGACTCATGTGTTTTAGAATTATAATATAGAGAATAATGCTAAGTGGTGTCTTGTGGAAACCCTAAATTCCAAGTTTGAACTTGTTTGAATAATGTTGGTACCTTATGCACGAAGTTTGGTACAAATTGTAATTTACCCAAAATGTGGGGTTGATATGCAAATTACCACCTCTAGAGTGTACCTAATTCCTCTATGTATCATTTATAGAATAGAGAATGAATGATACACCATGTTTGATTCCAATATGAATGATGGTAATCTTGGTGATGAAATGACCAAAAAAAGGGTTGAATTTGGAAGCTTAACTTGAGTTGTATCAAGTTGAAAAGCTTATATATGAGTGCCTATCGGCCATGGAGCCTAAGGAGGTGTCCCATATCGTTTCATGAACTCTTGGAAATGTCCATATCATGCAAAGAACCTCAAGTAGGTGAGGTGTGACGGCCAACAAGTTTCCTTAGAAAAAGTGTATTGGCTTGACTTAAAATAGTGATTAAACCTAGATGACTTATCCAAATGGATAAGCAATGGACGAATTTGCATCTCTAGATGATCCTCACCCTTTTTGCATGTCAAGATAAATGTTGATGCATGCATGGACACGTGTCACCCATGCATGACACGTGGCACCTACTAGATCAAAATGTTGACACCTCATTTTTGCCTTTCTTCATGATCAACAAGTATACCCCTAGTTTCACCCATTGGTAAAATTTTGCGACCCTTACCACCCTCCTACCCTAAGGTATCATGCATAGAGCTCCCATATCGTGAAGGGATGCTTTTTTATCGTGCATGGTCCTTGGGATATCGCCCATGGCAAGAGCATATCGCCCAAGTAGGTGATATCGGCCATATAGGGTGATATCGGCCATAAAGTGAAGTGTTTTGACTCCAAGTGAGTGCCATATCATGCAAGTGAGTATCATATCATGCAAGAGGGGTGGCATGTCGTGCAAGAGCACAAGGGTATCGTTCATAGGCCTTGGGTATCAGCCATAGCAGGTATATCGGCCATGCCATGTTGATATTGCCCATAGCAAGTTGATATCGGCCAATTGAAGAGATTTTGGCCACAAGTGAGGGGGTATCGGCCACAAGCAAAGTTGTGTCGGCCAATAGGAAGTCCATATCACCAAAGAGTGGTAGGGTGTCGGCCAAGGAGCTAAGGAACTCAAAACGTAACCCTAAGGTAAGCTATAGTTGTCTTCAAGCTTGAATTGAAGCATGGAATTAGGGTTATGATCTACCTTTCTTTTCTTCTTCACCAATTGCTTATCCATGGTGATTCCTTGTATATGAAGGAGTTGTGAACGAGCTTTGGACCTTTGATAAAGTCATTTTCAACCTTAGGAACATGGATCTTTGTATTTGAAGCTTTGAAGCGGTTCTTAAGGCGGGTTTTATAACTTGAGCTCAACCATGTTATTATTCTTCACCTAAATTGTTATAATTAGTGAAATACTTTTAATACTGAAATTTCCTGAAATAGTTGATGAAATTATGAGATCTAGTAGTTTCTTATACCTGTTACCATGAATTATATCAGTTAGAACAAAGTTCTAGAGCTTGAAGAAGATGGTGTCACTTTGTAAAAGTGATATCTGGTTCAAGTATAAATACAAGTAGTTATAACCCGATATGGGTATGACATGCCCGATATGTCTTGCACAAAATGTTGCACAAAATGTTGCACAAGATGTTGCAAGAGATGCTTTCACAAGATGCTTGCATGATAGGGAGTCTAGAATAGACTTCATGCACGATACAAGGTTAATTATATACTTGTAAGATGACAAGAAACCCTAATTTGGGTAACACGATATAAGTGAAGAGTAACAAGTGCTATTGCATGATATGATCATATGATACATCATTGATACTTAGTATCATGAGGCCTACATGACCTTGTATGACATGGTTGCACGACAGGGTTGCACGATACACAACCCTAAACAATATGGTAACCCTAACCCATCATGGCTAACCCTAGATGGTGACTAGCCCGATAGGGTGATTGAATGTACTTCTAGCCCGACATGGTGATGGGTTGATACCTCATAAGTATCATGGGCGACACATACATATATCTTGTGCTCGATATGAGGTCAAGAAGGTACCTCATGCCCGATATGGATACAAGTGCAAATCTTAGCCTAATATGGTGAGTGTCTATACACCTAGAACCCGATATGGTGAACATATGCACATGATTTAACCCTATACACCTTGTAAAGGTAAGGGCAAGACACTCTTAGGAGTGATGCATGTAACACCAAGTAATGGTGTGGATAATACCTTGATAGGTGAAACACCTAGAGTGGTTGATAATGGTTAATCCTATATCAATAATGCCTTAACCCGAGATGAGTTCATATCATTAATGATGGTTGAATAATTCAATTGTGTGACTTATGACCAATACATTACATGATAAATGTGATGAGCTAGTGCATAAAGTATTAGGATGGTACATACCCTAATACAAGATAAGTTGATGAACTTAAGTATGTTAAAAGTGATGAGGGAAGTGATACATCAAGACATGATAGATATCACATCCAACACTTCAAGGTTGATGTACCTTGATGCACCTTAAATCCAATATACTTGGATGAGTAACACATGAAGTGTGTTATGGAAATTGTTACATTGAGATGGAATGTGATTAATGCACTTTGATAAGTGTGGGCTAACATACCTTGAGAAAGGATTAAGCCAAAACAATAAAGTATGATGTAATCAATATCCTAGAGAGGATGAGAGAGAAACTCGTACCTTGTGTTGGTAATCATTTAATGATAAATGTTGAGAATAAATAAGTATGATTGGATACTTATGATATCAATGTATGCTCCTAGATGTGTGTAGCAATGAATTAGGGTTTGGATCAATAAAATAAACATGAAACCCTAATCAATCATAAAAGGGGAAACCCAAATCCCAATTATGGGATGGTTGCAATTCTCCTATTGCATAAGCCTTGTAAGGCATGTTAAATACTTACATAATAAGTATCATGTGTATAAGTTGTTGCCTAGTGAGAGGTGAAAAGATGTGAATGGCCTTGTGAGCCATGTGTATAAGTTGTTGCCTAGTGAGAGGTGACAAGATGTGAATGGCCTTGTGAACCATGTGTATAAGTTGTTGCCTAGTGAGAGGTGACAAGATGTGAATGGCCTTGTGAGCCATGTGTATAAGTTGTTTCCTAGTGAGAGGTGACAAGATGTGAATGGCCTTGTGAGCCATGTGTATAAGTTGTTACCTAGTGAGAGGTGACAAGATGTGAATGGCCTTGTGAGCCATGTGTATAAGTTGTTGCCTAGTGAGAGGTGACAAGATGTGAATGGCCTTGTGAGACATGTGTATAAGTTGTTGCCTAGTGAGAGGTGACAAGATGTGAATGACCTTGTGAGCCATGAGAATACTTGTACAACAAGTGAAATGAATATATTGGTCTAAGGACCTAGAGGTAATGATTACCTGTTAGAGAGGTAACAATGTCATGTGATGATCTAAGGGTTTGAATACCCAGATCCAGTAATCATGATAATGATGATGTGAAGGGATGAGAAATTCCCAGTAATACGATAAGGGACTGAGATCCCAAGTATCATGTGTTTTAAAGTTTTAAAAAGTACTTGATGGAAGTATTACATGTTTCTTTGTAGCATTCGTCATAATAATTCTTGTTTTGAAAACTTGACTGATGCTAAAAGAATATGGTAATGGATTTAATTAATCAAGTGAAAACTTATCATGTAGAGCCCTGACCATAGATCCATCATCGTTAGTAATTTGGTGATGGTGAAACGGGTGCTCCGCGGCAAAACCCAGAACGCATATTTTTGAATATGTGGGGGTAATTGGGCAAATATATCCTTATGCCCCATAGGATTGGCTACGGGCCATACCCTATGTACGGGATTGGTTTCAGACCATACCCCGATAAGAGTATGGCTACGGGCCATGACTCCTCAATATAATACCAGGCATTGGCTACGGGCCATATCCCCGAAGAGAGAATATGCTACGGGCTATAACTCTATAGTGAAGTTCCAGTATACTCCTGGATTAGCTATTTTAGTAGTGACACGAGATGTCCTACAGTTTGTACCCACACTGACTGGGGAGGATGAGGTCATGGAGTCTGGCTCTTCCATTGACCTATGTATGGTACTAATTTCTACTTCGCAGTGGTCGGTTGCAGTATGAGCAGTATACCTCATCTCCTTAGGGCATAAGTGTGATTTTAAAATGTAATCATCCGCCTAGCATGTTTGCTTAAATACGGAAATCATTTGGCTGATGTTACATTTCTTTTATGCATCCTTAATGGATAGATGTGATTTATGTTTCTTTATATTCCTTGCAAAGCAGATAGTTGATTATTAATTCTACCATGGGTAGATGCAATGTTCTCCTTAAGAAAGGAGATTACTTCATTCTATTTATACGGTAATTAATTCTTCCTGTTAATATAATGAGAACCTCTTCTCAGTTTATAAATGCTTAATCTGTGATAATAATATGGTCGGCGGAGAGTTATATCTCTCGCTGGGACAATTACAATTGTCTCACCCCCGTGGGACCCAAATTTTTTAGGTGGATGTGCACGGGGAGGTGAAGAGCTTTCTTTAGAGGAAGAACAACAACTGAGGCAGCAATGACAGCTCAGGTTGAGTGTACTGTCTGTCATGTCTTATAGATATGAGTCCTATGTGTTGTCTCTGTACTCTCAGGTCCTTGGAGTTGGTTCGTACTGGTTTTATGATCAATAAGAGATTTTGGCTTACACGCCTCGAGGTTTTATGTTTCTCATGTATAGTTTGGTAAAGCAACTGTTATATGTTATTCTCGAGATGAGATGTACCAGATATGTACAATGTGAATAATGATGTATATAAGGTTTTGGACCTTTCAGTAAGAGTTTTCCTTGGAATGGATCTATTTGAAAAATGGTTTTAATTTTTAGTGATTTTTGTTAATCTGCTATTTATGTTTAATTCTACTTAATTAGTAACGATTTGATTGTCGGTCATTACATGTTGAGTGTAGTGATTTCAGGTCAAAGAATCATACTCACCACCATCACTATCAGAACTGACTGTGACTACCATATCATGGTTCCATGTGTCAAACTCACGGTGGGTTTGTCTGGTACACTTGTTCTCTAACAAGTACCTATGTGTTTGGTTTGATATCTCCATATCATGACTAATGAGATTTTGTCATCAACCAACACCACAATCTAGTCTTGTGTGTCATTGTTGTTTATCTACATTCCACAATGACATCTGACTAGGGACATAATAAGAATGTACAAACTCTTAGCATCTGTATGATCTCATTGTTCAGGTCCTGAACCTAAAAGCATATGTCATTGAGTACTGTCATTCTCAAGACATTCAATCTATTCTATCATTATCTAATATGATTGAACAAAAAAGAATTGGAAGCTTGCCTTTGATGCTTATCAAATCAATCTTAATGTATCCCACCAATCATCCCATGATTGGCTCTCAGGGAATACATACCAACAGTTGTGTGGACGATATGGTCACCTCCTCTTCTTCTTCATCATCATCCTACTCCTACTCGACATTGTCTACTTCTTCTTTTGCTTTCTCCATTGCTTCCTCTTCTAGCCACCTAAAATGTCGCATCCCTTGTAGGATGAAGATGGAATCAGGGAGTTCTTGTTCCGACAACTGGTCATTGATTGTGGAACAAGCATAAACCTTCCGTTGATGCTCACTGATGAGGTGTGATCTCTTGAAATGCTTGAAATCCAACTTTGAAGAGGTCCTCAAAGCATTGCAGGTGGAGAGGTCAAGGTTGAGATGCATAGAAATTGGAGTAATGAGCCCTCCAAAATGGATTGGGCCTTCCTCTGCACTTGTCACTTTACTGCCAGCATGTGATGTAGGAATAAGGAACCAAGCTCAACCTTCTCTTCCCCTAAGGCCAAGAATGCCGAAAGGACATCGATATTCACTTGTTGGACCTTCCCCTACCCTGACGTCGACCTGGAGAAGATCATGTTGGTGAGGAAGCAGTGCAGAATGTGAGAAAATAGATGTCTATGTCCATGATAGAGTTCTTGTTCCAGTTGATCAAGTAGTCGTATGGCAAGTCTATCAAGAGCCTCCATGCCTGACAATAGTCGAACTCACTGGTGGTGTAGTGCACCTTCCTAACTGGCCACCCATAGATGGTGTTAAGTTCCTCTAGAGTCGGGTGATGGGTGGTGTTGAAGAGACACAAACACACCCATCCTTCTTGCCATCCCTCCCCATTCTTGGGGATGTAGAAGACCTCCAGGGAAGCCAGGAACTCATAGATGATTTCCTGGTAGGTGGGCCAATTACCAAAGAAAGGGTTATCACCCCCCAAGCCATGGCAGACACAGAATTGGCAAAGGCTCTCGGGTGATGCCTGTGGTGGTCAGGAAGGCACCATCTCCATACCGTGTAGGGATTAGCTCCCTCTTCATCAGGGATTCATAAATCTTCTTCTGGTCTGTGTTGACATGAGAAATACGTGTTGGTTTCAACATCATCATTGGAGCTCATTCCATTTATGAATTATATGTTCATATTGTCATCAATATGGAATGAGAAAGAGATATAGGAGAGGGAGCTCAGAGAAGACTCTAATCACCTGAATAATCTATCACTACTTTGCTTATAATGGAAGTGGTGTGGGTGTGATTGAAACACTACCCACACCCTTCCTTCTATATCACTACTCTACTTACAATGGAAGTGGTGTGGGTGTGATTGAAACACTACCCACACCCTTCCTTTTTTAGCTGTTGAATTTCCATTAGGCTATGAGTCGGTAGTACCGACATATATGTCGGTAGTATTGACTTTTCCTCCACGATCCGTGTGAATTTGATATCAAGTGTGGATACTGACACTCCTTGTCTGTTGATACTACACCATGCGGATTCCCAGTTCTCTCATTACTGTCCATAGGGGAAGTAATAGGTAGGGATGACATGATTTGAACCCGTGACATTTGTACCCAAAACATTCATAGTAATGATAGAAGTCAGTGGTATCGACTTTTGAAAATGTGGATCAAATCAGTACCACCGACCGTTGGATTATTATGTTTCATTTGTTGATTTTCACATCCATGGATTCTATGTTTGTAAGTGTTGATACCACCAACGGGTGTGTCGGTGGTACCGAACTATTTTTTTCTCACCCTTGTTGAAAGGTTTCGGTGCCACTGACTTTATGGGTTGGTGGTATTGATTTTTTAATATTCTCCATATTTTTGAATGACTTCTTGGTTTCTTGATCTTGGAGCATCGAGAAGATGTGGGTGCTACCGCCTTCTGACATTGGTGCCAAGCATGCACAGTGATTGCAACCTGTCTCTGCAAGAAATTGGTGCCACTAACCTCCTTGTCAGTGATAGTGAGCAAATTTTGGGATGTCCATATTGGAAAGCACTGGTGCCACTGATTCAATTGTCGGTGGTACCGAGTTGAGAAATTTTGTTCCTATTGATCAACACCCATTGTGTCGGTGCCACCAACATGTTGTCAGTGGTACCGATTTTTGTACTACCTGCACGCCAAACAAACTGATAAAGGTTTTTTTTAATGTTGAAAAATATAAAATGCAAACTAAAACAATGAAGTATACTAGAAACGAATGTAAAGAGCAAAATCTAAATACGAAAAATGAAAATTGTGTTTCCTCCCAACAAGAACCCCTTTTTTATGTCCTAGGCTTGATGATTAGAATAAAAAGAATTAGTGAAGCTCAAGGAGCTTCAACTCCTCTATCTCATGCATCAAGTCTCCCCCATAGTAGTGTTTCATCCACTGGACATTAACAAGGAATGGCTCAGCCCCATTACTAATTCCCACTGTTCAATCGGGAAATGCCTTAACCACCACAAACAAACCACTCCATCTAGACCTTAGTTTCTCGGGGTGCAATTTCATTCTAGAATTAAATAGAAGCACCTTCTATCTTTGAGTGAACACTCTATGCAAAATATGGTGGTCATGAATCTTCTTAGTTCTATCCTTATTGATTTGTGAACTTTCATATGCATCTAGACATAGCTCATCCACTTCATTGAGCTCCAACATTCTTTTCTTACCTACATCATCAAGATTATAATTCAACTTTTTCAAAGCCCATTTGGATTTGTGTTCCAATTCCACAAATAAATGACATGATCTCCCATAGACCAATCTAAACTGGGTTGTTCCTATGGTTGTTTTATAGGTTGTCCTATAATGCCCAAAGAGCGTCATTTAGTTGCATGGTCCAATTTGTCCTATTGGTTGAGATTGTCTTTTCCAAGATCTTCTTAATATCCCTATTAGACACCTCAACCCGCCCCTGGGTTTGTAGGTGATACAAGGTTCCTACTCTATTCCTCACTCCATACTTGCTCAACAAAACTCCAAATTTCTTATTAGTGAAGTGAGATCCCCCATCACTTATCATTACTCATGATACCCCAAACATATAGAAAATATGGTCTTTCACAAATTTGCAAACAACCTGTGCATCATTGATGTGGGTTGGAATCGCTTCCACCCACTTAGATACATACTCAACTGTAAGCAATATATATAAATTGGAAATAAAAGACACAAAAGGTCCCATGAAATATATCCCCCATAAATAAAAAACCTCAACTTATTGGAAAATGTTTAGGGGCATTTCATGTCTCCTAGATATATTCATTGCAAGTTGACATGCATCACAATTGCACAAAACACTATAAGAATCTTTAAAAAGTGATGACCAATAAAATCAATCTCTGAAACCTTTGTAGCTTTCCTAAAACTAACATGGTGTCCCCCAATCAGTTGGGGATGACAATGTGCTAAGATACTCTCAAATTCGCACTCAGGCACACACTTCCTCAAAATCTCATCCCTACATTGTTTGAGAAAGATGGGTTCATCCCACACATAGAATCTCAAAGAATGAAAAATTTTATTTTTATTTTGATATCCCCAATTTTTTGGCAGTTTGCCATAAGCCAAGTGGTTGAAAATGTTTGCAAACCATAGATCCTTGATTTTTATATAAAATAATTGCTCATCTAGAAATTCCTCAACAATGGGCATATCTAGATCCTTTTCATTCACTCTTTCCAGCATAGACAAATGATTTTCCACCACATTATCCATCCATGCCTTATCCTTGATTTCAATATCAGCAAAATCCATCCTATCAACCTAATCTTAGCATCTTTCTTTTGTAGAAAATACTTTATCACTACATGGTTAGTCCACACAATGACTCTTGCCCCAATTAAATATTCAATTAAAAAAAAACAGCCACCAAAAGCTCCTTTTCAGTTGTTGTGTAATTTAACTAGACATCATTAAGAGTTTTAGATGAATAATAAATGACAACGGGTGTTTTTATCCTTGCATTGTCCTAGAATAGCCCCTACCGCATAGTAAAAAGCATAACAAATAAACTCAAAATCATTGGCTCCAATGTGAACTAGGAACCATATGTATGGAGACTAGTTTCCCCTTCAACACCTCAATTTTTTTAAATACTTCTCATCGAAATTAAATTCCACTTGTTTATCCATAACTAGGAAAGTGGATTTGTGATTTTAGAAAATTACTTTATGAAATGTTGATAAAAACCGACGTCCTAGAAAGATCCTAACCCCCTTCATTGAAGATGGTGGAGGAAGCTTAGAGATGAAATCAATTTTAATCGAATTGACTTCCATACCTCTACATGACATCTTGTGTCGCGCCCCAACCTCACATTAAGCACAAACCACCGGATTAGGGCACGGCAGGTGGGATCAACGCATAACCAACCATTCATTACTTTTTGAATCATTTAAAGATATCAATATCAATTGAAATTAAACAAACCGCGGAAGCATTTCTATTAACTGGTAAGAAATTAAACAAGTCTACAACATAAACATTGTTCAACATAAACTAAAAACACAACAGTTAATTTACATCAATATACATATTCTCTCTCTCACTCACACCTTGTCCCGTAGATCGAAGGGGAATGGACTAAGAGACCTCTAACTAAACTAACTACAAACCTTCTATCTATTAAGCGTTGGGGTGGAACGATCCTTCTGACTCCTGAAGCTGAGGCTGACCTGAAAATTTTTGAGTAGAGGGGTGAGCCTACTCGCTCAGTGAATAACCTTTCACTTAGCTATCAATAAACAACTCGTCAGGTTCATTAACTGGAAGTAAACAGATATACAGTTTAAGCAGAGCAATTCTACTAACATAGCAGAGGTTCAATTACCAATTATATTCTTAAGCATCTTCAGGCATTTCAAATGGATAGACAGTTATATAAATTTACTGTGATCCTATGTAATTATTTATTCATTTATTATTATGCCCTAAATATATGCAGTGTACTCTGCATATAAAGATCCGCAGCAAGTTCATGCTACGGCCCCACCGTACAAGACTCAGCGACACACCCGGGGGATGCTGAGTCTGACTCCAGCCCTGTTCTGCCACAGGACCACGGGCTCTCCGGCCTCAATGCACTACTCCGAGTGCTCTCTCTCGACTCCTCCTTCAACCTGAGCACACAGGCGGAGTGTCACAGGGTTACCTTCGCGACTCCGCACGAATGGTGTTAGATAACCAAGTATTCTGGTGAAACCGCAGTGCCATTGTGACACAAGCACAATTGTTGTTAGACACTGCCCTCTCTCTCTTTCCTCGTTTGTCCGCGACACATGCACGGATGATGTTGCAACACGAGTTTCACCCCTAAATCGCAGACACATGTTAGGGGTTCTACGGTGTTAGGGCATCTAAGTCTATACTTGATTAACAAACAACATAAATAACACATTATAACTAAAAACACAGAATTTCCTCTTTCTCATCGTTCTTATTACACAATTCAAGTTCCAATAGTCTTATTAAACTATCACTGAAGCAATCAGACATTTAAAATGAGTTAAATGATGATTTCTAGGTGAACTGCCACTCACCACTTGGAACTCGGCCGAACACTGTGAAACTCGGCCGATCACTTCCCAGATCCTGGAACTCGGCCGACCAAACTCGGCCGACAGACTCACCGCTTGAAAACCTACATAGGAAACTCGGCCGATCATAACCAAACTCGGCCGACCAAATCCCTGTTCGCATATCTAATTCAGGAAACTCGGCCGATCAAGACGAAACTCGGCCGATCCGGAAAACGTTGTACAAAAGCCCTAAATAAGAACTCGGCCGACCGATTAGGAAACTCGGCCGAACCGCGCACAGACAGAACAGAAAAACGACCTGCAGAAGTCGATTTCTCACGAATCGACGGGCAAACTTCGCGCAAACAACACCAAACGATCGCAAATGATCCACACGACTAAACCGTACCTGAAAGGAGTAAGAAAGCAAACTGGGGCTGCACCGTGCACCCCAATTTCTCAGCCGTTTTCTTCACTAACGCAGCTCCGGCTGCGAACCTGGTTCGATTCGACTGAGAAGATGATTTGCAGAAGAAAGGAACGATCTACCGCAACCGATCGGAGCAAAACGAAGCTCCGCAGCTTCCCTCCTCAGCTCCCTCTCTCTTTCCCTCTCTTTCTCTCTCTTTCTCTCTCGCTGGAGCAGAACGTTTCTTTCGTTCTGCGGTTCTGTGAAATGAACCGAGAGAAGAGAGAAAGGAAGATAAGGAAGAAAAACTTAGGGGCCAAATCGCAAATTTCGAACTTTTTCGCAAATTACAATCGGGTCCCTAGAAGCCCAAAAACATGCAACTTTTGACTCGAAGGTCGGATTCGAACGATTTCTCTGGCAACGTTTCCAGCGTAAGATTTTACACACATTAGAAGCTAGAAAACACACTAAGCACATATAATGTCCATTTTAAGCATTATTAACAAAAAAAAATAGGCTTATAACTTAGCACTTCAGCTAAACACATGCTGAACAACTTACTTACTGGATAAGCTCGACGCGGGTCGTAACATCTTGTGTCCCAAAAATATCCCTTCACTCACCATCATATGATGCTTTTCACAATTCAACACTAGGTGAGTGTCCCCACACCTCTACAAGACCTTGTAAAGACTGTCAAGGCAGTATTCAAACAACTATCCATATACTGAAAAATCATCCATAAAAACCTCAAGACAACGCTCTACCCTATCAGAAAAAATGGCCAGCACACATGTTTGGAAAGTCATCGGTACATTGCAAAGGACAAAAGGAATCCATAAGTAAGCAAATGTGCCATAAGGAAAAGTGAAAGTAGATTTCTCTTAGTCCTTTGGCTTGATAGATATCTAATTGCATCTAGAATACCCCTCAAGAAAACAAAAATGAGAACACTCAGTGATTCGTTCAAGCATCTGATCAATGAAAGAAAGTAGGAAATGATCTTTAAGTATGAAGAAATTCAAATGACGATAATCAATACAAACACGCCACCCGGTCACCAATCTAGTAGATATCAATTTATTTTTTGAATTAATTGTGACCGTAATTCTCCCTTTCTTAGGAACCACTTGGGTTGGACTAACCCAATTTGAATCACAAATTGCATAGATTATGCCTACCGATAGAAGCTTCACTACCTCCTTCTTTATTATATCTGTCATAATTGGATTGAGACGACATGGAGGTTGTATTATTGACTTGGCTCCTTCTTGAAGTCAGATCTTATGCTGGAGAAAGGTAGGGGAGATCCCCTTGGTATCTGCTACAAACCACCCAAATGTTGTCTGGTGGTTCTTCAACACCACTAGCAATTGCTGTTCCTCCTGCGTGCTCAATGAGGATGAAATGATGATTGTAAGCTTCTCATTTGTTGCTAAGAATGTGTATTTCAGATGCGGAGGAAGCATATTCAACTTAAGATCTGTAGGAATCTGCAATGATGGGATCAACGATGGTAGAGGTGGCCCTAGATATTCAAATGCCTGGCGTAAAAACACAGTAATGCTTTTAAAAACAAGACACACTCCTTCAAAGAACGACAATGAGTGTAGTCATCCACCAGACTCATAATGCACACCTCCAATTATAATTGTGGGTATGCTTGAGTGAGAGTGGAAGATGTTGCCTCATCAATTGTCTTTGGGCAAACCTCCTCCTCTTCATCATCAATATATTATACTGACCTGGTCAATGAAACCTCCTTGGTCTGCTCCATGATGTCCACTTCTAAGGTGCCTTTTTGTACCTTTGTCATCACATTAGACATGTCCAAAAATGGATTCCCTACAAATAGGAATACCTCTCCTTGTAAATGTTACAACATGTGACAATGTGCCTTATCCCCAACTGAATTTGTAGAATCGGGCATCTTGATTTCAAAACGGTCATCTTGAATACACAATGTCAATCTTCCTCTTCCCATCTCTAGGATCATATTAGTCATAGATTGGAATTCCCTACCCAAGAGTATCTCATTGTCATGATCGTCCTGCATCTTCATAACTACAAAGTCAGCTAGAAAAACAAACTTGTCAACCTTGACTAGAATAATTTCACAAATACCATAAGGTCTAGCCAATGAATTTCCTACTAGTTGTATAGTCGTGTTGATCTTCCTAGACTCCTTAAAACCCAACTTCTTGAATGTAGTTAGGGGCATGAGATTAATGCTTGCCCCTGAGTTGCATAGAGTCTCTAAAAGCTTAGTCCTACTGATGAAACAAGGTATGTTGAAATAGCATGGATCTTTCCTCTTCTGTGGTAATCTCCTCTGAATGAGGGCACTATATTCCTCTCTCAACACCACTACATCTCAGTCGGATGTCCTCCTCTTTTTGTTGATGATGTCCTTCAAAAATTTGCCATAGGATAGAATCTGTTCTATTGTATCAACAAAGGGGATATTGACATGCTGCTTCCTGAAAGTATCTAGAAATTTCTAAAATTGGTCAACCTTCTCTGCCTTCAATCTATTTGGAAACGAAATTGGAGTCACCAACTTACTTTGGTGAGTGGGACATATGACTCCTTCCTGACCTCTTTTTACTCATCAGTCTCTTCTACTTCTTTCCACTATGATGTGGTGTCTAGATCAGGTGGACTAGTAGTCAAGATTGGTCCTGTGTCACCTGCCTTGTTGTTTGATTTTGGAATGGTAGTCTATTCATCCAATAACTTCTTCCCATTGTGGATTAACACTGCCTTTACCCACTTGTTGATGGATGGTATATCAGTATTCCCTGGGAATCCTTGTTGTCATGACTATTTCAAGGAAGCTACTTCTACTGCTATCTGAGAGATATGGTTCTCTACGCTACATATTTGAGCTCCTTGATTATGCAAGTCCCTCTCTGCTTGGACAATGATTACCTTATTTTGACTAACCAGCTAGCCTAGCATGTCTTCTATGCAGTCTATCTTACTAGGGCCCTTGTATTGTTGATACTATTGATGTGCACCACCATGTTGTAGCTTGGCCTGTTGTTCTTAAGATGGATCCTGCTAAAAGTTGTTAGGATCCTGCCTCTAAGATTAGTTATTGTCGTCCCTGTAGTTTTTCTTCCACACATACATGCATTCTTTTTCCTCACCTTTTGATGAATTTCCATATTTCTGATCTAACCTCCTAACAATTTTGTCTAACTTCTCATCAATGTCGTGATGACATTAGACTCCCCAATGCTTTTAACAGGTGATGCGACTTCTCTTTCCTCACCCCATGATTGATTTTTAGCCATGTTCTTTAGTATCTCATGACACCTAGTTGCTTTATTATTGAGGAAAAATCCTGACCTTGTGCTATCCATTGAAGTTCTTTCTCCTTTGTGCAGGCCATAGTATAATCCCATGATGAAGGACCATCCTCAACATGTTCTGGAATCACTCCCATGCCTCTGAATATGACTCTTCTACCTTCTATTTGAAGTTATAGATTTTTCCAACTAGCTGGGCTAGAAAATAGCGCTCAAAGAAGACATTTATCATCTAATTCCATGTGTCTACGAACTCTGGTGGAAGGATAAGAAACCACAACTTTGCATTATTAGACAATGAAGAAGGAAACAACTTCAAATATATCACTGTCCCTATCAATCTTCACAATATCACAATTTCCTACAAAGTTGTTGATGTGTGCCATTAGATCCTTTGTAATATGACCATGGAATGCTTGCGATTTAACCAGTGCCACCAACCCAGGGTCTATCTTGTAACTACCCACATTGATGGAATGCTTTTTGATTGGCCCCAACTGAGTTGTGGTAGAAGAAGCCTTGATCTTCTCCCAGACCATCTTCTCTTTAGCTACTGCATTACCATCACCCATTTCTGGCTGTTCTGGTTGAGTCACCTGTGGTGTTGGAGTGCCAGTGGGTGGGGTTTGGATCAATCCTCCAACAAAGATATTGTACTCTTGCACTTTGTGTAAGAATTCCTCCTAGGATGCACTCTTTGGAGTTGACCCTCCGTAGTCAGTGCTTCTTGCCTACACCATGCACTGGTGCCTACTGATAGTGAGATCAATGTAAGTATTGGATACCCATTATTGAATGAATAATTGTGTTTTGAACTTTAAGAATGGTAAGAAAAAATTGTGGCCTAGAGTGGCCGGTCACAACCCTCATAGTGATGGATGCACCATTTTCCCCAGCAACGACGCTAAAACCTTGATGTTAGTAAACCACACATACGAAATGTAAGTGCATGTATTGAGGTAATATAGTCCCAAAGAGGCCTAGATATCAAACACGGAGAAAACATGAGTCCAAAAA
The DNA here is from genome assembly GCA_963693085.1 of Alisma plantago-aquatica. Lineage (NCBI taxonomy): Eukaryota > Viridiplantae > Streptophyta > Magnoliopsida > Alismatales > Alismataceae > Alisma > Alisma plantago-aquatica. The sequence goes on from OY856411.1 coordinate 1,095,600,724, forward strand.
CTACTACTAATGGTGACCTGATTAGATAGACCGAAAGAAAAGAGTGATTGGTTGATTAATCACTAATTGTAAGAAATAAAAACTAGATTATTGGGATTGTGATCACATATGGAATGGATTCCTTAGGATTATAGTTTATACTAAAATTAACTTTATTTATTAACATTTAGTTTTCCTAACCCTGGACAAAGGGGCCTATATCAAGAATCACCCACTCTCACAGCGTGACTCACTATCCAATCTAATACAAATCCCACTCTTGTAGTGATTTAGTTGTTAGTTTGGTGCTTTAATGATACCTCTAAGCTATTCCCTTCACAGTCGTAAGCCTTCTTTCAAAGCGCGATCTAGGCTATGTACATCTACAATATGTCCAACCCTTAACCCCTCTATTGAAGAAATTAACCTATCCAATAAATTACCTACAGTGACTAAGCATAGATAATTCTTGAAGAAATCATAAAAATATGTCCAGAAATTAGAGAAACATAAACATGAACTCATAAATGTTGATTATAGTAAAAAAACAGGGCTACTCCCAGGTCCTAAAGAACAAATGGGATTAGCCATGCATGATTTCCAATGTCATACACATGAGATGTGAAAGGAAAAATGTGGGAAACATTAGAAAATTATAGAAACCGCTGAAGACGTTGGTCTGGATGACCCCATCTAACGAATGAAGTGATTTGTTATTTTTCAGCTGCAAATCTATCCACTGGAGGTGCCTGAATCATCCAAAACATGGCCTTCTTATCTTCTTTCTTCTTTCCTGGATCTCAGTTGTCATGCAATGGAAAAGAACGTGATATCTAGGTCCGTCCACACTCGTGCCTAGTCATTAGATTGACTTAGGGCGTCATTAAGTTGCAACCATCTGATTAATTGTGATCCTATAGTAAAATAGCTTGTCAAAAGTGACAATTATTCAATGTATCAATGTATTCTCACGTAACTAGAATAACATGAAATAGATTAGGCTTAACAAGAAGAAAATGATTAAAGCAAAAAGCACAACAAATCTATAGTTCACAACATACATGATTCTTTCCATTTTCTACATCATCTCGTCGTAGGCATCATCAATGGGCTTTCATCTCGGGACATAATCTCATTGTCTAGCATTTACCCCATATGGGTTTTAACATCATCTGAGGGCTTTCATCCTAAGAGATAACCTCATTGTCTAGTATTTACTCTCATAAGGGTTTCTTAAAGGTAATAAGTGCTTGTTAAATTCAATCTCAACATATTTCTTATCAGTTCATTCTATATCACAGTTCTCAAAAAATATTCACAGAAACATTAGAACTAGAAACAGTAAAAGCATATAGATATCTTGTATCATCATCATACTCAGAATATATTTATCATACAACATAAACTTATTCCATCCAATTTCAATAGATGCAAATAAATTTCATGCATAACACATTAGTTATTCTTCTTTTATTTTACATTTTTTCTTTAAGGTTACTAACTTGTTGAATATCATTTAAAGTCCATCAAGTAGTTCATCCTCATAGCACAAGTATTCTATCTAACAATCACAATCTGAGAAACAATCTTGTAAACCAATCCAAATGTTTGAACCTCATCTTTTAATTGAATTCAACTATAGTTATGTGCATTCCCAATCCCTCAATTGATATCTTTATTTAGTAGCATAATCTAACTCATCATTTTAGGGTTATATTTAGGGTCTTATATTCAAGTACTAATTCTCATCTTTTTTCCTTCATTTTATATTCATTAGTTTCAACTTCTCTCATTTCATGTTCATTACATTATTGGAACAAATTATTCTTAGCTCCCTTCATACACAATGCTTATCTACTCATTAACATCCATCAAAGTCCAATTTTAATATATTTCATTTGATTTGGTTTGAGCCACATAAAATTAAAATAAAAGATTAATGATTTCATTATAATAACTTCATAAGTTTCACCCTTAACTTGCCATCACCATTCAATACATTTTTGTTCATACCATTTCTTGTGTTTAGATAAGTGTACCATGTCATTGATTTCTAATGGAATTCCCTTAATCAACAATGGTATTTATACTACTCACTTTAGGTAAAAAGAATGAATTCGGGTTACATCTTCTTACTCCATAATATCTAATCATCCTTCACGATTCATTGTTATGTGACTTGTATAAAAGACTCACATTTATGTGAGGGATACTCTATTCCATAAATTATACTAAAATAGATGGATTAGGATTAGATCATATTAGTAAGACTCATCATATTCAATTGAAATATTAATACTTACACTATCATTTCATCACATTTACGACATTATATACAAGTTCTAGCTTTATCACTCATACACGTATTAATACTTAACTTCTAGGATTGTCAAGAAATCATCCTTAGTGAAACACATCATAAGAATCATATCATTCAGTAATCTCATCATGGAGCACTAGGGTTCATAGGGATATTCATACACATGGAAACCCTAGTTTCCATTTCCACATATTTCATTCATCAATCATGAGTATACATTAATTAATTGACTCATTTGATTCATTTCCTCAACACAAACCCTAAAAAGGGAATATCATCACCTCATATTGATCCTTACGTATATATCATATTCAATTTCAGTAAGATTGAACAATACAATTGTATAATTCATTCTAATACAATTCAAGTATGATTCTATACATATCAATTCAATTTCAAAACATATCTGGCATTGAGCTAATTTTTCAATTTCAAAACATATCTGGCATTGAGATAATTTTTAGTCAATGTTCCCATGAAATAGCAAAGTCATCTATCCATTGAATTTTCCATGGAATTTCCATCAATTTATTAGGCACTAAGAAAATTCAATTCAATGAGAAATAATCAAAATCAGTAGAATTTGATTCACTAATATCTTTCCAAATCAGTACCCAATCACATACATATACATGCAATGTTTCTAATTATTTTAGTTGGATAGCATTAGGCTTTCAACATGAACACAAAGCTTAAAAGGGATAAAAACACTCACCAAAGGTGGCAAGAACCTTTAAAATGTAGGTCAAACTCTAAATTTTTAGAAATCAAATAAAACTATAGAAGTTGAATCCATTTCTTCCTCCTCTCAACTCAGAAACCCTAGAATTGGAGATTAGGAGAGAAACAGGGGTGATTTGATATCATTTCCAATCAAAACAGTGGAGGGATGGAAACTTGACATGTGAGAGAATATTCACTGTGAAAGACTATGCAAAGAAGCTAGACTTACTTGATTTCATCATATCTCAAATAGTGAAACCCTATGTCAACATCTCCACCAATTTCTCCTCTCAAAACCCTAGCTCTCCTCTCTCTCTGGGATTTTTTTCTCTAGAATGGATCCCAAAATGAGAGTTCCATGGGTTCTAAGTTACTTATATAGATAAACTAAGGTGCTTGGGTCAATTTCAAATTGTCCCTACTTACACTTCGTTTTATTTCAAAAAAAAATCTCTCATAAATCATTTTACTGAAAATCATCTACGGAATAGGTCAAGTCTCCTCTAAAAATTATCCAAAATTGGGATGTTATCTGAAAAAACATATCAGAGCTTCACTTAAAATTTTAGATCAATCTGGTTTATTAATAAATAAATTAATAAAAATAGCCAGAATGCATTGGTCGACTGAGTTTGTCTAGGGGAAGCTCAACCGACACCACACTCTATAGAATTCAACCATCATCCAAAAAATATGCAGATACAATAGAATTTCTAAAAATGAGTGCCTCAGTGACACTTAAAATTACAGATCAATTGGATGTACCAATAAAAAAATAAAATTCAAATACCACATTGCTATATTTCAATCTGAATACATGGTCGTCTGAGTTTGTATTGGGGAAACTTGGCCGAAAAATAAGTCATTTAATTCGTCAAAAAATCTGATATTTTTTAAAAAACTAATAATTGAGTTATTAAAACTATATCCAAAATTCAAATAAATCAAAGTTACAGATAAAATATTAACAATAATTTACCAAATTTTGTATTCATATGCCATCGAAATGCTAATTTTGGCCTATTACGGTTTTGAATTCTCAAACCCTAATTATTTGAATCAAAGTATTATTAAAGGTTATCATTATGTTTAAAACATTATCATTAAACTATCATCATTAATCAAGCTTTAAACAATGACCAATCTAGCTAAGCATACACTCAATCAGGTAAACGCTAATTAGATGGTTAATATGAAAATAGGTCATTACAAATTCTCCCCTTCTTTTAGGATTTCATCTCAAAATCCATAGAAAAATCTAGAAGAGTATCTTATCATGTAATCATTCATCTCTCTCAACATCAAGTTAGAATGTATTCCATTTTATCTTTCTTTCATATGACATCATTTCATTCTTTTTTTATATTGGATGAATATTTCATCCCTTGTCATCATCATATATCTCTTTGATTATTAGAAACACTTACCCTACAAATCTCAGTAGTACATCATTTATCAAGATGTGATTCACATCACCTTTCATATTTGTTTTAAAAAAAATTGATTATGCATTTCAAAGATCAAGATTATAATCCATTCTGCATTATCATCCGTATTCATTAATTTTTTTCATAAAGTAGATCATCTAGTAAGCTTCATCCTCAATTATCAACTTTCTCTTATAAATCATGGATTCATACTCATGTTCAAATTTATTTGATATTATCTTCATAATCCATTACACTTTCATCTTTCTCATATGAAGTATCCTGTTTGCCATAGGTTCCATATTAATTTATAAAATCCTTTTATCTTTCACCATTTTTTTTTATCATCATGCATGTTATTATACTCCCTAACTATAGTAATCTAGATGCTTGGTCAAGGAAGCCTGAAGAAGTACAATCGACAGTTCCATACTAGCTTATCTCAACCCCCAAATACTTCACTATGGTATTTGGATATTGAGTTCAATCGGTATGCACATCATTCAAGTTATATTCGACATCCACATTATCATTTAGTCCTAGATCTTATTATCCTTGTAGACTCATATAATGTAGCATCTGATGCCATGTTGTCGGGACCTCTCTTTTGATCAGCACTAATGTCAACCATTAGAGAGAAACCCAAAATTGAATCCCCGAATATGATAGAAAACAACAAATTCTTAACAAAGGTGATTAAAACCATATGTAAAAATAACAAATAATTTTTTCCTTTTTTATAAAACCTTCTGAAACAATGTCACTCACGGACATCACAATCAAGTATCATAAACCATATTCAACTTTATAAAATCCAAATAAAATCTTATTTCTCACATGCAATTCATTTTACATCAGCTGCATGTACATGAAACAATATACTATCCATCCTAGGAAAGAGAGCTTACATGGACAATCTAATCTATCTAGATTATTCTATTTATGTCTTCTATGTCACAACCTCTCTGTTGGATAACATTATACCTAAAAACACTTGAAACAACCTCATCAGACTCATATAGAACCCCAATGATTGGATACCTCCCACTTTACCTAGGTACATGCATCAACATTAAATTAGGTATAATGAGCTTAAAAGAAACTTGCACATATAGAAAATTATAGAAGGTGATTCTAGCATAAGTAAAATCTAGTTTACAATGGTAATCTATTCAAACTGAAAAGATAATCACTTAAATCAAACATGACATTTAAAACATATTTTGGAGCATATCTATGAACAAATCAACATATACTTCTTAGTTCAGATTAACAATCCTTTTGCATGAGTAACAAGTCAATATCTCAACATTTTCAATCAATACATAACAATAACATCATCTTTGTGACACCCCACCATCCAGGCCAGGAACACATCCTATAGTATTCAAGATTAAGTACACATGAGATATGTCTACCACTATAAAATATCAAGAAATCCAACTCATATTAAGAGTGGATATCAATCTCAACATTTACAACTTATCAACATGACAGATCGGAATATGAAATAGAATCTCTATGATAATGTGATTACTTTCCACGAAAAGAAGCATAATCAACAATGCTACTTCATCAGCTAGAAATAATGTAACAAACATTCAAATCATGTGCTACATGGCTTGTCGTCTTTTATTCATTTGCCCTAAAACTACTTGCCTTGTACCTCACCAAGTAGAAGTCACACACCTGATTCTCATCTCAACGACCCACTGTCACTATCTTAGGGTTTAGTTGGCCACCCTAAGATATCAACAACAGACCCTGGTCACCTTAGGGTTTCCTAAAGAGAGTCACATCCTCATCTAGGGTACATGAGATAGTAACCCATAAAATAGTATATCACATATCATAACATTTCTCACATTTTCATATTTCACATATTTCGTTTCATTACTGTCTATTCCTCATGGACATAGACTTTCACAATAAGGATTTAGGACCAAAGCCACTCTAGATGACTCACTCCTAAATCCGAGTGGTCTAACCTTTAAGACCTCGATCCATACTCCTGAAATCCTTCTCATAATTCATCTATTACTACAAGGAGGTCCATTTTGTTTCCTCAGTGTGATCCTTAGGGGAAACTCACAATGTTCAAGACACCTAACTAGATGTTTCATCGATCCACTTGTTATTAATCTCTTTTACTCATCTTAAAAGAACTCAAAACATCATATATCATATGTGTGTATCCACACGTAACTAGAATAACATGAAATAGATTAGGATTAACAAAAAGACAATGATTAAAGCAAGAAGCACAACAAATCTATAGTTCGCAACACATATGATTCTTTCCATTTTCTACATCATCACATAGCAGACATCATCAATGGGCTTTAAGCTCGGGACATAATCTCATTGTCTAGCTTTACCTCATGAGGGTTTTATCATCATCAATGGGCTTTCAGCTTGAAACATAATCTCATTGTCTAGTATTTACCCTCATTAGGGTTTCTCAAATGTAATCAATGCATGTTAAATTCAATCTCAACATATTTCTTGTCAGTTAATTCAATATCACAATTCTCACCAAATATTCATAGAGGCATTTGAACTAAAAATAGTAAAATCATATAGATATCTTGTATCACTCATCATACTCAGAATAGATTTGTCATACAAAATATAGTTATTCCATAAAATTTTAATAGATGCAAATAAATTTTATGCATAAATAGGCATAACACATTAGTTCTCTTCTTATTTTATTTCACATTCTTCAGTTAGGGTTACTTATCAAAACATGTTGAATATCATTTGAATTCCATCAAGTAGTCCATCCTCATAGTACAAGTATTCTATCAAACAATCACAATCCAAGAACACATTCTTGTAAATCAATTTAAATGCTTGAACCTCATCTTTTAATTGAATTCAACTATAGTTATGTGCATTCCTTACTCCCTCATTTGAGATTGTTATTCATTAGCATCATCTAACTCCCCATTCTATAGTTATAGTTAGGTTCTTAGATTCATCTACTAATTCTCATCTTTTTCCTTCATTTTATATTCATTAGTCTCAACTTCATTCATTTCATGTTCATTACATTATTGGAAACAATCATTCTTAACTCACTTGATATACAATTCTTCTCTCCTCATTGACATATATCTAAGTCCAATTTTAATAAATTTCATTCAATTTGGTTTAAGCCGCATGTAATTAAAATAAAAGATTAAAGACTTCATCATAATAACTTCATTAGTTTCATCCTTAACTTGACATCACCATTCAGTACATTTTTGTTCATATTGTTTCTTGTATTTAGATAAGTGTACCATGTCATTGACTTCTAATGAGATTCCCTTAATAAAAAATGATCATTCCTTATTTATACTACTCACTTTAGGTAAAAAGAATGAATTCGGTTTTTACATCTTCTTACACCATAATCTCTAATCATCTTCACAATCCATTGTTATGTGAATTCTATAAAAGACTCACATTTATTTGAGGGATACTTCATTCCATAAATTATACTAAAATGTATGGATTAGGATTAGATCATATTAGTAAGACTCATCATCTTCAATTGAAATATTAATACTTACACCAACATTTCATCACGTTTACAACATTATATACAAGTTCTAGATTTAACACTCATATTCATCTTAATACTAAACTTCTAGGGTTTTCAAGAAATCAACCTTAGTGCAACACATCGTAAGAATCACATCATTTAGTAATCTCATCATGGAACCCAAGAGTTCATAGGGCTATACACACACATGGAAACCCTAGTTTCCATTTCCACATTTCATTCATCAGTCATAAGTATACATTAATTAATTAACTCATTTGATTCATTCCCTCAACACAAACCATAAATAGGGAATATAACCACCTCATATTGATCCTTATGTATATGTCATATTCAATTTTAGTAAGATTTAAAAATACAATTGTATAATTCATTCAAATACAATTCAACTATGATTCTATACATATCAATTCAATTCCCAAGCATATCGGGCATAGAGATGATTTTCAGGCAAAGTTCACAAGAAATAGCAACGTCATATATCCATAGACTTTTCCATGGAACGTCCATAAATATATCAGGCAGTAAGAAAATTCAATTAAATGAGAAATAATCAAAATCAGTATAATTTGAGTTCCTAATATCTTTCCAAATCAGTACCCAATCACATATAAATACAAGCAAGATTTCTAATTATTTTAGCCGAATAGAATTAGGCTTTCAACATGAATACAGAGCTTAAGAGGGCGTAAAGTGCTCACTAAAGGTGGAAACCTCCTTAAAAACTAAGGTCAAACTTTGAATTTTTAGAAATCCAATCAAAATCTAGCAACTAAATCCATTTCTTCCTCCTCTCAACTCCAAAACCCTAGAAATGGAGATTAGGAGAGAAAAAGTGAGAAAAGGGGGTGATTTGATATCATTTCAAACCAAATATGGTGAGGGATGGAATCTTGACATGTGATAGAAGATTCACCATGAAAGACTATAAAAATAAGCTAGACTTATTTGATTTCATTATATCTCAGATAGTGAAACCCTAGGTCAACATCTCCACCACTTTCTCCTCTCAAAACCCTAGCTCTCCTCTCTCTCTAGGCTTTCATTTCTCTATAATGGATCACAAAATGTGATAGCTCCTTGGGGGATAGGTTTCTCATATAGATCAATTAAGGTGCTTGGGTCAATTACAAATTGACCCTAATTACACTTTGTCTTATTTCAATAGATCTTTCTCTCAAAAACATGTTACTGAAAATTGTTTATTGAATAGGTCAAATCTCCTCTAAATTTTTTCCAAAAGTAGATTGTTTTCTGAAACAACATTTCATATCTCTAGTAAAAATTTAAAATCAATCTGGTTTGCAATAAATAAATAAAAATCAAATACTAGATTGCTATTTTTCAGCCAGAATGCATGGTCAGCTGAGTTTGTCAAGGGGAAACTCGACCGACACCACACTATGTAGAATTCAAACATCATACATAAATTATGCAAATGTAAAGAATGTCTAAAATGTAGTTCCCAAGATATAGTTAAAATTATAGATCAATTAGATGTACTAATGAAATGATAAAATTCAAATAACACACTGTTATTTTCAATCTGAATACATGATCGATTGAGTTTGTCCTGGGGAAACATGGCTGACAAACAGGTCAAAATTTCTTAAAAATTCTGATATTTTGAAAGAACACTAATACTGGAGTCATCCAAACTATATCCAAAATTCAATTAAATTAGAGTTATAGATAAAATACTAAAAATCATTTACCATACCACTATATTTATCAAATTATATATTCATATGCCATAGAACCCTAATTTTGGCCGATTGTGGTTTTCAATTCTCAAACCCTAATTTTGGCCAATTATGGTGTTCAATTCTCAAACCCTAATTATTTGAATCAAAGTATTACTAAAGCTTCTCATTATGTTTACAACATCATAATTAAACTAACACCATTAATCAAGCTTTAAACAATGATCTATCTAGTTAAGCATACAATCAATCAAGTAAACCCTAATTAGACGGTTAATCTAAAAATGGGTCATTAAATTTCCCCAATCCTTAGCCAATCAGGAAATAAAGATTAGTGTTTTTAAAATGGGAGTTTCATATTGGTCGACATAATGATAACTTGGAAACTTTTTTAGAAATTAATTGGTAACTTGGATTAGTACAAGTGATATATCAAAATTTATCTGGAAAACAAGTAGAACATTTGATAAAATATATTTGAGACCTAATTCTAATCATAATTCCAAAGGTAGGGCTAATACATGATTAATAAGTGATTAGTGCATGGAAGCCCTAGAATTGATGATTTAGGAGTTAAACACACTAATTGCTTTTATTCTTGTTATAACCTGATATTGTTGAGTATGATAGTAATTCAAGATAATCATGATCTCAATAACGATAGTTAAGGTATCTAAAGTGGATTATTATTCATATGAAGAATTAGGGTTTAAAGATCATAACTTGCTACGTTGTTAATGTACATTATCTAATATAAGTGTTCATGATGCAATAACACGATAGACTTGATATTCATGATTGCACTTAATGTGAAGAAGGGTGCTTGGGCCATTAGATCAATGAATATGGGAATTGGTATATCAAAGCATAACCCTGATGATAACTCGATACCAAGGAAACCTAATCCCTAGACTAAATCATGTGTAGTGTTTTGAATGTGATTGGTGACACTTTAGGATACACATACACACATACTATATGTTGATTGATTGGATTCATCGATATGCTTAAAGTTCTTGAAGTATGGTTGGATGATAAACTGCATAATTCTACAAAAGGAACTTGGTTATGATTACGACTATTCACAATATCATTTGTCAGGGTTATTCTAAGGATTTGTTGAAGATTGAATGAAATAAATTATTGGTTGTTTATTTACATTCTATTCAATTATAATGCCACTATGATTATCACATATAGATGTGAATATGTGAAGAGAATGTCAGTTCTTATTTGAATAATTTAGTAATTATATGTTGTTATATTACTTGCACACTTTTGTATGCACCCCACATACACAATATATTTCGATATACTGATATGTGATTTGTATTAAGCCATTTTAGGTAGATGCAATATATCAAGATATCAAGACTTCATGAATCAAATGAAATATACCTTATGGCATTACAGTTAAGTAAATGAGGATTTGTTAGATACTTCTTCTCAATGTATATCATTTCATGTTGGAAATTCATGTAAGAGCATCATGGTATAACTTGTATACACTAATTTTGAAATAATGGAAATTATTTACTATTATTTGTTATTTAGTTAAATTTGGATCCTTAGGAATTTAGGTAATGGCTCTCAACTTGAAGGTCTTTTCTTAATTGGGGGATGTTGAAAGTGAGGTTGTTATATTTAGAGCCTCATAATTTTCAAATAACATCTAATAATTTATAATTTTGAGTAATCGATACAAATCTAAGCAGGATTACTATAGCATGACCTAACATAAATGGTGTCTAGAAGGGGTCATGGATTTGGGGGTTGGAAATATTTTCCTCTGCACCATTAAGTTGGTATATGAGGACTCCCTTAGACATAGTAATACCTACCTGGACAAAACCTAGAGTTTTCCAGAACTTAGTCTTGTCATCTCAAATTTCATCCACTTCTCATCCTCTTTCTTAATAAACCTTAAAAGATACTTCCATCCTCATCTCAAATTAGGGTTTTGAGAAGAAGTAGGATTAAGACATAATCCACCAATAAATGTACATGTAATGGGGAAATAATAAAAAATTAAAGAAAAAAAGTTTTTTGGGTTTTTCCTTACAACGGAAAACCGTTGGTGGATATAGAGTTGCTCTAGGAAAACCCTTAGTGGGTCAAGGGAATTGTAAAACCCTAAGATGCATGGTGTATATTGTGTTGTCCCTAACCCTAACCCAAAAACCTACTCCGAGAGAATGGGAATAGTATGGGTGAGGTAGGAACCCTACCCATATGAACCTTAATTAGAGTAAGAGGAGGACATTTAGATGACTTTAGGTGGCCCAGTCTCCCATGCATGCGTGTGGAGAAATTCATGCATGAGGCATGTGAAAGGATTTGAATATACATGAAAAAATAAGCAACCAGTGGTTATACATGCAAATGAAAATATGAACATAACTTGTTCATCAGCCTTATGTTATCTTTGGAGGAATAGATGAATAGAGAAAACCCCCAGCGAGTGGGTATGTTGCCCCCAGTAAGTGGGTAAGATATTGAAACTACCCTGGTGAGTGGGTATGCTATGTAAACTACCCCACTGAGTGGGTATGTCTAACTAGCCCAAGGAGTGGGTATGTTATTGAAAGTATCCCCAGAAGGTGGGTATGCAACTGAGACTACCCCCAATGAGTGGGTATGCTATTGAAATATACCTCCAGAGAGTGGGTATTCTATTGAAATATACCTCTAGATACTGGGGATGCTATTGAAATACACCTCTAGAGAGTGGATATGATACTAAAGCTACTCCACCGAGTGGGTATGTTACCCCCAATGAGTGAATATGCCACTGAAACACTCCCAGTGACTGAGTATGATATTATGGACACCCCAAGTGAGTAAGTATGACTAGACATTACCCCCATCGAGTGGGTACATCATTGAAATACTCCAAGCGAGTGAGTATGATATTATGAATACCCAAAAAGTGGGTATACCACAGAGATTGGGCAAATACAAGATGAGAAGTTATAACTTAAAATGTATGTTAGAAACCCTTGAATCAACTTTTAGGATGGGTGTCCCAACCTGGGGTGAGTCAACTCATGTATGGGAAATGACCTATGCGGGAGTTAAAATCTTAAACATGTGTGGTTAGGTTGTGGCTAGAGAGCCTAACCTCCTCCTATGATCCATGAAGGCACCCTAGGTTAGGACCTTCCCTAGAAGGGTTAGTTGACTAATTAGTTTAAGAATTAAGGTAACCTTGAATATCACATAAAGTATGAAGTATTAAGGATATGCATTCTTTGAACCCAATTATGTTATCTCTAAGGGACACAAGTGGTCAAGCCCCAGATTGGGAAGACCAGTATGACACCAAGCCCCATATAGGGAAGGTGGCCTAAGTTCACAGTGTGGATGACCAAGCCCCTAATAGGGAAGGTCACAAAAGAGGTCAAACCCCAAAGAGGGAAGGTTGACATGGAACCAAGCCCCAGATAGGGAAGGTGGCCTGAGCCCAATGCTAGGACATAAAATGAATAATGTGTACCCCAAGAGATGAAGGAAATTCGGGTTAAAGAATGGCATAAGAGGATATGTGCTAAAAATTCATTGAAGTGGTGATAGTTTGATAAATCCTAGGCATGATTAAACCCTAAGTCAATCCTAAGGTCATGTAGGGAGTATTAAATATACATAAGATTGATGAGAACAAGAGGTGATCATGCCCTAAATGCTTTATCTCATAGGGTCAGGAGATAGTCATCCATATCTCCCGAGGCCCATGGGTCAGGAGATTGGCCACCTTCATGAGTTCATGATGCCCAAGGGGTAAATTTGAGAGACACTCCCTAAATGCATATGTTCCATGAGGCCAGGAAGAGATCACTCCAGAGGTACATGTACCCCTAGAGACCTTGAGGAAATGACTAAGGCTAATGAGACATGAGGTGTAAATATAAAAGAGTACAAGAAGTCATGTAATGATGAAATCATAAAGGAAGTTGAGCACAAACTCAAGAGTGAGGGAGACATTTGATTTCATGAAATGGGGGAATATTACGGGGTTAAAAAGGTATATATGGTTTGGAATCATAGTTGAGAGTGATTCAACCTAAAATGCTATATGGCCAGCCATGCTCTATGGGAGTGAATGTTGGGTGGTGAAGAAATAAGTACTCAACAAGATGAACGTGACTGAAATGCATATGTTGAGATGGATGTGTGGGAAGACAAGAAAATATCTCTTGAGAAATGACTATATCAGGAATAAAGTGGGGGTGGCGAGCATTGGGGACAAGTGTGAGGGTTGACTCAGATGGAATGGACATGTACAACGTAGATTGACTAATGCGCCTATACGAAGCAATACTATTGAGGCAACCATAATTAATAGAAAAAGAGGAAGGCCTAAATAAACATTGGGAAGAGCTTATAAAGAGAGATTTTGAATCTCTACATCTCAACCAGAATATGACCTATGATAGAGATGAATGGAAAAGAAGGATCCATGTAACCGACCCCAACATAGTTGGGATTGAGGCTTAGTTAATGATGATGATGATGATGATGACAATTATTATTAAGGGTATCAGACTGATTAGGATTATAATTATCAATTTTAAAAAAAAAGAACATAAAACAAAAAAGACATGATTATGGGTTCCCAAATGGACTACATTAGTCCATAACAGTAGCGCTAATGGAAGAAGACAAGGGAGTAACACATCTCAACGAAAGTGATCGAGGAGTCATGGTCTGATAAGTATTCACTGATTTATGATTGAAAATAAATCAAAGACTTACAAATGCCTCATCAAAAATATCAATGGTGCTTATTAATGAAGAATAAATTGCTCGCATGTGTGATCATGGGGGTTTATGAGGTGAGGAGTTAATGAAGCAGAAGAACAAGATGAAATGAGATTAAAAGATGAAATAAATGTTCAAACATATAGGTATAATGAGTGGGTATAAATTCTTTGTCCATTTTGTGTCTTCGACCTGTCACATTTAGTCTATGCTATTAACACAACCAGTTTCTTTTTTGGAGGTGGGTTTCTAGGGCTTACGTGTGGCTGGAAATAAATGGGACATAATTTGGATACAAAATTGGAACAAATGATCCCAATTGATAACATATACACTTGCTTTTGTTTTCCTTTTATTTAATGCGATGACATATATACTATATGTCAAAAAGCATAAGAGCTAGTATGTAATATTTTCACTTTAATTTTATAGATTGGTCATTGTATATTGTGTTAAGGTTGTGAGCCTACCACATCAAGCCATCTTTTTGTGGTTGTTACGGTTGAGAGTACATGAGGTAGTAAGGCTAGAATATGTGGATCACGTGGCCTATATGAAAAACATCAGAAGGATCAATTCAATGACGTTGTCGAAACTGAGAAGAAGTCATTCTCTTGGAAATCTGAAAGTCAAGTTTAGTTTCCTCTATCCTTCACGTCCATTTTTGTTTTTCTTTATATCTTATTTTAGATGTATTTGATACAAAATTAATAATCAAAAAATTTATATCCTTCAAGTCTATCAGTAGACATTCTTTCAGGCAAAAGAGGGAGATTGGATATCCAAGCATAAAACATCAAACAAATTGACAAAGTGTTTAAAGTTTTCAAAGTAGATTAATTTTCTCAAGAGAGGTTTAGTATCATGAAGGTAGTGCATTACAACTTTTTATGCCTAGTTGATATATGGACAAACACAATGAGTATTGAAACTCACTACATAACTAGATGATCATCTGAGTGACCACCTATGACATAAAAGTCCAATTGTATTATAAATAAATTTAGTATCTTTCTCATACAAATATTTTTTAACTATATGAGCTTTCTTACTGTTTTTTAGTTTATCATAAAAAAAACAATTATCTAGAAAATTTGTTTTGCATCTACACACCTTCCTTAATAGTTATGGGTTACCATCCAAGTACTTCTATGTCTAGCAGTAGGAAAAATCCAAATGGAAAGAAGCATTTATAGTTTTGGTGGCTTTTATATTACTATTAGGATTTTAAAGATCTAGAGGGGGTTAAATATAGTCTTTATAATAATTTTAAACAAATTTAAAGTGCAATGGAAATAAAAGAGGAAACCACAAGAGATAGAGAGAGGATTTAGAGTGGTTCCATTTACAACATCAATCCACTACTTAGTTATTGCCAAATAGGATTTGCAATAAATAAAATTAGTAGTTTATTGGTGAGGACAAATTACGAAATGATTGCTGCAACTAAACCCTCTTCTTTACCGGCCCTAAAAGAAAAGCACCAAATCTCTTCTTTTATGAACTCATGGACAGACAAGGAAGAGCACCTCCACACCTCTTATTTTACAAAAACACCGACATTTGAGGAAGAGTACAAGAACACCTCTTCTTTTACATAAGCATCGAGGGCCGAGGAAAAGCACCACCACACCTCTTCTTTTATGGAAGCACCAAGGGCCAAGGAAGAGCACCACCACACCTTTTCTTTTACAGAAAAACTGAGGGATGAGCAAGAGCACTGACAAGCTTCACCACAACCTTCTTCCCTAAAGTACTGAGAAGAAATATACAGTAGCACAAGAACAAGAAAGGAGGAAGTAAATTACAATAGTCGTTCACAAGATATACAATGAAATTCTTATGGAGAAGTGATGATGCTCCACTTCACAAAAGGTTTAGACAAGGTTGATATTTGGTGGAGAAGGATTCTACTATTTGTCTTAGGATAGAATGATGTCAATTCAAAGTATAGGCCTAAACTCTTGAGAATGATAGCAAGTAGTAGTATGCAAGTTTGAGTATATGATCTCAATTGTTGTAAGAAAACTTTTCAGTGTCCTAGGACCACTCCTATTTATAGGAAATGTTTACACATGGTGAGGGAAATTTTGGGTAGTGTCTAGAGAGTTCTCAAGGGTCAACTACCGATTTGGATAAATTAAATGTAGGTGAAATGGCTAGTTTGATTGCATTGACTTTTCAATCCAAAAAGTTCCTCGGTCAAGAATTTTTTTGACCGCATTGGATCTCGGTCGAAATAAATTTTGACCGGAAACTGCTCAGTTTGAAAGAGCTCCAACGGCTATTTCTTGGTCAAAGATTATAAAGATTTCACAGGGGATTTTTTTGTCGAGAATTATTTTGACCGAAGGTGTCTTGGTCCACAAATTTTCTCGACCGAAGATCTGTAAAAATTGTGTAAATATTCGGGAAACTTATTTAAAAATTTGTCTAGTGTGGCCATCCTATCCAAGACACTTGATATTGACTTATGAAATATTTTGGGATAGTTGATGTTGGTCCAAAGCATAATTTTACATGAGTTCTAAAGAAACTTGTACATTTGAAATAGAAATAAGCACATATGAACAGTTTAATCAAATAATTGATGTTACAATCTTGAGTTTTCCAAGGATGTTCCTGAAACACTAGAGTAACATGTTATATCCACAAGTAAGAAATGTTTGTCATCATCAAAAGAGAAGATAAGATGATGTCAATTTATTCAACAATCTCCCCCTTTTTGAAGATGGTAAACATTTCAAATTATAAGAAAAAACTCAAAAAGAAATATTCTTACCATAATGAAGTTTTCCTTGAATATATTCAAGATTTGTGCATATTCACATTTGATAGGTATGGAACATGTCATCCAAATCTCAAAGTGAAGTGCAATAATTAATACATGGTATAGTGTCATGTAAATTAAAAATGTGAAAGCTCAAACGACACACTCAAGAAAATAAGTTGTTGTGTATAAAATATTTTCTCCCCCTTTGTCATATCAAAAAGGTAAACCATATGATGAGAAGATGTCTCTCCCTAAGTCAGATACTCCGCCATAATAGGATCTACTTAACAAAATGTCAAATTTAGTCATATGATCAAAGAACATGATAAGAGCATCAATTTCCAATGTAAGGAATGTTAAGCCCTTCATGACAAAAAGATCCCACAACAAAAAAAATCTTTAAAAAATAATATAAACCAATGGTTAGAGATATTAAGCCTGCCATGATGTAGAAATGCCATAAAGCACAACAAAATCTTAATAATATGTCCAAAAAATTAATATTCATGAGAAATTATTCATACCAGAGAACATCAATTTGCAAAAGATCAAAGTACACATCCTCAAGAGGAACAATGTATAATTTATCTCATATTACTTGAAATTTCTCCAAAGGGAGAAGTTTTGTAAAGATATCGGCCAATTGATTTTCAGTATCCACACAATGACGACAAATGTTATTTTTAGCAATGTGATCATAGAGAAAATGATGACAAATTTCAATGTGTTTTTCTCTACTTTGCAAAATGGGATTATGTGCTAAATTTATGGCACTAGTATTATCAAAAAAAATGGAGTGGAAGATAAAGAAAAACCATAGTCGTTTAACACTTATTGCATCCAAAATACTTATAGACAACAAGAACCATCTGCCATATATTCAACTCGGTGATGGATAAAGCAATAGTATTTTGTTTCTTACTAAGCCAAGAGACAAGTGTTCCTGAGCAAGAAACAACCACCACTCATACTTTTGCGATCAAGACGGTAACAACGTAATCAACATCAGTATAGGCTTTAAGGTCAAAAAGTTCATCCCTTCGATACCAAATACCATAGTCAATTGTACTAGCTAGATATCTTAAAATTCATTTAATATCAACTATATGAGAGTTCATGGGATTGAAACTCTTTCAAATGGATGTTAAAAATGATTTCTTAAATGGAATAATTCAAGAGGAAGTATATGTTTCTCAACCTACCGATTTTGAAGATCCATCACATATTGACCATGCCTACAAGCTAAAGAAAGAATTATATGGTTTAAAACAAGCTCCTAGAAATTGATATGAACATCTAAAAAATTATATGTTTGAAAATGATTTTTCTATGGGCAAATTGGATCCTACATTATTCATTAAAAAGTATGACTTAGATTTTGTTATTGTTCAAATTTATGTCGATGATATATTTTTTGGTGCTTCAAATGAATTTGTTTGCTCACAATTTAGTGATATCATACAAAAATAATTTGAAATGAGTCGCATGGTTGAATTAACATTTTTCTTGGATTTTCAAATAAAAAAAACTCCTCATGGTTTCTTTCTCAAAAAAGAAAAATGTACAAAAGAACTTCGCACATGCTTTAATATAGAAGATTGTAAACATGCATCCACCCCTATGGGTACTTCAACTAAAACAGATAAGGATGAAAATGGTGAATCAATTGACAATTCTTTGTATAGAGGCATGATTGGTAGCTTGTTATATCTAACTTCTTCTAGACTTGATATTATATTTTTTTATGTACAGTTAGAGCTAATAGCATTTGAAATTATTCAACTCTATCTATTGGAGCATAATTTTCATCAAAATCAATTCCCTCTTGTTGGTTATAGCCTTGAGAAACTATTCTAGCTTTGTTTCTTGCTACTTCCCCAGATTCATTTAGCTTTTTATGAAATATCTATTTAGTTCCAATAATGGATTTATATTTTGGTCTAGGAACTAAATATCATACATCATTCTTAGTGAATTGATTTAATTATTCTTGTAATATCCCTGACGTAAAATTATGCTTAATTGTAATTACTTTTCTCAATGAGATGCTTAAACCTTAATCTAACCTCTTGGGATGTTTTAGTACCATGTGACAGGCTTATATTTTCATTTTGGTTCAATTTCATTTATGTTTGAGCTATCTCTTCTATATAAGTGCTTGTTTTAGACTAAATTGCAATTTACCCATAAGTGGGGGTTATCTTGCAAATTTTTACATGTTGATAATGTTTCTTGTGCTTTAGCATCATGAGAGAGAAGTGTTGGATCTAAGGGCTCTAGAGGGGGGGTGAATAGAGCTACAAAATTTCTCACAAAAAAGATTAGGCCTTCAAATTATATTAATTAGGAGAAATAGCTTCATGGCAATTTGAAGTCCTATCTAACAAGCATAGAACGGATGAGAGAGATAGATAGAAATCACTTGACAATGGGATGTAGAGTGGTTCCACACTTCAAACTAGAAGTGAGTCAGTCCACTACCTAGAGAGGACAACCTCTAGGACTTTGCAAGCGCTTTTCTCTATTATATCATCATAGAGATTTGCAACAATAGACCAAAAAGGGACTTACCCATCCATCCACAAGGAGATCTCCACATTCACAAGGAACTTACCCACTTAGCTTGAATCTTCAGCCTTCACCTAGGTCTTACCCATTCAAGCTCAAGTCTTCCGCCTTGAAGGACTTTCCTTCTCCTCTTGGATCTTCAGTCTTTTCCTTCTCCTTCACCTAGAGAAGATCACCACCTCTTCATTGACACGATTTTACCGTGATTATAACACAAGTGCACACATCAATGTAGTATAGGCCCTTGTGAGGCCTGAGTCGAACTCAGGGACACTAAATTATTAGTAGAGTACTACTAACTACTGGCAATCAACTAGACCAAATAAAAGGTTATCAGAGTTGTTTTAAAAATAAAATAAAATAAAATAACACAAAGCAATCGATTAAAGGTTCAGTTTAATCAATTCAAATGGAGATCTTTAGGATTGTGGTTTCATCGCAGGTTTTCATTGTATGAATTTCTATATAGTTACTCAGGTTCATCTCTCAATCCGGGTAGTGTCATGTAGTCAGAATTGTCCACTGTCGTGGTACAATTCACTACCTAAGTCTAGGTCGGTTCCACCATCGTAGTAACCTATACCCTAAACTAGGTGCATTAGAATCGACCTCTGGGTTTCCACCATTAACCTTACATCACCTTGTTCAAGGGATTTGTTAATTACTGTGAATTTTGTCTCTTTTCAACCGTTAATTCTTCTTTCAAAGTAATTAGAGGCATTAGATTATTATTATGGTGATCAAGCATAACAATATAATTGAGAAAATGAAATCATACCACGAATTTAATAGATAAATTATGAATTACTATGATAAAAATGTCATACAATGCTTCCCCGGGCTACTCCCGGTCCTAAAGATAAAGGGGATTAGCCATGCATGTTCATCTCAGAGCAAAACATGGTTGAGAAAAGGGGAAACATGGAGAAAAATGTGAATAAGTAATGAAACCCCTGAATGGATAAGATCCAAGCGTTCCTCAGTGTAGAATACTTGATCTACAGCCTTTCAGCTATGGAGAACATCTTCTCGGCTTTCGGAACGGCTGGGGCATTCTTCTAGGCTCCGTTCTTCTCTCCACACCTTCTCAGGACGTGTGTAGCGGTTAATGACGTGATTCCCTACTCTTGGCCACCGTCATTAGGTATAATCACCAAATTAGGTTGAAAAAATATCACAATCATTGGATTAGAGCCGATCTGAAACAAACTCTGATCTGACGGTGTCGATACCATCGACGCGGGTCGATGGTATCGACCCCTCGTGATATTGGCAAGCTTCCTTTTCTTTTCTTCATTGCTCCTGATGCTAACTCGATACCATCGATGCAGGTCGATGGTATCGACACCCTTATGCGTCAATTTTATCCCATTTCTGTCATTGAATCTATACATGTCGATAGTATCGACTTTGCGGTCGATAGTATCGACTGCCTACTCTCTAGCAACCTGATGGTACGTCGCTAACTTCCATGTCAATGGTATCGACTCTGCGCTGCCCCTTGCGGCTGCCTGCATGTGGCTGTGTCGATAGTATCGACAGCCGTCGATGGTATTGATAGATGTAGATATGTGTTTTTCCTGAAATTGTAAAACAAAACCACATAAGCCGAGATAAAACCTATTATTGTAATCATTGATGCTCAAAACAATAAAATAAGAGAGATTTGACACTGAAAAGGATCATAGACTAAAGTAAGTGAATTATGCAATATTAACCACCAAAATGACCAATAAATGCATAAAACGTAAGTAAAACAAGTCTATAAATGCTACTCAAAATCATGGCATCAAACTCCCCTAAGCTTGAACATTGCTCCTCCTCGAGCAACAAAAATTTAGAATAGAATTGCGAGGGTCAACTATAGAACAAATTATCACAACAAATATCACCATATGACCCCCGCCGGACATTCACATTTCGGCCCTCACTAACCACGGAATGATAATTACCCTAAAGGCGACAATAATCATCCATAAAATATATCTACCTCAAAATTGATGAACACTATCACATAAGGCAGTTAACATAATAAAATTCTCCGGTCCAGACTTGGTGCATCTTGTGATCTTGTATTCTACATTGCTCGCCCTAACTACCATCTACATGGAAGCAACTCTCTTGGTATTAATGAGTGAGAAGAAAATCACGGTGGCCTACCAATTCGAGCAACGGGTGGATGGAATGGGTGGCTAGTGAAAGAAATGGAAGCATTATATAGTTTTATATGAACAAAACATTAATGACCTAAATGATGCATATGCAAGTGAAAATGCCCTAATGCCTATATTTGGGTGGAATGATGCATGCACTATTATTCCGTCTCAAGGTGAGATGGAATATCTAATAAAACTACATCATGTACTTATTCTTCTTAGTATGCAGTGTGAACATGTTCCTTGCTTCCTCTCATTACTACTTCTCAATTCTTTTTTTTTCTCTTCTTTTTTTTCAGATTTTTTTTCAATTTTTCTTTTTTTTCTTCTAAACCCTTATTTTCATAGCTGACAACGAATTATTTGTCAGGCTCACTTATTGCTGCACACTTATACATTTGAAGCATTCAGAAGGTATGGAACAAGTTCATCACCCTTAATGTTTCAGAAGACATAAGATGCATGATGTACTATATGCACAAAAAATGTGAATGCAGCTACAAAATGACATGTATGCAACTAAATGACACACACCTAAAGATAATGTGCATGTATAACTTATCTATTTTTTCATTTTCATGCCAAATATGTGAAAATAGTTGCAATGCAAGACCTATCTACATGGAATGCAATCAAAGAGATTAAAACCATAATGTACATCCAGTTCTTAAGGTGGATTATGAAAATAATGGGGTGGATAGATTACAAGACTAACTGACTGAACCTTTGGAAATTATTATGTGTCCCTCCTTACTGACATGTGTAGTAATTAAGAGGTTTCTCTCTCTTATTTCAAATTAAAGTCTCATTATCATATGGTCAGTTTAGGCTCAAACAACCAATTCCGTCCACTTTTCATGAATCATAGGAATGTACAGTTGTGATTTCCTATTTTAGAGTTGACAAACCCAATTATTTCCTTAAGTTATGTTCTCAAAGTTTAACAACACAAGCTTGAAAAAACACTAAAAATTTCAAATTTGCCCCTAATTCCCATGTACAAGCAACGAGATGACACAAGACTTAAGACATCCACAATTACACTAGATAGAGTGTGGATGCTACAAGCGAACTAAGAACTATAAGAAATAAATGACAAAAGACAAAACAATAAAAACAAAAAACTAAGAAAAATAAAGGATAGAGATGTTCCAACGCCCCCCCCTAAGCTTGAATTCGACTATGGCCTCATAGTCAAAAACAACCTTAAAAGGTGGAATAGTGATACCGATCATTCTTCAGGAGGAGGCGGGTACTACGGAGTCGTGGGGTCCCAAGATGGGTATTGCCCCTGAAAGCTCGGATCGTACGGGGGCATTGATGGAGGTTGTGGATACCCCCCAAAATAATTCTGGCTCCAGTAATGATCGTAGAAGGGCTGCTGCTGCATCTCCATCCTATGCAACCTGTCGTGGATGTGTTGTTGGTTGTCGAGGATGAGGTGCTCATTCGAAAATGGCCCTCTGGTTATCTAACAGCCGGTTCGTTGTATCCTGAATATCGACGTATGAAATTGTATGCTGCTGCTGGGTCTGATGAATATCTTGTAGCATCAAGTACATCCCTTGCATGGAGTAGGCATCCTCTCCTTGAGGAGAGGGCTGAGGTGGCAGAGGCTGTGAAGATGATGATGCACCCAGATGCATGCGGGGATGCTTCCGGGGTGCTACTCATTCCCGAAGAGGAGTAACATCTTCCTCTTCCTCTTCATGCTCGTCGTCGTCATTATCATTGTCATCATTTTCACCGTCTTCATCCGAGTCATCAATGGCTATGATGGGCCACCTAAAATGTTGAGCACCCTCGATGTGGAAGATGGGGTCTGGAAGAGAACACTCTGGATATGCGTGATTAACATGGCAATGTGCATATGCCAGGCCATCACGAAGCAGGATGAGGTTGGAGCGGTGTAGATGTTGCAGGTTGACCTTGCTCTTGGTGGAAAGAGGAGTAAGCTATGAGACATCCAACCCAAGATAGACGGCCAATGGTGTAATAAGCCCTCCACAATGGATAGGAGCTTTCCTCGTACTCCTTTTCACAGCCACCATGCACGTCAAGAAGAACGCTCCCCAATTGCACTCCTCACGCTTCAGCAGTTTGTGCAGGAAGAACAAATCTGTCTCTTGGAATTTGCTAAGAGACAGGTCACCACGAGAAAACAACGTGGTGCAGAGCATGCGGTGAAGAACCTGCACAAACGGATGCTCAAAGTCAGCAACTACATCGTTGTGGTAGCTGACTGATTTGCCCGGAGGCGTAGTTACGAGTTGGGTGAAGATGACGTCGTAGTCCATCCTGTTATCTGGCCTCAGGTGCTGGTAGTTGTGATGAGCCCAGTTATATATAGAATTGAACTGATTGAGAGTGAGGGTGTAATTGTTGTTGTAGAGTCTGAATGACACCCGCCCTTTCATCCACTCTCTGTCAGTGGCGATCAAGTCATTGGGCAACACATTGATGTCCAATGATGCCATGAACTCTGCCACGAGTTCCTTGTAAGTCGGCCACTCGATCGAAGAATGACTGGTCGTCGGTGTGGAACTCCAACTCGTCGGGCCTCCTGGTTGTGTGTCTCGCCTACCCCTTCAAGATGTAGGAGAGATTGTCATTGAACCCCAGGTTGCGGACCATCGTCCGATCAACATAGCGTGTGGGCTCGATCTTTCTCTTCATCAGTTCCTCGTAGACCTTCCGGACCTCTGCGGAAGGATGGACAATCCTCGGACGAGGAATAGATGCAGTAGGTGGAGGAATGAACTCGGGGATCTCCATAGGATATGCCTGAGAAGAAGATGCACCAGTTGTACGCACCATCATCGCCGAGAAAGAAGGAATAGAAGATGGAGCTTGGTGAAGTCCGGAGAAGACAATCTTCGCTCGGTGAAGGCTCAGGGAAGATCGTGCTCCTTGGATGCTCGTAGTCGGGCTCCGTTCGCACAACAAGATGCATGGCACAAGTGGAGGGCAAAGGCTCTAAAGGTGTGACGTCATATGACAACCATCCCTCCCTTTTATAACCGTTGACGTCGCTGTTGTGCACCCGTCGATACCATCAATGTGGGTCGATGGTATCGACACATGTAGCACAATCTAGTCTTCCGCTAGTATCGACGGTTATCGATAGCTTGATGTGGGGCCCTGGATCGATGACGTGTCGATACCATCGACGAGTTTCGATGGTATCGACCCATCCCACGGATCGATTCTCTTGATGTAGTGATTGCCGTTGATTTCCTCTCACGGATCGGTGACATGTCACGTCGATACCATCGACGTGGGTTGATAGTATCGACTCTGCTTAGGGAAAACACCCTCGTGAGGCCCAGCCGCTGCTTTCTACCTGTAACCGGGTCGATACCATCGACAGGCCCGTTGATGGTATTGACTTCACTGATCGTCTGAATATCTCCAGAGTTCTCGCGAGTATCGACAGCCATGTCGATACGATCGACCTCATTTTTGCGATCAACCTGTTGGTGGGTCGATACCATCGATGAGGCCGTCGATAGTATCGACTCAAAGAAATTTTTGCAGCCTCCTATCTGTGCCCCTATCGATACCATCGACACTCAGGTAGATAGTATCGACCCTGCCTCAGTCCTGCACATTGAACAAACGATCAAGGTATCTTTTTTACACTAAAAACAAAATCGAATCAAACTAACTTACAAATGTAAAAGAAACTAAACAAAACTACCAATGGCTGGGTTGCCTCCCAACAAGCGCCCTTATTTAACGTCTTAGGCTAGATGAAAGCAAGCTACTCATGCATCCAGAAGTGCAATGAGTTTAACCTCATGCACTCTCCTCGTGTAATCTTCACCAAAGTACAACTTCAATCATTGTCCATTAACTAAAAATGTTGTCTCACCATCACGTATCATGATTGCTCCATGTGGCCCGACCTCCTCTATAGTGAAAGGTCCACTCCATCGGGATTTCAATTTCCCGGGATGCATCTTCAACCTTGAGTTGAATAAGAGCACACGATCTCCCTTCTTGAAGAAACGCATCTGAATGTGCCGATCGTGAATCAACTTTGTTCTCTCCTTGTAGATCTGCGATCTTTCATATGCATTCATCCTCAACTCGTCAAGTTCATTTAGCTCTGGCAAACGTTTCTTTCCTGCTTCATCATAGTTCAAATTCAGCTTTCTCAGCGCCCAATGCACCTTATGCTCCAATTCCATCGGCAAATGGCAGGCCCAACCATAAGACAACCTAAAAGGCGTAGTGCCTATAGGTGTCTTAAATGCCATCCTGTATGCCCACAAAGCATCCGGTAGCAAGGTACTCCAGTTTGTTCTCGTCAAAGCCACAGTGCGCTCCAAGATCTTCTTAATCTCTCTATTGGTGACTTCCACTTGCCCCTGTGTCTGCGGGTGGTACGGGGTACCAATGTTGTGCTTTACCCCGTACTTTCTCAATAATGCCGTGAACTTCTGATTTTAGAAATGTATACCTCCATCATTGATAATCAGTCTTGGTACACCAAACCTGTAGAAAATGTATTCTTTGACAAACCTGCACACTACAACGGCATCATTAGTCCTAGTGGGTATTGCCTCTACCCACTTCGATACATAGTCAACAACTAAAAGAATGTACAAGTTAGAGTTGGAGGACACAAAGGGTCCCATAAAATCAATACCCCACAGATCGAACACCTCGACCTCTTGAAATACATTGAGGGGCATCTCCTGTCACTTTGAAATGTTACCTGCCCATTGGAAGGAATCACATTTTCGCACATAGTCATATGCGTCCTGGAATAAAGTAGGCCAGTAAAGGCCACTCTCAAGTACTTTGGCCGTTGTTCTAGAACTAGCATGGTGGCCACCCATCGGTAGAGTATGGCAATGATGAAGGACACTTTCATATTCCACCTCCGGTACACACCTGCACAACACGCCATCCCTACACTGCTTCAACAGAATAGGGTCATCCCAGAAATAATATCGCAAAGAATGGAAAATTTTCTTTTTCTCTTGGTATGTCCAATCATCTGGGATAATTTTGTAGGTTAGATAATTAACAATATAAGAAAACCAAGGATCTTTAGATTTCACAGATAGAAGTTGTTCATCAGGAAACATTTCGGTAATGGGTATATGCACATCCTTCTCATCTACCCTTTCCAACCTAGACAAATGGTCCGCAACCACATTTTCTATTCCCGCCTTATCTTTGATTTCAATATCAAATTCTTGTAACAGTAAGATCCACCTAATCAGTCTAGGTTTGGCATCTTTCTTTTCCATCAAATACTTTATGGCGGCGTGGTCCGTCCATACCACGACTTTGGATCCAACAAGATATTGCCGAAATTTTTCAAAAGCAAAAACGACGGCAAGAAGCTCTTTCTCATTTGTCGTGTAATTCAATTGTGCTTCATTTAAAGTTTTGGATGCATAGAAAATCACAGCGGGTTTATTGTCCACACATTGTCCTAAAACAGCCCCTACTGCAAAATCTGACGCATCACACATCGATTCAAAAGGTTTTGTCCAGTCTGGTGTTTGCACAACCGGAGTAGAAATTAGTTTTTCTTTAAGCACATTAAATGCATGTAAACACTTTTCATTAAAATCAAACACAACATCCTTCTCCAGCAACTCAGATAATGGTTTGGCGATTTTTGAGAAATATTTTATAAAGCGGCGATAAAACCCGGCATGACCTAGAAAACTTCGTACCCATTTAACCAAGTTTGGTGGGGGTAATTTGGAAATAACTTCAATCTTCACTGGATCTACCTCCAACCCCTTGCTATACACTTTATGCCCAAGCACGATCCCTTTGCTAACCATCATATGGCATTTCTACCAATTGAGAACCAAATGTGTGTCCTCACATCGTTGCAAAACCTTATCCAAATTGTATAAACATTCATCGAAAGACGCACCATAGACGGAGAAATCGTCCATAAAGACCTCCAAACAACGTTTAACCATGTCACAGAAAATGGCTAGTATGCAACGCTGAAAGGTTGCTGGTGCGTTACATAGACCAAAGGGCATACGACGGTATGAAAATGTTCCGTAAGGACAAGTGAAGGTGGACTTCTCTTGGTCCTTAGGATCAAAGGAAATCTGATTGTAGCCCGAATAACCATTGAGAAAACAAAAATGAGATCGACCTGCCAATCGCTCTAAAATATGATCAATGAATGGGAAAGGAAAATGATCCTCAAACATAGTAGCATTCAATCTACGGTAGTCTATACATACACGCCACCCGGTTACCAGACGGGTTGTGACTGGCTCATTTAACAAATTATGTGTAATAGTAATTCCCCCCTTTTTAGGGACTACCTGTGTAGGACTCACCCACATCGAGTCAGATATAGCATAGATGATACCTGCAGAAAGGAGCTTGATCACCTCCTTCTTGACGACCTCCATAATGCTAGGATTCAGTCGGCGTTGTGTCTGAATTACAGGTTTGGCTCCCTCCTCAAGCCGGATCTTGTGCTGGCACAATGTAGGGGAGATCCCCTTGATGTCCGTGACGGACCACCCGAATACACCTCGGTGGTTCTTCAGCACGATCTACAGTTGATCCTCCTCCTCGACACTCAGATATGCTGAAATAATCACTGGCAGCTTCTCACCCTCAACTAGAAATGCATATTTCAAATGAGGTGGTAGTGGCTTCAATTCCAAATTTGGCGGGCTAATCAAGGATGACTGAAGCGGTTTTGGAAGTTCTCCAAGGTCTTCATAGTACCTAGCGTAGAAACATGACAACACCTGAAGCATCTTGGCGCATTCTTGTAGTGACTTGCTTCTCATCCAATCATGTGTTATGTTAACCAGGCAGGCTTCAAGAGGTAGTTCTGGATATGCATTGAAAATAGAACTTGCTATAGCCTCATCTTCAGTAGAAGGTGGAATGTCCTCCTCTTCATCATTGGGAAAACCCACAGCCTTGCTAAGAGACACAACCTTGGTCTGCTCCATGATGTCGAATATGTCTACAGCCAGTGTCCCCTTCTCTACCTTAGTCATTACGTGAGCCATATCTAAAAATGGCTTCCCTCGACAGAGAGAGATATTCTGATCAAAGTGCTTCATCATGCGGCAGTACTCCTTAGCTTTTGATTGCGTTGTGCTGGAGGGCATGACCATCTCAAACTGATCATCAGAGATACCCAAGGTCAAATGACCTCTCCCCATCTCAAGTATCATGTTAGCAGTGGCTTGGAAGGGCCGTCCAAGGAGTAACTCATTACCCTGTTCATCTTGCATTTCCATTACAACAAAGTCTGCTGGAAATACAAACCGATCAACTTTCACCAACACATCTTCGCAAATACCATACGGTTTCACCATTGAATTATCTTCCAACTTTATTGTCATATTGCTTGGCCTTGATTCTTTCAGTCCCAACTTCTTGAACGTAGAGAGAGGCATCATGTTTATACTTGCCCCTGAATCACACAGTGCTTCGCCGAATTTCACTTTACCAATGTAGCATGAAATATTGAAGCAGCCCGGATCCTACCTTTTAGGTGGTAATGTGCTCATGATGAAGGTACTCACCTGCTCCTTGAGAACCACAACCTCAGTATCAGGGATTTTCCTTTTCTTTGTGATGATGTCTTTCAAAAACTTACCGTAAGAGGGAATTTGCTCTATTTCCTCTAATAATGGAATGTTGACAGAGAGCTTTCTAAAACTATCTAGAAACTTCTTAAACTGAGCGTCCACTTTCTTGGCCTTCACACTATTGGGATATGGGACCGGGACAGTCTGTGCCCTTTGATGTGGTGGCACATATGGCATCCTCTTCTGTGTCTCCTCCTTAGCAACTGATTCAAATGTGACATTCTCTACCACATCCTCTACCGGCTCGGTGATTGGAATAGGAACCTCCTCAGTGGCCTCACCTATGGTTTCTGACTAGGGTGTGCTTGGTTCATCATCCCTGGGGTTTAAAATTTTCTTACCACTCCGTAGCAAAATTGCCTTTGCCTGTTGGTTTCCTCCTGGAATGTTTGTATTACCCAGAAAGCCTTGCTGCACTGGCTTCTTCAGATTTGCTATCTTAGCTGCCATTTGCGCCAAGGATGTCTCTATCGTCCTCATCTGAGCCCCATGGCTTTGTAGAGTCTGCCCAAACTGATTCATGAATTCACCTTGTTGTTTGATCTACTGGCCAAAAGTGTTCATTAGTTCTTGATTCTGCTTTATTACTTGATTGAGCAACTCATTGTTCTTATCCTCTGGTGATGGTTGGGGTTTTGAGTCGAGGTCCTGCAAGAAATTATTTGGCTCCTTCCAGGAAAATTTCTTGTCTTTCCTCCATGAATAATCGTTGTTTTTGTATCCTTGTTGCTGGCACATGAATTTTACTTCAGCCTCATCATATGATCCTGCGTCTTCTTTTGCAAGAAATTTCTTTGCTAGAAGGTCCATCTTCTCATTTAGCTCTTTGATGGCCTTTGACTCCCCTACAACCCTAACATGCTCTACGACATCTCTGTCGCCCCAAGATTGTTTCTTAGCCATGTTCTTCAAAATTTCCCAACACCTCGTGCCTGTGTTATTTAAGAAGAAACCTGAACCCGCAGAATCTAAGTTACTTCTATCATGCTCGGAGAGAGAAAAATAGAAGATTTTGACCTGCTTCTCCTTGTCAAGCCCATGATGCGGGCACCTCCTTAGCATGATCTGAAACCGTTCCCAGGTCTCGGAGTAAGTCTCTCCTACTTTCTGACTAAAATTATGAATTTTTATGATCATATCATTTGTCTTCTCGGGCAGAAAGAATCTTTCAAAGAACACTTTCACCATGTGGTTCCATGATTCCACATACTCATCATCAAGATTATGTATCCATTCTCGTGCATTTCCCGCCAAAGAGCTGGGAAACAGCTTCAAGTACAACGTCTCCTGTGGAAACCTATCTATCTTGATCATATCACAGTTCTCCACGAACTGGCTTAGATGATTCACCGGATCTTCATTTTTAAGCCCGTGAAATGCATTTGATTTGACCAAATTTATTAATGCAGGATCAATTTTATATGTTGGAATATTGATTGCCTGCTTCTTTATTGGCCCATTTGAAGCGGACGAGGAAGAAGCTTTTATTTTCTCCCATATTTTCTGCTCTTCTACCATGGCTTCTTGTTCTGAGTCGGAATCTATTTCATCTGGTTGGTCTTGAATATAATTCTGCTCGTCGTCTGGTCCTGGTAGTGGAACCTCTGGTGATTGATGTGTGTAGTCAGTGCTACGCGTCTTCACCATGCACCAGTACCTGTAAGAGGAAAATCTCAGTTCAGTACCTTTGGTAGATGATTTCGAAATATGAATGATAAACTATGAATTTTAAAAATTAGAATAAAAATAAAAATGTGGCCTAGAATGGCCGCTTGCAATACTCATAGTGCCAATAATTGCCTTGTCCCCGACAACGGCACCAAAAACTTGACACGATTTTACCGTGCGTATAACACAAGTGCACGCGTCAATGTAGTACAGGCCCTTGTGAGGCCCGAGTCAAACTGAGGGACACTAAATTATCGGTAGACTACTACTAATTACTCACAATCAGCTAGACCAAATAAAAGGTTATGAGAGTTGTTTTAAAAATAAAAGAAAATAAAATAACACAAAGCAATCGATTAAAGGTTCAATTTAATCAATTCAAATGGAGATCTTTAGGATTGCGGTTTCACCGTGGGTTTTCATTGTATGAATTTCTATATAGTTACTCAGGTTCATCTCTCAATCCGGGTAGTGGCATGTAGTCAGAATTATCCATTGTCGTGGTACAATTCACTACCTAAGTCTAGGTCGGTTCCACCATCGTAGTAACCTATACCCTAAACTAGGTGCATTAGAATCGACCTTTGGGTTTCCACCATTAACCTTACATCACCTTGTTCAAGGGATTTGTTAATTAATGTGAATTTCGTCTCTTTTCAACTATTAATTCTTATTTCAAAGTAATTAAAGGCATTAGATTATTATTATGGTGATCAAGCATAACAATATAATTGAGAGAATGAAATCATACCATGGATTTAAGAGATAAATTATGAATTACTATGATAAAAATGTCATACAATGCTTCCCCGGGATACTCCCGGTCCTAAAGATAAAGGGGATTAGCCCCACATGTTCATCTCAAAGAAAAACATGGTTGAGAAAAGGGGAAACATGTAGAAAAACGTGAATAAGTAATGAAACCCCTGAACGGAGAAGATCCAAGTGTTCCTCGGCGTAGAATACGCAATCTACATCCTTTCGGCGATGGAGAACGTCTTCTCGGCTTCCAGAACAGCTGGGGCATGCTTATGGGCTTTGTTCTTCTCTCCACACCTTCTCGGGACGTGTGCAGCGGCTAATGACATGATTCCCTGCTCTTGGCCACCGTCATTAGGTATAATCACCGAATTAGGTTGCAAAAATATCACAACTGTTGGATTAGAGCCGGTTTGAAACAAAATCTGATCTGACGGTGTCGATACCATCGACGCGGGTCGATGGTATCGACCCCTCACGATATTGGCAAGCTTCCTTTTCTTTTTTTCGTTGCGCCTGATGCTGACTCGATACCATCGATGTGGGTCGATGGTATCGACACCCTTAGGCGTCGGTTTTATCCCTTTTCCGTCGTTGAAGCTACACATGTCGATAGTATCGACTTTGCGGTCGATAGTATCGACTGCCTACTCGCCAGCAACCTGATGGTACGTCACTAACTTCCTTGTTGATGGTATCGACTCTACGCTGCCCCTTGCGGCTGCCTGCCTGTGGCTGCATCGATAGTATCGACAGCCATCGATGGTATTGACAGCTGCAGATATGTGTTTTTCCTGAAATTGCAAAACAAAACCACATAAGCCGAGATAAAACTTATTATTGTAATCATTGATGCTCGAAACAATAAAATAAGAGAGATTTGACACTGAAAAGGATCATAGACTAAAGTAAGTGAATTATGCAATATTAACCACCAAAATGACCAATAAACGCATAAAACGCAAGTAAAACAAGTCTATAAATGCGACTCAAAATCATTGCATCATTCATCAACCTTGAAGAGGATCAGCTACAACTCCTTCACTCGATGGAGCTTGCTTTAGCTTTTCTTCATGAAAGAAGGGGATAGGGAAGTAGCAGAAGATTGATAGTTTTACATGCACAAAGGTGGAGCTCTCTTACAATAATCTTAACTCACTCACAAATCAAAAAATGATGTGTAAACTAGAGAGAGAAAGGGGCTCAAGGGGTGGTAGCACACTCAACTATAGCAAGGACTTTGTGTGTAGTGAATGAGAAACCTTGGAATGAACTCCAAGTGGTCCTATTTATAGCTAGGGGTGCTCCCTTGAGTTGGGGAACACTTAGGGTTGAATTATAGCCATTTTTTCTCAAGGCAATGGATCTATTTTCATCCAAACAAGTCACAAACGGTTAGAATCACTTTTTCTGCATTTTTCGTATAGTACATTCGATCGAGATTCAGTAAAGGTAACTCGAATGAATGGCTAAAAGACAAACCCAATTTTCAAACTATCGGTCGAGTTTGTCCTGGGAAACTCGATCGATCAGTTAAAATCAAATTTGGCCAGTAAGTCGTTCGGTCGAGTTTTATGAATGCACAACTCGACCGATGCACACATCAAAAAATTGATTCAAGGGATCGGTCAAGATTGTAACTCGACCGATCAGCAGTCTATGATCAATTTTCAAATGTGGTTAAAAAGTGATTAAAACTTGGTACTAAGTGTCCCACATAGTTTTCTCATCTTAGTTACATGTCATATCATCAATACTAATAATTACAAAATTCTCCTAAGGTTGTTTGAATGGATTTCCTTATTAGCACTCTTACATTGCATTTGACTTGAACTTTAACAAGTTAGGGCTTGTGTAAATTGATTTTTTTCATGTACCTAAAACTTGAGATCAATCTTGAATATGCATATTACATACATATGAATGGAATGGTTGAGTCATTATCAAAATATGGACAATGTATAACCTCTAGGTCAAAATTCTCCCCCTTTTTGACAATGAAAAACCATTCCTCAAACATATTGAAAAGAATATTAGAAGTATACCTTTGCCTTGTGAATTAGGGGGATTCAAGATTTGAAAATTGTGAATTGCTCCCCCTCAATCTATGCTTACTTTAACATGCATAGTTACTCTTTCTACACAAAGAAATATAACATGCATGTACTACATGATCCTTTAGCAAGTCACATGATAAAGAATATAAAGAACAAGAAAAGGATCACATAAGCAATAATAGCAATATGATTGAGTTTCACATAAGCAATAATAGAAATATGATTGAGTTTTAAGACATTGAAATTTCTCTCTCCCTTTTCACATTATCAAAAAAGAGGGGGGGTGTAGAAGAGCATACACAAAGTCTTCTCCAAACACAACCAAGCAGATATTCAAACATGCAATCTCATAACATATATCAAATAGATACGAGAGAAACACACAAGCTAGGTTATAATCAAAATATGGTGAATAATGGAACCAACTCATAAGATATAACTGATCAAAGACTAAGAGTGCACAAAAGATAGATTACAACTCATGAAGCATGTTCTCATAAAAACAACTACAAGTGAGAATCGATGAAAGCTAAAAATAAAAAATAGTACATCTTAGATCATGTTCCCAGATGTTTCTAATACAAAATAGCCTAGAAAGATATATATGATCTGAAAACTAGACAAAAAATTAAGAAACTTCTAGACATCTAAGCTATCTATGTCCAAAATATCATCATCATCTTCGGCATCAGGCTCATAGTCATCATCTCTGTCTGAAGGTGCAACAGTAATGCCTTCATCACCAAAGTCACCACCAGAGCCATCATCATCATCCTCAACATCCTCACCATCACCAACATCCTCATCAGCATCAACATTATCAGCATCATCCTGGTCAGGCATCTCCTCATCCACAGAAGGACCGAAGCCATGACCGGGCCAACGAGTATTCTGCTCATCCCAAGTCATACCAAGAGCATTAAGCTCATTGGCCTGAGGGAAGGAGGGAGCAGAATCACCCAGAATGGCAAGCAGAGTGGCCAAGGGGCCAACAGGTAACGACAGGAAGACAGGGGAAGGTCTACCAGCAATACAGGGTGAGGCACCGGGTGTGGTAGAGGAACGGATAGGCATGGGTTTCTAAATGGTGGTCTCACTGATACACACTCCCTTCCAGGCAGGTCTGTAGTGGAAGTCAGAGAAGAGTGATTTCTCAGTGGTGAACTAGAAAAGACCACATATCAGGGCAGGATAAGGAGGATGGGTTCCGCGGGTGTTCTTGCCAGAGTCAAAGCAAGTCATGTGGTGGAGGATATATCTATACTACTTGACTCTAACATTCTCTAAGATGCAGTACATGATCACCGCAGTGTTCTCTACAATATCCATTTGATTTTTCTTTGGATGGATGTTGCAGTTGACCACTAGGGTTAATATATGCTTCTTGAGATCTAAGGAGGAGGAGAATAGGCTGCTCTTCTTCTTATAGGGAACATTAGGTTTCTTTAGATAGTGATGAATATTAGGAAGAGTGATCTCATTCTTCTTGTAGAAACCTTCAGGGTCCAAAAGGTCAAAATACTCACCATAATCCTTATGCCATGTGTCATTCTCATCGGCTCCTGAAAAGAAAACATTCAGGATATCCTCAAAGATTTGGAATTTCTTCTCAGCGATCATGGAAGTAAGGATTACTTGAGTATTCAGAGGGGGTACAAGGGAGTCATAATTCCAATGCAAATTTATGTAGAATTCGTGAACTGCTTTCGAGCTAGACATGGAATTATGAAAGCAATCATGCTCAACAGCCAGGGTGGATAGGTGATGAATGGAAAGCAACCTCACCACTTGATCAATGATAGTTTGACGCCTAGGGTTAGGCTCAAAAAGGGCTCTAAAAGGAAAAGGACTCCTAGGAAGAAGGTCCTTATACTTATTTACAGCCTCTATTGAGACAAAGAGGGTCTCATCGAACAGAATCAAGCGAGAAGATGAGGAAGAGAATGGTGCATTGCTAGGGGTGGGTCTATTTCTTCTATGTGAAGATATGGAGGCAAAAAGAAGGAGAAGAAGAGAGAAAACGCACTAAAAAAACCACCAAAAACGTTCACACACCAAGGTTGACAAGGGGGAAGGTCTAGGAAGGTCTCTCTAAGGCAAATTAGGGCTGGATTAAGGAAGGTAAGGGTTGGGGTTGAGAGCTTAGGGCTAGAAGAAGGGGAATCTGTCGAATATTCTCTTTTTGAGAGGGAGAATAGTCAGTCGAATCCAACTTAAGGTGGCTTCAGCCTGCGTATCATTCAAATTCTGTGAGTCTGAAACTCGGCCGATTGGTCTTTTTTTTTAAAAGCTCTCAGCCATGAATCGGTCGAGTTTGTCCAGGGGGAAACTCGACCGATGGTCAACCTAACCTAAAACCATCAAACTTAATTTCTATCCATTTCAAAGCTAATTAAATTTACTTTTCAAGTAAATTATGTATATTAAACATATTTAGGCGCATATCACTCATCATTGGGTACTATTTTACAATAAAATAAGCGTTTACAAAAAATACCCAAAAATAAGAGAAAAACAAGGCAAAATGAACATGAAAAAGCAATTTTAAGCATATTAGCACTCAAAGATGATCAAGATCGATTCAAAACATATAGGATAGATGAATACTAGCTAGAAGGCATGTCAGATTCATTCAAAGTAGTTATTAGCAATTTTCATCTAATAAAAAAAATTTCTCTCTAGCTAGAGGTTTAATGAACATGTATGCCAACTAATTTTATTTGTGATCATATTGCCAAGAAATTTCAATGTCTTGAAACACAATCATATTTCTATTATTGCTTATGTGAAACTCAATCATATTGCTATTATTGCTTATGTGATCCTTTTCTTGTTCTTTATATGCTTTATCATGTGACTTGCTAAAAGATCATGTAGTACATGCATGTTATATTTCTTTGTGTAGAAAGAGTAACTATGCAGGTTGAAGTAAGCATAGATTGACGGGGAGAAATTCACATTGTTCAAATCTTGAATCCCCCTAATTCACAAGGCAAATGTATACTTTCAATATTATTTTCAATATGTTTGAGGAATGGTTTGTCATTGTCAAAAGGGAGAGAATGTTGACCTAGAGGTTATACATTGTCTATATTTTGATAATGACTCAACCATTCCATTCATATGTATCTAATATGTGTATTCAAGATTGATTCTTAGGGTTTAGGTACATGAAAAGAATCAATTTACACAAGCCCTAGCTTGTCAAAGTTCAAGTCAAATGCAATGCAAGTGTGCTAATAAGGAAATCCATTCAAATGACCTTAGAAGAATTTTGTAATCATGTGTATTGATGATATGACTTGTAACTCAGATGAGAAAATTATGTGGGATACTTAGTACCAAGTTTTAATCACTTTTTAACCACAATTGAAAATTAATCATAGATTGCTAATCGGTCGAGTTACAATCTCGATCAATCCCTTGGATCAATTTTCTGATGTGTGCATCGGTTGAGTTGTGCATTCACAAAACTCGACCGAACAACTTACTGACTAAATGTGATTTTAACTGATCGGTCGAGTTTCCCAGGACAAACTCGAATGATAGTTTGAAAATTGGGTTTGTCTTTTAGCCGATCGATTGAGTTACCTTTATTGAATCTTGACTGAATGTATTGTACGAAAAATGTAGAAAAAATGATTCTAACTGTTGGTGACTTGTTTGGACAAAAATATATCCATTGCCTTGAGCAAAAATAGCTATAATTTGACCCTAAGTGTTCCCCAACTCAAGGGAGCACCCCCATCTTTAAATAGGACCACTTGGAGTTCATTCCAAGGTTGCTCATTTTCAAATTCTCCCCCATGGTCACTACGGATGGAAACAATCCAACAAGAAGCTTCATTCTCAACTCGTTTGCAAAAACTAGAGAAAACATCAAGTGTATCACTCTTTGAAATGAGAAAGAAGGTCCAAGTATATCTAGAGAAATCATCGACAATACCAAGGCAATACTTAGAACCACGAAGTGATTGCGTTCTCATTGGTTGAAATAGATCAATATGAAGAAGCGCAAGAGCTCTCTTAGTGCTAAGGACATCTTTGGATTTGAAGGAGGACTTGGTTTTCTTTCCTTATGTACAAGGTTGGCATTCCTCATCCTTTTCTAAATCCAATTTAGGAAGTCCCTTGACTAAGTCTTTTTTCTCAACTTCTTTAATTGATGCATATTTACATGACCAAGCCGGTGGTGCCAAAGAGAAATATCATTTGAGTTGGCTACAAGGCATCTTTCAACCACAAGATTAATAGAGTTAAGAACAATAACATAAAGATTACCACTTCTAGTTCCCTTATATATAACTTGATAGGTGAGGGAATCTAGAATCAAACATTCAAAAGAAGTAAATAGAACAAGGTAACCATTATCACAAAGTTGACTAACACTTATTAAATTGTGATGTAGGCCATCCAAAAAAAGAACATTCTTGATGCATAAGGATTCACCTACATCACCCTCACCTTTGACTTTACCTTTCTTGTTGTCCCCAAAGGTGACAGATCCCCCTTTCTTCTTTGTGAGATTGTTGAAGTGGCTTACATCACCTGACATGTGATTTGTGCAACCACTATCAACAATCCATCTATATTTTCCCTACAAGAAAGGAGAATATTGGTTTCTTTCTCAATCTTTGGGATCCAGAGTTAGCTTGGGGATCCGTTTCATCTTTGGGTTGGTCCTCTTGGGCTTGTAGGGACAATAAGTGGAATAATGATCATCATATTTGCAATAAGAAGAAACCATAGGATTCTTAGTGCTCGAAGATTCTCCTAAAAAGAAAGAGATCTCCTTTCTCTTTTACTTACCTTTGTCCTTACTCTTGCCCTTTGAGGCTCCCCCTATAAATCCCAAACCACTAGTACCTCTTTGTTGGTTAGAATGATCAAGGATTTCATTTAGGGAGTTCTTCCCTTTGAGGAATTTCTGCAGGGATGCTCTTAATATATGGTTATCATCATTCAAAGAAACAATAGTATAAGATAAACTAGATATGTCATCCCTAGCATGTACAAGATCAGCCTCAAGACATAAAGCTTTGTAAGATATGAATCCTTTTCAAGAGAGATGACAACAACATTAACACTAGGCAACAAAGGTCTAGAAGATAGATCATTTACTAGACTAAGCAACCTAGCATTTTCATATTTTAGCATTTGAATCTCTTTGAGATAATCATCTCTCTCTTCTCTACAAGCATCAATAAGCAACTTAAATTCAGCATTTTCAGTTTGAAGCAATTCAAGTTCTTTTAGGCAATTTTGATTCTCTTCCTTAAGATTTTCAATATTCTTAAGGTAGATACTATTCTCAACTTCAACCCCATTGTAGCGGAGCTCAATATCAAGGTATTGCCCTTGCAAATTATCATTACTCTCAAGATTGGTTTTCTCATTCAATTCCAAAATTTCAAGCTTAGCATTTAGATCATCAATGATTTTTCCTAACCATTTTCTTTTAGATTTACATTTAGCAAAAGAAGAATGGGTAGTAGAAAGAATGTTAATAATAGCTTCTTTAGGCATTTCATGCAAGATTACCTCACTTACCTCTCCAATGTCTTCACTTGTAGAGGCCATGAGAGCAAGGTGGCACTCTCCATCTTCTTTGGAGCTAGAGCTGCTTGAAGATGAAGCTTCCCAAGCTGCATTTTTATGTCTCTTTTCCTTCTTGTCCTTCCTCTTGCGCTTGCTCTCCTTCTTGTAATCCTCTACTTTCCTTTAGCTGCTCTTATGGTGAGACTTTCTTGACTTTGGGCATTCACTCTTGTAGTGCCCCTTTTAACCACACTTGTAGCATCTCCGAGTAGAGGAGGAGGAGGCTTGCTTTCCCTTGAAGTGCTTTCCCTTGGTGTAGTTGGCTTCATGCTCATTAAGGCCTTCATCTTCACTAGAGGAGGGAGAAGAGGTCTGACAAGCAAGTTGTTGTTGAAGGATGACAGCCTCCACTTGTGCTTTGAAAGCACTACCTTTGATCTTCTTGGCTTCCTTCTCTTCTTGATTAGCTTCTTCTTCTTGCTTGTCAAGTCTAGGTTCATGGGCTTGAAGATTGCCAATGATTTCTTCAGTTGGGATGTCACCAAGGCTCCTTAATTATTCAATGGAGGTAACCTTTGACTCTCATCTCTTTGGAAGAGTTCTTAGGATCTTTGAGTAGATGACGCCTCTTTCCAAAGGAGTGCCCAAAGTAGCCAGCCCATTGGCAATGACATTCAACCTTGAATACATCTCCACAATGCCTTCTTTCTTTCCCATCTTGAAGTTCTCTAGGAGGCTTCCCAACATGTAGATCTTTGCCTCCTTGAATTTCTTTGTGCCATCATATGTAATGCACAACTTGTCCCAAATCTCATAGGTGGTGTCCTATGATGAGATCCAGTTGAACTCGGTGGGAGTGAGGGATGCATAGAGGATGCGAATGGCCTTTGCATTGAGTTGAGCCTCCTTGAGAGAAGTTTCACTCCATGTTGCAACAACTCTGGTTGGCTCTTTGTAAGGTGTAACCATCACCTTCCGCATATCAAAGTTCATCCTTGAATGTAGAACTGCATCCCTCTCTTCCAATAGAGGAAGTTGGTGCCATTAAAGATCGAAGGGCGCATGGAGAAGCCTCCCTCTAGGTTAAGTGAACCAAGTAGGTTGTTGCCCATCTTCTCGTATCGTGGTAGATTGTTGGAGAAGATCCTTAGCTCTAATACCACTTGTTGGATCTAAGGGCTCTAGATGGGGGGTGAATAGAGCTACAAAATTTCTCACAAAATAGATTAGACCTTCGAATTATATTAATTAGGATCAATATCTTAATGGCAATTTGAAGTCCTATCTAACAAGCATAACAAGGATGAGAGAGATTGATAGCAAGTACTTGACAAAGGGATGTAGAGTGGTTCCACACTTCACACTAGAAGTGAGTCAGTCCACTACCTAGAGAGGTCAACCTCTAGGACTTATTAAGTGCTTTTCTCTATTATATCACCACATAGATTTACAGAAATAGACCACCAAAGGACTTACCCATCCAACCACAAGGAGATCTCCACCTTAACAAGGAACTTACCCACTTAGCTTGAATCTTCAGCCTTCACCTAGGTCTTACCCATTCAAGGTCAAGTCTTATGCCTTGAAGGACATTGCTTCTCCTCTTGGATCTTTAGACTTTGCCTTCTCCTTCACCTGGAGAAGATCACCACCTCTTCATCAACCTTGAAGAGGACCATATACAGATCCTTCTTCACTCGATGGAGCTTGCTTTAGCTTTTCTTCATGAAAGAAGCGGATAGGGAAGTAGTGGAAGATTGAGAGCTTTACATGCACAAAGGTGGAGTTCTCTTATAACAATCCTAACTCACTCACAAATCACAAAATGATGAGTAAAATAGAGAGAGAAAGGGGCTCAAGGGGTGGTAGCACACTCAACTATAGCAAGGACTTTGTGTGTAGTGAATGAGCAACCTTGGAATGAACTCCATGTGGTCCTATTTATAGCTGGGGGTGATCCCTTTAGTTGGGGAACACTTAGGGTAAAATTATAGCCATTTTTTTCTCAAGGAAATAGATCTATTTTCGTCCAAACAAGTCACCAACGGTTCAAATCATTTTTTTTGCATTTTCCACACAATACATTTGGTCGAGATTCAATAAAGGTAACTCAACTGATTGGTTAAAGGACAAACCCAATTTTCAAACTATTGGTCGAGTTTATCATGGGAAACTCAACCGATCAGTTAAAATCACATTTGGTCAGTAAGTCATTTGGTCGAGTTCTATGAATGCACAACTTGACCGATGCACACATTAGAAAATTAATCCAAGGGATCGGTGAAGATTGTAACTCGACCGATCAACAGTCTTTGGTCAATTTTCAAATGTGGTTAATAAGTGATTAATACTTGGTGCTAAGTGTCCCACATAATTTTCTCATCTTAGTTACAAGTCATATCATCAATACAAGTGATTACAAAATTCTTATAAGGTCGTTTGAATGGATTTCCTTATTAGCACACTTGCATTGTATTTGACCTGAACTTTTATTACAAGTGATGACTATGTCTCTTTAGTCATGATATTGGATATCAACTCAAATGCATGGTTACTTTTTAGAGAATAAATTGTACTGGACATACCCACCTTGAGATTGAAACATGGAATTCATGTTATGACATGTAGAGTCATATCTCAATGTGACAGTGGTGACTATGATCCTTAGACTTGAAGTCACTATAGTAACACATGTTGTTATGTGTACTTTTACACTATCCCAACATGCTCTAAAATATGAGTTGCCAAAAAAGTGGGGATTTGGTACATTGTGGCACATGGGGCATATTGTGAGTGATCTAGCTGGAATTTTTCCCTTATTTTGAGTGATATCCCAACCACTTGACAAGAAAGACTACAAAATTCATGGCCATGCTCATGTGAGTCAATATATGATATTTATGTAGGAAAATATGGCATCAGAAGAGGCAGAAAAATTAAAATTTTAACTGCCATATTCCCCTTTAACAGATGATTGTGTCAATAAATATGTAATGAGAAGGATCATTTTGAGGTAATATCTGGTCCTGAAGCAAGTCCAATGACAATTCCCTTGATGCATTATGTAGCTTTATTCAAGACACACCCAAACAACATCTACAACAGCTCTTGGTGGATCACAATGGACAGTAGCTTGACCTTATCCTCATAGAAGCAAGCAACAACCTCCTCACCTCTATAGTAGTCCACACAGACCATTGGGAACTCCTGTCATTCTAGAAGAATAGACAAGAAGGAGTTGTCCCTTCTCGTTGGTATATTAGCACCAACTTGCTCTCCCACAATTATTCTCCCTTTCTATTCCTCCCTTTATCGGGTAGGACTTTCTCAGGTTCTTTTAGTTACCACAACTAGAGAACACAACAATTGTTAAAGCTAATTGATGTGTCTGAGAATCCACCAGTGCCCTTTATTTATAGGAGGGTTAGGGTCAGGATTCACAGTTTGAGTGGGAGTTGAAGGGATCAAAATTTCATGAATTTTTGCAACTTGTGAGTGGCAAAATAGTCAGTTCATAGGTGAATCGATTAGTTGGAATGTAAGACGATTGGTTCAACTCTTGAATCAGTTGTTTCATCATGTTTCCAAATCCCAATTGTATTGGAAAATAAAATCCAAATTAATGCACAACATGACGTCAACACTAGTCCTTGAATCAATCGAATTAATCCACCAAACGGTCAGTTCATTACATGAACCGGTTGGTTCATGGACCTGAGCTAATCAGTTCACTTCATGAATCAGTTGGTTCATGGACCAGATTCCCAATATTGGTTCAGTTGACTTGACACACTGAAATGATTGGTTCAACACTTAAATTAGTCAGTTCACAGTTCAATCATTCCACATCTAACCAATGTTGTTTAAATTGAATACCTAACTCTTTCGTAATCAAGTTTAAACCATATTCATGAATGAATTCCTATTCTAGGTGTATCCTATGTGTGTGACCCTATAGGTTCCAAGTTACATTGATAGTGAATGTCCATAGCTGATTTATGACATCATAAGCAATGAGCGATATCTAGCAACACATCATTGCTACGTAAGTAATTAGGAAAGTTGGAGAACAACTTCAACCTATAATATGTAATTGGTGTTATAGTGATTGTCTAATTCTTTTGTCACTGATATCTATATTGAACTCGAGGCATGGAATCATCATCCTCTTAATTTTTAATCCATGTTCCTTGAACCAGAGGAGAATGTCTGAGATATATGTGACCTCAATATCATATATTGATTCCAATGTGCATGCACATCCTTTCTTAATCTCACTTATGTAGTGGCCTAGATATCAAACTCTTGTAGGAGGGACAAATCCCATCTACATTACTCACAATCATCCCTATGTGTTACAATGCACCCCAAGAACCACCTTCATGGTAACCCTTATTCAAGGATACATTGGATGATGTCAAAGTACATCGAACAACATGTGATGAGTGTAGGGACTTCAGCTGTAAGAACCACAATCACCACCATCACTATGAGAGATGATTCTAACTATCAATTATGGTTTACATGTATCACTCTCAAGGTGAG
Organism: Alisma plantago-aquatica; assembly: GCA_963693085.1. Lineage (NCBI taxonomy): Eukaryota > Viridiplantae > Streptophyta > Magnoliopsida > Alismatales > Alismataceae > Alisma > Alisma plantago-aquatica. Next base: position 1,095,644,864 of record OY856411.1, read on the forward strand.
TCTGTTTGATACACTATTCTCTAATAAGTATCTATGTGTTTGATTTGATATTACATATCACGAATGATGAGATTCTGTCATTGACTAACACACACTCTAGTCTTATGTATCATTGTTGTCTAGTAGCCTTCCACAATACCATCTTACTAGAGACATAACAAGAATGTGCATACTGGTTGCTTCGTGCTACTTACTACTTTGCTGAAAAAGAGGATGGCAAGCTCGAGCGGAGTGCCTGGGAGCGGCGATCGGAGGGTTGGGGAAGAAGTGAATCTAGGGGAACCACCACCGGGGTCCATAGCGGCAGGGGTGTACCATTTTAGGAGAGATGCAAACCAAGTTCGTGATGGAAATATTGCTTGAAGAGGAGATCAGTGAGTGTAGAATCGTAGATGGAGAAATGATATTCCGGTGGCAGAAGGAAAGAAAGGATGGGAAGATCTATTTGCTAGGAAGGAGGATGATGTCCCAGTGATGAAGCATTGTCAAGTTGAGCTAATTGATGGCGTGGTGAAGTACTCTAGATCTATTGCTGAGAAGAACGTTAAGAAATGGAATAATTATGTTGTTGGCTATGTAATCGGTCTCAAGCCTCATTGGACGAAACTTCATCATCATCTGAATCTTATCTGGAAATGTAAAGAAGATTTCAAAATTTTATCACACGGAAATGATTACTTCATTATCCATTTTGTAGATCCGGAGGACATGGGAGTGGCTCTTGAGGATGGGCCATGGTTTGTTACAGGGAAACCACTGGTGCTTAAGAAGTGGCATATGGGAGAACCGCTTGAGAAGATTAAACTAATAGAGATTCCAGTCTGGATCCGTCTACACAAATTACCATTGGAGCTTTGGGATGAAGAAGTCTTTAATATTATTGGTAGTTTTCTTGGTACTCCTCTAAGGCTGGATCGACTTACTAGGCATATGAAGAGACTTTAATTTTCAAGGATCCAAGTCCTTATTGTGGCAAATTCTCTATTTCTGAAAATTATTGAACTTATCAGTGACAATGAAGTGAAGGACACAGTTAAAATTGAATATGAATGACTTCCAGTTTGTTGCAAAGAATGTGGTACATTTGGGCACATGCAAGGTGAATGTATTAATGCTTTGGAGAAAAGAAAAGTGGTTGTTAGCGAGAAGGTGTTGATTGAGCCAGAGTAAGGGAAGGATGTCATGGAAAAGAATGCTAGTGAATCTGATACCTTTTATGATTGCTCTCGTGATCAAGAAAATGAAGGAGGAGGCAATTTTCAAGGTGTGATAGTAAGTCTTGAGACTCCTAGAGCTACTAAACTATTAGGAGAAATGTGAACTCCTCCTAGCGAAGGTGAAGGTTGGAGCAGGGTAGGTAGATGGAGGAAAACGCCTACTCCTCATAATGTGTCAAAGGTTCCTCAACATATGTCTACTGGTATTCATGTTACTCCTAACAATTTTAGAGTTTTGGATTTTGGTGAGTTTCCTACTGAACTTAATGCAAGGCGGCCCAGTGAAGGGCCTTCATCCAAAGGTTGAATCTATGAATATTCTATCCTGGAATGTTCAAGGGCTGAATAGACCAGGATGACAGCTCGCAGTTCGCGAGACTGTCATGAAGGAAGAGATAAGCATTTCTATACTGATTGAGACTAAGGTTAGAAAGATAAAAATTGGTAGGGAAATGAATAACCTTTGGAGGAGCTGTAAATGGATTTCCAATCATGGTAAACACCCTTTGGGTTGTATTGTGGTCATGTGGACAAATGATGATGTTGATATTCAGGGCTGGATTGTGGTGTCAGCAATGTGGGTAAGCATTTTGTCCTAATTGTTGTGTATGGTCACAATGTTGAAAGAGCGAAAAGGATCCTTTGGGAGGATCTTAGTGGTGTTCTTAAAGCTCTTGGGGATGTTCCAGTTGCTATAGATGGTGATTTCAATACAGTGAGATTCTCTACTAAGAAGTGTGGTGGAGATGAACCTCCGTATAATGCCATGTTAGAGTTTAATAGCTTTATTGATAGTAATAAACTGATTGATCTAGATTTGTTGGGTCAAAATTCACATGGGAGAACAGAAGAAAAGGGGAAAAGCTTGTTATGACAAGAATTTATAGAGTTCTTATGAATGAAGATTTCCTTTCTGTATTCCCAAAGATGTGGGGGATTAACTTCTACTCTATTCACATTGATCACAAGCAATTGGTTATTAAGCTAGATGATTCCAAATATAAGAAGTGTATGCCTTTTCGGTTCATCAACTCTTGGGTGGAATGTGTTTGTTTTATGGATGTGGTATGGGAAGCCTGGGAGGGAGATGTTAAAGGTAACCCGATGTTTTTCCTGTGTAGAAAACTTGATAGGGTGAGAGGAGCTTTGTGTAAATGAAATAAGGATCATGTTGGTAACTTTCATGAGAATAGAATATGTCTTGAGGAAAAAGTTAATAGATTCGTGGAGCAAGTAGAGGGTGATTCTTCTAATGATATTCTTGTTCAACGACTCATTGAAAAGAGGAAACTTGTTGCTTTAGTGTATTCTGCTGAAGAGAATATCTTGAAGCAAAAGTCTCGTATCCAATGGCTTAAGTTGGGTGACAAAAACTCCAAATTTTTTTATGCATCCCTTAATACTGGGAGGATAAGGAACAATATTAATTGTATTAAAGTGAATGACCAAATCTATTATGATGAGGAGCTGATAGAAAATGAAGTTAATTGTTTTTATAATGACTTGTTTAGTAAAAAGGTGGATAAAGGCAGATCGATTGAGTTGGGGGGAGGTTTCAATTTGATTTTTGTTGAACAAAGTGATAGTCTTATTGCTGATGTTACAGATGAAGAGATTGATGATGTTATTAAATATGCTAAAGGTGACAAAGCACCCGGGCCTGATAGCTTTAATTTTTAGTTTTTCAAGTCCTCTTGGGGCATTGTTAGGTGTGATGTCATTAAAGCTGTCAAGACCTTCTTTCGGTGTGGAAAGCTACTGAGAGAAGCTAACTGGTCATATATAACTCTTATCCCCAAAGTAAAGAATGCTATTAAGGTCAAGGATTGGAGAACCATTTCCCTTTGTAATGCAATATACAAAATCATTTCTAAGATCTTGACAAATAAAGTTCAGAAGCTGCTTCGTCAGATCATTGATCCGACACAATTTACGTTCATCAAAGGGAGGTCTGTTACTGATGCCACTCTCCTAGTGAATGAATTGATTAACAACATGATGAAGAGTTCTCATTGGAAAGTTTATATTAATATGGACATCAGGAAGACGTATGATTTAGTGGAGTGGGACTACCTGCATAAAGTGCTTGCTTCTAGGCTTGTGTAAATTGATTCTTTTAATGTACCTAAAACCTGAGATCAATATTGAATACACATATTAGATACATATGAATGGAATGGTTGAGTCATTATCAAAATATGGACAATGTATAACCTCTATGTCAATAAGAAGATCATGCAATGGGGCACCTTGTTTGAATCATGGTTAGTGATGTGACACCTCATGGTGATTCTAGGATTTGCTTAAGTTGATAAAGTGACTATACTAAGGTTTGCGTGTTGCAACCCTACATCACTTTTGGTGAGGGTAGTGACCGCAACACATGTGTTGGATGTGGTGGTTTCAATCTAGATGTCTTAGATAGGGGTGGGTCGAAACACCTTGTCCTCTAGTGGAATGTCTCAACCAATATATAGTGCTTAGGGTTTTGGTCAAAACCAAGTGTGTATGAAGGATGTATCGACTGATACAAGGAGGCATCCAACCTTGGAGGTCACTAAACTTTTGCTGGATAAACATGAACATTTCATAGTTTGCATGTGATTGGAGGAAAGGTTATTTCTTTGAAGGGCATGTGTCCCATGGTGATCTATTATGTTGACACATCATAATCTCTTTATTCCCTCCTCCTTTGGGTATATAACCCCTTCTCTTCACTTGTAAGCAACTTTTCTCAGCCCCACATTCTTTCTTCTTCTTTTGGATCATCCTTGGAGCTTCAGAAGCAAGAGAGGTCTGATCTAGAAGCTTGGGTAGCCGATCCATCTTGCATTTTGAAGATCTTGTGCTAGAACCACTCTTTGGTGGTGGTTTCTAGGAGGTTCTTCTCTTGGTAAGTAACCTTCTTCTGTGGATCATGTTTTCTCTCTTCTAGAACCTCCATCTCCATCTTCTTCCTCCTTGGCCATATACTATGGATCATCCATGGTGACTTTTCTTGAAGATCCCTTCTTCAAAAGGGCCATAGATCATGTTTTGACATGATGGTACCCGAGTGAGAAGAAGACCTCTTCCTTCTTCTTCTATGGTTCAATCTAAGGTTTGAATTTTCTCCTTATGCTATCCTTTTACCATGGTGCTTCTTTCTCTTCTTGAGGTGATCCTTTGGCTGAAGTGTTGAAGCTTGGTTGAAGTTCTTGGAGCTTGAGATAATGGGAGATTGGCTCTTTCCAAAATCAGGTGGGTTATATAACCTTTCCCATATATATTATGTCATCTTAAATCTGATCTTATTTTTGTTGTTCCAGATCTTAAAAGTATGTTCTTTGTGATAGGAGAATGATGAAGTTTAGGGTTTAATCTTGTAGTATTCTTGAAAGGATTATTCTTATTATAAACCTTAAATTCATAGTAACTGATTTTGTTAGTAAATGAAAGATTGGTGTGTTTCTTTGGATCATCATCTAGGGAATATTAGCATCTGATATATGGTCCCTTTACAATATATAAGAATAAAGTTTTAAGGTTGACAACTTGCATAAAAATTGTTCTTTTCTTTCTTTATACATAACTTTTTTGGTGACTTGTTATAATCATGTTTAGGGGTTGATGAACACCTTAGAATAGGGTGTTGTTCACCCTATTGATGTTTGGTATTCCTAGTCTGATCTCTTGTTTCAACCTGGTTTGGACCTATTATGGTGATTGGGAATATAGCTCGAGACAAACCATTAGTCTTCCATCATAGTTGACACCCTTGCAAGTGATGGTTTCGACCACGACACTCTAAAACCCTAAGGGTGGTCGCTACACCATCTTGGCCATGACGTAGTGTTTCTGCATAGCATTGTTTAGTTAGTTGACGTTGTAGCTAAAATGCCTAAGTGATGGTCGAGACACATGTATAGGTTAGGTTATGAACATAACAGGTGAAGTTTTATTTGTTGTAGTCGTGACATAATTAGTTAAGGTCATAACACCTTGTGATAGTAGGGTCGTCACACTTTGTTGTGACTTGTTCGTGACACCCCTTGGTGGAGTCATGGTCGCGATGACCCATTAGGATGTTACCTAGTGTCGCGGTCATGGCACCATGCTTAGGTGGTGTTATGGACACAATAGTTGGAGTTTGAGATGGTTTCAGTCGATACCATGGAGAAGTGTCTCAGTCGTGACACTCGAAGAGTGGAGGGTCAAGACCCATATATGTTGTGGTGGTCAAAACGTTTGTGTAATGGTTTTCCATGACCATGTGAAGCATCACGGTCATGATACATGTGTTGTGAGTGGTTGAGCCATGTGTATAAAAGGTGGTCAAGACCCATGTGTTATGAGTGGTTGATACACCTATAGATATGTAATTACATGTTCAATACATAGTGTAATGGTTTGCATAAGGTGTTGTGAATATGAATAGCTGATCCTAAACAATAGTGCTTGACCCTAGTATTCTCCAACAATTTGGGAGGTGGGGGGATTTGAGTTCTTGGTTGAGGGATGATATGAAACCCTAATCTCGAGATGTAAAATGCATTTTTATATTGTTTGAAAATCATTATCATGTGATAGTATTTTCTCTCTCCTATCTGTGTAACCCTAATTTGTAGGTGAGATGAATGGCATAGATACATGTATGCTATGTTGAACCTTGAAAATTACATGATGGTGGTTTGTGTAATGTTGAGGCACATTGTGATATTGAATGTCCAAGAGTTATATGAATTGGTCTAATGACCTAACAAGTGCTTTGTGCATCAGTTAAGGGATTCATATCCCATAGTAATGTGATATTGGTGATGACATTATGAATGACCGTACTTCAAGTTCCATATGATGATGAGACAAGTTCTCATTTAATACGTTGTATATCTTATGAAGTTGTAATCAATCCTTAATTATATAAAATTTGTTTAGGGTTTATACATTGTAACTTGATTGATGTATTAAAAGATACCCAATTAGAATATCTTATCATGTAAAACCCTAATCATGTAGTTTCACTATACCAAAGATCCATATTCAGTGTCAATATCTAGCTGAATGGTGAAATGAGTAACTCCTATGGGAAACTCAAAGCGCATATTATTGAATATACGAGGTACCAGTGGAGATATCTCCATGTATCCTTAAATTGTTGATATAGTGGTATAATGTTTTATTATAGAACAGTCGTGCCTGGGCCTACTCTATAGTGTTGTGCCATGTACCAAGGCGGATTAGTTTTGTTACAGGACCATAGCTGGACTATGAGTTGTTGTATCTACATTACTATAGATTGACTATAAGTTGTTGTTTAGTAGTTTGACAGTTTTGTCACTGCATTGCAGACTCAAACTGACTGAGTAGTACTGGTGATGATCATGGAGTCTGACTCTTCCATTGATCTTGTATGGTACTGCTTTTGACTTAGCAGTGATCGATTGGATTAGAGTGGTATGGCTCAAATCCTCAGGGCATAATAATAAAAGTGATAATACATTTATGTAGTCTACTTTGTTAGGCTCAAGACAAATCACATTGGGTGACTCCATACCGCATTTCATGTACAGTTTAGTTATTACCAGTTATACATGTTCTTCATATATCTTCGAAAAGCATAAGATGTTCTACAACTAAGTTGCAAGTGCTTAAACTACTTCACTGGTATTTACTGCTTTATTTAACTGCTCTATTATCTCACTATTCTTATAATAGATGTTGGCAAAGATTTATATCTCTTGCTAGGATGTTTGGTCTCACCCTGTGGGTTCCACAACTTTTTAGGTGGTCGTGGACGTGGAGGTTGAGGTTGAGGTTGAGGTCGTGGTGCATGTGTTGAGAAGCAAGGAGAGAAATAATTGTTAGAGGTTGGATATGATGCAAAAGTTTTGTAGTAGAGTCATATGTGTCGTTACTGTACTATGAGGGCTTTGGGGAAATTTTGTTGTTTGTCTATCGACACATAGATTTTGGCTTTATAGCAGAGTGTATAGAAATGGCATGTACATATGAACATGTTGTAATATGTAATAGTTGTGTCTTGATACCCTTTGAACATTATATGTAACATGTTTTGGCATATATGAAATACAAATAGATTTAGTTGAAGGCTTGTTTATAAAATACTTCTGCTTGAGGTATTGAATTGCAAATGGTTTTAATTTACCCTAGTTTAGGGTAATATTGTTAATAGTGATAATTCTGTGCTTTGTTTTGAGTAATCTCGTTTTGTATGGAAAAGGGTGTCACACTGCTTGCATGGAAATTATTCAATAATCATCTTGCATAGCTTCATCAACCTTTTTGGGTTCACTCATGGATACAAAGGCGATGTTAGTCGTATCTTTGAAAGATGATCTAGTTTTCATTTTATCAAATGAATTTTTAATAATAGGATCTTGTGTATGGTCTTTGATTATTGTAAATCTTCATTTTGATCTTTAATTTGTTTATCTTCAACATTTTCAACTTCTTTAGGTGATATAGTTAAATATTTAATTACCAAAGGGAGATCGTTCTCTAATTCATTATTTGTTGTATTTTCATGAAAAGTTACATGAATTGATTCTTCCACTTTCTAAGATATTGTATTGTAGATTCTATCGGCCTTACTCAATCTTGAGTAACCTAAGAAGAATCCTTTTTGTGATTTAGGATCAAACTTGTCTCTATCTTTGGTGTTTAAAATATAACAAGGTGTTCCAAAAATATGAAAATAGTCCACTCTTGGTTTCTTCGAAAAAAGTATTTCATATGGAGTGTTTTTAAGTTGAGGATGGATTGATATTCTATTTTTAACATGACATATAGAATTTATAGCTTCAACCCAAAAGGTCTTAGGTGTATTATGTTCTAAAATGATAGTTCTCGCCATTTCTTGTAAATAATGATTTTTCCTTTCAACTATACCATTTTGTTGTAGAGTGCGAGGAGAAGAAAAATTATGAGTCTATCCCTTAGCTAAGGAAAATTCTTTAAAATGTGATTTTCAAATCCCCCACCTCGTGATCACTACTAATGGTGCAAATTTTATTTTGAATTTGATTTTTGATTTTTGAGCAAAACTTAATGAATATTTCAATAGTATCATTTTTTCCAGAAAGAAAATGTCCCCAAGAAAATCTACTATATTCATCAACAATAGCAAAGAAATACTTCTTTCCACCTATAGATTGTGTTCTCATAGGTCCAAATAAATAAATATGTATAAGTTCAAGAGGTCTAGAAGTACTAAGGATTTGTTTATCTTTAAAATAAGTTTTAGCATGTTTTTCCTAAGGTGCAAGGTTCACAATTTTTAGGGGTTTGAAATGAGATTTTAGGCAAACCACAAACAAGATCAAGTTTAATTAATTTCTTAATAACAGAGTGCCAGAATGTCCTAATCTTCTATTCCATAGGTTTTTATCATCATTTGCAATAACACATTGTCCAATAATAGATTTCACATAGTTAGGCTTAAGAATATAATATTTCCTAGAAAATAAGGTCCTCGATTCTTTACTTTCGTTTAGATGAAATAGTAATACTTTAGATCATCGGTATACTACTTAAATGAAATTGGGTTTTATCCAATTAAATAAAAATATTTATTATCTCTACCTCTTCAAGGAGGAACAATTAAAGTCCACATTTTTTTATAATTCAAAATAGTCTATTTTTATGTAATTTCATACTGTATAATTTCTTTGATTGTGAGAGATTTTTCCCCTCAGGAAAATGAGAAGAATTATACCCTTTTTCCTTCATATTCTACATTATTAGTGTCTTCTTCAAGCTGTTTGAAACAAGTTTTGTTAAAGAACACATCATACCCAGTATCACATAGTTGACAGACACTTAGCAGGTTATGGTGCAATCCATATACTAATTTACATTTTTAATAGTGATATTAGTTCCAATATTACCTATTCAAGTGATGGTTCCTTTCCCGTTGTCTCCAAAAGTGATTGATATTCCCTTTTTCTTTTCGAGTGTTTTGAAAGCATGTTTGTTTCCAGTCATATGTTTGGAGCATCAATTGTCAACTACCCAATCCTTCAATATAAAGTTTTTGGTACCCAAGTGGAGTCCATGATGGTTAGAGAAAATATGCATATAACTTGTATTTATTGATACAAAGATTTTCTATTGGAATTAACATAAAAGATATGCAACTGAATATCAAATTAGTGTTGAGATAAGACAAAGAAATTTATCAAATTAAGAACATGTCAAATCTCAACATGTACTTTTAATTCCAAGTTGGGCTTTTAGGAACCCAAACCATGACAATTGTTCCTTTCTTCCTATATTCACATGCAAAAGAGTACTGACCGAAGTGTTGGAAATAATGACATGATATACAAAATATTTCATTTCTCTTTTCCACAACATTACTTTTAAGCACATATATAGTTCTAGTCTTTGGAGCATAAGTCTTATTGGTTCTAGGCATATGTGAGGGTTGATTCTTAGGCACATATCCTAAACCTCTTCTTCCTATTTTCTTGGAAGTATTTACTAAGAAGTTATCAAGATTTCTATTCCCTTGCAATAATCTCAAAACTTGTTTTTGAAAATCAACATTTTCAACAATCTTCTTATTTAGATCTAAGTTCAACATAGAAAGATTTGAAATTAAAGCATCTTTTTCTTTTACTAAAGCATCATAGTCTACATGATTGCACAAAATAGGTTGAGTTTGATAATCATTAAGTTTAGCAAGCAAGTTAGCCTTTTCCCGAGATAAAAGACTATTGTTATTTTCAAGAGCAAGAAATATAGTCTTATAACTCTCAATAGATTCTCTTAAAGAATTATTTGAATAACTTAGAGTATCATTCTCAAAACTAAGATCATCCAAATCAACATAAAGTTCATTAATAATTTTTGAAAATTTCTTCTTTGATTTCTTGCAATCAATATACTTAGCATGAATTTATTCAAGAATAGTTACTAATTCTTCCTTAGATAATTCAAAAATATCCACCTCATTAGTTTCTTCTTCATATTCCTTAGCCATGAAGCACTCTATCTCTTCTTTTTCACTGCTCCCATCTTCATCGGTTGATTGGTCCCAAGCAACCTTGTAGGATTTTTCTCCCTTATCTTTCTTATTTTATGAGGATTTGTTCTTCTTGAGTTTTGGGAAATCAGTCTTTAGGTGGCTCTTCTTTATACACTCATTACACCTGGAAGAACAAATATGTTTATATTTCTTATTGCTTACAATTAAAGCATCTTCCTCATTTTAGCTACTTGTGTCACTATTTTCTTGAGTAACTTTTATGGATGACTTGGATGCGTCTTTGAGAGCAATTTCTTTCTTCTTCTCCTTTTATTGTTCAGAGTCTATCTTTTCTTCTTCTTCTAGGGTCACTTCATGTATTTCTAGATTTCCAATGAGTTGCTCCATTTTGAATTTTGTAAGATCATTTGCTTCTTTGATGACAGTGACCTTGGATTTGTACTTTATAGGCAATGATCTATGTATCTTTGATACTAGATCTTCTTCACTTATGTTCTTTCCCAAGGCACTTAGGCTATTTAATATGTTACAAAATCTAGCATACATCTCTATAATATTTTTAGGTTGCATATGAAATAATTCAAATTTATGTTTTTGCATATCAATCTTAGTATTTTTCACTTCTGTGGTATCCTCATGAGTTATGGAGAGCTTGTTCCATATTTTATAAATAGTAATACAAGTGGATATACGCTTAACTTCACTTGCAGATAATGAACAATAGAGTATGCTTACAACCTTCGCATTTAATGTAGTTTGTTTTACCATTTTTGCATCCCATTATTTTAGTTCAATCATTGGAAACTTGTAAGATCTAGCAATGATTTTCCATAAGTCAAAACTCAATCCTTGGAAATAGAATTGCATCCTCATCTTCCAATAAGTATAGTTTGTCCCATCAAACACATGTGTTTTTTTCACATGTGTGACTTCCATGTTGAGGTTGCCAAGTAAGCCCTCCCCCATTCTTCAAGATCTATGATGGCTCCTTGAAGACCTGCTCTGATACCAAATAAAAGATCTAGAGGGGGGTGAACATAGTATTTGTAAATATTTTAAACAAAATTAAACTTTAATGCAAATAAAATAGATAGCCACAAGAGAGAGAGACATGATTTAGAGTAGTTCCATCTATGATGTCAGTCCACTACGTAGTTGTTGCCTACTAGGATTTACAACAAACACTTTTATTAATTTATCAGTGAGGATAAATTACAAAATGATTGCTGCAACTGAACCCACTTCTTTACCAGTCATGGAAGAGTACTACCAAACCTCTTCTTTTATGAACACACCGACGGATGAGGAAGAGAACCTCCACACCTCTTCTTTTATAGAAACATCGAGGGCCAAGGAAGAACACCACCACACCTCTTCTTTTACGGAAGCACTGAGGGACGAGGAAGAGCACCACCACCTCTTATTTTATGTAAGCATCGAGGGTTGAGGAAGAGTACCAACAAGCTTTACCACATATTCTTCCTTGAAGTAGTGAGAAACAAATATAGTAGCACAAGAACAAGAATGGAGGAAGGAAATTAAAACAGTCTTTCACTAGATATACAATGAAATTCCTATGGACAAGTGATGATGATCTACTTCTCAAAAGGTTTAGGCAAGGTTGATATTTGGTGTAGAAGGATTCTACTATTAGGCTTAGGCTAGAATATGGAAACTCAAAGTATAAGCCTAAATTCTTGAGAATGATAGCAAGTATTAGTATGCAAGTTTGAGTATATGATCTCAATTGTTGTAAGAAAACTTGATATTTTGGTGTCCTAGGACCACTCCTATTTATATGAAATGTTTACACATGATTAGGGAAACTGTGGGTAGTGTCTAGAGAGTTTTAAAGGGTCAACTAGTCATTTGGATGAATAAAATGTAGGTGCAAGGGCTAGTTTGATCGCATTGATTTTTCATTCCAAAACGTTCCTCGATCGAGAAATATTTTGACCGGATTGGATCTCAGTAAAAATAAAATTTAGCCATACATTGCTCAGTCTGAAAGTGCTCCAACAAATATTTCTCAGTCAAATATTATAAAGATTTCACGACGGCTATCTGTCAGTCGAGAATTATTTTGGTCGAAGGTGTCTCGATCCACAAATATTTTCGACCGAAGATCTGTAAAATTGTGTAAACATTTGGAAAACTTATCAAAAGATTTTTATCGTGTGAACAACCTATCCAAGACACTTGGTATGTACTTATGAAAGGTTTTGGGATAGGTGGTGTTGGTCCAAAGCTTGATTTTACATGAGTTAAAAAAACTTGTACATTTGAAATAGAAATAAACACATGAATAATTTAATCAAATAATTGATGTTCCAATCTTGAGTTCACCAAGGAGGATCCTAAACCACTAGAGTAACATGTTCTATCCACATGTAAGACATTTTTTTCATCATCAAAAGAGAGCATAAGCTAATGTCAAATTTAGTCAACATGATTGTCTCTGGTGGATCGGTAGTTAAAGATGATAAAACTCCTTCCACAACAGTAGATTATATAACCCAAGGTTGTCTCTTACCAAAATGTTAAACCCAGATGCCTCCTCTCGAGATCATTCTCTCACTCACTCCCTTCTCTCTTCATGGTAACCTTAAGGGTTTCTCCTAGGAAATATATATATAGAGAGAGAGACTTGGAACTCTCATTTCTTTGGTGGCACCCAACCCTTATAAACCACTAGAATCCTTGCAGTTGATTCTTATCCTATGAACCATCATGCTACCTTTGTTGTGCCTATTTTGATGAGACAATAGGGAAGTAAGCTGAAGAGAGTTCTCTGGTTCCTAGAGAAGTTCCAGAACGATGTAACCTCTCCTTCCATAGTTCCTTCCTCCATTCACCATCAATCTTACCGAGTCATTCTCTAGAACAACTCCCCACATCCTAGAAGGGCTAAAGATGAAATAAAGGGGTGGATGTATCATGGATCAACTAAGATAATGGTGTGTCAGCCTCTGTGTGAGTCAGAGAGCCATAACCCAAGTAGGTGTGCCTATATTGGACCTATTTTACCCCAAGCCACTAGAGCAAAACCACTCATGGCTCCGTCCACCCCGACTGGCCTGGAAGAGAGAGCCTTCTCCATTGCCACACCTTGGAGACTCTAAGGACTCAGTTACTGGCCATTGTGACTATACCAAACATGAGCACCCTACCGCAGGGTTGGTGAAACTTCCTCTCTACGGAGGTAGCGGTGTACGAGTGAGCGCAGATGGGAACTTGAACCTAGAGTCGCCCTATGCAAGGTAAAAGATGAAATAGAGTCAAATGACTCTATTGCTCCTCTACATGCATATAAAATGCAAGGATGGTGAAGTCCTTTCCCCAATCCTGATCTAACCTTAAAATAAAGGTTAGTGTTGGTGACATGACAGTTTTGATTGGTCCATATTATGACAACTTGGAATAATTGTAAAAATTAATTGGTAACTTGTATTGATACAAGTAATATATGAAAATTTATCATAAAAATGATAGGAACAAGGTCAGAATATTTTTGAGACCTAACTCTGATTATAATTACAAATATAGGGCTAATACATGATTATTAATTAATTAATGCATGGAAGACCTAGAATTGATGATTTAGGTGTTAAACACACTAAATGCCTTTATTCTTGTTATAACCTGATATTGTTGAACATGATAGTGATTTAAGATGATCTTGAACATAATACTAATAGTTAGGGTATCTAAAGTGAATAATTATGTATATGAAGAATTAGGGTTTAAAGATCATAACTTGCTATGTTGTTAATATACATAATCTGATATAAGTGTTCATGATGCAATAATATGATAGATTTGATATTCATGATTACACTTAATATGAACTAGGGTTTTTGAGTCATTGGATCAATGAACATGGGAATTGGGGTGTCGAAGCATAACCATGATGACAACTCGATACTAAGGAAACCTAAACCCTAGACTAAATCATGAGTAGTGTTTTGAATGTGATTGGTGACACTTTAGGATATACATACCTATAGATTATATGTTTAATTCTTGGATTCATCAATATTCTTAAATTTATTGAAGTATGGTTGCATGATAAGTTGCATGGCTATACACAATGTACGTGGTTACAATTCTGACTACATGCTATATCATTTGTTAGTGCTTTTTGAGAATTTCTCAAAGATTGACTGAAATAAACCATTGGTTGTTTATTTACTATCTATTCAATTATGATGCCACTATGAGCATCACATAAAGATGAGAATATGTTAAGAAAATTCTAGTTCTTGCTTGCAAATAATTGAGTGACTACATGTTGGTATATTACTTGCACACTTTTGTATGCACCCCACATACATAGTATATTTCAATATATTGATTCTGTGTTTTATTTCATACCATTTTAGGTAGAAACAATATATGAAGATATCAAAACTTGATCAATCTTATGAAATCTACCTGAAGGCATTAAATTTAAGTAAAGTTGAATTAGTTAGATTTTTCTTCTCAATGTAAATGAGTTCATGTTAAAAATTTATGTGAGAGCATCATTGTATAACTTGTAAACAATACTTTTGAAATAATTAAAATCATTTTCTATTATTTGTTATTTGGTTAAATTTGGACCCTTGGGAATTTATTTAATGGCTCTCAACTTGAATGTCTTTCCTTAATTGGGTGACATTGAAGGTGATGTCATCACATTTACCAATCAACTTGACGATCACAACAAATCACCATGGTTTGTGAAGAGAAATGTACACTTCTAGAGCAATGAACAACTATGGGAATCCTATGTCATTGACTACTTAGATATCTTTAGGGTTAATCATCTATTCATCTTTGTCCAGTATGAAGTTGTTGCAGGTCTGAATCTTGTATCCAACAGTTATGTCTCTATAGGACCTTGTAACTCTAGGTTTCTTTTTTGTAGGTAATTGAAAGGGAAATGGAGGGAAAATGTCAAGTTGTATCAAAGTCATAGAGATCTTCAGATGAACAACATTTTCTTCCTAAATATATAGCAAGTGTTTTCCCCAGCCAGACTCTGCATCATCATCATCGGCATAGCAGTCCAGACTGCCCCAACCTCCCAATTACAACATGTCCCTATGCTACCATAGTACATTATTTGTTTTGTGTTTGCTGTCTCATCAGTTCTGGCCTCCCTTTGTACATTGTCTCCACATCTAGTCCTAATTATGCAGCGAAGATCTTTGTACATTGTCTCTAGGGCCAGTCCCAAATGTGCAACAGTAATCGTTGTCGATCGTCGGTAGCCTTTATGTCCATATCCATGCCTATGTGTTCGATCCCTTCTGTATCCGGTTCTTATTGATAATTCACATCAGCTCTGACAATTCCAAGGCCTGTTCTCCCATGACTTTTGGTGGCTAGATGGCCGCAACTATTGTGCTCCTCATTGGAAACCACCAATGTTGCACATAGGCGTCTCTCGCTCGAAAACCATCTTTTTATATGATTTTGTTTTTATTTGAATCATAGGAAGGGTTGATTTTATACATAGTAGAGAACATTCACTGCAAAATCCTATTTAGGATTCATACACTTGTATGATTTTACAAGGTTTTGGAAATTCAAAACTCCAGATCACATTTTTTACTCCTTTCTCTTCAAAATCCTACTTCTCAATCTCTCTCAAAAATTTGTATCTCTAGGATGAATCACGAATTATGAGAGCTAGGGTTTTAGATTAGTGAATATAGATCGATTTAGCTGCTTGAAACAATTACAAACAAGTTCTATTGATTTCCAGTCTTGTTTTAGTTATACAAAATGGTTGAGCCAAGTATTTCCAGATAAGAAACTCAACCGATGCATTGGTCTGTGATCATTCAGATATCATCCAAAAATTATTAAAATTTAATATGTTGTCTGAAATAAATTTTTCAACTACAATAAAACTTTCAACTCATTTAGAATCAACAATATATTGTAGTCTACTTAGCATTGTCAATTGAGTTTGTCTTGAGAAAACTTGACTGACCAAACATGCACAAGTAACATAAAAATTTAAAAATTTCTTAAATTTTACAGTGACATTTATCATTGCTATATCCAATTTACATTCATATTTAAGTACAATTAAAATATTAAAATCATTTAACACTACTACATTTATCACATTTTTTGTAAATGTACTATCAATATCTTAAATTTGGCACACTAGATTTTCACTTTTCAAATCTAATTATTATAAAAGAAAAGTCTATTTTAAGTGTCTCATCAAGCTCATAATAAAACTATCGTCATTAGTCAAACTTAATCAAATATCAATCTAATGAACAAGTAATCAATCAACAAAACTCAATTAGATGACTAACATAAAACTGGGTCATTTACAATGTAGGTTCCCTACTTCCCTTGTTTGTCTTCTTCCTTCACTGCACCTAAACATCCTAGCAATAGGCAACCACTGGCCATGATTGCCCATATAATCTTCCCTCACTTTCTCTTGCTCTCTTTAGTTCTTCTAAAGGGCATAAGCATGGGCAACACGTTAACTATTCATGGTATAGTAGCTGGCCACATGGGCACTCAATAGATATATATACATATGTTCTAGTGGTGCGGTGATTTCTTCCGCTGTAAGGTTAATGCTTGGTTGCTGGTTCCATTCCACCCGTCAGCCTGGCCAGTAAGTGTGTGTGACGTTTACATATATCGTGCATATGATCTTAAGCAAGAGAAATCCCTGTTGGTTCAGCGGCATGCACTCTATATAGTCTTGTCCTTGTTATTAAATTTTGTTTGTATATCCTTGCATACCAACTATACACATTTATATATATATGGATAAAACATAATTAAGGAACATACTTGAAGATAGCATAATGGCTAGTGTAGCTGTTTCCAATTTGAAGGTCTCAAGTTCAATTTTTATATTATGTTGTAAAAG
This sequence comes from Alisma plantago-aquatica, assembly GCA_963693085.1. NCBI lineage: Eukaryota > Viridiplantae > Streptophyta > Magnoliopsida > Alismatales > Alismataceae > Alisma > Alisma plantago-aquatica. The sequence goes on from OY856411.1 coordinate 1,095,661,965, forward strand.
ATTTTTTTACTATATTTTATATAAGTTCATATATACACCATTTTATTTATATTAGAATATCTAAAATAATCTTGCCCCCCCACCCCCCCAAGAGTTAGATGGTGGTTCCACCCTGGCTGGCCATTTACCCATGTCGACTCCATCTTATCTTTCCCTTTTCTCCCACTTCGTAAATGGAAAAGCGAAAGTGGGAGGTTACCCCGCCAATGCATGCATGGATATTATTAATGTCATGTTGGGGTGCCCACATCTGCTGTTTGCTTGCTTGTTCCCGTTTTGTTTCCTTTGCGGTTGAGTGAAGGCAAAAAATTGAGAACAACGAGACGGTGTTTGTTTGTTTCCCCTATATGGTCTGTACAATCCTGTCCTGATCGTTCCATCTTATTCTTGGACCATTCTTTTGTCCATACTGGATTTACTTGGTTCGTTTTCTCATCCATCAGACAAGGATTAAAAACCAAAATAGCACGGTTTAATCAAAATATTGACATATATAGCATCATTAGAAACTTATTTCCAGGAATAACCCAGTTTGGACCAAAAGCGCCAAGATTTGGGCGTTTTAGCCCAAAAACGCCAAGATTTGGGCGTTTTATGCAGAAAACGCCAAGATTTGGGCGTTGGCGTTTTAGACCAAAGGCGCCAGAAAGTTGACGTTTTAGACCAAAGGCGCCAGAAAGTTGGCGTTTTAGACCAAAGGCGCCAGAAAGTTGGCGTTTTAGCCCTAAAGGCGCCAGAACATTGGCGTTTTTAGCTAAGTGTTTCTCGCTTGAAGGCGGGCATCGTCACGTCCCTTCAGCAGTAGGTGGGTGTTTTGAATGCGACGATCTGTATAGATCTCATCGACACCCACCCATCTTCATTGTGTTATCTTCTTCCGCACAGTTCCTTTCTCTTCTCTTCCGCTTCCTTCCGCTCTTCCTCTTCCGCTTGGGTGGAGCTGCTGCGAGATCGTTCTTCAGCTCGTCTCTTCTCTTCCGCACAGGTAAAGCTTCCTTCTTCCTTCAGCTCTTCTTCTTCCGCTCTTCCTCTCTCCTCTTCCTTCCGCTCTTCCTCTTCCTCTCTTCGTTCCGCTCTTCATTTTCTTATTCTTTTTCCATCAGTGCGATCAAAGCTTGGGTGCAACAGCTACGTTTCTGGGCGAAGGATATACTTACTCTTCGACGGTAGACGTGAGACGAGAGTCGTGAGGCACCGGGTGTCGGGGTCCCGAAGCCCTGAGTTGAACGATCCCCTTGTTGCTTCTTCACGCAGGTATTGCTTCTCGTCTTCGTTGTTCTATCTTCTGGTTTCTTCTCCAGAATTCCTCGTCTTCACGACCCATCTGTCTTCGTCTATTTGCCTTCTTCACGCATCCGTCTTTCTTCTATTTTTTTTCTTCCACGGCTGCTGTTTTCTTCTCCACGCTTCTCCTCCTCCTCCCTTCTTCCGTCACCCCCCCGCTCCTTCATAGGTTTCTTCACGCTTCTCCTCCTCCTCCTCACTTCTTCCGTTGTTTTTCTTCCCCTCTTCCCCTAAAACGCCAACTTTCTGGCGCCTTTGGTCTAAAACGCCAACTTTCTGGCGCCTTTGGTCTAAAACGCCAACTTTCTGGCGCCTTCGGTCTAAAACGCCAACTTCTTGACGCTTTCTGCATAAAACGCCCAAATCTTGGCGTTTTTGGGCTAAAACGCCCAAATCTTGGCGCTTTTGGTCCAAACCGGGCTATTCCTGGAAATAAGTTTCTAATGATGCTATATATGTCAATATTTTGATTAAACCGTGCTATTTTGGTTTTTAATCCATCAGACAATGCTTCGCATACTCAAAACAAGCGCATCACGAGCGGACCCAAACCCAACAGATTCCAGGGACAGCTGTCCATTTCCTATCTCCCCTCCTGCATCCAAGGAGTAGGAAAAAAAACCAGAACTCGTGTCTATGGGCTCGTTTCGTCAGCTGTATTCGACAGAATTGGATTGTATTACTGTGCGTGGCACGGACATCAAGGCAGAGATGGCAGGAGAATTTTCAAGGATTGTGTTATATGGACTCAAAATTACCCAAAGATTTTTTTTTTAGTTTTATGCACGCATAAACACAAAAAGAAGATGGATTCATGTGCTACTTCTGTATTCTTCTTTTTTTCTTTGTGCATGCATTAAGGCAAAAAAATCCAGCCTTCAGTTTGGTTTGGAGTCCACATAGCATAATCCAAATTTTAGTTGGATAATACAACTAAGTCAAGTCTGATCTTTAGTCTACAAGTTTTCTCGAAACCAAAAAATTTGTATATGTAGGATTATAGAAACCCACAATTTATTGCATTTACTATTTTTGATGTCAATGAATTAACATTGATTATAGAAACCCACATAGGATCAATATAAATTCTATCAGTTTTGGTTGTCAATTAATATTACCATTGATTGAATTTATATTGATCGACTATTGATTTTTATCACACATTTATTGCATTTACTATTTTTGATGTCTCTTAGACTTTCTTTATCCCTCTAATATTGTATTGTAAAGATGTCTCTTAGACTTTCTTTTTCCCCTCTAATATCATATGTAAGGATGTCTCACCTCCTGTATAAGAGGACATACTCGTTGTAGCACATATATTATAAAATATAGTTGTCTTTTAAATTTCATGGTATCAGAGCCTAGACAACTATTCTTTTGTTGTCCTTATATTTTTTCTTCATACACCCATTTCCTTGTTTCCTTTCTTTGTTATTATTCTCCTCTTCAAAACTCAATTTCATTGCAACTAAGATAGAATGGGAGAGGGATGTTGTCCCTCCATGAGGCATATTGTTTGCATATTCTTCCCATTAGATTGTCTAGTCTTCAACAATTAAGACCACTCTATTTGGTCTCAATTTAGAGGAGCATCATTTTTGGGCAAACAAATCATCCCAACACCACAAAAGTGGAAATTGTATTAAATGTTCTTGATACAGTAGGAAAGGAACAACAAGAAAGGAGGTGATTTTGACACATCAAATAGAAAAATCCATTCCAATATATATATAGAATGGCAACTTCACAGTCGACATGTTAGATCATGTATTGGGAACTCATTCACCATTTTAGTTGACATAATTATAAGGATATAGAGGCTTCTTCCATTCAGACATGGAGCAACATTTTTGACAATTTTCTTGAGAAAAATTCTTCTCATAAATATTGACTCTTCTTGATCCTATCATCGCATCTCAAGGAGAGAGAAAAATAGGACAATTATAAGCACAATAATTAAGGAGATTTAGATTACTATGGAGTACATGTGTCTTTCTCTTTGCTTCACATTCAAAAGTTGCATTGTGTGCACAATCAGGCAGTTGGATTGGTCTAATCGCAGGTGTTTATATGAGTTCAACATTGGTTATCATTTGAAGTTTCAAATTTTAGCACAACAAATCCAGTTCCATATATCGAGGATGCATTCATGAAGATCATAGCTGATGAGACATGTATGAAGACATTAATACTCCTTTGGTGGTGGACTCCCTTTGATGTAATGCACTCTTGTTACTACTATTGAGGAGGATATCTTGACGATTTTTGCCCCAATGTCTTCTTCAAAAGGAGCTAATTTAAAGACATATATGTATTGTAAGAAAATAGGTTGGAATCTACATCCTGAGATTGACCTGATACAAAACCCCCATCCCTTGTGATTGACCAATGACCTCCTTAGTACATGGATCCTACATAGTACAAGAAGAAGAATTTACATTCACTTCATAACCTATATCAAATATTGATGATATAAAAAAAGTTATTGTGAAATTTGATATGTGTAGGATAAAAGATAAAATGAATTTTCTTACATTATTTTTAAGTGTAGCAATCTTCCTAATATGAAAAGATGCTCCATCAGTAGTGTCAAAAGGGGCCATATAAGTAGTAAGAGGGTATGATATAAAGAATGTATCATCATAAGTCATATGTCTAGATGTCCCGTGGTGCATAAATGAAATACCAGAATCTATATAATTTCCACTAAAAAATGTCAATGATGCTACATTAGCTTGTCCTAACCTATCTTCTGGTGATGTACTATAAGAATCTTTATCCAATATGATTTTATAATATGGGCTCCAACAACTTATCTTGTCGTGGCCTATTTTCTTACTATATACACATGTCTTTGGATTATTCACTTTTAAGAAGATACTAGAGAAGAAATTGTCGAGATAGCCTTTTTAATAGTAGGAACAAGAGAAGCATATATAAAAGGGAGACCACCACTAGAAGATGATAACTTCTTCATTTGTGTCTCAGTATCAATGACCATCACGTATGCATCCTTGAGATATGTAACTAGATCATGAAATAAGTTGTTCTGATAAAGTTTAGAATTTTGAACAAGACCAATGGTTAACTCATGTAAACATCCATGATGAAACAAATCACGCTTCTTGACTATGCACATAGTAAAACTTTTTCATGTGAAGCAAGTCGAAGGACTCATGGTGTTACAACCCCAATTTTGGGTTCATCTGCTGAGAAATGTAATTTCTCATATTAAGGATATTTGAACAAATAATGATATAATTTGTTTGAAATAAATGGATTTCATTTACAATAGCTGATAACCTCCAATTTTGTGATGATATCTTAGTAATTTTCTTCAATTTTCCGCACTCTTTCTCAAATAAATTAGATAGAATCCCTAACTATCCTCTCTTATTGCAAATTCACTATTAGATTAACTTTTCTCCTTTTTACTTACAGAAAAAGACACAAAAAATCACAAAAGACTCAACCGGTCCTAAGACCGCATGGACTCACACGGTCCCAAGACCGCATGAAGCCAACAAGTCCCAAGACCGCATGGACTCACACGGTCCCAAGACTGCATGAAGCCAACAGGTCCCAAGACCGCATGGACTCACACGGTCCCAAGACCGCATGAAGCCAACCGGTCCCAAGACCGCATGGACTCACACGGTCCCAAGACCGCATGAAGCCAACCGGTCCCAAGACCGCATGGACTCACACGTTCCCAAGACCGCATGAAGCCAACCGGTCCCAAGACCACATGGAGTCACATGGTCCCTAGACCGCATGAAGCCAACCGGTCCCAAGACCGCATGTAGTCACACGGTCCCTAGACCGTATGAAGCCAACCGGTCCCAAGACCGCATGGACTCACACGGTCCCAAGACCACATGAAGCCAACCGGTCCCAAGACCGCATGGAGTCACACGGTCCCAAGACATGAAGCCAACTGGTTTCAAGACCTCATGAGTCCAAACGGTCTCGGGGTCCAAACGGTCTCAGAGTCAGGACCGTTTGGACCCAAAACAGACCAAACCGTTTGGACTTCACTTAAGGCCTATAAATAAGACCCAAGGGGTCCTCCCAAAATCATAAAGTTTTCAGACGCCCAGAGGCTGCCTCTACTACTCCAGAGCTATTCCAACCTCCATCCTCTGCCCAAAGGCTGCCGGTCTGAGATTCACGCTCCATCCTGAAGTTGCTTTCTCTCTCTTCACCAAAGAAGGTGGGAAGAGGAGATCTCATCATCGAGCAAACTATGAAGTTTGAAGATCATCACTCTCTCTCTTTCTAAGGGGTTGACTTTCCTTTCTCCTTTGTGGGGATGACGTTCTCTCTCTCTCTCTTCTCACCTCCTTCTTTGTCCTAGATATGAGCGAGTAGTCTCTTTCACTAGGGTGAGGGGAGTAGCCCCGCTACCCATGTTTTCATTTCATGTAATGTAATCCATAGTTTGCAATATAGAGAAGCTTTCTTTTCAGTTCAACATCAATCGTTTAATGAATGCTTGTTTCTTGATCACCAACTTGTGTTATCTTTTATCTTTTAGTATGAATTGTCTATGTTTGTACTATTAGATTCAAATCTCGATTGAATGTTGGTTCTTGATGCATGTATCCACCATGCATCTATTGCGGTATCTAGGAGTGTTTTAAAGAAGTGGAGTAAACTCACTTCATCGTTGTACTTCCATACTATGAAATGGAATCAGTTGACGTATGAAAGTACAACCTTAGTAAGTTGAGGAACACACTTTGCAAAGGGAATGATGTAAAGTAGGTGACCATCCATTCGGGGATAGCTGGCATTGCAACATTCCCACGCTTCTCATAGTTAGTTCTCCGAAAGGAAACTAAATCTACAAAGATACTAATTGTTTAGACTCTTATTGCAGGTTATGTTTTATGTTGCATGTTTTGATCCATGTATAGTGGCGGTGAAATCCGATCACATCCTAGTGGTTCCTTATCATTGTGAAACATCCTTAAATTTACTTACTTGCTTTACTTCACTTTCTCTTAGTTTAAAAACAACCAAACCAACCTTTTGATTTAAATATCAACTATTAAGAGATTAAGTGAAATTCTAACGTTTCCATCTTATTGCTCCCAACAAGACCGTTGTCCCGTGGATTCGACCCTTAACTATACTACGATAAGACTTCCACGTATCTTAGCATACGTGGGTGGAGTTCTCGATCTAGTATAAGCAAGGCTAAACTTAAAGACTTACCATCTTTAGGATTTTTAGTGGTGCACGCAATTCCACATGAGTGGAAGCTCCATCAAAAATTGCCATACCTAATTTTTAGGATCTTTAGGATTTTGGTATCTTTAGGATCTTTAGGATTTTTAGTGGTGTCGGGGACAAAGGAACGTTTTAATTTCAATTAACGATCTTGCTAGTTGGTTAGGGTTTTACATTTTCTTTTAACCATTAGCCCATATCTTCTTGAATTCATCATATCTCCTGCTTCATCTAAAAGGTGTGTTTCTTTTTCTACTCAGGTAGAAGATGTGTATGCAACCATCGCATAACCTCTGATTCTCCCCTGATCCAGAGTATGACTCTGAGGTAGAGAGAAGTTTCCACCACCGCATCAGACTTAACCGCCAAAGAGCCAGGCACATGGATGAAGATCAACGCCAAGCTGCATTAGTTTTAGAAAGGGTCAATGCCGCCATATCCGCTCAGAGAGCACAACTCATTGCTGACACCCGTGCTCAGATTCAAGCAGAGATCTGAGCCGAAGAACAAGCCTGCATCTGAGCTGAAAATGAAGCAGCGAACCAAGCTGCCCAGCTAGAGCTCAGAAATAAGCAATTGAGGGACTATGTCGTACCTAAGAATTATGAAGACAACCATCCAGTTTGGCCACCGATCATTAACATACCCAACTTCGAAATCCGGACACAATGGATTCAAATCATGCAAGGCATCTCATTCTTTGGTGGATCTGGAGATGACTGCATGGATCACTTAAAGAGATTCAAGGCACTCTGCCGACTTGTCCCATAGACTGGAGTTGCCTTTGACTCAATAATGTTACATCTTTTCCACTTTACTCTGTCCGGAAGGGCTCTGAGTTGGTACAATTCGCTTGATAGGGAGCCAATCATCACCACCTGGGTTCCCTTGGAAGAAAAATTCCTAGAGAAGTTCCCTCCCGTTAACTTATGAAATAAGGGGGTAGATCAACCACTTCGCCCAACTTCCTGGAGAATCACTCGCAGAAGCATGGGAAAGGTTCAAGGAGCTTCTAAGAAAGTGTCCTCATCACGACATCTCCCAAAATCAATTAATAGAAACGTTCTATAGGGGAGTGAGTGATGACATCAAGCAATTTCTGGATTCCTCATCTGGAGGAAATTTTATGAGAAAGAACTACGAGGATGCTTGGAAAATCATCACACTTGGAGCTGAGAATCAATCCAATTGGGGATGATCATCTGACAAGGGAGTCCTCAAAGTTTATAAAGCTTAGGAATCAATGGAAATAAAGGCTATTGATGAAGCCTTAAAGACCATAGCTCATAAATAGCAGGCTCTTGAAACTTCACTTGGAGAATATGATAAGAAGAAAAACCCTCAAGTCCAACAGGTTAAAGCTGCCACAGGGACCTGTGAAGCCTGTCACACATCCGATCACCCAACTTTGTCATGCGGTTTGCTTTACAATGTGATGATGGATATGCACCCACCACAACAGTAGTACGATCCAATCATCGAACACCCTGAAGAGTAGATTCCCGAACAAGTTAATTCCATTCATTCCATACCGGGACAAGTTTACTATAATCCAAATCAACCAAGAAACCACCCATGTTTTCAATATGGGAACCCTGCAGGGACTGCCAACCCACAACACCAGACACAAGGTGGATCCTCCAATAGGTTGCCACTTGGATTCCAAAGAAACTTTAATCAAAATCAAGGGAACCTCAGAAACAACTTTCCAAGATCCAACTACCCTAGAAATCCATCCAACTACTATCAGTATAACCATCCTTCTCTGCACCCACAATTGCACCCTCACTTGCAGCAACCGCAACAACCTCAGTTAGCACCACCTCCGCAACAACCGCATCAAGGTCAACAACAACTTACTCAGAAAAATGCCCCCTCCCAGTCAACAGACGAGATGACTTTGATAAGGAAGATGCTACATTCCCAACAAACCATGCTCGCTAATCAGCAAGCTCAGCAGAAGGCGATGGAGGCCCAACTGGCACAAATCATTGCCCAACTAAAACCACCAGCAGGCACTTTTACAGGACAACCTGAGTCGAACCCTTGACACGACCAGAATAGACCAGAGAAGTTGAATGTCGTTACTACAAGATCTGGACACACCCTTCATGAAACTATGAGAATCGCTCATGATGATGATGATACACCTGTCCTTATGCCTAATGCAAGCCCGAACCTAGGAACTAAGAAGACCGCAGAGAACGCGAGAGGCGAAGAAAAAGAACAAGATTCCAAAGATCCAGAAATTCCACAGTATAAACCAAGGATACCATACCTGGGAAGATTGAGAGAGACTAAAATGGACACTAGGTTCCAAAGATTTAAGGAGGCGATGAAGAAACTCTATATCGACATCCCGCTCCTCGATGCTCTCTCTGAAGTACCAGCTTGGGCTAAGTATCTTAAAACTCTGCTATCAAGGAAATACATTACTGAAGAATAAGAGACAGTCAAACTGGCTCAAACCACCTCCGATATCATTCTCAACAAGATGCCCACGAAAAATAAGGACCCTGGTTCTTTCGGTATTCAGTGCTATATCGGAAATGCTTCGAGCAAAAAGGGAATAGGTGACTTAGGGGTTAGCATATCAATTATGCCCTATTCCATGTGTAAAAGATTAGGCTTCACTGACTTGCTACCCACCACAATGACAATTCAGTTAGCTGATTCCATTATCACTGCACCTCTAGGAATTATTGAAGATATTATGGTCAGGATAGGAAAAGATGCCTATGTCACATGAGATTTTATCATTATGGAAATCAAGGAGGATCTGAGATACCCAATAATATTTGGCAGACCTTTCCTTGCCACAGTCAGGGCAGTTATTGATGTTGAAGCTGGCACGATCATTCTAAGACTGGGAAAAGAAGCAATTCAATTTTGGGTTCTCAACAGCATGAAAGGTCCCAACAGTCAATAGGAGGTCTTTCTCTTAGATGCAATACACCAAATGTCCCATTTGGAAATATCCGAGCCATCTGATGAGTTGGAGAATGTTCTGACAAATCCAGAAGTCAAATTTCTAGCAAATGAATTGGTCCAACAATGTTTGCAACACCTTGAGAAAGCTGAAGAAGCACTGACAGCCACCTTTGAGGAGCTCAAATCTATCACCATTTTAGAAGCAACAGAAGAACCCAAGGCCCCCGAGATGAAGACTTTACCAACGGGACTTAAACACATCTTCTTGGACAAAGAAAAATTATGTCCAGTCATCATCAGTTCCACCCTGACAGAAAACCAGGAAGAAAGGCTTCTTGTTGAGCTGAAGAAACACAAGAAAGCCATTGGGTATAAAATAACTGACTTGACAGGTATAAACCCAGCCTTATGCATGCATAGACTGCTCATGGTCGAAGAATTCAAGCCATCAAGAGAACACTAGAGGAAGATAAACCCCAATCTTAAAGAAGTGGTTTGCCTTGAAGTCCTCAAACTGCTGAAAGTCGGCATAATTTACCCAATTTCAGATTCTCAATGGGTCAGCCCTATCCAAGTGGTCCCCAAAAAGGGAGGAACCACTGTCGTGCTAAATGACAAAAATTATTTAGTACCGACAAGGACTGTGACGGGGTGGAGGATGTGTATCGACTATAGGAAACTAAACAAATCAACGTGAAAAATCCCTACCCTCTGCCCTTTCTTGACGAAGTCCTAGAACGCTTAGCCCATCAAAAAATCTTCTATTATCTAGATGGTTATTCCGGGTTCTACCAAATCCCTATACACCCAGAAGACCAAGAGAAAACTACTTTTACCTACCCCTTTGGGACCTATGCTTTCAGAAAAATGCCATTCGGGTTGTGCAATGCACCAGCTACTTTCCTAAGGTGCATGACTGCTGTTTTTGCAGGATTAACAGAATCTATAATGGAAGTATTCATGGATGATTTTTCCATTTACGGAGATTCCTTGGATAACTATCTACTCAACCTTGGAAAAGTCTTACAACGATGCGAGGAGACGAACCTCATCTTGAATTGGGAAAAATGCCATTTTATGGTAACTGAAGGTGTCGTCCTCAGACATAGAGTGAGTGACAGAGGGATTGAGGTAGACAAGGCAAAAATCGATGTTATCTTGAATTTGTCACCACCAAAAGATATAAAAGTAGTACGAGCATTCTTGGGTCATGTTGGGTTTTACAGAAGATTTATTTAAGATTTCTCAAAAATAGCAAAATCCATGACCCAACTTCTGAAAAAAGACACCGAGTTCAATTTTAATCAAGAATTCTTACAATGTTTCTCAACTCTGAAAAATGCTTTAATCTCTGCACCCATACTAAGGGCCCCAGATTGGTCACAACCTTTTGAAATCATGTGTGACACCAACAATTATGCCATAGGGGCCGTATTAGGATAGAGAATCGACAAGAAACCTTATGTAATTTACTACGCATCTAAAACGCTCGATGAAACACAGAAGAACTACACCACTACAGAGAAGGAGTTCTTAACTGTCATCTATGCGTTTGAGAAATTCTGCTCCTACCTGATTGGAGCCAAGGTCATCGTCTACACTGACCACTCCGCCATACGATATCTAATTCAGAAGCAAGATGCAAAACCTAGACTTATCCGCTGGGTGTTGATGCTTTAGAAATTCGATTTGGAAATCAAAGACAAAAGCGGAGTGGAAAATGTCATCGCCGATCATCTCATCCGTATTGAAGTCGAGGATGAAGATAAAGTACCTATCCGATACTCCCTTCCATATGACCAACTAATGAAAGTTACCAATGGATTCCCCTGGTATGCCGACATTGTTAATTATCTGGCTACAGGAATCATTCACCCTTCTGCCTCTCATCACGACAAAAGGAAATTCCTCCACGATGTAAAGCAATACTATTGGGATGAACCTTACCTTTTTCACCTATGCACAGATGGACTTTTCCGTCGCTACTTACCTGAAGAAGAGATTACCCTTGTCTTAGAGCATTGCCATTCCGGCCCCACTGGGGGACACATGAGTGCAAAGAAAACTGCTATGAAAGTTCTGCAATCAAGTTTCTTTTGGCCAACCATAGCAAAATATTCCCATGATTTTGTAAAATCTTGCAACAAATGTCAACTTTCTAGCGGCATATCTAAAAGGAATGAAATGCCCCTCACCATGTGGTAAGAGATCGAACTTTTTGACGTGTGGGGGATAGACTACATGGGCCCCTTTCCTTCTGCATATGGTTTCTCCTACATTCTAGTTGCAGTAGATTATGTCTCAAAATGGGTCGAAACTATACCCACAGTGTCCAGTGATTCCAAACCAGTCGTTAAGATGTTTAAAGATATAATTTTTCCCAGATCCCCCGAACTGTCATATCTGATGGAGGGACCCATTTTCTGGAACGAAGCTTTGAAGCCCTCTTAAAGAAATACAGAGTTAACCATAAAGTTGCCACGCCTTACCATCCACAGACCAGTGGTCAGGTTGAAGTTTCAAATAGACAAGTAAAGACTATCTTAGACAAAACAGTCAATAGACACCGCACTGACTGGTCCACCAAGCTTCCCGATGCCCTTTGGGCTTACTGAACAGCTTAGGAAACACCAATCGGGACAACCCCGTTCCGTTTGGTATACGGGAAGTCATGTCATCTTCCAGTGGAACGGGAACATAAGGCTTGGTGGGCCATTAAACAATGGAATTTTGATTTCAAAAGTGCCAGAGAAAACAGACAACTCCAACTACAAGAGCTCGAGGAGCTCCGAATGACCGCTTATCAAAGTGCCAGGATTTATAAAGAACAAACCAAGATGTGGCACGATGGTCATCTAAAAAGGAAAGACATCGCCATGGGTGACAAAGTCCTCCTTTTCAACTCCAAGCTCAAATTGTTCCCAGAAAACTCCGCACAAAGTGGTATGGGCCTTTCACCATCAAACATATATACCCGACTGGAGCTGTCATAATTGTTGACGATAATGGAGGAGAAAGGACAGTCAATGACCATCGATTGAAAAAATACTACAATCGAGCAGATAAAGTGCCGAGACAGACTATTGAGATCAGAGACACCACAACATCATCATAACAACATCAAAACCTTGTCGAGCCAGCAACGTAAAACCCAGGTGCTACTTGGGAGGCAACCCAAGATCTGATCATCTTCTTTTATCTTCTGTTCATTTAGTTACCTTAGGTTTATCTTCTGAAAATATAAAATTTATATAACCAAAACAAATATAAAATATAAAAATCAAAATAACCTTAGCCCTCCTAAACGGTCTTGAAACTGTTTGGATCCAAACGGTCGCTAAACCATTTGGAGCCAAACGGTCCTGAAATCGTTTGAAGCCAAAAAATCTTGAAACCATTTGGAGCCAAACAGTCTTGAAACCATTTGGAGCCAAATGGTCGCTAAACTGTTTGGATCCAAATGGTCTCGAAACCATTTGGAGTTCAAATGGTCGCTAAACTGTTTGACCTAGGGATTTTGTAAGGTCAACCCCCAAATCCTATAAATACAACCCTGTCCCCTCTCCTTTTTCTTTCTTTCGATTCCCAAATTTCCTTAAACCCTCACTCGCGCTCCCTGCTCTCGTGCAACCTTTGACGCAAGTCTTCTCCTTCGCCATCGCTCCATCTTCCGTGCGTCTTCACAACGATCACGACTCGGCCGCTACTGCATTTCCTTTCTCCGTCGTCTTCCTTACCCGCAACTTCAAGGTAGACACACCACCATCGCCGATGACTGCAACTCTGCTGCGGCTCCCTGTTCTATCGCACCATCGTCCTTTTTGCCTCCGCCATCATCTTTACCATTGCCGACATCTTTGGCACCGCCGCGACACCCTGTTCATAGCCGTCATCGTCCTTATCACTGCCGCCTTCGCTATCGCCGACCGCTCCCCAAAACTTCACCTTCCAAACGGTCTTCAAACCGTTTGGGACCAAACGATCTTCAAACCGTTTGGCACCAACCGGTATTCAAACCGTTTGGGACCAAACGGTCTTCAAACCGTTTGGCTTTTCAAAACCGCCTGCTTTTCATTAAAACATGAAAATATATAAACACATACAAAATAAAAAAATTTCCCTTTAATAAACTTTTTATTCTAACACATGCCTTTCCATTTTTAGAAATGGCTTCACCAGCAAAGCAACCCACTGGAACCGAAGACGCTCCCTTCTGGACAAGGGAGCAACTAATAGAAAGCCGTGCCAAACTCCAAAAGATCATCGATAACTACAATGAGACTGGAAAGGCCCCACGAAAGGTCAGCATCATAGCGGTCATGTGTGAAATCAACCACATCAACAAATGTCTAACTGAGGAGCCTGAAGAAGAAGTGGAAACCATTTCTTCCGGTGATGATGAAGGCTCTGAATACAAGCCACTTTCTGAGGATGAATCCTCCGCTGAAAAGTCTAAGGGGAAACAAAAGGTCCACGAGGCTGCGACCGAACAACCCCCAAAAAAAGGGTCAAGGAAACAAGTCTGCCCCGTTACTTCTAGGGAACAAACCCTTGCAGAGCCTGTCCCAACACCCGCCACTACCACCCCTACCACCCCCGTCTTCTCAGTGCTCACCACCACCGCACCACCACCAGAAAACCTCTACATCCACATCCTCCCCTCCCTCAACAAAATACTAAAACCAACAAAGTACGTCTGCTCACGCGTACTACTCAAGATGGGGATCTACGACATAATCCTCACCATGCTAGATAACGCCAATCTCGCCAGACTATGCTTCATCCCCGAAGTCTCTTATGCCGAGCCAACTACTGAATTCTTCACACATCTCACCAAAGAAGTGGTGGACATTACGTACTAAGCAAGGGACGGAGGTGACCGCAGGCTAGTCACCAAACTCTTTGGAAATGACGTCGTTATAATAGAAAATCTTCTGAACAAAATTCTCATAGACAACCCGAACCAGCTCAAAAAGGCCCAAGTTGTTGGCACGGACAACTCCCAATTCAATAGACACTGCTTCTGGAAGACCCTAACAGGGATCCCCGCTTATGAGGCAAAGACATGCAAAGCCTCCAACATTCAGTCCGGGTTCATGTGCACGATTCATAAAATCCTTACCAGTGCACTGTTCCCCAGAACAGAGGGAGGCAATGTTATCACTACCGACCTTTTTCTCCTATGGTCCATCTTGCAAGGAAAGCCAGTCAACATCGGACGACATATGATACAAAAATTCTCAGCCTACGCCATAGGAAAAGAAATCTACATGGGAGGGCACATAACCTCCATCATTAAATATCTTAAGATGGACAGATTGCTCCCTCAATGCACGAAGATCAAGGGCGACATCCTTACCAGTGAGCAAACTCTGAAAAATTCCTATATTATCAAGGAAAAGGATGCAAAATTACACTACATTTTCTGCCCAACAGTCCGATCTACCAGGACTCTGCTGCCGCTCCTAGAGCTAGCAGATTACGACAAGGACAAACTTCTCTTCACTGACGAAGAGATAACCAAACTCCTAGCTTCCGTCAAAGTACAAGAAAAGACAACCAAATGGGGACAGACAGAGCTTAGCATAACCGCCCTGACAACTAGGATAACAAAAATACCAGTAAAACGACCATCTAAGGTACATTTACAACCACCACAGCTATCGGGGACACCAACATCAAAGCTACAACTGGAGACGGAACGCCCCCCTCCGGAGGAACCAATCACTACCTCTTCTATAGACTCATTCATCATGAGCCTACATGATGAGCTCACCACCACCACCCCCACCACACTCCCATCCACCACCCTCCCACCATCTACCACCACCCCACCTCCCTCCACAACAATCCCTCCACCCACATCATCCACTTCCCCATTTTTCTCCTCGAGCACCCCCTTTTTCGCTCCAACACCCGGTTTCACATTCTCCGCTCCCGTCTCCACCCTCTTTTCCTCAACCTTTTCACTCCCTCATATCTCACCCAGCCATTTACCATTCCCTTCATCCGCCACCACCCCGACACTGTTGGTGACTCCATCTACCATCACCATGCAGTTCGCGGGATCATCACTAGTGTCTCCTTTGCAAGGCACTACCACCCTTCCACCCCGACCCCAGCCATACCACCCTTTCGCATATGGGGTCCCTTTTTCAAATGTCGGTGGGGAATTCAGACATCAATTTGATGCCATCCGAAACCTCCTCACCGAACCCTCTAATATAATGCAATCTATTTTTTTATGTGTGCAGGGAATTTCTCAACAGGTCACCAAGATCAACGAGCAGCACAATTCCTTGCCAAGCATTCTCCAAAGTATTCAGCAATGACAGGACGTAGTGGCCAAGCAAGTAGATCATATCGATGACCACTACAAGCACTTGCCCAAGCTGGTCCTTGGAGTAAAAAGCCAACATGAAGCGTTGGCTAAGCAAGTTGATAGGATCTCTACGCAGACTCAACCTCTGCCTGAGACCCTGCGCGAGCTTAAGCAGCAACAAACTACTTTAAGGGCGCACTTGGATGACATCACCAACACCCTCACACAGCTCCACAGCTGCCAAGAAGAGTCAGTAAACACTGAGCTTAACCAACTACGCGCTCAAGTAACATATCTTACATCGCACCTCCTCTCTGCCGAGGGACGATACTCAGATCTGAAGGAAACACACGACGCACTACTCGAATCCCACGAGCATGTGCAAGTGGCGTTTGATGATCTACAAGCAACCCATCGGCAGTGCAAGAAGCCTCCACAAATGAAGCCAGCAGACAAAGAGGCAAACGACGATGATGATGCAGACGATAACAATGATGAGGACTCTGACTCCTCGGCTAACTCTAATAATAGCACCTCCTCAGACGACCAACCTGACGACCCAGGCAATGCTGGGGAGGGCACAAGCCGAGGAGCTGCATCACAACAAAAAGATCACCATGACGGTGATAAAGATCTCAAATCCCCGACTCACATTGACAATGTTAATATGTCTTACGGGGATCAATTCCTTGACTACTCTACAATGGGATCTCTGGGGGAATCTGCTAAAGAAGCAGCCTTTGCTGAGTTCCAACAATGTCTACTCGGAACCGGCACAAGCCAACAACAAGAAACATCAACGCAACATCTTTCCGCACCAGACCAATCAATGCTCTTCCCCCCAGAACAAGAAGATCAAGAAAGAGTCAGCTTGGATGCAGACGAAGATCTGGAATCAGCTTCTGACTCAGATAAAGATGAAGATCTGTAGCAATATATCGAAAATCTAGAGTTGACTTTCCCCCTCCCTCTGCAAGAGCTACCCTCGCTGCCACCACTACCACAAAAAATGCATGATCTT
The DNA here is from genome assembly GCA_963693085.1 of Alisma plantago-aquatica. Classification (NCBI taxonomy): domain Eukaryota; kingdom Viridiplantae; phylum Streptophyta; class Magnoliopsida; order Alismatales; family Alismataceae; genus Alisma; species Alisma plantago-aquatica. The sequence continues at coordinate 1,095,678,761 of OY856411.1, forward strand.
GATATGACGGCCATCTCTACTCTCGACACTCAAGACATCTTCATCCTTACCACTATAGTAGATGATGCCAAAGACAGAGACGACATTATCTACCAAAATATAAAGACTAATCGAAAGTTGACGCACGAGGACTTCCGCTTAATCCTTCGACTACAATCAACGGTGAAGATGGTAGTCTTCCGCGTCCTCCTCACCAATTCTATTGAAACCTACAGAAGCTCTTAGCGACAACAACCCATTCTAAATGCATCACCGGCTCTAGCAATGAGCCTTATTTACAAAAAATTACAAAGCAAAACAATCAAATGGTTGCAGAGGGGAATTGCAAGGAAGGCACGCTACATTACCGTGCCCTTCCACTGGCTGCTTATGATTGTAGACATCGCGGCCCGAGACGCTAAGGTGTACAACTTTTGCGCCACTGAATTAAGAGCCGGAATAATCGCCTTCGCTGGAATAGAGGCTGGGGAGGCCAGAAGCATACCATTCTGGCTCCTGAAGTTGATTTGGAATGCTTGCCCATCCCTCCACAATAATTGGAACCAACCTTGGTTCCAAATCATCAACCCCCAAGCTCAAACTCAAGATGGTTCTAGGGATTGCACTTTCTACGTAATATGTCATATACAAGCGCTCAATCAGCAAATCTCTTTTACAGATCTGGCCACAAAAGATTTCCATTCTCTGCGAGGTCATTATGCGATGGAGTTAATCTGTGATAGAGGATTCTTCAAGGACCCAACTATGGCACCTAACGACATTCCTCCCTATCTCTTTTCAGCCATCCAATGTCCTCTAAAACATCCATTCAGGAAAACAATAATGGAGTTGGAGAAACAACAGCCCGCCAAGGCTCCCGAGAAGAAGAAATGGGACCCTTACTCTTTCGATCTGGAGGATGATGAAGGGGTTACTGTGTTGCTAACTGGGGCACCCATCAACAAATCATCTTCACAAATGGACCTCCTGTCTGCCATTTCACCTACATTCCACAATTTTGACCTCAGCTCTTACAAACGTCTCTCCAACAATGAAGTTTGTCTCATCATGTCAAGGCTTTACGCCTAGAAAGATGACCTCGTTTTCATGTTTGGTGACATTCTGGTCATGGCATACGTGCTACGAGAAACTGTACAGCTAAAAGGGTCTCTCTCCGTAAGCTTAATGGCCGCTTATCAATTTCTTCTCGGACAGAATCACCCTACAACCTATATGGCATCCCCCTAATGAAGGACGATCTATTAAAGCTAAAGAACTTCAGAACAACTGAGGCACTCATCTCCTTCTTACAACATACAACCCTAAAGTTCATCATGCTCCCTTTCCTTCATTCAGAATACTAGATGTTGTTGGCAACAAATCTTCATGAAGGAACAACAATCATATACAATAGTTTCGACAGCCAGTACAATCCAGATCAACAACATTACACTACGACACCAAGAACACCTACGGAGGAGGTGGCGAAGGAGTGTGATGACAAACTTCATGTCCTTCTCAGCACGCATACACGAACATACAACAAAGAACACTTTCATCGCCCCGCCTTCAGCCACAAGTGCCCTCAACAGATACGTGAGTCGAACGATTGTGGTTTCCACGTCCTCTACTGGATATACACCATCGTAGCACTTTGAAAACCAGTAGAAGACATGACAGAAGTGGATTATCACGCATTACAAGGGAAGTTCACCGCTAATATCCTCCGCACACATGGCGCCAATAAAGGACTAACAGAAGCTTGATGCCCTTGTCCTTGTACTTCTCAAACTATTACTTTGACACTCTGAGGACAGAGTGAGTGATAAGTTAGGGGGGGAGTACACTGACAAGGGCGAGGTATCATTTTCAAAACCCTCCCCTCTCTACATTTTCTTTCAATTTTTTATAAAATTTTACAGTTTTCTTTGCGCATTTAATTTTTGTTTTAAAAGCATTTCCCCTGTTAAAATAAAATTCGCACATAAAGAAGAACATCCCTTTTGGAACGAAGTCACCCTCAACTAACTTTAGAATCATGTTAGTCCTCAAAAGTAATAATAAGAATAGTACTTAGACATATAATGGCGACTTAATAATGTCTCTCCACTATTGATTTTCATGCTTTTGTTTCACTTCTACATCTGAATCTCCACAGGTCAATATCAAGGCCAAAATAAGCCAAGCTCTCAAGGATGAGAGGGGCATCAGGCGACATCCAAATCAAGAAGTCTCGCCAGTGGACCATTAAAAAGAAACCAAATAAGTGCATGTTGAAAAACTCTAAGAACAAATTTCCTCTCTTCAAATAAAAGAGGCTTGGCCGCCCAAAATAAATTCCCTAAAAACCCCAAATCCTAAGCTTGTGAGTCTACGAATAAAAGCCAGAGAGTTGAATAAAACTATGAGAGCTGTGCCATAAATAAGGATCTATATAAAGAACCAATGAAGGTCTCACCCGGATGGTACATTCAACTACCCTCATGAAGGCAGATGTGTCATGCTCGGTAATGGAACCCTAAGGTATCGAAATATATGAAATGCTTATAAAGGACTCACCCGGCCGATACATTCAGCTGCCCTCACGAAGGCAGATGTATCGTGCCCGGTAGTGATATCCTAAAAGCATAGACAACCCCTCCCCCACTTGAAGGGGGAGTTACACATCAAGCCTTTAGCCAACCCTCATACCCACTCTAGCTTCCAATAGGTTTTTCAGAGAGGTATAAAGCTGATTAGAGTCAACAACATGCACAAAATAAAAAGTGGTCCCAATGCAGACTATGAGATATGGAAGAAACTTGAGACCCAAGCAACTCTCAATACCTAAAAGAGTTAAAGCAAGCAATAAGACCCGATACGACCTTAGGAGAGCTCATGTATATAATTGAAGCAAGAGTATGGAAATCTTAACTAAATAAAATCACCTCGCCATTACATGCCTTAGGTCTATCTAACTTGAGGACAAGCTAGATTCTAAGTTAGGGGGGGTGATAACCTCGAATTTTGTGATGTTATCTTAGTAATTTTCTTCAGTTTTCCACACTCTTTCTCAGATAAATTCGACGGGTTCCCTAACTATCCTCTCTTATTGCAAATTCACTGTTAGAATAACTTTCCTCCTTTTACTTACAGAAAAAGACACAAAAGAATCACAAAAGACTCAACCGGTCCCAAGACCGCATGGACTCACACGGTCCCAAGACCGCATGAAGCCAACAAGTCCCAAGACCACATGGACTCACACGGTCCCAAGACCGCATGAAGCCAACAGGTCCCAAGACCGCATGGACTCACACGGTCCTAAGACCGCATGAAGCCAACCGGTCCGAAGACCGCATGGACTCACACGGTCCCAAGACCACATGAAGCCAACCAGTCCCAAGACCGCATGGAGTCACACGATCCCAAGACCGCATGAAGCCAACCGGTCCCAAGACCGCATGGAGTCACACGGTCCCAAGACCGCATGAAGCCAATCGGTCCCAAGACCGCATGGAGTCACACGGTCCCAAGACCGCATGAAGCCAACCGGTCCCAAGACCACATGGACTCACACAGTCCCAAGACCGCATGAAGCCAACCGGTCCCAAGACCGCATGGAGTCACACGGTCCCAAGACCGCATGAAGCCAACCGGTCTCAAGACCGCATGAGTCCAAACGGTCTCGGGGTCCAAACGGTCTCGGGGTCCAAACAGTCTCAGAGTCCAAACGGTCTCGGGGTCCTAACGGTCTCGGGGTCCAAACGGTCTCAGAGTCAGGACCGTTTGGACCCAAAACTGACCAAACCATTTGGACTTCACTTAAGGCCTATAAATAAGACCCAAGGGGTCCTCCCAAAATCATAAAGTTTTCAGATGCCCAGAGGCTGCCTCTACTACTCCAGAGCTATTCCAACCTCCATCCTCTGCCCAAAGACTACCGGTCTGAGATTCACGCTCCATCCTGAAGCTGCTTTCTCTCTCTTCGCCAAAGAAGGTGGGAAGAGGAGATCTCATCATCGAGCAACCTGTGAAGTTTGTAAATCGTCACTCTCTCTCTTTCCAAGGGGTTGACTTTCCTCTCTCCTTTGTGGGGATGATGTTCTCTCTCTCTCTCTTCTCGCCTCCTTCTTTGTCCTAGCTATGAGCGAGTAGTCTCTTTCACTAGGGTGCGGGGAGTAGCCCCGCTACCCATGTTTTCATTTCATGTAATGTAATCCATAGTTTGCAATATAGAGAAGCTTTCTTTTCAGTTCAACATCAATCGTTTAATGAATGCTTTTTGCTTGATCACCAACTTGTATTATCTGTTATCTTTTCGTATGAATTGTCTATGTTTGTACTATTAGATTCAAATATTGATTGAATGTTGGTTCTTGATGCATGTATCCACCATGCATCTGTTTCGGTATCTAGGAGTGTTTTCAAGAAGTGGAGTAAACTCACTTCATCATTGTACTTCCATACTATGAAATGGAATCAGTTGACATATGAAAGTACAACCTTGGTAAGTCGAGGAACACACTTTGCAAAGGGAATGATGTAAAGTAGGTGACCATCCGTTCGGGGATGGCTGGCATTGCAACATTCCCACGCTTCTCATAGTTAGTTCTCCGAAAGGAAACTAAATCTACAAAGATACTAACTGTTTAGACTCTTATTACATGTTATGTTTTATGTTGCATGTTTTAATCTATGTGTAGTGGCGGTGAAAGCCGATCACATCCTAGTGGATCCTTATCATTACTAAGCATCCTTAAATTTACTTACTTACTTTACTTCACTTGCTCTTAGTTTAAAAACAACCAAACCAACCTTTTGATTTAAATACCAACTATTAAGAGATTAAGTGAAATTCTAACGTTTTCCATCTTGTTGCTCCCAACAAGACCGTTGTCCCGTGGATTCGACCCTTAACTATACTACGATAGGACTTCCACGTATCTTAGCATACGTGGATGGAGTTCTCAATCTAATATAAGCAAGGCTAAACTTAATGACTTACCATCTTTAGAATTTTTTGTGGTGCACGCAATTCCATGTGAGTGGAAGCTCCATCAATAGACTTGATGATTGTATTGTGGGCTTTATTGGCTATTGGGCCCAAATAACACGAAAATTCAATTAATGATGGAATAATTAAATATTTGAGAAAAGAAGGATGTGGAAACCTCTAGAAGGTGAAAGAACTTAATATAAAGATGGATTTCGTGCCTCTTGGGTTCCTTAGGTTCCAAGGAGTCCAAAGTTACAAAGATAATGCAAAAAGAAAAGAAAAGATCAATCAAGTATTTCTTTATTAAGAAAGAAATTGAAAACAATGGTAAAATGTGGAAAATAAGTGGAAAGAGGTGTAATTGAGTTATCCTTAGTGGAATTTCGTATCCCAAGGATTCCTAATGATAAAAGGAATACCAATGAGGAAAATAAAAGAGAAATAAGGAGAAATCCTCAAAATGAACTATTTTAATAAGAAATAAACAAGATAATGAGAAATAATGAAGAACAATGCATTTAGATGCATCTAGAAGGATAATAGGTATCCTTGAAAAGAAATTTCGAAATAATAGAGTTTCTTGGGGTCCAAGGAGCCCCAATGAACAAAGAGGAAAGAGAAAATGCCAATAATGCAATATAAGAGGATAATGTACTATATAATTAAAAACTTTTTGATATTATCAAAAGGGGATGTTAATTGCTTTAAGGAAGTTGATCCTCGTGGCCAATGGATTAAAAGTCAAGCACAAGGAGATTAAAACATGTAATTTTCGGATTTCCCTTTAAGTGAATAGATTCCTTAATAACCAAGGAATACTAATAAACAAGGAATAGAGTTAAGAAGAGAAGTTGCACCTAAACAAGGAAAGTAAGATAAAGGGGACTTGTTTTCCCTGTGCTTAAGCACAATGGGACGTTGCCATCCTTCCCTATATAAGGGTTGGATCCAGGGCCTCGAGCCAAAGGGATCTTGGGCATCTTTCTCTATGTTTCTTCTTATCTCTGCATAAACCCTAGCTAAGAGAGGGTGGGGCGATCCAGGGGACATCCAAGCTCTATGATGGAGTACGAGGGTGGCCTGTAGTTTTCCCATCGACCAGGGGGGTGTAGCCATCATCCCCAAGCTCCCACTCTCACTCCAGCCATCTGTAGTAGGACTGCAAGAACGAGAGATAGAGGAGCGCTACAACATGACCCTGACTCTCTTTGGCCCTAGCTTGGGGCGCCGCAGGCGTGGCAAGATGCCACAAAGGTAATGGGAACCCTTGCCAGTACTACAACAAGCTCCACCATTGAGGGAAAGCCCTGACTTGTGCGCAGGTGCAACAACATGGCAGCAATGGTGGCCACGCTTGACATGTCAAGTGTTCTTGCTTTGGCCAGTTATAGCATGACTTGGGCGATGCCATAGATGCGTCGGAGGTAGAGAATCCTGGGCGGCCCTGGGCGGCAGTCCATGGGTCCTAGGATGGAGGGGACACACCCGAGATCGAGCTACAGGTCGGCGGCAACCTGCGCTTCGTGAGGTTGAAGAAGATCCAACCACCTTTGATGATTCTACCCTCAAGACACAAAGAAGTTGGTAGCCAAGATAGGGGTATAATAGTAATTTGGTTATAAACTCAAACGCCGACCGTGTTGCATGCATGAGGTGACGTGGTGGCTTTTGGTTGTTCCAAAAATGTAACTTTTGCAAAATTCATAACTAAATATCCGTAGCTCGGATAGATACACATAAAATAGGAAAGTTGCTCAGAAAAATGAGGGGAATCCATTAAAAATATTATTGAAGTCTGATTCCAGTTGCAATTCGAAAAGTAGTGTAAATTATCAACTTTAATGGATTAACGGTTAAGAAACCCTATTTTGATATGATTAATGTGATTAGTAGGGTTTAATTGATGATTACAGTTTATATTAACCTGTTAATCGTAAAGAGATACATTAAGATTGAAAAAGATGAATTTTGCACGAAATTGGTTTCATGTGCATAAATAGGCTTTAATGGGCCTTCAAACCCTAATGTTAGTAATTAGGACTACTAATGGCTTTAATTATTTGATTTCATGTATAAAACTGAGTTTTCATGGTTATAAGCTATTTCGAGCATTAAACTTCCTAATTTGTGGATAAATACCCTAAATGTAGTAATTAGGGTTTTCTCATGAATAAAAGATGGAGTTAATGGCAAATCGAGTTCATATGTGAATTGGACCATAATGAACTATGAATTGATGATAAATGCATATAATGATCTTATCATGAATTAAAAGCATAAAAATAGTAGCTTTAATGTAAAAGAGGCTTAATGAGATTAATTAATGGTTAATTATGCCTTTAATCCGGAATTGAGGATTAGATGTGGAAATAATTAGGGTTTGTGATCAATTGCATTAAATTAGGGTTTAAAATAGTAAAAGATGAAGGGAACCCCTAATTGCAATGGAAACCCTAAAAGTGGACTAGAAACCCTAGGAAGAAAGCTAGATTTAATAGATCTTAATGACATGAGTAATAAAAGGAAATTGTATAATTGTTTTAGGATCTTATTGAATGCTTGCTTGCGTATTGATTGATTGGATTATTCTTGCACCTAAGTCTGCCTGACAGGTGTGTGGTTAATTATGAACAACCGCCTTAGTTTCCCGAGGATTTTCCAGATGTTTAACTGCATTGAATGCAAATTATCAGTTTGGATGTTCATACTTGCAAATCATAAAGTCACTATGATTATCACATTAATAATAGAAGTATGTATTCTCGCACCTACATGCAACCCTGATGGATGATGCCAATGGTCACACCCAGATGGGTAGACCAATGGGCACCATGAGTGGTGACCCCAGGAACCAAGCTTAGGAATGAGAAGGTGGCCTATGATATTGAATGACTAACGGGCACTATGAAGGGTGACCCCAGGCACCAAGCTCGGGATTGAGAGGGTGGACTTAAGTCATTGGCAAAAGAAACCCTAAGGTGGGTATGCCAGGGTTAGGGAAAAAGAGGTGGAGAATGTCATATTGAAAAGCATAAATTGGCTTGTTAATTAACTTGATTGTGATAATTAGATTGTTATCCATATGTGCAAACTTTTAGTTGTCCCCACATACCGGAATATTCCGATATGCTGACCAATGTTTTGTTTGTCGGTGTTTTCGGTACAAGCTTGAAAAGGACAAACAGTAAAGCGACATATGTGAAATTAATTAAGAGTTAAAGTACAAAGGAGGATTAGTTAGAGTAGACTCCGGATGCAGATAGATGTAGATATCCCAGTTTTGGAGAAGGTATGCAATGTTTTATTTTATACCAGTTATCGGTTTAGTTGGTAAAATTTGTTAAATGTTATTGAGTATTTGGCAAACCTTTGATCCTATTAATTGAGGTAATGACACCGACCTTTTGGTCTCCCTTAATTGGGGGTTACCGGGAGGCGGGGTCGTTATAATTGGTATCAGAGCATGGGTTCCTCATTTAATCTTTAATAATTATTAAATTTTACAAATTCCATAGAACTAAGGGAGTTATTAGCAGATTGTCCGAAAGACTGAGGTGTCTAGAAAAGGATCACGTCCGGGGATGGAAATATTTTCCTCCGCACCACTAGTCGGAATACGAGGACTCCCAGATTGTGTGACTGCCTGGCCGATGTCTTAGGATATGACTCGAAATAAGATACCTTTAGGACTCTCTCATCTTGTTCATCCCTTGTCAACTCAAATTCTATTAAGGACCTTAAGGATTAGGGTTATCTCTCTTCTCCTCACCCTCTTGAGGTATGGGTAAGGTTAATAAGGTCTAAGGAATCCTCCACCAAATTAATGAAAAGCATATAAATAAGATGTCATGGACATAAGCTTAATAGATTAAGCACAAATTAAAGGATAGATACATGCTTAGGTCATATGACACGAGTTGTCATTGCCCTCAGGAGAGACCTGAGGATAGACCTCCTTGTTAGGAGGATGAGTAGAGAGAGTTAGTTTTGGAGGTAGAAACCTCCATTAAAAGTAGAGACCTATCACATCCTCTGAGGATGATGTTAACCCTAACCCTAAGTGAATGTTAGAGAGAGATGACATGATGAGTTAGATGTCATGGTTGAGTGAGTGTTTGGATAGACATGCCTTGGATATGTGCCATGAGAAGTTGATGACCGAGTACCTTTGGAAACCCAACTCTGGGAAGGGTCGTGCATGTTTGAGCGAAGGGTAGCTCCTACATGGATGAGGTTAAAGAAGAATCTATAGAAACCTTATGGGCTGTTGCAAGTAGGATATAGCTTGCACCCATAGTACATCAGTAGTATGAGCAGTAAGTTAAAACTGAGGCTAGAAGGACAAGATGGATGGCTTATGGGATAAGCATAAGGTGCTATGGATAATCATGAGAAAACATAATTTGAGCATAGGCTTCACCCGCGTAGAGGTATGCCTGTGAGATCGATCCTTCATGGAGGGAGGACCTCTAATAGTGGGGATGGTTTTAAGGTTAGATCTAGAGAGAGGATGATGCTTCTGGTACCTATGGTATGAGTGACTACCTACTGGATGAGATAAAGAGTGCCTTAGACCCTAAGGAGGTTTAAGTAACCAGTTGTGAGGTTTTATACCTAGTTGGATGTCCTTGAGGAGGACTCAACTCTGAGGTATTACTCGAATAAAAGGATCATGGGAGTACATGACGTACCTTGGACATGTTTGGTTCGTGGTTAAGAGGTTGAGCGTATAGTTGGACATCAGAGGAGTGAACCTAGGGTTCCTAGGCCTAAGAGGGGAAGTGGTGTACCTGATGCTCATGGCAAGGTTTGAGTTTCTATAGATTCGAGCATGGTACTCCTCATGTTTAGAGGAAAGGGAAACCCCTTAAGCTTAAGGTATGTTTGATGAACCCCTCACAACGAAGTTGATGACATGCGAAGGTGTGATCTTGATCTAATGTTGAAGATGAGAACAAGTGTGACCTAGCATGGTTTAGTAGGTACGCTTGTGCCTTAGTAGTTGCTGGATTAAGCATGCTCATATGGATGTAAACCCTAAGGATGTTTTTGACCTTGTTGTCAAGAGTTGTAGTTTCCTCCCATCCTGGGAGAGGGACCCTTTAGTAGGGTGTATACTAGTTTTTTGGGTTTTGTGGAACCTAAAGGGGTATCATAGGATCTAGAGGAGCTAAGTGAAAAGTACATGGCATGAGACTAAACCTGTAGACCCATAGTTAACCATCTCTAAGTGCATTTGGATGTGTTACCGTGGAGGTAACCGGTATGGGGCCTGACCAAGGTAGGCAGGTCGCCATGATCCCTGAGAAAGGATGAAAGACAGCCCAAGAATGTAGAGAGAGATGATGAAGGATTGGGTAAGGTTCTAAGTTGAACATGTACTATGTTAGAATCCTAAGTCTATCCTAGGGTCAGGTAGGGATAAGACCGATGGAAGTAGGAGTTGCCTAATTCTCTAGTTGCACATGACCATAGGGTCGGGAGGTAACAACTATCATTGTCTGAGGACCATGGGTTAGGAGATTGATCACCTTCATGAACTCATGGGACCCAAAGGGAAGATGAGTAGGGCACTCTCTGGATGCATAAGGGAAGAGGGATGACTCTAAAAGTGCCGGCACCCTATAGATCTAGAGGAGATGACCAAGGATTGTGTGTAAACCCAAGTAGGTTCTAGACCAGTTTTCCATGGAAGTAACTTTAATATCAAGATGATTGTGATGTAGAGACATAAGTTACATGTTTCAACTTAGATTTGAAGGTGTACTGGCAATATGGGATGTATAATCTCTACTCTTGGAATAGGAAGAACTTTGTGTTTGGACGGCCGCAAAATGCTTATTTCTTCTTGTTATGGGAGGTAGAGATGGGACAACACACATGCCATACACGAAAGATAAAAGATGATGCGAGTTGGAACATTGCTATGAGGTATGAGGACAAAGATGATAACATACCTTGGTGGAGTGAATGATACATGGATGGGTTACAAACACTAAGAGGAGTAGTGTAGTCTTCTAGTGAGGATGTTATATCATGAGCTATGTGGAATTTACAAGTTAACCAAGGTTGAGTTTGATCACCATGAGGATAAGATCAGAGTTTCTTGATGAAGACAAACCTAGAGTTGATATGAGATGATAAGTATAATACATGGAGGAGTATGTCTTCAAGTTTGCCTAACACCTAAGGAGGTGAAGTGGTAATGAATACTCTGGTTGAGATATATCTGACTAGTTTGGCAAGAGGCTAGAAGAGGTTGTTAGGTTAACCCTCAATTGGAAAAGAGATAAGTTTGGGCTAACACTCAGATGCAACGAGACCTATTGAACAATTTAGTAGTTGTTTGGTTAGCCAACCTAGTCCTTGATATAACGAATGGATGGTGATAGAACTTCAGATACACTTCTTTGGAATGGAAGGTAATAAAACCCCGATGAGAGGGATTTAGGGTTTCTGGGGAATCGATCTTGAGGAATCATGACATACAACAAATCATCACCATACACCATGGTACTGCTGAGATAATTAGTGGCAGCAGTACTATGGATGCTGGAGATGAGGCTGCATGTGGTATGTTGCATGCAAGCCAGGAGGTAAAAGATGAACACCAGTAACCCAGTGTATCGATATAGAGGATAAAAGAGTCCCTGAGAGGGAATGAGAGTTCATCACTACGGATGATGTGGAAAGTCTCCCCTTAACCAAGGAAAGTCATGATGCAATATGGGTTATGGTAAATCGCCTTACCTAAATGACATGAGAAAGAAAGAATGATGTCAAGAGACAGATTTTGTTGAACCTACATAAGAGAGAGAGATGGTTCAACTACACCATGATACAAGTTCAAAAGTTCTTGAGTACGACCTAAAGGTTCACTCCCATAAGGTGGAAGTAGATACCTGAAGAACTTGATGTTAGTACAATTTATCACCCCTTACTAATGGTTAGTATAATCCAGACTAGAGGGTCTGAGGAGAGAATGTGTGCTCATTCAGGGTGATAGATGGTGATAGTTCTTAAGATGCGATGTTAACCACCATAGCCTTTATCGGGATGCAAGAAATCTTATAGGGAGGTTGTGTCGGCCACCACTTCATTAAAATGATGTTGGTGAAGGAGGCATCGTGAAGGTCAGAAAAGAACCATAATGTGTGCAGGTGAAGTTGCTTTAATCGTGCAATGGATAAGAGAGAGAGCCCAAAGAGGACATGATTCATGAGCTGATGCAAAGTAGACTAACATGCAGTTCACTGTAGGAAAGTATGTGATGTGAAAAATCTGACCCCTCTGAGCTAGAGTTGAGAAAGCTGAGTCCCCTTTATATGGATCCATTTGAGATGGATTGGTGGAGATGGTTAGGTTTAGCCTTACTCCTTAGGTTAATGTGATGATTAATGTATTCCATGAGTCCGATCTAGAGCACTATGTGAGGTACCCAAGCCATGTGATGAGCCCTGAACCTATTCAGTTGTTTGAGAGGCTGAAAAGTCCTAAGTCACCTATGAGGGTACGATATACCAAGGTAACAAATAACTCAGATGGAAGAATATGAGATGATGAATGTTCTTGGGAAGCACCATGAAAAGGGTGAAGCCACATGGGAGCCCTTATGGACATAAGAAAGGATTATCCTATTTGTTTGCTTGATGGAATTTTGAGGACAAAATTCTTATAAGAGGAGAAGGATGTTACAACCCCAATTTTGGGTTCATCTGATGAGAAATGTAATTTATCATATTAAGGATATTTGAAAAAATAATGATATAATTTGTTTGAAATAAATGGATTTCATTTACAATAGCCTTGATGATTGTATTGTGGGCTTTATTGGCTATTGGGCCCAAATAACATGAAAATTCAATTAATGATGGAATAATTAAATATTTGAGAAAAGAAGGATGTGGAAACCTCTAGAAGGCGAAAGAACTTAATCCAAAGATGGATTTCGTGCCTGTTGGGTTCCTTGGGTTCCAAGGAGTCCAAAGTTGCAAAGATAATGCAAAAAGAAAAGAAAAGATCAATCAAGTATTTCTTTATTAAGAAAGAAACTGAAAACAATGGTAAAATGTGGAAAATAAGTGGAAAGAGGTGTAATTGAGTTATCCTTAGTGGAATTTCATATCCCAAGGATTCCTAATGATAAAAGGAATACCAATGAGGAAAATAAAAGTGAAATAAGGAGAAATCCTCAAAAAGAACTATTTTAATAAGAAATAAACAAGATAATGAGAAATAATGAAGAACAATGCATTTAGATGCATCTAGAAGGATAATAGGTATCCTTGAAAAGAAATTTCGAAATAATAGAGTTTCTTGGGGTCCAAGGAGCCCCAATGAAGAAAATGGAAAGAGAAAATGACAATAATACAAAATAGGAGGATAATGTACTATATATTTAATAACTTTTTGATATTATTAAAAGGGGATGTTAATCGCTTTGAAGAAGTTGATCCTTGTGGACAATGGATTAAAAGTCAAGCATAAGGAGATTAAAACATGTAATTTTCGGATTTCCCTTTACGTGAATAGATTCCTTAATAACCAATGAATACTAATAAATAAGGAATAGAGTTAAGAAGAGAAGTTGCACCTAAACAAGGAAAGTAAGATAAAGGGGACTTGTTTTCCCTGTGGTTAAGCATAATGGGACGTTGCCATCCTTCCCTATATAAGGGTTGGATCTAGGGCCTCGAGCCAAAGGGATCTCAGGCGTATTTCTCTCTGTTTCTTCTTATCTCTGCATAAACCCTAGCTAAGAGAGGGTGGGGCGATCCAGGTGACATCCAAGCTCTATGATGGAGTACGAGGGCAGCCTGCAGTTTTCCCATCGATCAGGGGGGCGTAGCCATCATCCCCAAGATCCCACTCTCACTCTGGCCATCTGCAGTAGGACTGCAAGAACGGCAGACGGAGGAGCGCCACAACCTGACCCTGACTCTCTTTTGCCCTAGCTTGGGGCTCCGTAGGCGTGGCAAGAGGCGGAGGAGGTAATGGGAACCCTCGCTGGTACTACAACAAGCTCCACCATCGAGGGCATGCCCTGACTTGCGCACAGGTGCAACAACATGGCAACAATGGCGACCACGCTTGACATGTCAAGTGTTCTTGCTTTGGCCAGTTATAGCATGACCTGGGTGATGCCCTAGATGCATCGGAGGTAGAGGATCCTGGGTGGCCCTCGGCGGCGTTCCATGGGTCTTAGGATGAAGGGGATACACTCGAGATCGAGCTACAGGTCGGTGGCAACCTGCGCTTCGCGAGGTTGAAGAAGATCTAGCCACCTTTGACGATTCTACCCTCCAAGACACAAAGAAGCTGGTAGCCAAGTCAGGGGTATAATAGTAATTTGGTTATAAACTCAAACGTCGGCCGTGTTGCATGCATGAGGTGACGTGGCGGCTTCTGGTTAGTCCAAAAAGTTAACTTTTGCAAAATTCATAACTAAATTTCTGTAGCTCGGATAGATACACATAAAATATGAAAGTTGCTCAGAAAAATGCGGGGAATCCATTAAAAATATAATTGAAGTTTGATTCTAATTGAAATTCGAAAAGTAGTGTAAATTATCAACTTTAATGGATTAAATGTTAAGAAACCCTATTTTGATATGATTAATGTGATTAGTACGGTTTAATTAATGATTACAGTTTATATTAACCTGGTAATCATAAAGATATGCATTAAGATTGAAAAAGATGAATTTTGCATGAAATTTGTTTCATGTGCATAAATAGGCTTTAATGGGCCTTGAAACCCTAATGTTAGTAATTAGGACTACTGATGGCTTTAATTATTTAATTTCATGTATAGAACTGAGTTTTCATGATTATAAGCTATTTCAAGCATTAAAGTTCCTAATTTGTGGATAAATACCCTAAATGTAGTAATTAGGGTTTTCTCATGAATAAAAGGTGGAATTAATGGCAAATCGAGTTCATATGTGAATTGGACCATTATGAACTATGAATTGATGATAAATGTGTATAATGATCTTGTTATGGATTAAAAGGATAAAAATAGTAGCTTTAATGTAAAAGAGACTTAATGAGCTTAATTAATGGTTAATTATGCCTTTAATCCAGAATTGAGGATTAGATGTGGAAATAATTAGGGTTTGTGATCAATTGCGTTAAATTAGGGTTTAAAATAGTAAAAGATGAAGGGAAACCCTAATTGCAATGGAAACCCTAAATGTGGACTAGAAACCCTAGGAAGCGAGCTAGATTTAATAGATCTTAATGACATGAGTAATAAAAGGAAATTGTATAATTGTTTCAGGATCTTATTGAATGCTTGCTTTCCTATTTATTGATTGGATTATTCCTGCACCTAAGTTTTCCTGACAGGTATGTGGTTAATTATGAATAACCGCCTTAGTTTCCTGAGGATTTTTTGGATGGTTAACCACATTGAATGCAAACAATAAGTTTGGATGTTCATACTTACAAATCATAAAGTCACTATGATTATCACATTAATAATAGAAGTATGTATTCTCGCACCTACATGCCACCCTGATGGATGATGCCAAAGGTTAGGCCTATATGGGTAGACCAATGGGCACCATGAGTGGTGACCCCAGGCACCAAGCTCAGGAATGAGAAGGTGGCCTATGATATTGAATGACTAACGGTCACTATGAAGGGTGACCCCAGGCACCAAGCTCGGGATTGAGAAGGTGGCCTTAAGTCATTGGCGAAAGAAACCCTAAGGTGGGTATGCCAGGGTTAGGGAAAAAGCGGTGGAGAATGTCATACTGAAAAGCGTAAATTGGCTTGTTAATTAACTTGATTGTGATAATTAGATTGTTATCCATATGCGCAAACTTTTGGTTATCTCCACATACCGGCATATTCCGATCTGCTGACCAACGTTTTGCTTGTCAGCGTTTTAGGTACAAGCTTGAAAAGGACAAACAATAAAGCGGCATATGTGAAATTAATTAAGAGTTTAAGTATAAAGGAGGATTAGTTAGAGTAGACTCCGGATGCGGATAGATGTAGATATCCCAGTTTTGGAAAAAGTATGCAAAGTTTTATTTTATACCAGTTATCAGTTTAGTTGGTAAAATTTGTTAATTGTTATTGATTATTTGTCGAACCTTTGATCCTGTTAATTGAGGTAACGGCACCGACCTTGTGGTCTCCCTTAATTGGGGGTTACCGGGAGGCGGGGTCATTACACATGGACTCCATAGCCATCCAAATCTATGTCAATGTTGTGTAAAATTGACATATTATTCCTTCTTCTTGAGATGTGAAGATAATATCACAACAGAGTTGATATTCATGAAAATATTTTTAATAAGAAAACTTTGAGAAATATTGCTCCATATACGAGCATCATAAAAATCTCTATCCTAATAATTATATTGAATGACATGGTGAATGGAATTCAAAATATAGGATCTAACACGTTGATTTGTGAAGTTGTCATTTTATATATATTGTATTGGATTTCTCCATTTGATATATTTGTGTCACCTCTTTTCATGTTTCATCAAGAACAACTGGTATAATTTCTACAACTATGAGAGTGAGGGGCATTTTTTTCTTCCCAAAATGGTGGTCCTCTAAGTTGAGGCCAAATAGAGTGGTTTTTATTGTTCAAGACCACAAAATCCATTAGGAATCCTCTAAAGACAATATTTTTCATGAAGGGATAATATCCTACTTCCATTCTATCTCATTTTACATTGAGTTTTGAAGAGGGGAAGGCTAAAAAAGAAAGGAAAGAGTACTGGGTGTATAAATAAAATCAAAAATAAAGACAACAAAGAATAGTTGTCCCTATTTGTACCTAATTCCATAAGCATATCAAGACTTTTGGATTTGATAATAAATGCAAATATACTTTTTCAATCATGTGTACAATGTTACACGACCATGACACTTAGTGGGAGAACTCTTTCCCACACACTCATAAGTAAACATCGTCACATTCTTGAGACAATTAGATCCTTTCGTTTTGATTCTTTCACTCCCCGATTATATTGGGTGGAGAATGTTGTTGCAACTGTGTCATTAATGGGACACCTACTCCTATTTTGAGTGACATTTCTCAATGTTAGTGTTTATTCTCTAAATTCATACTACTACATTTTGAGAGTTTTGGGTCCACAATGTTTTTCCTCTTCCAGGACACAAGAGGGACAAACTATCACCCAATTAATCTCATTGGGTTTTTATTGACTATATTCTAGAGCACAAGGGACATCATTGTTATCACCCTCTTACTAGATGTATGTCTACATCTAGACGTATCATTCATTAAAGACACTCCTTGACTTTCTTGTAAGCCTCATGATTTATAATTTTGTCCACAAATGGTCTTCTTCAAACACCTTTCAATGGAATTCCATTGCTAGTTGGTTTGGATGAGTTGGTGTGTGAATGAGTACCGGTGCATGACACACATGAAAGGATCACAATCACAAGTCTTCTATATCAAGACCTAATGAGGTATTCCCACCTATTAACACTCAGTCTTTAGGGAGACCTTTTCATATTAATATTCATGTTGTGGATACTAGACATAGAAATATTCATCTTGCTCGTAATCCTACAAATACTTTGGGTATAGGCTCTCTAATCACATTAGATGACCTACACATTGATAAGTTTATGACAATGAGAGTGAGACTTATGATCATATTATTGATGAGTTTGTAATTTTTATGACTGCTTTGTATGCATAATAGTGAGTTGTATACCTATAAACAAGCAGTGAGCTAGACAAAATGGCAATAAGTCATGATTGACAAGTATCAAGCTTTTGAGAAAACATGTACATGGTAGATTGTTCCTTTTTGCTCCTTAATAATACCAATTAGTTGTAAAAAGATGTGTACAATCATGCAACTTCTGCATTGATAAGTTCACAAATTTGAGTCTTGTCTTGTTGATCGGGGATTCTCACAAGAGTGTGGCATAAATTATGAAGGATTGTTTTTCCTCTTTTACCCATATGACTACAATTCATTCTATTTTAGTTTTTGCAGTTTCTTGTAGGTAGTCTCTTTTTTAGATGGATGTAAAGAATGTTTTTTGACATGTTGATCCTGTATAGACAATAAGCATACACACTCCACCAGGTTTAACAATTTCCTCCAGGAAATGTCCTTCATCTTCGAAGAGCCATCTATGAGCTTAAGCAAGGTCCTTGAACCCAATTTCAATGCTTTCATCAATCGTTGTATCATGCATGTTATATAAAGTGAAATTATGATCACTCAATTAGTGTTAGAACATCGAAACGAGGGCATGTAATTCTTCTTATGTATGTTTGTGATATGGTCATAACTAAAGATGACATTGTTGGTATCACTAAGCTACAAAAGTTCTTAGAAAGGTGTTTTCAAATGAAAGATCCAAGAGGTTTTTTAGTTTCTTGGGTCTTGAGATTCAAGAAAATAATTGTAGTATTATTTTATCTCAACAAAATAATGCATCTCAAGTAATTTCTAGGGCAACAATTTCATATGATAGGGCAGTTGAGACACCGCTGGAACGGCAGGAAAAGTTGACTACTAATGATGGGATACTTCTATTGGATGGTACTAGATACATGAAATGGGTTGGTCAACTCATATAACTGAAAAAAACCAAACAAAATATTTCTTATATAGTGATCATTGTTGTGACACACATTTCCACACAAAGTGAGATTTCTCAAAACCAAACATGAAAACAACACTAAGCAAGCGGATTACCGAAAAACACTAAAAATTAAAACTATTAGCACAAGGAACCAACATTATAAAGCTTGTGACATAGAGATCCATAACCTACCATCTTTATCATATATCTCATAAAATGTCATTCTTACAACATGTTCCATAGACATACCTATCACACATGATATCTGTTTCACTTACATATACATGTACATTTGTTAACTATATACAATGAAAAGCATACATGCCAAAAACTCGTATCGATATCACAACCACAAAACACACCAAACTATCCTGAAGACTTGAGTGTACAGGTACAACTTTAGGA
Source organism: Alisma plantago-aquatica (assembly GCA_963693085.1). NCBI lineage: Eukaryota > Viridiplantae > Streptophyta > Magnoliopsida > Alismatales > Alismataceae > Alisma > Alisma plantago-aquatica. The sequence continues at coordinate 1,095,697,724 of OY856411.1, forward strand.
CTCTAACGCTAAAAGACCGACAAGCAGCACACTCAACCTTATCAACTACTGATCTTGCAACTCCTCCTCCTTAGCTGCACAATCACCACCATGTCATGCACGACCACCTAAAAGATGTGTAAACCCATAGGGTGATACCAAACGTCCCATCGAGAGATATAACTCTTTGCCAACACTATTAAAGTACATGTAAATATACATAAAGAATAGAAGTAAAGTTATGTCTTCGATAAGAAGATTCAATTACTGATGCAACATGGCAATTATTATCATCTAAGAAGATCAGGTAGCCATAATAGAGCATTAGAACATTTAATAAACTAAAGAGGAATATGAGGAACATGTATATTTTCTACCAACCAATCTATACAAAAGCAAGCAAAGCCTCATCAACATTTTGTATTGGATCTTACAAAAGTACCACTATAAAATCCTTATTGGTACCACACATGGTCAATGGAACAATCATATTCCGTGATCGTTCTAACACCTCCCAGCTAGCATGGGAGTAACACTATATTGTCATATTAGCCAACTTGTACATGTGACATATCGTCAACAAATGGATCGTCTCATGCATGGTCGTCCATGTATCACAAGGGGATCGGCTCACGCATGGACGTCCATATATTACTAGAGAATCAACTCATGTAAGGAAATCCATATATCATAAGGGGATCGGTTCACGTATGGCCATCTATATATCACAAGGGAATCGGCTCACACATGGCCATCCATATATCACAAAGGGATCGGCTCACGCATGACCGTCCATATATCACAAGGGAATAGACTCACACATGGTCGTTCCATATATCACAATGAGATCGGATAGCACATGGCTATCTATTAGTTATGCCAATTAAGTGTCTTTTAGCATCAATCAAGTTACAACATACAAAACCATAACAAGCACTACAAAGATAAAGGCATGGTACAACTTTCAAAGATATAAGACATATAAGATGTGAGCTTGTCACACTATCACCACATAACACATGTACACTGTCATTCACAAGACCATCATCAATTTTGCACATCCACTCAAGGTTATTACTAATGTCACATCACTATGGGATACCAATCCCTTAATCATAGCATGTACTAGCTGTGATATTCAAATTCATATCACCTGCATGGTTAGAAATTGATAAATGTGAAAGAGGAAACATCCTAAATTCATGTGTCACATCATTTTCTCCACATGCCTCAATTATACACCACCATAACCATAGAATACCCAAGCATGCCATTCATTCATCCTGCATGGTTAAAGGTTCACCACAAGAGAAAGAAATCATCATAATATAATAGCCATTCCAAGAAGGAGAAGCAATCACGTCACCATATTCATCATTAGGGTTAGGGTATTCCATTCATAGCCAATTAGTTTTTTGAATCTAAGTTCAATCACCAATCCTAGGCTCACCAAATCCCACCATCTTGGAGTTTATTAGGGTTAAGGGACATCATTAGGGTTAATTAGACATTATTCCAAAAAACACTCTACATGGCTTATACATAACACATGCTAGAGTATCATTAAGTATCCAATCCTACCTCTCAACTACCACCATTAACATGTGTCTTGACCATGAACCTCATCATGTGTCTTGACCACATAAACATCTAGGTCGCGACCACCCAACCAGCCCAAGTCGCAACCATGACACCTAGGGCATCTCAACCCATCTAGGGTTAGGGTTCCACCTACCAAAGGCTCATGTCATGACCTCAAGGAGCATGGTTGTATCGACCTCAAGCCATGGAAGCATGTCACAACCTCTCTCAAGGACATGCCATGACTTCTACAAGAGAAAGGATATACTCTAAAACTAGGGCAACAACCCAAACAAAATAGGGGGTCAACATGACCTTCAACACCAAGGGTCGTAGCCACAACCAACACTAGTCCAAGCCATAAAAAGGGAAGCAACTCGACCAAGACCAACTATGGTTGCGACCAACATAGGGTAGATGTCTCGACCGCCACAAGGTGTAATATCTCAAACCTAAAATAGAAGGAAAGGACAAAGAATACCATCATGAATGTGGAGGAGAAAACTCAAACAGAATGGTCACCAAGTACCCAAGTTCATGCATCATGGATCCATCATGAAAGGATCCCATGCAAGATAGGTAAAATTATGTTTAAGGCACCCAAAATATAACCTCAACTTCTCATAACATTTAGATACTCACACATCATGCATGTGAGAAAAACCAAGGTTAAAAGGATAGAGGAAGATCATTATAACACCACCATCATCAAATATGAGTATATGAAATTAGAGTTTTGGATTTCATTCAACCAAGCAAGACAATCATCAAAAAACAAGTTCTAGAGATTATCATCATATATAACCATGTTAAGGGAACCCTTTGGAGAGAACACAGTTGCTTGCATGTATGGAAGAGTGCAAGTAATAGAGAGGGCAAAAAGTTATATAACCCTCCTTAAGATGATCACCACCAAGAGATCCAAACTCCAAGATCAAGAACTCCAAGCACATGATCTAGGGTTTATAAAACTTCACCAAAGGTTCCACACCTAGCCACAAGATCACCTAAAGAATAAGAAGACACCAACGTCAAATCTAGACCAAGGAAAAAAGCAAAGAAGCTCTTGGTTGAACCAAAGATGAAAGGAAGAAATAGAGGAGAAATCATCTTCACACTTGGGTCTACCTAGTCAAGACATGGTCTATGAACCTTGTGACAAGGGATTTCTTTCTCAAAACGACCACCATGTAAGAAGCATGGTCTAGGGACGAGAAAATAAAGGAAGGTGAAGGTAGGAGATCAAAAGAAATATCAATTTAGAATACAAACACTTACCAAGGATGGAAGATGATCTCGGATCACCACCACCACCACATGCAAGAGGAGATTGATTCCCCAAGCTCCAAGGATGAACCTCCTTGCTCCACCAAGCTCCAGGGCAAGCAAAGGAGGAAGAAAGTATTTGTACTAAAGGGTTTCAAACAAGGAAAGTTAACGGGTTATATAGATGAATGATGAGAGAGAACAAGGGGTTAGGTGTCAACACCCCAAGGTACCAAAGGGACAACTATCCTTGCAAAAGACCAACATGCACCCACATGCAACCACTTAAACATGACATGAAAGGCATGGTGATATGCTCTAGGTAGTGTCTCAACCACATGGATTCCCACATGGTCATGGTAGCAATCCTCCTAGGTTGAACCACTCATGGTCGTGACATCACCATTTAGGTCGAGACAAGGTACCACCATCAACCCTAGATCGAGATAAGACATGATAGGTCATACATCTCGACCCAAAACCACCCTAGACCTCCTAGGTCACGACCTAAAAACCTAGAGGAGGTGTCTCGATCATGAAGCCCTCCAAAACCAGCCTTGTCACGACCCAAGGTTGAGACAACACAACCAACTCACACATGGTCAAGGTACTCAACACTCACATCAACTCTAATCACCACCTAGGGTGATGCTTCTCAACCAAGGATCAAGAAAGGAACCCTCCTCTTTATATTTCCTCTAAACGGTGTCAAGAAAGATAGGGAACACTCTAGAGGTGGAAAATTGCACATCAACCCCCTATAATGGGTAAATTGCAATTTGCACCAAAACTAGCAAAGAAAGCGCAAACAACATCCAAACAAACTCAAACTGGAGACTTAAGCTCTCCACAAGTCCTAATTACATACCACAAGGTTAGATCAATTTTATAAGCACATCATTAAGCCAAAGAAAATAGGGTTACCCCAAAACCTGGGTCAGGGGTCTTACAAGCCATAAACCCCTAACAAGGCACATTGAATTGGATTGTTAATTCATCCGATAAAAATTACATGATGATGTCATTTATTTACCTCATATATCTTCCACATATGAAATTTATGATGTCCTTACAAAGTCCCTTACATCTCCCAAACACAACCTTCTCATTTTCAAACTCAAGTTTTTTTATCCATTTTGAGTTGATAGGGGTGTATTAGTTTTCATCTTGTATAATGTCAATATTAATGATTGTTAATTGATCTATTGATTGATTGTCAATTAATATTTACATTGATTGTATTTATTTTACTAGACTATCATGTTCTATCATACATTTATTGATTTATTATTTTTATTCATGTTTCTTAGACTTTCCCTATCTGTTGTCATGTCATATTGTAAATACAATCTCCTCCAATATATAAAGGGGCATACTCCTAGTAATATATATAAAATGAAAGTATACTTATTTTCTAAGTTTCAATCTAAATTCACCTAGATCCAATTAATAAAACATGTCCTATGTTTAAGTCCATTTTCCTTTTGGTATCATTCTTATTACACATATGTTAAACACTACCCATCCTATCCTCTCCAACTATCCATTGCAGAGGGGAGATCCACTCGCCCCCTAGATCTACAATTTTCCAACTAGCATGTTTTCTCTCCTACATGTTGATTTCTTGACCCATAAAGGATGTACTACTCCTACTAATGGAACCAACAAGCAATCCTAAGAGGGGAGATCCACTCACCCCCTCGATCTACAATTTTGCAGTTAGCATGTTTTCTCTCCTGCATGTTGCTTTCTTGACCCATAAATGATGTATTACTCCTACTAATGGACCCAACAAGCAATACTAAAAATGGAATTAAATGTATTCATGGACATGGGCATGCACAAGATTCACAAACCCCTTGCATCTTCATAGAAAGTGGCCAATCCATCATGTGATTGATTGGTTCCACATACATCTAAATCAATGTGAACTGACATAATGGAGTATATGCCGCATAAAAAAAATCTATGAAGCCGGAGAAGTGAAATTTGGTTGAGTTGTATGAAAAATAGTCTTCATGATAGTCATTAGGGTCTCTTGCTACATACATTCTCATGTCCCCTAATTCTCTCACAAAAACTATTGTGGGCCATCATAATATATAACAATGTTTCATTTCCTAGTGATTTTATGGCGGCTATGGTCATTGTGCCCTTCTTTCACAATGATAGAGAAGATATTTCATGTGAAAAGACATCACAAGATGGACAACCAAACCTATCATTGTCTACCTAAATTATGTTTCTCAATCACAGTGGAAATGATGCACATATATTGATGCTCTAGCAATCACCACGATGATAAACTTCAATAAGAAAGTAGAATTTTCAACCTCCTCTTTTTAAAATTAGACTTTTTCCCTATCTATTTGGAACATGTCACTGTTTGAGATTCATTTGACTTCACATAAATAAATTAATAATATGTAAAAATAGAACAAATTGTCCAAACCATTTCAAGCTAGCTCTTTGCCTTACGTATTTTTTTGGGATATTCCACCTTCTGTCATTTTTCCACCATTTCTCTCATATTTTAGATGAGTGGAGAGTTTTTAATGAAGTTGTTCTTCTGCATTCCAATTCATTCATATAAAGTCATATTTGGCTTTTGAAGAATGTTTATGATACGTGGATACAGAAATTCTTAGTGCAAGTTATGATCCAAGTTGATATATTGTTTTTCACCTTTTTTGTAAGTGTATGACAAGCTATTGATGGGGTTGTTCTTATGTATGCATTCCAAATTGTTTATGTTAATTCATATTTTCCCTCAAGATAAGTTGTATGATAGACATTTCCAAATATTTGTAGTGTGTGGCTGAGATAGACATGTTGTGATCCATGTTGATATTTAATATATACGTTTTTCACTATCAGAGAGAGGCTGAAGGAGTGATCAGTGGTTAGTTTTTTTTTTTGATAAAGGGATCAGTGGTTAGTTTCTCCAATGAAAACTTTGTCTAGTTGTTTGATGAAGTCTATGTGAATGCTAGTAATATTTTGATCCACATGGTCTAAGAACGTCTCTATTTGTTGCATGCAAGTAGGATAGTTAAGTTGGCATGTTCTCCCAAATTAGTCGCATGAAAGATACAATCATAAAATTCAAAAACCAAAACCGGTATTAGCCATTTTTGGTTTGATGCAACTGATGGATATACCAAGTAATGTCATTGATGATATATTTTGTGTGACTTCATATTTTCCAACCACCCTCCTACATACAATCTTAAATGGAGATAGAAAAGAAAGCACATATTATTATGTATGTATATTTTTCACCACCACCGCCATGTATATTGGAATACCAATTATTACTATTCACCTAAATGTTTTGTTAGTTTTATTCAATTTTAGTATCGGGAGAGACAATATATCACTCTTCACATACCAATGTATCCCTTGATGTATTATTTTATTGTGTCTTCTGAACGAAATTCACTACAAGAAAGGCAATTTTGTTTGAAGTTTGTGCCAAAACCTATGATAATCATCATCGCCTTACACATGAAAGATAATTACAACTATCTTCCAAAAGGTAGGGTGGATCTACATTCGTCCCACTTCTTATCCCAACAAATTATGTTGTTTCGTCTGTTTAAGGACTAAGATAGAATTAAGGAAAATGTGAAAAAACCATATTTCTTGCTCTGTCCTTAATTGTGTGTTGCAGCGTGGACATATAGATGATAAAAAAAGAAGAAAAATCAACTTTATCTTGTTTGTGGTTAGCTTCTCAAGGTTTCTTTAATGGATAAATGCTATGAACAGTCCCCAGTTTTTCTCCTGTATGTGGAGTCACTTGTCATGGGAAGTATCTTGGATGATAGGCTCTTAACTTTGTCAATAGTTATTAAAATTTGTTGTCTTCAACAATACTAGTATATTGTGATTTCATTATTCATCTCGCCTTTCTTTCTACTTCCTTGTTATTCAATTAGGAAACCCCTCTTTTATCTTATTTCTCCCATCGACCTATCAATGTAGCAAGGGAGGATAAATTGACTAAAACCCTTAGAGGGTGTCATGGAGGCTACTTTGCAAAACACAACAATTTCACACTAATACATTTTCCAACTACTCTCAGGAGGTGTGTAGTGGCGTTCAAGAATAAAAAAGTGTAGTGTAGTGTTTTGTTTGAAAAAGGAGAATATAGTCTTTTTTTATAATTTTTTTTGGTGATATTAAAGTACAAAATAGTAAGTTTTCTTTCTTAGCAACTCGCCACATACTTATAATCTACATTGTTTTCCATTTATTTGCATATTCCCTTCGATATTTTGGAATTCATATTACCTTACAATAGTCCCAACATGCACACATATCCAATTTAGCCACATTAGATGTATATGAATTGTATGGGCGTTCATCTTTGGGAAAACAAAACTTAAATTATGCAACTCTACTTTTATTGTCACGATGTCGGTGGGCATATTGAATAAAAAATAACGAAAATCTCACTTGTTACCTTCGTAACTTGAGACTTGTATTTTATCTAATATAATCCATGGATCATCCTGTGGGTTTATGATCATATGCTAGCCTTTCATTTTCCTTGTTAAGTTCCATGTTTCTATTGCACTTAGATTCTCGGGCTAAAGACAGAAAATCTAACTTCTTAGCTAGTTCCACATTTATATTCAAGACCGTATTGAGGTTTTCAAGTTGGACATATTGAAATAATATATGTGATTCATGTATTAGTTATCATATTTCTAGTTAATATTTGCAAACAAAAGTCTTTCTCTATAAATCCCATATATGGAAAAAAGTCATTAATACCATTGATTAAAGATATAAAAGTATACAACTACAAAATGCTAAGTGTTTGATATTATCAATTTCATATTGTAATGTATCACACACAAGTAAAATATAGTTAGGTGTGAAGCATGCTTTCTTATGCATGCTACTACTCGTATGATGTTGTTTGATATATTTTTCTAATATTTTTCTCCTTTCATGTAGCCTAATTTATACACCATATAAAAAATTTATTGTCATTTCGGAAATATTGTGGACAACTTAAGTTGTAACAAGTTGGTATATTTTCTCATAATTATTTATGGTTAGTTAAGTTGATTAATTTGTATATTTTCTTCTTAATTATATATGGTTACCCTTAATATATTGTGTGCCTCTACTTGATGAACAATATTTGATGAAATGCTAGCTTGATTACACAAAAACTATAGCTTTTTTATGTAAAACTTTCTCACAAAAGTTTACCTTTTGTCTTGATTCCCTTGAATGTGAGCTATATCTTACACTAGGAACATGAATATAATGATAATAAAATTAGTATCAATCATTTGTTATCAAAAACTAAGATCCCTTCGTGTCAGACCATATTTGAATTAACTATATGCTATTGTATTCATGAAGTTGATGATACAATTTCTTGGATATATTTAGTGGTATAGAATGATTCTCACAACATCAGTTGCATGGTATCTATTATGTTTATGTAGTTATTTGATAATTTCATGACTAAGTCTTGTTTGCGTTCATTATAGTGTTATATATGCATGTAATTGTGGATCCTTTTTCTTTACATGACGTCAATATTATATTTTTATATAAAACTTAATCAGTGTGAGATTCGAACTCTTCTTCATTGCTCTTGTAAAACTATTTAACAATGAATTTGTTCTTGAACATGATCTATTTTGCTTTGACTTTGTGCAATATACCTAAATTTAGATATTTGTATTTTACAAATCATATCATCATCTCTACTTCACAATATACATGTTTTAGATAGATATTGAATTGTATTAGTTATTTTTTTTAAACTTATAGGTCATGTTTGTTTTATGGACAAGCACATCGTGTTAAATGTTTCCAAAATAAAATGTATAATCTTATTACAGTATGCCTATGAAAAATGTCATTTTGGACATCGTCATATGTTTGACTTATACAGCCCAAGTAACAAAATTTATCACATTTTGATATATCTACTCCTTCCAACTTGGTTCCACCATTCAAACTGCGAGATTGGATGAAATTGCAATGCATATACTCAATTTTGCTCCTACTAATCATCAATCTATTTGATTCCAGTGCCTTTCTCCAAAGTTCAACTTTATCATTCAAACCATCTTTAGTTTCGTCAATCAATACAATATCATCAGCAAATAACATACACCAAGGAACATCATCATGAACATTCTTTGTCAACTCATCCATAATAAGAATGAACAGATATGGGTTGAGTGTGGATCCTTGGTGTACCCCGACTCTGATGGGAAATGTTGGTGTCTCACATCCAAGAGTCTTCATACTTATAGTAGAGCTACCATACGACTTTAATCAAGTCAATGTATTGGATTGGCACACCCTTTTTCCTCAAAACCATTCACAACACTTCTCTGGGTACTCGATCATAAGCCTTTTCCAAATCGATAAAAACCATGTGCAGATCTCTTTTTCTTTCCCTATACTTCTCCATAAGCCTCCTTATCAGAAAAATAGCATTTGTTGTTGATCTACCAGGCATGAAACCAAATTGGTTGTTTGATATCTGTGTTATAGATCTTAGCCTCTGCTCAATAATACTCTCCTAATGCTTCATTGTGTGACTCATCAACTTGATACCTCTATAGTTTGTGTAGCTCTGAACACCACCTTTATTCTTGTAGATGGGAACTATAGTACTATTTCTCCATTCATCTGACATCTTCTTTGTTTGATACCCTTACTAATGAAACAAAATGGAATTTTTGGTAAAAAAATAATAAATTTGGATGTATCAATAGATGGTAAATTTCTAAACTAAAAAATTTCTTAAAGAATTCCTATAAGCTAATATAAATAGAATGTATCTACCATCAAACCATGAACAAAATAAGAAATGAATAAAATTACACTGAATGATTTACATCAAATGCAACATATCATTTAATGTATCAATAGGTCGATAAATAGCATGAATCCATCCATGCTCGTTCTTTTTTGTTATAGTGATAGAAGAGGCTAATGTTGTCCAACAAGAAACAAATACTCACGTTTACCATTTCTTAACAAGCTTTAGTGTTCACCATTCAAATTCTCTCCACTTGAATTCTTTCTCTCCTTCATAATGTTTAATCATAACACTTCATACATTATACTCCATGATATATCACCAACTATTCTTCTTTCCTCTATATGGAAAACATATAGAATAAGATACAATCACGACATATATTTTCCCTCCATAAACAACCTTCTCCTTCTTGCACTACTACATATATGTTATATTGTGTCGGTCTTTTTTTCAAGTGAAACTGGCGATGTTATCTTTAGTGTTGGTTGACACAACATTGACAATATGGGTGTTTATATTACCAAACACATCAATGAGTTCAAGACAAGTTATCTCCAAGCCAGTTCAATGTGACTTGCTAGAGATCATAATCATATATTTATTAGGTGGTTTGAAAAGAAAGTATTCAATCAACAATGTCAAACACCAAATATTGTACAAAAACTATAAAATTACTCATGTATAAGCCAAAGATCCAATTACATCTTACCCAAAAAGTTTGACATAAATGAATTTTCATACTTCTCAAAATGTCAAGATGATAAAAGTGTCATCCAAAATAGAGGGGTCACCCTTCAAGGGCCTTCATTGTATTTTTCTAGTGTCAAGGATAAGAGTCCTCATGAAAGAAAGATGTCTTATTATGGTGTCAATGATGACATAGAGTTTATATTTCCATTATTTAGGTGTAAATGGGTTGATAACAACAAAGGAGTTGTAGTTGACAAACTCTGTTTCAAAATAGTAAATTTTGAGTGGACATAAGAGAACCCTTCAGCATGACATCAAAGGTAAAACATGTACTCTATATCAATAATCTTGCATAAGAAAATTGGTTTTTTGTTCTTCATGGGAAAATATAGTTCATTTCATATCAAATTGATGAAGAAGAGTACTATGACAAGTGTGATGACTCTAGTCCATTTTCCATTTTCTTACCATATGTAAATGTTGAATCTAACACTGATGATTATACACTTGAAGATCACACAAAAGGGATATTAGTTTAAGGTATATTGTTCATATGTGATCTGGCTTTTTTTTGCAATATATAACATGTTTATTTGTTCATATGTGATCAAAATTTTTCATATGTGATCTGACTTTGTATATGTGATCTATCTTTTTATATGTGATATGACTTTTTCCATATATTTATTGTTGATTTTATAGATGGAATATGACCAGGAGAACAATGATCCTGACCATCAGAAGCATGAGCATGAGGATCCTAAACATCTTGACCAGGGTATTGACTGTGTTGATAAATCAAAATGTAAGGGAGTTAGAAGGATAACTGTGATGAATTTTTTTGCAAATAGACAAGGTTGGAATGGCATCATTGAATTCAATGAAGCAGGCATGATGATTACTAAAGAATTTGCCAACTCACTACTACAAAAAGTACTTTTTACAACAATTCATTTTTCCATTATACAACATGTGTCAACCCATGTATTAGATCATGTGGTCTTATGGGGGGTACTTTACACAACATATTATATATACATATATATATATATATATATATATATATATATATATATAATACAACAATTAATGCATGTTGTAGTTCACTAAACACACCCTTGTAATAGGAGTATTTTATACAACATGTTGAGAGAAAAAGGAAATTACATCTAGACACAGGTTTTAAACTTGAGACCACATGAAAATAAAGCACATCCCAAACCACTGAGCCAATTTCATTTTGTGCTCCACATGTATTCTTTGTTGTACATATACAATGAATCACCTATACACCTATTGTGTGACTATGGTCTATTACAACATGTGAAAGCCTGTTGTGTGATTATGGCATATTACAATGGGTTATAGTATGTTGTGTAATTATGATCTATTACAACGAGTTAGCATACTTGAATATGACAATAGGTTACATCATGTTTTATAATTATAATATTTTACAATGGGTTTGAGTATGTTGTGATATTACAGTCTATTACAATAGTTTAGCACATGTTGTAGTATCACATATACTACAACGAGTTATTATTTTTACAACGGTATATATATATGCTAACTACAACACAACCAACATAACTGTTGTGTTTTTACAATAGTAAAAAGCATTTTTTTTGTAGTAATGTCTACTGTGGGGTCCTTGTTCGAAACAAAGTGCCTCTCATTGTTGAGGATTAGAGACAAGTGAGTATGGCCAACAAAGACCTCATTTGGAGGGAGTTAGAGGTGAGACAAATGCATTTAAATTTTTATAATCTTTTCCAATTCTTTCTTTTGAAATTTCTGAATAGTAGTGAATGTTTTTTTTTGGGAAAACCAGGGCTTAGTTATTATTTATCCCACGCCCTAGAGTGGGTTCGGGCATAAAGGGGTTAATTTGTACATGCTGAAGCCAGCTGGGCAAGGTACTATTGAAAGCGATAACAGAGTTACTAGTAAAGGATTGTTTTGCTATTGCATCTGAGACCACATTCAGCGTGCGGGGGATATACTGCAGAACAACGTCAACGCAGGCGTTGTCATAGCATGCTTCCCGGAATTGCCTCCAAAGGGATTGGAGAATGGGCAGAGGTTGTGTGCCTGTGAGCTGACGAACAACTGTTTGAGCATCTGAGAGGATGAGGGTTCTGCCCAGATGCCTATCTCTGTTGATGCGTACTGCATGGATGATAGATAGGGTCTCGGCCAAGATGGGCGAGCTGGCATGGAAGGGCATCCTGAAGCCAATGATGGGAACTCCTGAACTGGACATGGCAAAGATGCCTAATCCCGCTCCTTTTATTGTTGCATGGAAGGAGGCATCGACGAAAACAATGTGGTCATAGCCTTCAATGCAGATGGGTGGGATTGGATCCTTGTATAGCGTAGATTTGCCTTGAGCGTTCCAGACTTCCGAGATGGTGTTCCTGGACTGGATGTTAGGCTTCTTCCCAGTGTGGACCAACTCGTTCCTTACCCCCCATATGTGCCAGTAGGAAACGAGGAGTAGTGCAGACTGAGCGTTGTGCGCTATAGGGTAGATAATTGCAGAGAGCCATGCATCCTCGGTCAAGGAGAAGAAATCGGGTGCTGTATCTAGCGCATCCTAGATAGGTCTAATAACATGGCAATCTCTAAGGTAGTGAAGCAACGAGTCCTCCTCATTGTTGCACACAGGGAAGGTGCTATCCACCATAATATGTCGTCTTAACTTTTTACCAATGTGCAGAAGAGCTTTTTGAAGTAAGAGCCAAGCAAAGATTTTTATACGTTCAGGGACTTTTAGGTGCCACACCTTGTGCCAGTCCCCATGCACTGAGACGTCCTTGTTGATATGAAGCCATTTGTATGCAAATTTTGCAGTTAACATGCCAGAGGGTCATGAAGCCAAGCCCAACAGTCTGGTCCCAGGGACTGTCTGGGAGGGGGGTAAGGTAAATTAAATGTTTGGCACTACTTGGCAAGAAGGAGTCAATGAAGGAGTTGTCCCACTCACCATTGTCAAGGACCATACTTGAAACAGATAAGTCGTCAAGCCCATAGGGAGGTGTGAATGTAGAATCAATGTCTTGAACAGAAAGGCCCGTAAGCCACTTATCATGGAAGACCTGGGTTGTGGTACCGGACTGGATGATCTTTGTGCACTGGCTTTTAACAATGTTGATATTTCACTTGATGAAAGCCCAAGCAGGAGAGCATGACTTCTTCAGGAGGGCACCGTCCTTTAAATATTTTTTAGACATGATGCAGACCCAGGGAGTATCGGGTTTGTTGAGAAAGCACCAGACATTTTTGAGCATTAAGGAATGATTGTATTCATGGGCATCCTTGATCCCCAAACCGCCTACTGCTTTTGATGAGGTGATCGTTTTCTAGGAGACTAGAGAAAGTTTCTTGCATTCTATGCCACCAGACCAGATGAAGTTCTTGACGTGCCTATTAATATCATCACAGAGTCTTGAGGAGAGCTTGACTGTTTGCATGGTGTAGGCTGGGATGGCTTGCAAGATGGATTTGGCTAGGGTGATACGACCAGCAAGAGAAAGTTGGCGAGCAGCCCAGCTATTCATACGGTCGTAAAGAGTAGAAATAATTTCTTCGTGAGTGTTCTTATTAAGCTTGTGGTGCAGTAGTGGCACACCAAGGTATTTTCCCAAGTTTTCAGTGTGTGGGATGCCCAGAGCTTTACTGACCATATTCTTGACACGTCGAGGCGTGTTGTGAGAGAAGAAACATTTGGACTTTTCTTTAGAAATGATTTTGCCAGAGACAAGAGAAAAATTCTATAGCACATTAGTGAGGACAGTAGCCTGGTCTGTAGTTGCCTCCGCAAAGAGCATAAGATCGTCTGCAAAGAGAATGTGGGAGAGTGGAGAGCCTCTTCTACATAGTCGGATAGGTTTCCACCTGCCGGAGGTGACCTCATGGAATATGGCTTGGCTCAAGCGTTCCATACACAAGACGAAGATGTATGGACTAATTGGATCACCTTGCCGAACACCTTGAGTTGGAGAGAAAGGAGGTAGGGGTGAGCCTTCCCAAAGTATGGATGTAGTGAATGTTAAATTATATGAAGTTAGTTAACTTCTATCCACAGCTTGTGCCAGATGACATAGAGAAATTTATGAGGTTTTAAGGATGTCTACAATCAAAAATTAGACACAACATATCAGTGGTCATTATAAGGGATAACCAAAACTTTGTATACGGTGTGGAGACAACGAGACATATTGCAGAGTTAGTTAATTATTCTAAAATTGTGAGGGTAGAAAAATATATAGAAATGTTAATAAAGGAGGATAGAGTAGTCGTGGACATTGAGAAGGTGGTGTATTATTTTCTAAGATAGGATGGGGTCTTAGTTGTTTTGAAAGACAAGGATCTGGTTCATGTGATATTATATCTTCTCATAATAGAGGAAGATCTAGCCCTAGAAGATATAATACACCACCTAAGTGGGCACCTACAACAAGGCCTTCAAGGTCATGAACATCAAGGACAGTTCCACACAGACTTGATATGGCTCTATGTCACACTTGTGGTAGGACACACTCTAGGAAATGTTAGGGAACTGATTTTTAAGGATGCCACTACCAAGGAAATATGGGGCATTTCAAAAGACACTTATCCAAAGATTTAAAACACACAAACATAGAGTTCACAATTACACTTCCAAACTTCAAAGAGGGTGGCTCCAGTTAGAGGAGATATTTCTTTAACAATTTTAGGATCTATAGGGGTAGAATCTAGTAGTAGTATGGATAGTGAGGACATCCTTTAATAGGGAGAGCTACATGACGTTTCTTCTCTATGACTTAATAGAAAAGTATTCATGCCCATAGTTGTTATAAATGAGATGTTTTTTAATAACATTTCAGATACAATTTTATGAGATCATAGGGCCACACATTCTTTTATACAGAGATTGTTAGTTAATGAATTAAATCTCTTAACTCAAGATTTATCCTAATTCTTTATTAAGGGTACCATTAGATGAGCTGATAGTTTCAATAGAAGTGTGCCTCGGATGTCTTTTGAGTTTCAGTGGATATACCATAGTGGTTAATTGTGTACCCTCAAACTTTAATTCATTACAAATAATTTTGAGTATGGGTTTCCTTAATACTACCATGTCTAATTTAACTATTGGAAGAAATAGGTTATCTTTCAACAAGGTGGATTTTTTGGTTTCTTCACTAGAAACAAAAAATTCTTACCCACGTGCATAGTATCAGGTGTTGTAGTTGACAAGATGATGAGAAATTGGTGTAAGGTCTTTTTAGCACACGTGGTACATGTAAAGGAAAAGAAAAGAAAAATCAATATAGAGGATGTTTAGGTAGTATGTAGGTTCCCATATGTATTTTCTGACAAGTGCTCATGTTTATCTCCTGAGAGGATGTTGAATATGAGATACAAAATTTTCTTGTAGTCACCCAATAGCATCACCAACCTCTACAATGAAACCTACAAAGTGAAGGGAATTAAAAACTTAGCTATATGAATTACTAGATAAGGGTTTCATTCAACTAGATACATTCATCATGGGGAGCTCTATTACTTTTTGTTAATATCAATGATAGAACTATGTGATTATCCAGAGGCTATTGACAATTGAATGATATAACCATCAAGAACAAATCTCCTTATCCTAGAATTGATTTTTTATTTCATTAGTTGTGTAGAGAAACAACCTTTTCAGAGATATATCTTAGGTTGGGTTATCATCAGTGAAGGATTAAGTCATCAGTTGCACCTAAGTCAACATTTGAAATAAGATATGGGCTTTATGAGTTTATAGTCCCAACTTTTGGATTGAAAAATTCTCCTACCACTTCCATGGACATGATAATTAGAGTATTCAAACCATATTTAGACTAGATTATAATAGTGTTTATATACAATATTTTGATACACTTTTGAGATAGAAAATGATATGAGAAACATATGAGGATAACCCTACAGTTGGTGAGACATCATCAACTTTATGCCAAGTTCATAAAATGTGAGTTTTGGTTGGATGATGTTTCCTTTATTGGACATGTATCATGAGAAGGAGTCAGTGCAGAACCTAAAAAGGCAGAATATATTCTTAACTCAGAGCAACCCATGACTCCTACTAACATTGGTACTTTTCTAGAGTTAGTTGGATATTATAGAATATTTATAAGGAACTTCAATATATTAGCAATATCTCTTACATGTTTAACAAGGATATGCCTTTTTTGTCTATAAAAAAACAAAGTTTCCAAACCTTAACTAGTAAGTTGACTACAACATGAGTTTTTATTTATGGAAGGTAGACACAAATATCTAGTGTTCTATGATACATATATGAGAGTTTTAGGGTGTGTTCTTAACCAAGAAGGGAAGGTGATGGTCTATGTGTCTATAAAACTCAAGAACAATGAAGAAAATTATCCAACACTTTATATTGAGATAGTAGTAGTAGTATATGACTTCAAGAGATGGTTTTAGTATCTATCTGATGAGTCATGATAGTTCTTCACCAACTATAAAAGTTTAAAGTACATCTTCATATGAAAGGATCTCAACCCGAGACATGCAGATTGTGGCAACACATCCCATTATCACAAAGATAACGAGGTGTTACGTGAAAACTTGCGGAAATCACCATAACCACAAATTATGAAAACATGGGTTAATTAAAACCGATTGCGAAAAACAGATAAACTGTGAAACTATTACTTTCCATTCCTCATCCTGCACAGAAACATGTCACATATATATACATACACGAGATCTGATACGTGTCCACAACTCAGGAATAGTTGTTCATTCATCACATGAGTTCACCATCTGTTCATATACATAAAGGCCCACATCCGGCCAATAGCAGGATATACAAACGTCATCGATCGATCATCGTGAAACAATGTTAAAACACTGCCAAGGACCTGAGAGTACAGGGATGACTCTAGACTCTACTACAAAATGTCCAAAACTGCACCATATCCAACGCTTGCCTTCTACTGCTCCTCAAGCTGCTCGGCCGCAACACCACGACCACGACCACGTCTACCTCGACCACCTAAAAAGGGGTTAAACTAGTGGGGTGAGACAATTGAACAATTGTCCCAGCGGGAAACATAACTCCCCACCGCAACTATAGAACCTCAGCAAGATATACTATAATAGCAGATATCTAATAACAGGTATAACAAGAGCAGTCTATATAAACTAGATTCTTCTTACCGACAAGCTTACCCGCTATACAAAGCATATAACCAGATATATCTCAAGGAATATGATTAGCAAGATAATATGTATCCCTATGTAACATGATTATCAGAACAAGATATAATGTCACATAACCTGCTTATCAAGATAAGACATATTCTCACATAACATGTAAGATATAACAAAGATATTACACAAACAAGGCCTCAACCAATGTTTTGTGTTTATCCTAAGAAGTAAATACTAAACGGCTGTGTTACGTATTATTATGCCCTGAGGATTTGGACCGTACCGTTCAAATCCAACCTTCGGTTATGAAACCCAAGCCGGTGGCATACAAGGTCAATGGAAGAGCCGGACTCCACGACCTCCCACCTCGTAGTCAGTACACGAGTACAACACAAGCAGGACCGCAGTCTCATGCTGAAGTGGTCTAAGCCACAGGGTCAGCTCCATAGGCTACCCTCACTCTAGCCCGCCTTGGTACAGGTCTCGGCGCTAGTAAAACTAAGCCACAGGCTTGTTCCCCGTGCTCTGAGCCATGAACGCATTCATGATCACGCATCACATATCCTGAGCCATGGGCTTGTTCACCATGCTCTTCATATGTATCTGAATCTATAACCGAAGTTACACTCTTACCTCCTCATTTTTAGGCTAGGAGCAACCTACATATATTCAATAGTATGCGCTTCCAGGTTAACCCGTGGGAGAACCTGTTTCACCATCACCAAGTCCTGACGATGATGGATCTATGGCCAGGGCAAACTACATGATATATTTCACTGTGATTAATTGGTATCTTTTAGATGGATTGCAAGATTCAACCAAGTTGTATAACATGCAAGATATAACGGAAAGTAAACAACATTATATTTATTATTGAAAACACATCAACCTGCAGATCCATCTCAAGGATCCAACATCACATGTTACAACTTGGCCTCTTGCCAACCATCCAGATCCATCTCGAGGATCATCACGTACCATGGGATCTCAATCCCTCATCATGTACTGTCACTGCCTCTCAAGACTCACATCATCATCATGGGATAAACACATCATTCATACAACCTCATAGAATAATCATCAAAGGGTTGTTATTCACCACATATGTCTCATAGCCCTTTCATGGCTACTCATCACCTGCATGGTTAGGATATACAATAATCATAGATTCAATCATGAGAACCATACTTATGATTACAAGATGATATTCGAGATACTATACTTGTCATTTACACTATTTGGTGATCAAGTGTACTAAGCACATCATTAACAAGCCATACCTATACTTATCCTTATTTTGGGATTATACGAATAATCAAGATGTTCACATCAAGTAAGATGTCATATGGAATACAAAGAGCCAGTATTATTGTTACTACTGACATTACTGTCATCATCCACTAACATCATTATTATCATATCATTAAGCAAGCTCTTAGTGTAACTAACACCATTCTCATTTAACAATTAAGTACAAGGATTACTTCATGCATATTATTACTATCATTATTGCCCTCATTATTATGATCAACTTCATTACTATCATTATCATTATGCAACTACCCTTATCATCATTGTTACTATCATTAGCATTATTATTGTTTGCAAGACATCATAATCGTTTGAGCATAACCATTCACTTCCATGACCCATGAGGCCATCACTAAAGAATCACAAGACTCTCACCGTATCTCATCACCACCCTCACTAAAACCTATCAAGGCTTGTCGGCCGACACATACCCAACCCTATCGGCCATCACCACCAAAGGTTGTCGCCTAACATGGCTATCGGCCAACACTAAGCATAGCCCTATCAGTCAACACCAACAAACCATCAAGAGACTTAGGTCTGTTGTCCACCATGAGGCAGAGGATGTCTCTCAACATAAGAAGGACCATCTCACCCATCATGCTCACCATGTCAGCCAACACAACAAGATGTATCACCCATCAACATCCAACGGCCAACTCAACCACATCGGCCAACACCTCACTAGCTTGACCTATCGCCCAACACAAGAACAAAGGGATTGCTTATCATAGGAACCATATCGCCCAACATGGTCACCATGTCAACTAACTCATCATACTAACCTATTGTCCAACACACGACACTCATGTCACCCAACACCATCACAAGGGAGGATGTTTCCCGACACACTCAAACAAGGTAGGGTATCGCCCAACAGGGGTCACCATATCGGCCAACACAAACAACACCACTATGTCACCCATCACAAGAACAAGGGTCATCTTCAACCTCCAACTTTAAGGATACTCAAACCCTAGAAAGCAAGGTGCACAAAGGAACCCTTAAACCCTAGAGGGGGATCGGCCACCAAAGGTACTTAAGCAAGGTACAAAAGCAAAGGACTAAGCTAAACTACTAACATGCAACAAGATCATAGCTATAGGTAAAGGAGTTAGGGTTAGAAGCTATTCAACCCGCCTTAAGCTCCAAGCTCCAAGGAAGAAGATGCACTTCAAGCTCCAAGGGATGTCGTCCACCAAAGCTGATCCAAGAGAGGATATCGGCCACCACTACAACTCCAGGGGAGTGTCTCGGCCGACACAAGCAAGAGAGGGAGGAGTGTCGTGCACTCAAGGTGGAGGAGAGACCAAAAGAGAAAAGGAAACTAACGCAAGGGAAAGAGCTACATATATAGAAGGAGAGGGAGGAGAAACCAAGGTAGATCCATGCCAAGTGTCGTCCACCCAAGGGACACTTGTCCTAGGGTTCAAGCCAACACTCTAGCACACCAAGAGACACTTGTCAAAGATACATACCAAGTGTCCACCAAAGATGGTCAAGGTTGGGCCAAGCAACATGGGCGACACAACTCGCAGCTCTACTGGGCGACACACACTACTCCAGGTCGACACACCACCTCTAGGTCAACACACACTCTTCCTTGGGCGACACAAGCTGGTCTTGACCGACACAAGGCTCAAGCAAGCCCAAACAAAGCACCTCAAGGCCCAAACAAGCTCAAGCAAGGCCCAAGAAACTCAAACAACAAGCCCAAGCCTTCCTCTCAACCCTAGAGGAAGCAAAGAGGGGAAAACATCTCACAAGATGGCAAACTTGCACACAAAACCCTAGACTTGGGTTATTTGCAAGTAGCCCCTCGAACTCTCAACAAAGCACAACAAAAACCCTAATCACCACTCAAAGGTGATTAGCAAGCATCAAACCACCAAGGTTAAGCAAAACAAACAGGGTAAACCCTAAACGCAAGTCAGGGTCCTTACAATCTAACCCCCTTTAAGGGATTTCGTCCCTGAAATCCGAAAAGAAAAGCGAGGGATACTTCCTCCTCATCTCTTATTCAAACTCCCACGTGGCTTCCTCAACGCCACGATGCTGCCAAAGAACCTTCACAATAACCAGGTCCTTCCTCTTTAGCTTCTTGATCCTTCTGTCAAGGATTGTCACAGGACCTTCCTCGTAGGTCACATCTGCATCAAGCTCGACCTCAACTGGCCGTATCACTGTACCTGAATCCGGATGACTTTTCTTCAGCATACTGACATGAAACACTGGATGCAACCTGTGCAACTCTAGAGGCAACTCTATCTCGTAAGCTACCTTGCCAACACATGCTATGACTGAGTAAGGTCCCATGTACCTGGGAGCTAACTTACCCTTCCGTCCAAACCTTAGCACCCTTTCTACGGCGAGACTTTAAGATACACTTTGTCTCCTACATGGAATTCCAAAGGTCATCGGCGATTATCTACATACGACTTCTGTTTGTCCTGTGCCACTTTCAACTGTTGTTGTATCACCTTGATCTTTTCTGTCGTCTGCTGTACTAACTCAGGACCCAAAAGCTGATACTCACCTGATTCATACCAACACAAAGAAGATCTGCACTTCCTTCCATACAAAGCCTCATAAGGAGCCATGTCGATGCTCCGCTGATAACTGTTGTTGTAAGCAAACTCTATCAAACTCACATGTACGTCCCAGTTGCCTAGAAACTGCAAAACACAAGCTCGAAGAAGATCTTCCAAAATCTGAATAGTCCTCTCAGATTGTCCATATGTCTGCGGGTGAAAAGCTGTACTGAACCTTAACTGCGTTCCCAACGCCTTGTGCAACTGTTCCCAAAAACGACTCGTAAACTGAGGACCTCTGTCAGAAACTGTCGTTGCTGGCACTCCATGCAAACTTACTATCTCATCCACATATACTCGAGCTAGCTTCTCAGCTGTATACGTCGTCTTCACTGGTAGGAAATGGGCAGACTTAGTCAATCTGTCCACTATCACCCAAATGGAATCATGATTCCTAGTTGTCCGTGGTAAACCAACTACGAAATCCATGGTTATGTGATCCCATTTCCACTGTGGTATCGGTAAAGGTTGCAACGTACCTGTCGGCTTCTGATGTTCAGCCTTCACTTGTTGACACACCGCACATCTCGCCACGAACTCAGCTGCATCTCTCTTCAAACCGGGCCACCAATACATGTCCTTTAGACTATGATACATCTTGGTGACACCTGGATGCATAGCATACATCGACGTATGTGCTTCCTCAAGCACCAACTTCCTCAGATCATCAACATCTGGAACCACCATTCTATTACGATAGCAAACTAGTCCATCCTCAGACTCATGAAACCCATCACGCTTATCGCTACCGAACTCTGATCTGATCAACTGTACCGCATCATATGTCTACTGTGCATCCTTGATCTGTTGTCTCAACGTAGGCTTAACTTGCATCTATGCGAAAAGACCAGACAACAAGGAAACTTCCATCTGCACATTCATCTGTCGTAGAGAAACAAACATATCTTGCTTATGGCATACCAAAGAACTCAACTGTGCCTTCTTTGAAGAAAGAGAAGAAGACTGCCTGCTAAGCGCATCAACTACCACATTCACCTTACCAGGATGATACTCGATAGTGCAGTCATAATCATTGATCAACTCCATCCATCGACGCTGTCACATGTTCAACTCTTGCTGCGTAAAGATGTACTTTAGATTCTTATGATCCGTAAAGATCTGACACACTTCCCCATACAGATAGTGTCTCCAAATCTTTAACGCATGAACCACAACCGCTAACTCCATGTCATGAGTCGGATAGTTGTCCTCATGCTTCTTGAGCTGTCACGAAGCAAAAAAACCACATGATCTTCCTGCATCAACACACAACCTAAACCTTTCTTGGAAGCATCACAGAAAACAACATAGCCTTTCCCAGGCTCTGGCAAGATCAACACTGGAGCACTGGTCAGCTTCTCCTTCAAACTCTGGAAAGCTTGCTGACATCGATCATCCCAAACAAAAGGTACATCCTTCCTGGTCAACTTCGTCATCGGCAAAGCGATCACACTGAAGTCCTTGATAAACCTCTGGTAGTATCCATACAAACCAAGGAAACTACAAACTTCTGTCGGCGTCTTCGGTTGTTCCCAATCCACAATGGATTCCACCTTCCTCGAATCTACTTTGACGCCTTCAGCAGACATCACATGGCCCAAGAAAGTCACTTCCGCCAACTAGAACTCGCACTTACTGAACTTGGCATACAACTGATGTTGACGAAGAAGAGTCAACGCTCGACGAAGATGTTGCTCATTCTCTAACATGTCCCGACTATAGTTCAAGATGTCATCTATAAAGACTACAACAAACTGATCTAAGAACAGATGGAACACTCTGTTCATCAGATCCATGAAAGCTGCAGGTGCATTGGTTAACCCAAACGGCATAACCACGAACTCGAAATGACCATACCTCGTCCTGAAAGCTGACTTTGGTATGTCATCTTCCTTTATCCTCAACTGATGATATCCAGACCGTATATCCATCTTCGAGAACAATGTAGCACCACGCAACTGATCGAACAAATCATCTATCCTCGGCAACGGGTACTTGTTCTTGATCGTGACCTTGTTCAACTACCGGTAATCTATACACAAACGCATCAAACCATCCTTCTTCTTAACGAACAACACGAGAGCACCCCACGGCGACGTACTTGATCGGATAAAACCTTTCTCCAACAACTCTTGCAACTGCTTCTTCAACTCTGTCATCTCTGCTGGAGCCATCCTATATGCTGAGTGTGCAACTGGTTGTGTCCCTGGAACCAGATTGATCTCGAAATCAATCTCTCAGGGTGGAGGAACACCAGGAAACTCCTCAGGAAACACATCTGCAAACTCTCGAACCACGGACACCTCCTCAAGACTAGGACCTTTTGCCTTGGTAACCACAACGGTATCCACCACGTGAGCTAGGAATGCCTCACATCCTTGTCGTAACAACTTATCTGCCACCATAGATGATACCAAACACGTTGGAAGAATCTTTCTATCTCCCTGGAAGGTCCACTTCTCTCTAGCAACATCAAACACTGCCTGCTTGGAACCATAGTCCAAGACAACCTTATACTTTTCTAAGGTATCCATCCCAAGGATAACATAGAAACCATGCATATCAAGTGGTATAAGATCCACTTGAATACAATGTCCCGAGAAAGACAAAACACAAGATGGACACTCTTCTCGAAGCAAAGAGGAACCATCAAGAGGGGTTTCTAACAACAATCTATCCTTCTTACAACTAACAGATAAACGACAGTTTTCAAGCATACTATAGGCGATAAAAGAGTGTGTAGCACACGGGTCAACCAAAATAGATATAAAGCAAGAAGAAGACATATCAAAATGAAATAACTCCATCTGACCTGTCACCACTCGCGGGTTGACTATCGCCTCCGGCTGATTCATGGCATAGAATCGAGCCATTGCTTGCTGTCCACGACCTCTGCTTCCTTGAGCAGACGATCCAGCCTGAGACGCTTGACCGCGTCCTCATCCTCTGCCACCACTAGCCTGCAGTCTCTCAGACTTCTGGAAACTCTGTCTCAGCTGCTGTGTCACTTCAACATCTCTATTCGGGCAATTGAACTTCCAATGCCCGACCTGTCCACAAAGATGACATGACTTGTCCTCAAACCGTGGCCTAGCTGGCCCTATTACTGCCACTGAAGTTGAACTATGTGCCTTAGACGGTGAAGAAACATAACCTTTCCCTTTACTCGGAGACCACTGAGATGGTACACCAGCACTTCTCATCGCTGACGGTGCTGAAAACCTGGGCTTCTTAAAGCCACCAAACTTCCGTCCTTGAAACTGAGCAGGTCTTTTAAAAGACATAGACTGTCTTTTCTCCCGTACTATCCTCTCGATCCGTCGAACTTATTCCATGAACGTAGCAAACCGCTCTCGGTTCTCCAGCGCAGACATCGGGGTTGTCAACTCAGCACTCAAACCCTTCTCGAAACGTCTGATTCGTTCCTCATCTGTTGCTACCATGTGAGGACAGAACCTCAACAGATCCATAAACTTAGCTTCATACTCGGTGATGTTCATCGTTCCTTGCCTCAGATTCTCAAACTGACTCACCTACTCATCTAGATACGTCTTGGGAAAGTATCTGGTGACGAACTCACATCGAAACACTTCCCAACAGATCACCTCACCAGGCCGCTTCTCTTCCTTGATGGTCCACCAAGGACCAGCACTACCCTTCAGAAGGTAGACAGCAAGCTTTACCTTGTCTGCTTCGGGGATGTCAAGGATCCAGAAAGCCTTCTCGAGACTTGTCAGCCACAAATTTGCATCCACTGGATCAGCCGTCCCAGCATAATCCGAAGCTCCAACTCGGCGAAGCCGCTCGAAGGTCTTCCCAATACCTGATGCTTCTCCATGGGGAACCTGTGCTCGTGGAGGAGGCACTGGTAATCACTCAACCATGAGATTCATCGTAGCCATTAACTGCCCCATATGTTGTTGGTAAGCAGGAT
This sequence comes from Alisma plantago-aquatica, assembly GCA_963693085.1. Taxonomy (NCBI): domain Eukaryota; kingdom Viridiplantae; phylum Streptophyta; class Magnoliopsida; order Alismatales; family Alismataceae; genus Alisma; species Alisma plantago-aquatica. The sequence continues at coordinate 1,095,723,090 of OY856411.1, forward strand.
GTTCAAGTATGGCTGGGTTAAGTTGGGGAACCTCAGGCACCCGATCTTCATGTGCCTGTCCATATGCTCCATCAACTGATGCAGCATCACTGTACTCAGCAGAGTGTTCTTCATGGTTTCCAGACATCTTGACTTTTCTTCCGCTGAGGGCAGAAGAGATAGAAAGAAAACCTGGACACTCATAAGAACAACTCAACCTAGTCCTAAATCCCTGTAGACTCAGTGAACCTAAAGCTCTAATACCAAAACATGTGGCAACACATCCCATTATCACACAGATAACGAGGTGTTACCCGAAAACGTGCGGAAATCACCATAACCACAATTTATGAAAACATGGGTTAATTAAAACCGATTGCAAAAAACAGATAAACTGTGAAACTATTACTTTCTAGTCCTCATCCTGCATAGAAACATGTCACATATATATACATACACGAGATCTGATACGTGTCCACAACTCAGGAACAACTGTTCATTCATCACATGAGTTCACCACCTGTTCATATACATAAAGGCCCACATCCGGCCAATAGCAGGATATACAAACGTCATCGATCGATCATCGTGAGACCGTACTGTTCAAATCCAACCTTCGGTTACAAAACCCAAGCTGGTGCCATACAAGGTCAATGGAAGAGCCGGACTCCATGACCTCCCACCTTGTAGTCAGTACATGAGTACAACACAAGCAGGACCGCAGTCTCATGTTGAAGTGGTCTAAGCCACATGGTCAGCTCCATAGGCTACCCTCACTCTAGCCCGCCTTGGTATAGGTCTCGGCGCTAGTAAAACTAAGCCACGGGCCTGTTCCCCGTGCTCTGAGCCATGAACGCATTCATGATCACGCATCACATATCCTGAGCCATGGGCCTGTTCACCATGCTCTTCATATGTATCTGAATCTATAACCGAAGTTACACTCTTACCTCCTCATTTTTAGGCTAGGAGCAACCTACACATATTCAATAGTATGCGCTTCCAGGTTAACCCGTGGGAGAACCTGTTTCACCATCACCAAGTCCTGACGATGATGGATCTATGGCCAGGGCAAACTACATGATATATTTCACTGTGATTAATTAGTATCTTTTAGATGGATTGCAAGATTCAACCAAGTTGTATAACATGCAAGATATAATGGAAAGTAAACAACATTATATTTATTATTGAAAACACATCAACCTAATCCATCTCAAGGATCCAACATCACATGTTACCACTTGGCCTCTTGCCAACCATCCAGATCCATCTCGAGGATCATCACGTACCATGGTATCTCAATCCCTCATCATGTACTGTCACTGCCTGTCAAGTCTCACATCATCATCATGGGATAAACACATCATTCATACAACCTCATAGAATAATCATCAAAGTGATGTTATTCACCACATATGTCTCATAGCCCTTTCATGGCTACTCATCACCTGCATGGTTAGGATATATAATAATCGTAGATTCAATCATGAGAACCATACTTATGATTACAAGATGATATTAGAGATACTATACTTGTCATTTACACTATTTGGTGATCAAGTGTACTAAGCACATCATTAACAAGCCATACCTATACTTATCCTTATTTTGGGATTATACGAATAATCAAGATGTTCACATCAAGTAAGATGTCATATGGAATACAAAGAGCCAGTATTATTGTTACTACTGACATTACTGTCATCATCCACTAACATCATTATTATCATATCATTAAGCAAGCTCTTAGTGTAACTAACACCATTCTCATTTAACAATTAAGTACAAGGATTACTTCATGCATATTATTACTATCATTATTTCCCTCATTATTATGATCAACTTCATTACTATCATTATCATTATGCAACTACCCTTATCATCATTGTTACTATCATTAGCATTATTATTGTTTGCAAGGCATCATAATCATTTGAGCATAAACATTCACTTCCATGACCCATGAGGCCATCACTAAAGAATCACAAGACTCTCACCATAACTCATCACCACCCTCACTAAAACCTATCAAGGCCTGTCGGCCGACACATACCCAACCCTATCAGCCATCACCACCCAAGGCTGTCGCCTAACATGGCTATCAGCCATTAGGGCTATCGACCAACACCAAGCATAGCCCTATCGGTCAACACCAACAAACCATCAAGAGACTTAGGTCTGTGTCCACCATGAGGAAGAGGATGTCTCTCAACACAAGAAGGACCATCTCGCCCATCATGCTTACCATGTCGGCCAACACAACAAGATGTATCGCCCATCAACATCCAACGGCCAACTCAACCACATCGGCCAACACCTCACTAGCTTGACCTATCGCCCAACACAAGAACAAAGGGATTACTTATCATAGGAACCATATCGCCCAACATGATCCCCATGTCGACTAACTCATCATACTAACCTATCGTCCAACACATGACACTCATGTCGCCCAACACCATCACAAGAGAGGATGTTTCCCAACACACTCAAACAAGGTAGGGTATCGCCCAACAGGGGTCACCATATCGGCCAACACAAAGAACACCACTATGTCGCCCATCACAAGAACAAGGGTCATCTTCAACCTCCAACTTTAAGGATACTCAAACCCTAGAAAGCAAGCTGCACAAAGGAACCCTTAAACCCTAGAGGGGGATCGGCCACCAAAGGTACATAAGCAAGGTACAAAAGTAAAGGATTAAGCTAAACTACTAACATGCAACAAGATCATAGCTAGAGGTAAAGGAGTTAGGGTTAAAAGCTATGCAACCCGCCTTAAGCTCCAAGCTCCAAGGAAGAAGATGCACTTCAAGCTCCAAGGGATGTCGTCCAGAAAAGCAGATCCAAGAGAGGATATCGACCACCACTGCAACTCCAGGGGAGTGTCTCGGACGACACAAGCGAGAGAGGGAGGAGTGTCGTGCACTCAAGGTGGAGAAGAGACCTAAAGAGCAAAGGAAACTAAGGCAAGGGAAAGAGCTACATATATAGATGGAGAGGGAGGAGAAACCAAGGTAGATCCATTCTAAGTGTCGTCCACCCAAGGGACACTTGTCCTAGGGTTCAAGCCAATACTCTAGCACACCAAGAGACACTTGTAAAAGATACATACCAAGTGTCCACCAAAGATGGTCAAGGTTGGGCCAAGCAACATGGGCGACACAACTCGCAGCTCTGTTGGGTGACACACACTACTCCAGGTCGACACACCACCTCTAGGTCGACACACACTCTTCCTTGGGTGACACAAGCTGGTCTTGGCCGACACAAGGCTCAAGCAAGCCCAGACAAAGCACCTCAAGGCCCAAACAAGCTCAAGCAAGGCCCAAGAAACTCAAACAACAAGCCCAAGCCTTCCTCTCAACCCTAGAGGAATCAAAGAGGGGAAAACATCTCATAAGATGGCAAACTTGCACACAAAACCCTAGACTTGGGTTATTTGCAAGTAGCCCCTCGAACTCTCAACAAAGCACAACAAAAACCCTAATCACCACTCAAAGGTGATTAGCAAGCATCAAACCACCAAGGTTAAGCAAAACAAACAGGGTAAACCCTAAACGCAGGTCTGGGTCCTTACAAAAATGGTTAGACCTTATTAAGGGCTATAAAGTTATCATTGATTACCAGTGTGGGAAGGACAATGATGTGAAAAATGCTTTGATTGGGAAGTCTACATCACCTACAGAAATGTTATATATGGAATCTGTAAGGAAAGTCCTACTAGTTAAGACAACAGAGATGGATTTGGGACTAAGTTCATCAAAATAAGGTCTATTGATTGCACAGATGCAGGTTAGACCTACATTCTATGACCAAATTAAAGAGACTCAATACAGTGATAGTGAATTAAAGTAGATTGTGTATGATACAATAGAAGAAAAATGGAAAAAGTTCATATATTCATATAATAGGTTGATGTGCCCTTAGGATAGATAGTATGTGCCAAATAACATTGAGATAAAGAAGTAGATTCTTGAGGAAGCTCACTATTTTATGTATAAAATACATTTAGGAAGTTACAAGATGTACAATAAGCTCAATGAACTGCATTGGTGTCAAGGTAAGAAGAGATATACGGTTGTGTATGTAGCCAAGTGTGGTCTTTGCCAACAAGACAAGGCTAAACACTAGAACCCAGTGGGTAACCTAAAACCACTACCTATTACTTTGTGGAAGTGAAACATATTACCTAGATTTTGTTGTATGGTAACCTAGAAAATCATATGTTTTTGACTATATGTGGGTGATTTTGGATATACTAACCAAATTTGGCCATTTCATCCCTATTATGTCAACTGTTAATACACACATACTAGACAAGGTCTTCATAGATGAGATAGTTAAGTTAAATGGAATACCACTCTCTATTATATCTGATAGAGAAACTAAGATCACATCTAGATTTTAGGAAACATCCACATCATCTCTTATGAATTGGTTTGAAATTTGGCGCAACATTTCACTCTCAAACAGATGGATAGTTAGAACATACTATTCAAACCCTAGAAGACATGTTGAGAGCATGTGTGTTGCGGTTTATTAGAAGTTGGAATAATCACCTTGTTCGTGTCGAGTTTTTGTATAACAATAATTACCATTCTCATTTAGGCATGGCCCCTTACGACGTCATGTAAGGTAAAAAAATTAGATCTCCCATTTGCTGGTATAAGATTGGTGAGAGGAAGTTTCTAGGTCTAGAATTGGTGGAAGAAACAATAGAAATGATATTTGTGATCAAACAATAGTTAAAAGTTACACAAGTCATTTTGAAGATCTATGCATTGAAAATATGTAGACCAATTCAATTTGAGGTTGGGGATGAGGTTTACATAAAATTATCACCATGGAAAGGAATGCTAATGTTTAGAAGAAGAGGAAAACTAATTCATAGATATATGGCTCCCTGTCCAATCATTTAGAGAAATAGAGCAGTAGCATACAATCTTGAGTGGTTAAGCTAACCAAGTTACATGGCGTGTTTCATGTATCGATGTTGAAGAACTATCATTCAAGTACTAAGAAGATCATAGACCAAGATCCAATACATTTAAGAAAAGATATCTCCTATGTTGAAGGAATGATACAAACTCTAATTGTAGAATTCAAAATCTTAGAAAAGCATAGAAACTCTTCTAAAGGTCCTTTGGAGGAATCTTGGTGCATATGAAGTTGCATGAGAAGAGATGTGTAACAATCACCCTCTCCTCTTTGAGGAATTTTGAGATGATATTTTATTAGAGGGGAGACTTTTACAACACATATCAAGCTTTACCAGTATTCTTATGGTTCAAGATAACCCTAGTGTTAATTTCTCCTTCATGCATAGCTTCCATTATTATCTGGTTGATTTATGTTTCATTTCAACTTAAAATTGGTCTTTTCCATGCCAAAAACAAGTGGTATGCAAACATTAAGATTTAAGCTTTAGTTGATACATAATATAATCTACCCATATATGTGGGAGGAACATTAAAGATACTTTAGAAAATAATTAATTAAATATATTATCGTCTAAAATTAATGTCAAACTTTTACTTTATAATCGTAGTGAATTCAATAATGAATATGATGCAAAAAGTTTGGATGAAATCAAAGTTAAAATAAAAGAGCTATTGAATTTTTAGTAACATGTGCAGAATTATCATAACTTGCACTTTCATCACTCTACATAGACCGATGGTCGTGCAGACCGATGACCAAACAAATGGCAAGTAGACTAATGACACAAACCAGTGAAAAGGACTAGCGTCATCATCTAGTACATCCAATCACAAAAAAGACGCATTAAACTCCAGAATAAACTAGTCATGAAATTGTGGCGAATAGTTATGGTGTAACTAGAGGAACCAGAGCAATGACATTGCCCTGATTTCTAAAATAAGGAATCATATTATGAACATGTGACTTAATTGATGGTTGATTCTAACTAGATACTTATGAATCCCACAAAGTAGTTCATTGCAATATTATTCAATATGCTCATTTTATTAGTTCAAGTAGTTTACTTTATTAATCGCAGTTATTTAGATTGAGTTTAGTGTTCAAAAATTTAATATAGAATCCTTAAGAAAAAAATGGAGATAAGAAAAATATGCTAGTAATTTAACCAGTGACACTAAAAAATAAAATAGACAGTAAATGCCCTAAATACTGTGGAATCCATCACATGAGTCTGCATCATGAATAAGGAAATGTGTTACCGACTAGTAGAGTCTAGGATGATATAGAAAAAGTAGAGGTACATGGGGTATAGTGAGGATAGTCTCCTTAAAATAGTGAAGTAACCAACATGAATCAAAGATTCATGTGGTATATAGTATAGTTAAGGTAGTTTCAATATTGCTCGGTGAGTCATCCATTGTGGAACCACTGATGAAGGTAGTTAAGCCAAGTGATTTGACTCTCTTCCTGAGTACCTAGATTTAGTGGAGTACATGTTTATCCGGCCAACTATCCCATGTTGTATGGTTTACATATTTCAACTTCCATGCTTATGTTTTTTGGTATTCAATTCAATTCACAATATATATCCAAATCATCATGGTTTCTTGATGACTTAGACACACTAATTTAGTAGCTCACAAATTCTATAAGAACATTTATCATGTACTTTCCCGGTTCAATGTGAGGAATTAGAAGTTGGTTTTCATTAGGAGTAGATTAGATGAGGTCTTGAGAGGAATAGTTATTTTAGTTAGATGGTCTCTTATGCTTCCTCAAGCCTTGGGAATGTGAGAGTGAGGTCTGAGAGAAAATTTGAAATAAGTTACACTTGATGGATAATAAATCTAGAACTAGTTTCTTTCAGTTTATTATGTTGCAAAAGTCAGACTCAATTGTGGTCACTTGAGTTTTTTGTTTTAATCAGAGGTTACATATAAAATTTGCAATATGTTTTATGATTTATATACGTTAAATAAAGAAAAAACATAAAAATAGTTTTAGTGATTTATTCTAGTCTCACCTTAATGGACTTAAGCCCTAGTTAGTGGGTTTGAGTTGCGTCGACATCATCCTAGAATCTATCAATTGATATCCACAAGTGCTTCTTCAAGGTGCTAACCTTCATGCTGAATTTTATAATGTTCAAAGTATCTAAAATATAGTTTGTTACTTAATTTCACTAATCAATAATATTGCATATCTTTCTAATCTTCGACATGTATTTGTCCCAATCCATACTATTTCTATATTTTATATCATATGTAGCTCCTAATAATTATGTTAAAATATTGTATGTAATGAAAAGATGAGATATCTAGAAGTGATGGAAAGATTAAAAAATAATGAGCTTGGAATTATGTGCAAGAGTAAAGAATAAATTTAAACATATATCTGTTGGAAAACCCAATGTCTTCATATTTGACTTCCTTAAATATTCAAGAAATTTGTACTTAAGTGTTCTCAAGCTAAATGCTATCATATTTTATCATTTCCTGCCATTCATCTCAAGTACATATTTGAAATTTTGATTCAAAGGAGTTAGATATTACATAGAATAAAAAGGTGGAGCCTGATTATTTTTGTTTCTTCTACTTTTTTTCTATTCTATAAAATATTGGTCAATTAGGAATTTCCAGTCACCTTTGTTGAACAATTGCATGTGGGTAAGAATCTAGGATAAAATTTTTGAATTTATAAGAAAAAGCCTAAATTCCTCTTATAGGCCCCCATCAGTCCTTCATATACATATGTAACACCTATTGGAGCAAGCAAGAGATGGAAAAAGGGTCTCAGCTTGTACCACTAATGTTTCCCTTTTTTTAATGATTAGGGTAAACCTTTTATTGAAAGACCCTATCAATCGAGTAGGGTCAACATACACATGTCATTTGTAGGTACAATTCAATTGGGAAATAGAATACATATATAAAGGGGAACCTAATAGGTAGTTATCCTATATATATATATATATATATATATATATATATATATATATATATATATATATATATATATATATATATATATACACACATATATATATACATATATAAAGGGGAACCTAATAGGTAGTTATCCTATATATATATATACACACACACACATATATATATATATACATATATATGACCGTTATTGGTAACACCAGAGAAGACACTATCGCATGCCAACTCGATCTATATCAGTCCTTCTTTGTCTTCAAATCACTGAAATCATCTTTATTTGTAGGTTGAAAAATGTCAGCATCTAATTTCCTCGCCTGGCTGCGAGTGTGGTAAGGTGAAACTTTCATCTTACCACTGGAACCTCATTCTCTCTACCTATCTTCCTTGTTGAACTATGTGGATCATCTCTGAAAATAATCTCTTATTTAACTAAGATCATGTACCACTTCTTCTAATAGCACTTCTGAATTACAATTTATAGCCTCATCAACATGAAATGCAACTAAGATCACTTCATCCCTTATAGGATTAACTGTTGTATGTTGACAATAATTATTAGAAGGGTTTTGGTCGATGGAACCATGTCCAACCAGACTGATGTTATTTTATGCTTACATCTTTAGTTATATTTTTAATTGATCTCTCCCTCAAACAAGATTGATTGTTATTGTTATGAATCTTTGCAGGTTGCTTATGCTTCCTACTCTAGATATTATCTCATACAATAATAGTGCTTCCATTGTTAACATATATATTATCATATGTGGTTTCCATAAAGTCGATGTCCTTCTGAGAGGCAGACCTGTCCCAGTGAAGATGTTCATTAGACTCTATAATTGTCCCAAGTGCATCAAACATGTTAGTTGAATAATTATGGATAACCCATGTTGAAATAGGTTGGTGAGCAAATCTCAGTTGGTGTCTTCTGGAATCATTGTAGTGCCAAAAGTAGGCCTGCGACTATTCTCCATCTTTATTCCATGTAACTTCTAATTGATCTTGATTTTGGAAAGGAACACAATATCATTTTGATTATTCTGGTCTTTGCATTTGGTTTGGTTAAGACCTATCATTACATAGATAAGGAAAATCAATGGCAAAGTCTCATACTCAACCCAAAAATCAGATCTATCAATGACGACAGTTGGACACACTGGTTTAGATGTATCAATCTCGAAGGCAATCCTTGCAAAACATGATATCATATAGTTAATGGTATGGTCATCCACTCTAATTAACTTCCCTAAACCCTGACCAATTCTTTCAAACATGATAAGATTGTATTAATTGAATGGGAAGGTCTAGTTTGTGTGCCGAAATGACTAATCGAGATGGAAGTGCAGAAGATGGAATGAAGGTCTGGTTCCATTCCCAAATTATTAGACAAGAGTTTAAAATTATCCAAGGTCCTCCTTATTGGTGGCATGATAACTGAATCACAAAATTGTTTAGAGTAACTTCATAAACCTTCATTCTTATGGTTATTTTCCATAGTAATCACAACCGTTCACGCAAGGTCAGATAGCCAATTGGTTTGTTGATGACTTTCACTACCGCTACAAAATACCATTGTTTATAGATAATTTGATGAGCGTCTGGTGCAATTAATATTAGTGGGAAACCATTGCCATGTATCAATCATACATCTTATTGCTTGACGATATCAAAATCTTGTTCAACAAAAAATGACCATCAGTCAAAACTCTACCAGTCATGACATCTCAAAAGAACTTTTTAACTGATTAAATAATGATATAGATCCAGGTGGAGCCTTTATATGTTCTTGTAGATGCCAATTTCTCATTGTATTGTCCTCATTTTAATCATACTGTGAAAGTAGATGATCTATATTGGTTCCTCAGAGGCTTAAGTAGACAAACTCCAATCCTAATTCTTTAATCTAAAATTGAGTGGGATTTTCTTTGTCGTCTGGATTCCTTTCATCCTATGAATTTTGTTGAACATCTTCCATGTTTTTCAATCCATCCTTAATGTGCATACTAGGAGAAGACAATTAATTCGTATATTCACTTACTCAATTTTCTTCATTGAGGCATTTGACAAGTTCCTTGCCACTGTCATCACCTAGAAACCCCTCTTTCATGCCTTCTGATAGTCAGAATTTCATGCCCATGACCACATCCATGACTGCATCATCTTGAGTGGTAGTAACCACTGTAGGTTTGCAGAGTGTTTCCTTTGTCGCTCTCCATCAAGAAAATCCTAATTTTTCCTTTGGAATGGGTATAGAAGGAAAGAATAAACAATAATAATTGATTTATTTTACCCAATAATATCTAGGTATATCCCCATTCTAGGTCTATTTATCCTATTGAATTTCTCTTCTATTAGATTCTTGGGCTTGGTTTAGGTAGATATTAAAAAAATAGTTCTCAACTTTCATTCTTAGGCATTTATAAAATCTCCAAATTATGTAGTTTTCTTTATTTACTAGACTATCACCATCAATCTATTAACAACAAAGATCTAATTGGTTGTTGTGGTTGTCACTAGGGACAATAAATTTTGCCTAATAGCAACCTATAGTGGTTATCAAGTGGCAATCATCATGGAATTGATACTTCTAGTTCACATCCAACACACCTAACTTGTTTGTGCCATCATTGTGAAAAAATGATAGTAACCTGGTCTATAAAACCCTGTAATTGTAAATAGAACCCTATAATTGTATTTACCAATGACTTTCTTTACCATTAGATGGTCATTGTAGGCTGGCAGTTACCTAGTGTGGTTGGTTGTGTCGGCTATCATGGTAGCATGGAAGCAACCTAACTTGGTCACTACATATGGACGGTATGATCCAAAAATGATGCTATTTTCTTGTTTAAGTTTGGAATTGATTTATTACTTTTGTGCATAATCTTAACTTCCTTGGTATATCTCTCAACATATTTATAAAAATTCTTCATAGATTAATGGCTAATATATTCAGTTTCTAGTCCTTTTTAAATACTCTCTCAATACATAAATTCCACCTTTTAAGTTTGAATCCAATATATACATCCAACATTTATTTTTACTCAGCCAACATTCTAATTTAACTAAAAATAGTGTTTATTACTATTAAAATGTTGAAAAAAGTCAAATAATTAGGATAATATCAAAATACTATATCAATCATTTTCTAGGTAGGAAATTATAGAACCATTTGATAAAACTATAAAACGAGGCTAAGTTATCTTAACCTAGTTTACTGATAAAGAAAGAATTGGATTGTATATGTCGTCCTTTAATACAAATGCACCCCTCAAAAGCCTCTATAAAATATGGGTTACATGTTGGCTTCTTTCAAGTACTTTGGAGTATTATGTGTGATGATATGTTCTCCTTTATATAGGGCTTATGTCAAATGTTAGAAATATTGTTGATATAAATAAAACAAACACTATGTTTATTTGCAAATGTAAAGATTTTTCTATAATATCATGCTACACCATTTAGAAATTAACTCCAACACTATTGCAAATATATTAAATCTATCCTCAACAATACCATTCTCATTGATCAACGTACCTTCATCCCTTTCATACTAATAAATGATTATGATTTTATTGATTTCAAAATGTTTCACACCAAAGGAGACGAGGGTTTAACAACACTAAAGTTATGGTTGTCTGTATAGATGACATCTTTATATACATTTGTGACAATCAGCAACATGAACAACATCTTCATCAGGCGTTGACCATGCTGAGGTAGCATTAGCTTTATGCCAAGTTCAGCAAATGTGAGTTCTGGTTAAAAGAAGTAGGTTTCCCCTGGCATGTTATATCTGCCGAGGGAGTTCCTATGGATCCTAAGAAGGTTGAGTCATTGACAGAGTGGGAGAAGCCAAAGATGCTGACAGAAGTGTGTAGCTTTCTAGGTTTTGCGGGCTATTACATGAGGTTCATTAAGGAGTTCAGTTCTATCACTTTGCCCCTAACAAAGTTGACAAGGAAAGACGTAACGTTCATATGGGATGATAGATGCCAGCGTACTTTTTAGATGTTGAAGGAGAAGTTGACAAATGCACCAATTCTAATCTTGCCTGAGCAAGGAAAATGATACATAGTCTTCTGTGATGCATCCAGGAATGGTTTGGGTTGTGTGTTGATGCAAGACAAGAAAGTGGTTTCTTTTGCTTCCCGACAGCTTAAGAAATGCGGAGACAATTACCCAACCCATGATCTGGAGTTAGCTATTGTAGTCTATACTTTGAAGATCTAGAGGCACTACCTTTACTGTGGCAACACATCCCACTATCACACAGACATCGAGGTGTTACGCGAAAATGTGCAGAAATCACCATAACCACAAATTACCAAAACACAGGTTAATTAAAACTGATTGCGGAAAACTAATAAACTGAGAAACTATTACATTCCAGTCCACATCCTGCAAGAAAACATGTTATATAAACATTTACAAAAATTATCCACAGCTTAGAGCAATAACTGTCTTGTCACAACATGACTTCATCACCTGTTTTTACATACATAAGGGCCCACATCCGGCCAGCAGTAGGATATACAAAACATCGACGGCTAGACATCATGAAACATCATCAAACACCTCCAAGGACCTGAGAGTACAGGGATGACTCTAAGACTCTACTACAAAACATCCAAAACAACAACACATCCATCGCTTGCCTTCTACTACTCTTCTTGCTACTCGGCCGCAACTCCGCGACCACCACCACATCTAGCTCGACCACCTAAAAAGGGTGTAAACCAGCAGAGTGAGACAATTGAACATTGTCCCAGTGAGAAACATAACTCCCCGTCGAAACTACAAAACCTCAGATATGTATATAAAGTAGCTAACTGATAAGAAGTATAACAAGAGCAGTAAATAAAGTAGAGCTATTCATACTTTAGCAAGCTTACCAGATGTACTCAAGGCATATAACCAACCTTTTTATGAAACATGATTAACAAGATAAGATATAGTGCCACATAACATGATGAACATATAAGTAGCTGCAGGATATAACAAGATCAACTACACAAGCAAGGCCTCAACCAATATTTCGTGTTTGACTTAAGCAGTAATTACTATTTGGCTGGATTACGTATTATTATGCCCTGAGGAAGTGAACCGTACCATTCAAATCCAACCGACGGCTGCGAAACCAAGAGCCGGTGCCATACAAGGTCAATGGAAGAGTCGGACTCCATGACCTCCCACCTCGTGGTCAGTGCACGAGTACAACATAAGCAGGACCACAGTCGCATGTTGAAGTGGTCTTAGCCATAATGTCAGGCTACCCTCTGCCTAGCCCGCCTTGGTACAGGTCTCAGCGCTAGTGAAAATGAGCCACAGGCCTGTTCACCGTGCTCTGAGCCATGAATGCATGCACGCTCCTCATATCACATATCCTGAGCCATGGGCCTGTTCACCATGCTCTTATAACAATTGGGCTACAGGCCTGAATCTGCACCCTGGAGTCTACAACCGAAGTTGCACTCTTACCTCCTCACTTTAGGCTAGGAGAAACCTCGCATACTCAACAATATGCGCTCTGGGTTAACCCGCAGGAGAACCCGTTTCACCATCACCAATTCCTGATGATGATGGATCTATGGCCAGGGCAACTACATGATATATTTCACTGTGATTAATTAGTATCTTTTATATGGATTGCAAGATTCAACCAAGTTGTATAACATGCAATTATAACAAAAGTAAACAATATAAAACTCAACATTTCTCTTACTACAATTCACATCATACTGATCCATCACAAGGATCCAACATCACATGTTATCACTTGGCCTCTTTCCAATCATCCAGATCCATCTCAAGGGTCATCACATGCCATGGGATCTCAATCCCTTATCACATAGTGCCACTGCCTCTCAAGGCTTACATCATCATCATAATGGGATAGCAATCATGTTCATTATAATATTATTTCAACATCCAGAGTAATAATCACAGCAGAGTTACTCAACATATACATATACCTCATAGTCCTTTTATTTGACTATGCATCACCTGCATGGTTAGTGTACTTAATAATCAAAGGTTTAACAGAGAGACCCTGCTATCAATACATGGTGACATCAAAGATTAGATATACTTTCTTAATCATGCATCAAGTTATGATCATGGGCATAGGGTACATCATTAAGCAAACCTTCTTACATGCTTATCATTTTCCTTAGCATCATACAAATAATCCTGATGATCAAGTTCATGCATATAGTCATGTTAGATATAAAGGACAAGCGTTACCATTACCATTACCATTAAGTAAACAAGGAGTCACCGTCGTGTTAAGCAAGGACATATACAACTAATCTGCTTTCCATGATACGTAAAACCCTCACTACAAGCGCTAGGAACCCTCACTAGAGGTTGTATCGGGCAACCTACCCTCACCCATGCTCATCACACAACGACTGACACAAAGGCAGCCAGCAATGTTGCGCTACCACTCAGGCAAGCAAGCGTGCAGCAGAGCAATGTTGCGTCAGTGTCACGCACAAGGGGGGGTTTCGGGCACTCAGCCCTATCGGGCAACGCCCGTCACAAGACATGCTATCTGCCGACACAAGCCAAGGTGACACCCATCACAGGCTGCTCTGTAACGCCCATCACAAGGTGACTATCGGCTAAGGTCATGCCACAGGAGATATCGTTCAAGGGAGTAACTCACCCATCCTATCGTGCAACCAACTGAACCATAGCCTAATGGCCGTCACAGGGTAAGGTGAAGATGTGACGCCCGTCACAACAGGCCTATCGTCCAGCACTCCCTCACTTGTATCGTACAAGTCTAGGTCAAGAGGGCTGTCAGGCAACACCTCTCCACACTCAAATGACCAAGGTGTTAACTCACAAGACCGACTTCCTCCTCAAGCTCAAAGAAACCCCAAAACCCTAGAAGGGTCAAGAAGATGGCTCACCTCAGTCGACTAAGAAAGAGGGGTCTTGCACATCAACTATCACCCATCGAGAAACACAAGAAAAAACCCTAAACAAGTCTCACAACAACCAAGCTCACCCTTCAAGTCCATGGTGAGAGGAGAGTGTTGCTCAAGCAACTAGATCACAAGCTCACCTCAATTGACTAAGAGAAAGAGGGGTGTTGCTCATGATACTAGAAGCTTAAACTCACTCCTCTAGACCAAGGAGAGAAAGGAGTATTTCTCACCAAGAAACCCTAAATCATAAGGATCGGCCAACATGGATACTAAACAAGAAACTAAGCCACTAACATGTATAACTGCTTCTAAGCAACAAGAACATAAGGGAAGGTAAAGTAGTTAGGGTTAGGAGTTATGTCACCCGCCTTAAGCAAGCTCCAAGCTCCTAGCTCCAAGCACCACCAAGCAAGGAAGAAGGAGACTCCTAAGATATCGGACACCAAGCTTTCTCCTCCAAGGGGGTATCGGCCACCAACAAGCAAAGAAGAAGGGTATGCCGTGCACACCAAGGAGAGGGAGACTAAAGAGCTAAAGGGATCCTTTGCAAAGAAAGGGAAACACATATATAGAAGGAAAGGGAGGAAAAAACAAGGTAGATCCAAGCAAGGTGTCGCCTACCTAGGGACACTTGTCCTAGTCCACGATCCACCACTCTAGCAAGCCCTTAACACATATCCAAGGTCATTGCCATATGCAAGCATCATGCACCAAGTGTCCACTAGTGGTGACACAAACGAGGTCAAAGCTAGGTCAAATTTCATGGGTGACACAACTGGGCGACACACCCTCACCATGGGCTGGGCGACACACCCTGGGCGACACACCCATGTCCTTTCCCGACACAAGGCTTAAAGGATCAAAGGCAACACTCAACAAACCCCAAACAAGCTCAACCAGGCCCAAAGGAACTCCAAGCCACGAACCCAAACCTTCCTCTCTACACTAGAGGAAGCAAAGAGAGAGAGGAACACCTCACAAGGTGTCAAACTTGCCCACAAACCCTAGACTTGGGTTATTTTCAAGTAGCCCCTCCAATCTCGATGAAGTTCAAACAAACCCTAATCACCACCAAAGGTGATTAGCAAGCAACAAAGCACCAAGGTTAAGCAAAGAAAATAGGGTAAACCCTAAACGAAGGTCAGTGTCCTTACAGACTAACCCCCTACAAAGGGATTTCATCCCCAAAATCTGAAGAGAAAAGTGAGGGATACTTCCTCCTCATCTCTTCCTCAAGCTCCCACGTAGCTTCCTCAATGCCAAGATGATGCCAAAGAACCTTCACAAGAACCAGGTCCTTCCTCTTCAGCTTCTTAACTCTTCTGTCAAGGATCAACACAGGACCTTCCTCGTAGGTCACATCTTCATCAAGATCAACCTCAACTGGCTGTATCACTGTTCCCAAATCTGGAAGACTTTTCTTTAACATACTGACATGGAATACTGGATGTAACCTGTGTAACTCTGGAGGCAACTCTATCTCGTAAGCTACTTTACCAACATGTGCTATGACCGGGTATGGCCCCATATATCTGGGTGCTAACTTACCCTTTTGGCCAAACCTTAGCACACCTTTCCACGGCGAGACTTTGAGATACACTTTGTCTCCTACCTGGAACTCCAAAGGTCGTCGGCGATTGTCTGCATAAGACTTCTGCCTGTCATGTGCCACTTTCAACTATTGTTGTATCACCTTGATCTTTTCTGTTGTCTGTTGTACTAACTCAGGACCCAAAAGCTGATATTCACCGGACTCGTACCAACACAAAGGAGATCTGCACTTCCTTCCACAGAAGGCCTCATAAGGAGCCATATCAATGCTCTGCTGATAGCTGTTGTTGTAGGAAAACTCTATCAAACTGAGATGTATATCCCAACTGCCTAAGAACTGCAAAACACAAGCATAGAGAAGATCCTCCAGAATCTGAATAGTCCTCTCAGATTGTCCATCTGTCTGTGGGTGGAAGGCGGTACTGAACCTCATCTGCGTTCCCAACGCTTTGTGCAACTGTTCCCAGAAATGACTCATGAACTGAGGACCTCTGTCAGAAACTATCATCGCTGGCACACCGTGTGTAACATCCCAGGATTTGAGGCCTTGGATAAGTTGATCTTAAAAGTAATGATTGGACTACCCATATCACCAAGGTGCACCTCCTTTTCAGGGAGCCCATCTCTAAAGAACTCCATAGTTAAGCGTGCCCAGCTTGGAGTAGTACTAGGATGGCTGACCAGTCAGGAAGTTGATCCGGGCTTGCACGTCAGTGTGGACAAAGTGTGCAGTTAAGGCTAGTGGTGGTCTGTGGGGCCAGTCGTCATTCCTGAAACTCTACTAGAGCCTAGGGCAGTGGGCCCGGACGTTACAAATGGTATCAGATCCGTAACCTCTCCAGTAGGTGGGGCCCACATGGGCATGTGGCATGCCAGTCTTGAGTCGTGCGGTCCAGGCAAGTTGGAAAGGGCTATCCGTAGAGACGAGATGGAGCCTCCCTTGCACTGGTAGACGTGGACGGGAGCTGGGTGTCCATGGGCCATTGTGGGTCTGCACTGAAATGGGGTCAGATTATGAGGCCATATAGTTGAGACTTGATGAGGACGTCAAGAGTCTAAGTGGGGGAGATTGTAACATCCCAGGATTTGAGGCCTCAGATAAGTTGATCTTAAAAGGAATGATTGGACTACCCATATCACCAAGGTTCACCTCCGTTTCAGGGAGCCCATCTCTAAAGAACTCCATAGTTAAGCGTGCTCAGCTTGGAGTAGTACTAGGATGGGTGACCAGTCGGGAAGTTGATCCGGGCTTGCGCGTTAGTGTGGACAAAGTGTGCAGTTAAGGCTAGTGGTGGTCTGTGGGGCTAGTCGTCATTCCTAAAACTCTACTAGAGCATAGGGCAGTGGGCCCAGACATTACACCATGCAAATGTACTATCTCATCCACATACACTCAAGCGAGCTTTTCTGCTGTATACGTCGTCTTCACAGGTATGAAGTGGGCAGACTTTGTCAATCTGTCCACTATCACCCAAATGGAATCATGATTCCTAGTTGTCCTGGGTAGACCAACTACAAAATCCATAGTTATATGATCCCATTTTCACTGCGGTATTGGCAAGGGTTGCAACGTACCTACCGGCTTCTGATGTTCAACCTTGACTTGCTGACAAACCGCACATCTAGCCACGAACTCAGCTACATCTTTCTTCAAACCGGGCCACCAATATAAGTCCTTCAGACTATGATACATCTTGGTGACACTTGGATGCATAGCATACATCGATGTGTGTGCTTCCTTGAGCACCAACTTCCTCAGATCATCGACATCTGGAACCACCATCCTATCACAAAAGCAAACCAGTCCATCCTCGGACTCATGGAACCCATCACGCTTTTCGTTTCCGAACTCTGATATGATCAACTGTACCGCATCATCTGTCTGTGGTGCATCCTTGATCTGCTGTCTCAGCGTAGGCTTGAATTTCATCTGAGCTAAAAGTCCAGCTAGTGAGGAAACTTCCATTTGCACATTCATCTGTCGCAAGGAAACAAACATATCCCGCCTATGGCATACTAGAGAACTCAACTATGCTTTCTTTGAAGAAAGAGAAGAAGACTTTCTGCTAAGCGTATCAGCTACCACATTCGCCTTACTAGGATGATACTTGATAGTGCAGTTGTGATAATTAATCAACTCCATCCATCGGCGCTGTTGTATGTTTCAACTCATGCTGTGAAAAGATGTACATCAGATTCTTATGATCCGTAAAGATATGATACACTTCCCCATATAGATAGTGTCTCCAAATCTTTAACGCATGAACCACTGCTGCCAACTCCAAGTCATGAGTCAGATAGTTCTCCTCGTGTTTCTTATGTTGTCGCGAAGCAAAAGAAACCACACGATCTCCCTGCATCAGCACACAACCTAAACCTTTCTTGGAAGCATCACAGAAAACAACATATCCCTTCCCAGGCTCTGGCAGGATTAACACTGGAGCACTGGTTAACTTCTCCTTCAAATTCTGGAAAGCTTGTTGACATCGATCATCCCAAATGAAAGGTACATCCTTCCTAGTCAACTTCGTCATCGGAAATGCAATCACACTAAAGTCCTTGATAAACCTCCAATAGTATCCTGCTAAACCCAGAAAACTACGAACTTCTGTCGGCGTTTTCGGTTGTTCCCAATCTGCAACGGATTCATACTTCTTCGGATCCACTTTGACTCCTTCTGCGGATATCACATGACCTAAGAAAGTCACTTCTTTCAACCAGAACTCACACTTACCGAACATGGCATACAACTGATGTCGACGAAGAAGAGTCAACGCTCGTCGAAGATGTTGCTCATGATCTTGCCTGTCCCGACTATAGATCAAGATGTCACCTATAAAGACTACAACAAACTGATCTAGGAACGGACGGAACACTCTGTTCATCAGGTCCATGAAAGTAGAAGGTGCATTGGTTAGCCCGAACGACATAACCACAAACTCAAAGTGACCATACCTCGTCTGAAAAGTTGACTTTGGTATATCATCCACCTTTATCCTCAACTAATGATATCCGGACCGTAGATCAATCTTTGAGAATACTGTAGCACCACGCAATTGATCAAATAGATCATCTATCCTCGGTAACGGGTACTTGTTCTTGATCGTGACCTTGTTCAACTACCGGTAGTCTATACACAACCGCATCGAACCATCCTTCTTCTTGACGAACAACACTGGAGCACCCCAAGGTGACGTACTCGGTCAGATAAAACCTTTGTCTAGGAACTCTTGTAACTGCTTCTTAAGCTCTTCCATCTCTACTGGAGCCATCATGTACGGTGTCTGTGCAATTGGCTATGTTCCTGGGACCAGATTGATCTCAAAATCAATCTCTCGGGGCGGAGGAACACCAGGAAACTCTTCCGGAAACACATCGGCAAACTCTCGGACAACTGGCACCTCTTCAAGGCTAAGACCTTTCACCTTGGTCTCCACAACAGTATCTACCACGTGAGCTAAGAATGCCTCACACCCTTTCCGTAACAATTTCTCTTCCACCATAGCTGATACCAGACACGTCGGAAGAATATTCCTATCTCCTTGGAAGATCCACTTCTCTCCAGCATCATCAAACACTACCTGCTTGGAACCACAGTCCAAGACAACCTTATACCTTTCTAAGGTATCCATCCCAAGGATAACATCAAAACCATGCATATCAAGTGGTATGAGATCCACTTGAATGCGGTATCCCGAGAAAGACAAGACACAAGAGGGACACTCTTCTCGAAGCATTGAGGAACCACCAAGAGGGGTTTCTAACAACAAACTATCTTTCTTACAACTAACAGGTAAACGACAGTTCTCAAGCATACTATAGGCGATAAAAGAGTGTGTAGCGCCCGGGTCAACCAGAACAAATATAAAGAAAGAAGAAGACATATCAGAATGAAATAACTCCATCTGACCTGTCACTACTCGCGGGTTAACTATCGCCTCCGGCTGATTCATAGCATAGAATCGAGTCGTTGCTTGTTGTCCACGACATCTGCTTCCTTGAGCAGATGATCCCGCTTGAGACGCTTGACCACGTCCTCGTCCTCTGCTACCACTGGGCTGTTGTCTGTCTGACCCTTGCTGATTCTGCCTCGACTTTTGTGTCACTTCAACATCTCTATTCGGGCAATTGAACCTAAAGTGCCCGACTTGTCCACAAAGATGGCATGACCTGTCCTCAAACCGTGGCCTAGATGGCCCTGTCACTGCCACAGAAGCTGTACTGTATGCCTTAGACAGTGAAGAAACATAACCTCTTCCCCTACTCGAAGACCACTGAGACGGTACACCAGAACTTCTCATCACTGACGGTGCCGCAAACCTTGGCGTTTTGAAGCCACCAAACCTATGTCCCTGGAACTAAGCAGGTCTCTTCTTAGCCATAGACTCTCACTTTTCCCTTACTGGTCGTTCGATCCTTCGGACAGATTCCACAAATGTAGCAAACCGCTCTCGGTTCTCCAATGTAGAAATAGATCCCCTAGTTGATTAGATAGAAAGCAACATATCCTTGAAGGTTAGTGGTATGCTATCATAGATGGACCAATTTGAGTCGTGCACCTTTAAGAGTCTTTAGAGGACTTGAAGGCTAAGGTGGCTTAGGATATGGATACCTAAAAGTTGTAGCTACACAAAAGAATAAACATATTCCAACTAACCAATTGGCTGGTCGGTCTATGAATGGTAGCATTATTTCTGGAAAATTTGTTGAATCATGCAAATAAAAAGAATGCAACATAGCATTATAAATGAATATGATTTCCTATTTTTTATTTATTTTATTTTTAAATTATGAAATAGTCTAATATGTCCACCTATCACATATTAGGAAATGGTGGTATGACCATTTTGGCATAGTGATTGAGTCAACGGGTGTTTGAAGAAGGTACATCCATCATTCTTACTATTTTTATCCATTTTTTCCAGTATCACCAATCAAATTTTCACTTCAAACTGATATTTTCTTAGTTTTGTTTTTGTCTTTGCATTTTTCAGGTTATTTGTCACAAAATTGTTTTACAAAACTCTTTAAATATTTCTTCCATATGAAAAAATAACAATCTGAGCATCGAAATAGAGTTAGCAACTACCAATTTGAGTCTCTATATAGAGTTAAGTGAATTATCTACAACGATGTGAAAAAGTTCAACTTCATTTGTCTTATTTATGAGTTTGTCTAATATACTACATTCTATCTTGAATTTCCTCAATACAAAGTAACTTCAAATGACATACATGTACATGCTTAAAATACACATGTAATATTTGGCATGATAGGATTCCCACATTTTAATATCAAATATGCCTATTCTATCTTTTTTCTATGCAAAAGGTCTAATGAAGACATCATCCAAAAATGTTTTAATTGGCTCTACCCAAAAATTGTGGCAGGCTGCTATTAGAAACAAGTTCATCGAAATTAATCTTGACATACAAGATTTTTTCTCCCATGGTTAAAAAGAAATGTGTATTAGTTTATATTGTTCTCTTTCACATATGGATCAAAAGACACTCTAAGAGTGTAGTACATTGTTACTCTCTCGAATTCAAGAGGGACATTTACTGAATATTTGATGTTTTTAGCCAACTGATTTGAAGTACCCTGCAACAAATGTTTCTAATTATCTAGACTTTATTTTCTTCTGGATTTTGAGAGAGATATTTACTGGATATTTGAAATTTTTTGGTTACCAAACATTGTCATACATTTTCTTTTCTTTTTCCATAATTGTATAGTTACATTTATTTATTTCTTTCTTTCTCTTGACCTAGCTGATTTGTATCACTAGGTCGTCTTTTACATAGTTTCTTTTAGGAAGTTATTAAGAAATGAGCTGTGGCACCAAAAAACAAAAGGGAGCATACTTTCCCCTCTTCCCTTGATTTAAAAAGTCGAAATGCATCTAGTGATTAGAAATTCTGTCATTCCCTTTTATCCTACTATGTTTATTCTCCCATACTATAATTATTGTGGTCTGAAGGGTAATTATTGTGGTCTAAAGGGTACCTTTCATAAATTAATACCATCCACTCATCCTCATTCATATTTATAATAATTTTTATATAAATATTATTCTATGGATAGACCACATTCTTTGGAATTAGTTTAAGTGGATGGTGGTTTGGGTTTATACAATAGGATGGATATAACATAGAACGGCTTTGCATGAATCAAGAACATTTCATTCTCACCTAGCTCAATTAATTTTGAAGTCAAAATGATATTCGTTGACCAGTAGCTGTAGAGAGTGAAGCACGAGGATGGTTGATGCAACAGTACTATCAAATATGAGTGCATGAACTACTAGAAATTCTATAATCATGCTCTAGTATGAGCTTCCTATCACTAGTATGTCTCTACAAATATGGGATATCGGTCTAGTTTGGATTCTAATTTTGGTTGATGCATCTTAATTTTGGATCCTGAAGACAAATTACATGGTTACTTGTTGTTTGAGGATTCAAAGTGATCAACCTTTGTGTGTGTGTCATTTTTGTTTATCCTTGATTAGGGTAAAAGCTAGAAGATGTCCATTATGAAGACCTTGTTGTTGTTATCTACTAATTTGTTGATATAGATTTTGCAAGCTAGTGGTTCCTAGCTACCTAATTCTGGAAGTACTTGGTCTTACATGTGATGTTACTATCTTTATTGCTCTCAAATTGCTGCATCTTCCTTGTTGCACAATTAGATATTCATGCTTTAAGCTTCGTGGTTTTCTAGAGAAGGCTGTTGATGTTTTTGGGGTTCTGTTTTTAGTGTGATAAAGCTATTTTGAAGAAGGTCGTTGAAGTTTTTCCTGCCTATTTTGTTCTCTATATGTAAGGATGAAGCTTCCAAGTATCACCTTGATGGAGGTTGTTTACATGTCCTCAGTCCTCATGCATCCTTGACACATTCAATTTCAATATACGTCATGCTTATTGATTCAGTGGAAAGTGTGTTAGAATACCAATTCATGTCATGCAAACAAAGAAAATGATCTTTTCTCTTTTCTAATTTTCTTCACTAAAGAATAGAGTTCCCCATGCATCTAATGAGTTGAGCTTCCTCCTCTCCAAAAGTCTCTCAGTTAGTGCTACTTCAATAGGTAAAATTCCTACGTTCCTCTTATGTCTCAAACACTTGGTGCCTTCTATATCTATGAAAATGTGATATCTTGAGCTTCCATGTTGTCTATCAAAGGTGGTACCACTTATGCAAGTCACATGATAATCAACTCATCCATGACAATTCAACCACTTTCTGACCTGAAAAACAACACCAGTGAAAATTTCTGATCTTAGGGTGGAAGTGGGCAGTTCTAATTTCCACATATTTTCCCAAAGTTGAGTATTCATAGGAATATTAGCAGCACCCCTATTGGTGTTATGACCTGAGACCTCCACCCAATAGACTGACTTCATAGAGTAGCATCCTTTAGATGTATAGAAGCAATAAAGTTCATCATCCTATTCCTAGATTGGTATAATTTTAGAATTTCCTTCAGATCCTCATTATTCACAACTTGTTCCAGTAGGTTCCTATTCCAGTAACCACTAGTGTTGTCAATGAGGTCACTCAACAATTTTCTCTCATATAGACTGATCTAAGATTTATTTTCCCTATGACCAATATGGCATGTTGATGGTTTTGCTGGATGCAACTGACTTTTAATACATTGATTGTATCCATATGAAAATTATAATAGGATTGTATCCATCTAAAAATTATGGAGTGGAATGCATGAAAATTATCTACAGACTTAATACATTGGTGTTAAATTGAATAAGTTAAAGTGAAATTATTTTGTTTTTCTTACTACCTTATAGATTACTGAATAAATTAAAGTGCAAGGATTGTTGAAGTGATCCTAGGAGAATTCATTACCTATTGAAAGGAAGAAAGGGAAGCATAGGGTGCCCATAAAAAAGAATAGAGTATGGAACCTTAGAGGAGAGAAGAAAGATATGTTTTGTATTAGGCTTACAATGGAAGACACTTGGAGATTATAGTAAAGGTTACAACTTTTTCTTCAGGTCGAACTATATGGAATTAATACCATTCTTACATATTGTAATAAATACTTTTTGTTTTTCTTTATATACATCTTATACCATTGTTTTCTGTGTATGATCTTGGTTGGGTACTTTTTTATAATTGTTATTATCTTGTTTTAGCTCCAAAAAGGAGTATGGTGTTTACATGTATGTACCTTGCTGATTATCAAATCTACCTCAGTGATGTTCACATGTCTGGGATTTTTTTGTTGTTTTACTACATGTTTTGTTAAGAAACTAACATGACATTTCATTGTGAAGGTGTACATGTAATTACTTAGAGAATGATCAACCTTATTGCTTTATATTACAAGTTCTTACTATGATCTAAATCACTGAACCATATACTTATTTAGAAGTTTTCCTCCCCATATTATGGTTTTATCGCATGGTCTTACATGATTGAACTTCTTAGTAGGTTTGGTTTAGTATATTATTGCCTTGTGGAAATCGGATGACCTTCTATTGAACAAATGCTCTGTATTATTTAACAAGGCTTCATCAAGGCAAGTTTTGAAATACCACAAGCACAGTTTGCTGAATTCAAAATATTGAATTAAGATAGAGATGAGTGCAAGCCCCAACCTTATGGGATCAAATCCGAAAAAGAACTTTCATTTTTTGACATGTATGCCAACATGGTCTCTCAGTAGCATCCTAACTCAACAAGGTACATTTTGAGAAAAAACACCTTTGATTTTGTTGATCCAACAAGGGCATAATGTGAGATTATAGTACTTTTAAGATGCCACCACAATTCTTTCTTAGAAAACTATACATGTTTACTTGATTCTAAACATTCATTGCATGATTTGGTCCGGTTGCTTTGGTTCTCTTTCCTCTTTTTGTTTGCCATTTGTTTTATCAGAAATCCACCAATCCAATTCTTGACTGATAATGCTTGTTATTGTTGTTTCTATATGAACATTGCAGTTGTTGTGTTATAGTCCTTTTTGACTGACTACCAGAATGCCCCACCCAACTGATGGAATGGTGATCCCTTTGACAGACCTTGAGATGAAATTACTTGTGCCAACTCCAAAGCTACCAATATGTAAGTATCCACTACTCAATATTGTTATGACTGATTATCAAAAGCATTGTTATAGGAACCATCAAAGTCATTATGTTCTGTGTCTAATCCCAATTTGAGTGAACTATTTCTAGTTATTTTTTCTACTAGCTAAATGTATAATTCAATAGCTTAGCCTAATGATTCTATTTTGTTGGAAAACTGAAAACTACCAATGCATTGAGAGTCTTTCATCTAGTTACTGCTAACTGGCTGCAGTTAGCTGTCAAGTTC
Source organism: Alisma plantago-aquatica (assembly GCA_963693085.1). Lineage (NCBI taxonomy): Eukaryota > Viridiplantae > Streptophyta > Magnoliopsida > Alismatales > Alismataceae > Alisma > Alisma plantago-aquatica. The sequence goes on from OY856411.1 coordinate 1,095,748,795, forward strand.
ATATTCAACTTATACATTTGATATTGTCTTATTACTACTCTGATAGTCAATTCCATGTGTCATATATGACAATGTTGTCATAGTTGTCTCGAGTATATTGTTGTTATTGAACACAATATGACCTTTTCTAAGATTTGCATGTTTAAATTAATTTTCCAAGAGGCATGTCTTGACTTTGTAAGAATCTTTGAGTCCAATTTACATGATGAGAGTGAGCATGCATTCCCATACATATCGCGAATAGCTTAGAGCGTCTAATAATCTATTACAATTGTCGTTCTATATCTTTGAACATTGTTTTCCCTCTACAGGTAGCATTGTGCAATGATTGTTGAAATCAACCTCTTCAATATGTAAACGGCTCTAGCATTTGGGATATTGTTCACAAATTTTAGGAGTATTTCTATGGTAGTCAGATCTTTCTATGGTAGGAAATGGTTGGATATGATTTGGTAGAGATGATATCAAATAGTACAAGACTTTTAGTTCTTCATCTTTTCAATGTTTGTGAATATAGTTTGTGTTGGAGTTTGCTTTTGACTCAATAATTACTGATGTTGTTTACATATTGAAGTTTAGTTACATATTCAATAAAGGAAATGAAGTTTTAGCATAAAGGGACCATACTTAATAGTTGAAGAATCCAATACCACTACCAAGAGAAATCAAAATCAGGCATCCACGATTGACTATAATGGTCACTTCACTCACTTTGATCAAAGGTCCAAGTTAAATTCGTAGTACCATTGTTTGTTATTCACAAATTTGCAGTTCTATTGAACGAGTGATTGAGGGTTGTATAAGACATCATTATGAATACCTCCTAGCTATCTTTTAATTTCATTGCAGCTATCAACAAAATGACATCATTATGATCTCTCAATAAGGCTCCAAGACTGACTAATCTTTTGTTGAAACTCACAACATCAGTGTAAGCTTTATCAACATCCACCAGTAGGATCTGGCACCCACATTCAGCTTTGTTGGCTAGAGTTTTTACACTATCATTGCCGAAACACTGCCTATTCATTGCTTTTCAGGTCCTCTTCAACATAGCAATGGTTGATTGCACAGTCTCTTCATTGAAGAGAGTACATTATTCTTTTCTATGATCTTCATGAATAAAGGGGGTTGTTGTTGGGATTGAGACCCTATTTTAGTGAACTTTGATGTTTCAGATCTTGGATTCCTAGTCTGATAACTGCTGATCATTTTGAGATGGATCTCGACTGTGTACTAAGCATTTTTGTATGATGTTTTTCTTGGAATAGAAGTTTGCCTATTCTTTTTTGTTGTTTAAGTTTCCTGGATAAGTTTATGGGAACTGTTACACGATGCCTCTTAAGGTAATGGATAGATACTTCTTCCAATAGTTTGTGATTGCAATTCTACAATCATTGTTCCATAACTTCTTGTTCATTGCTATGGGCTACATTTGTTTCTTTTGTTTTTTCAGTGGTAAAAACATCCTGATCTAGTGGATTGTTGGTGTATTATACATGAGGTCCAATGTTTGACTTGCCAAACTTGGGCTTGAATGCTAACTAATTTTCTATTTCTGATCTCTCCATTGTTTCTTTCAAGCTAAACTCAGGAACGGTACCAGTTGTATCTGTATATGTACCATTCACAAAAGTAGTTGCTTTATGCCGATAAGGCACTTTATGGTTGGAAATTATAAATAGGATGTATATACAGTTGTACAACTTTTCCGTTTATTGTGAAAATTCCAATTAGTTTTGTCAAGAAATTTGGTGGATGGCTAATTTTGTTGCTACCATTGGTGGTTCTGACAGATGACAAAGAGAATTTTCATTAAAAGGCTCGTGATCTTGGGCCTGGGCAGTGGGTATGTCAGATGCTACATGTCCAAACTCATAGTATTCATGGCATATGGTACTGCTGTGTTTTGGAGCAACCCATCCCTGATGTTTGTGACCTTTCTAATTGGAGGATGTTCTTTTCCCAATAGGTACTAAAGTCAAGCATCTCCTCCGTCTATAGGCATAATATATGCCCACTTTGGTTTCTGGTGGAGCACCACCTTGGGTTTGTAAAGCATCTCTCAGGGACATTCAGATGCATTAGGTAAACATATATTCACTAGCCTTCGATATGTATTGTTACTTGTTAAAATTCAGTCCTGGAGTTTAACCACATGTACAAACATACATGTAAGTAAGCAGCTGCACACACAAACTTGTAATTCAGACATGCCTTCCTCATATGTTCTTCAAACATGAATCTCAGCTCTTCAAGTTTCTAATTGAGTCTCTTGTGTTTTACATGCATTGCAACTTTTCAAACATGCCTTCCTCTCCCTACTCCATATAAGTTGAAATGGAAAAGATGCTCATCTCTATGGTGGAAATTGAGTTGGAGAAAAGAAAACATGAAGATAGGTACAAATGGAAGTTCAAGGGACAATCTCACTTATTTGGGCAGTTAGCTGATGTACCTATACATATTTTCATGATTTACAAAAGAAAAATCAAGACAGAAGGCATATAGAGTCTGCAGTGGATAGAGGAAGTCAGAAGAAGATATTGTAAACATGTATCTTTTTTCCATGCATATTGTAAAACACGGGCTAGGTTAATGTCCTCCCCATGTGTACTCATTGTTCAGATATAAATAAAAGTATCATTGTTGACATTGTAAGCATAACTCAATCTTGATTAACATTCATCTTTTTTTCTTTTTGAAAACCCCTCTATATTGGCAAACGAATGACTAGATACATAATGTCTCTTTCTACTAGTACATGGTGTCTTTCACTACACACTAGCTATAATTATATGTGTAGTAAGTGCTAATTTTTGCTATACATGAACTACATATACAAATTTTAACCAAAGTCATCTCTCCCTACATATCATAGTTACAAATTGAATTGTAGTCATATATTTAGCTACAATGGAAACTACATTTTATGTGTAAGGATATTTTTACCTACAATTAGGGTTACATATGAATTTTTAGCCAGAGGAATAACTAACTACAACTTTGAAAAATGTAGCCTAAACAATTAGCTACACGGGTGTTAGCTTCATATTCTAAATGTAAGGATAAATGTAGCCAAATCTTTTAGCTACAAATTTCAGGGTTTTCGCTACAATTTTTTTTTTAGTTAAAGACCATATTTTTTGTAGTGTTGGTAGTGAATATACATGTTCTTCATATTCCTTTTATGATGACAAGATGTCTCATAATCTAATGGCAATTGATTATTTTGTTAATAATGATTACCTACTTATCATAGATGTCGCTTTACTGCTATTCTTTGATCATATTATTTGTGCTAATAATAGTGTTGGTGGAGAGTTATATCTCCCGCTGAGATTTGAAATATCACCCCATGGGTTTCCCACATCTTTTAGGTGGACATGCATGAGGAGGTAGAGATCGTTCAGCAGAGGTCGAGAAACAACAACAAGAAGGACAATAGCATACAAGGTTGGAAGTGTTGCTCGTGGTCCTTTTGTTGTTAGAGTCCTAGAGTCATCCCTATACATTCCGATGTTTGGGATGGTTGTTGGGTGTGTTTTGTAGACGTGTTTCGAAACATGGTTTGGCTTGTATGTCCTTTTCGTGTATCGATACATTGGATATGTATATATGTTTGGGACAATTTTTCTTGTAATAGGCCGATGGCATACATGGTAAGTACCTTGTGACATGAAAGGACTAATATGTAAAGGATTTTTTCTATTTGGGATCATGATGAAATGGTTTTAATTTCTAGCATTTTCTAGTAATAAGTTTGTTTAAGTTTATTTCTACAGTTAGTTTTGGTTATGTCATGGTTTGTGGCCTGGGGTGTCACAAGTAAAAGGTTGGTATCAGAGCTTTAGGTTTGTTGAGTCCACAAGGACCTAGGACTAGGGTTTGTGTCTATTCTTGTATCCTCAAATATGTCTTATAGTGATTTCTGCTTATGCAGAAGAGCATAAAAGCTTAAAGATGTCTAGAGAACATGAAGAACACGTCGTTGAGAGCAGTTTTGGTGCACCAGGTGGTGGTGTAAGGAACCAAGCATGAGAAGATCGGTGCCCGAGGGTCCCCAGTTTGACCCAACCATGATTGAAAACCCTGCCTTTCAGTCTCTTTTGGATAAGTTATGGCTACGATGACGCACATGGAAGATAAGATGCCCGCACCTCAGTCTAGGGCACCAGTTCCCAATGTAGAATATTTGGGTACTGGGAAGACCTTTGAGCGGCTTCGCCATGTTGGGGCGGTGGAGTATGATGGGACGACTAATCCGAAAGATGTTGATCTGTGGCTTACTGAGCTTGAGAAAGACTTCAAGATCCTCATCATCCGGAAGGTGGATAAGGTTAAGCACGTGGTGTACCTTCTGAAAGGGAGTGTTAACCATTGGTGGGCCATAGAAGAGGAGAAGAGGCCTAGAGTGGTTGTAGGTTGGGAGGAGTTTTGGCATTAGTTCGTTAGTCAGTACTTTTCATAGACCAATCTAGATGAGAAGATCGGTTAGTTTGAGAGGATCCGATAGGGACCTATGTCTATCAATGAGTACAAGGACAAGTTTATGGAGCTTCTTTGGTTCTTTCCTCACATGAATGCTACGGAGGATGAGCGGAGTCACTAATTTGAGAAGAGGTTGAACGTTGAGTTGTCTACCCCGATGGCTACTTTGGAGAATCGAGAAAGGTTTTCCATGTCTGCGGAGTCTGTTTGGAGGATAAAGTGATCCATGATAGAGAAATGGGAGACGAGTGCCAGGAAGAGGAATGCACAGTTCCAGGGGCAATCATCAGGAGGCTTTAAGAAGTCGAGGTTTTCTACACTGCCCATCTTGCAAAGGTTCGATGCTCCGACGCAATGGTCACCAAGTAGAGGTAGAGGTCATAGTCTTCCACCTACTGGAGCTCAAAACACTATGTTTGTGTCAGTGATGGGGATGTCTAGGCTAGGGTTTGAGACCCGAGTTTGCTACAAGTGTGGGCAGGGAGGACATCTAAAGAGGGAGTGTCTAGTAAGGGACGACGAGGTGACCCAACAATTGAGGTAGAGCCAGCAAGGCTCTCAGAGATAGTAGAACAATGGTGCAGGAGGATGAGGACATGGCCAAGCATTGCAGGTCGGATCCTCTACTCAGGGAAGCAGAGGGAAGGAACGATAACATGCAACAACTAGATTCTACTCTATGAGTCAATCAGAGGAGGTGGTCAACTCGCGAGTAGTGACAGGTCAAATGGAGTTATTTTATTCTGATTTGTCTTCTTCTTGGTTTATATCTATTTTGGTTGACCTGGGTGCAGTGCACTCTTTTATCACTCGCGAAGTGCTTGACAATTATCCTTTACTTGTTAGTCATAAAGGGATATCTTATTGTTAAAAACCCAGTTAGTTGGTTCTGTAATGTTGTAGAAGGTGTGTACTTATTGTGTCCTTCCTTTTTAGGGCACTATATCCAAGTAGATCTCATACCACTTGACATGCATGCGTTCAATGTAATCCTTGGAATGGACACCTTGGATAATTACACAGTGGTCTTGGATTTTAGTTCCAAGTAGATAACATTTATAGATGGTGGTAAGACATGGATCTTCCAAGGAGATAGGAAGATTATTCCAACATGGCTGGTATCTGTGATGGTGGTTGGGAAGCTATTGAGACAAGGATGTGACACATTCTTAGCACATGTGTTGGTACTAAGGTGAAAGTCCTAGTATTCAGGAGGTTCCAGTTGTTAGAGAGTTTGAGGATGTGTTTCCTAAGGAGTTTCTAAGTGTTCCCCCACCCCGAGAGATTGATTTTGAGATCAATTTGGTTTCCAGCACACAATTGATAGCTCAGACATTGTACATGATGGCTCCAATAGAGATGATAGAGTTGAAGAGACAATTTTAAGAGCTGCTTGACAAAGGTTTCATCAGGCCAAGTACATCACCATGGGGTGCTCTAGTGTTGTTTGTGAAGAAGAAGGACAGGTCTATGAGGTTGTGCATAGACTACAAACAGCTCAATAAGGTGGCAATAAAGAACAATTATCCCTTGCCAAGGATAGATGACCTGTTTGGTCAGTTACATGGCATGATAGTATTTTTGATGATAGACCTGAGGTCAGGATATCACCAGTTGAGGATCAAGGAGGATGACATACCTAAGTTAGCTTTTAGGATGAGGTATGGTCACTATGAGTTTGTGGTTATGCCTTTTGGGCTGACTAATGTACCAAGTTCATGGACTTGAAGAATAGAGTGTTCTGATCATTTCTAGACTAGTCTGTGGTTGTCTTTCTAGATGACATCTTGATATACAGTCATGAAAATTAGCAGCATGAACAACATCTTTGTCAGGCATTGACCTGCTGAGGCAGCATCTTCTTTATGCCAAGTTTAGCAAATGCAAGTTCTGGTTAAAAGAAGTAGCTTTCTTGGGGCATGTTATATCTACTGAGGGTGTTTATGTGGATCCTATGAAGGTTGAGTCAGTGACAGAGTGGAAGCAGCCAAAGATGCCGACAGAAGTGCTCATCTTTTTAGGTTTGGTGGGCTATTATAGGAGGTTCATTAAGGATTTTAGTTCTATCATTTTCCCCTAATGAAGTTGACAAGGAAGGACGTGTCGTTTGTCTGGGATGACATATATCAGTGTGCTTTTTGGACATTGAAGGAGAAGTTAACAAGTGCACCAGTCTGATCTTGCCTCAATAAGGAAAAGGATACATAGTATTTTGTGATGCGTCCTAGAATGGTTTGGGTTGTGTGCTAATGCAAGACAAGCAAGTGGTTTCTTTTGCTTCCCGATATCTTAAGAAACACGAGGAGAATTACCCGACCCATGATCTGGAGTTAGTTGTTGTATTCCATGATTTGAAGATCTGGAGACACTACCATTACGGAGAGAAGTTTCAGATCTTCACAGATCACAAGAACCTAAAGTACATCTTTTCACAATAGGAGTTAAAAATGAGGCAATGACATTAGATGGAGTTAATCAAGGATTATGACTGCACAATTGATTACCATCCTAGGAAGGTGAATGTTGTGGCAGATGTGTTGAGTAGGAAGTCTTCGTCTTCGCCTATGGGTGGAGCCCAGTTGAGTTCTTTGGTGTGCCACAAGCGAGACATGTTAATCTCCCTATGTCAGATGAATGTTAAGCTGGAAGTTTCTTTGCTAGCACGATTGTTAGCACAGTTGCATGTGAAGCCCACACTGAGATAGTAGATCAAAGAGGCACAACAGGTTGATACTTTGATACAACAGATTAGATCAGAGTTTGGCAGTGAGAAGTGTGATGGCTTCCATGAGTTAGATGATAGGATGGTTTGTTAATATGATAGAGTAGTGGTTCCTGATGTTGATGACCTAAGAAAGATGGTGCTAGACAAGGATCACTCATCCATGTATGCCATGCACCCAGGTAGCACCAAGATGTATCATAATCTAAAGGATATGTATTAATGGCCTGGCTTGAAGAAGAGCATGGCTAAGTTCGTTGTGAGATGCACTGTGTGTCAGCAGGTTAAAGTCGAGCATCAAAAGCCTATAGGGACATTGCAACCATTACCTATACCTCAATGGAAATGGGATCATGTGACTATGGATTTTCTGGTTTGTCTGCCTAGGATAGCCAAAGGTCATGATTCCATCTGGGTGTTTGCTGATAGGTTGACCAAGTCAACACATTTTCTTCCTATGAAGACAATGTATACCACTGATAAGCTTGCCCAGATCTATGTTGACGAGATAGTGTGTTTGCATGGTGTTCCAAAAACTATCATGTCTGATAGAGGCCCTCAGCCACAACTCACTTTTGGGAGCAAGTGTACATAGCTTTGGGTATGCAGTTTAGGTTCAACACTACCTTTCACCAATAGATAGATGGTTAGTCTGAGAGGACCATTCAGACCTTGGAGGATCTGTTGAGAGCTTGTGTTCTTTAGTTTTTAGGCAGTTGGGACATACATCTCAGTTTGATAGAGTTCACCTACAATAACATCTATTAGAGTAGAATTGACATGGCATCATATGAGGCATTGTATGGTATACGTTGTAGGTCTTTGTTGTGTTGGTATGAGACAGGAGAGTACCAACTTCATGGTCATGAGCTTGTGCAACAAATGATAGAAAAGATCAAAATGATTCAACAATAGTTAAAGGCAGCACAAGACATACAAAAGTCATACACAAATAACCATTATATACCCTTGGAGTTCCAAGTGGGAGATAGAGTGTATCTCAATGTCTCTCTTTAGAAAGGTGTTTTAAGGTTTGGGAAGAAGGGTAAGATGGCTTCCAAGTTTATGGGACCTTAGGGAGTGGTGGCACATGTTGGGAAGGTGTCCTACAGGTTGGAGTTTTCACCTAAGTTGCACAGGTGCATCTAGTGTTTCATGCGAGTATGTTGAGAAAGTGTCATCTAGATACAAAGTTGGTGTTGCAACATGTGGAGGTGGAGCTTGATGAGGACATGTCCTATGTGGAAGGTCTGGTTTTGATCCTTGACAAAAGAGTGAAGAATCTGAAGAAGGACATAGTGCTTGTGAAGGTTCTGTGGAATCACCATGGTGTTGAGGAAGACACGTGGGAGCTTGAGTAGGATATCAAGTGGAAGTACCCCTCTCTTTTCTATTAGGATTTTGGGGGCAAAATCCTTGTTAGGAGTTTATGGCTTGTAAGGACCCTGACATGAGTTTTGGGGTATACTTGTTACTTTGGCTTGATTTTATGCTTATAACCTTGCTCAAATATCTTGATATGTTATTAAGGATTTTGGAGAGGATACGTCTCCATTTTGAGCTTGTTTCGATGATGTTTGTGCTTTCTGTGCTAGTTTTGGTGCAAATTGCAATTTACCCAATATAGGGGGATGATGTGCAATTTTCCACCTCTAGAATGTTCTTTCTCTCTCGTGGCTTCATGAGGGAGAGTGTGGTTCTTTTGGGCCTTGTTTGGCTCTCGGTTGAGTAGTATCACCCTTAGTGGAGATTAGGGTTTTCTAGGGTTTGTATGCCTTATCCTTGTGACCCTGTTGTTTTGCCTTGATCTAAGTTGCGACCCCAGGACCTATTGTGGGGTATCGCGGTCATGACATTTCCCCCTTGGTGTGGTGGTGACGACCAAGGTTGTCATGGGTCGAGGTATAGGTTGGAGAGGTGTGTTTCGACCTAGGCCTCATGGGGTAGTTTTGATGTCGCAGCCTTGTGGTGATGTTGTGGTGTGTCATGACCTTGGAACCCTAGGTGTGTCATGGTCATGGCATATGGTTGGTTTCTTAAGTGTTCGAGATCCTACCTTGTGGGTATCACCATCTCTTGCATGTGCACCTTGTTTGGTTGCATGTGGTTGCATGTTGGTCCTTTTAGTGGACAAGTGTTTCTTTAGATCTCTATCTTGTCGACACCTCATCCTTTGTCTTACCTCCCTCCTCCTTTGCTATATGAACTCTCTTCTCTACATGCAAGTAGTTATTTTCAGTTACCTTATTCCTCCCTTCTCTTGTGCTTGACCTTGAAGCTTGGTGGAGCAAGAAGGAGTGCTCTTGGTACCTTGGAAGTGGTTCATCCCTTGCATGTGGTGCTTGTGGTGATCCTTGGCCATCTCTAACTCTGGTGAGTGTTTTATCTACTTTCATTGACATTCCTTTTGATATCCTACCCCATCTTCTTCCTTCTTCTCATCCTTGGGCCATGTTTTATCAAGGTGACACTCAAGTGAGTGAGAGAGAGAGTTCCTTTTCTCTGTTCTCCCTTCTTTCTTTAGTTCAGTTTTGGTGTTTTTCTCTCTCTTCATGAGCTATCCTTTGACCTTGGTGTTTCTCCCTTCTTGAGGTGCTCTTGCAGCTGAGAGTGGAACTTTTTGTGGAGCTTCTTTAACCCTTTGATTGTGTTCTTGGAGCTTGGAGCTTTGGAGGCGATCTTCTTAAGGTGGGTTATATAACACTAAACCCTCTCTATTATTGCAATTCTTGTTATTTTGTGTTGTTGTTTTCCCTCTTTAAGATGTTCCTACATCATGCTAGCATATGAAGCTTAACCCTAGAATTCGTTTGGGAGAGTTATCTTGCTTGGTTTGGGAGTAACATGAACCTCTAGTCTTCTTGTATTAGTTTTGGGTAGAGATGATGATAGGGAGTTTCTTCCCCATGTTTGACCCTTGATCTGGTCCCCATGCTTGGTGTTTATATACCTAGAACTAATTGATAGGTTAGTTTCAAATTTGGTCATCTTGGATATGGTTTCTCTTCCTTTAGTCATGTTTTTCTTAGACCGTTACCTTAGGGATTGTGAAGATTGTCTTCCTTGAGTCTCATTTCATGATGATCATGATTCTTGCTTAGTTTTGGGCCTATTTTGGTGACCTAGGTGTTTACCCTTGGCATGGTTGCGACCTAGGAGGTTTGGTGATCAAGACATGGGTATGGGTGTCACGGTCACGACATAGCCCATTGAGATGGCCGTGACCTAGTTGGCTTTGCTCGAGATGTCCCTTCTTGTGGTAATGTTTAACCTAGTGGCGTTGGGCTGAAATCTATGGAGCATAGAAACCTTGAAACCCTTATCTTCTTGCCTTATCATGGTGGGGACAACTCTTGGAGTGGTGGTTGTGACTAGGGGACACCATGTCCACGACATGGTGGTGTTGAGACATCATGATCACGACATAGAGGTGCTTGAGGAGCTTGGTAGCGACACATGGTTGAAGGGTGAAGGGAAACCCTAACCCCAATGACACAAGTGCGACAAGTAGGAGGTGGTTGCGACATGGTGAGGGAGTGCGGGTCTAGGTACCCATGGTGTATGTCATGGTCATGACATACTATGGAGGGTTTCTGTGACCTATGTGCCTAAGTGTTTAACATGTGGTAATGTTAGGTGGTTATAAAACATATATGAACATTTAATGTTAATCATGTATACATATGTGTTATGTTGTTTTGTATGATCTCTAATCTTCTCTAATGATGTTTCTTAATCCTAACACACTCTGTGATGGTGTAGAGTGGTGGTTGTAGGGTGGTTGTCTGACCCTAATCGGCAAAAGTGGAAATGCTAAATCCTAAAAGTAAACATGTCTTGCTTTTATCCTTACCATGGATGGTTTTGATATTATGTGATTAGGTTTCTTGATTGTGATCTTCTAACCATGAAGGTGTTATGGAATTGATATCATATCTAGTGTGTGTTATGATGGCTATGATATGAGACAGGATCGAATATGCCCTTGTGAGGCATGCTAATTATACAGGTGATATAGGAATATGGTGGTTGGGCCTTAGGACCTAACATTGGTTATTGTTCTGATATGAAAGGATGTTTCCTGCTGATTGAGTTGAGGGATTGATATCCCATGGCATGTGGATTTGTTGATGATGTTGTGAATGGAAATAATATGGGCATCATGTGGTGATAGTGTGACAAGTTCACACCATATATGCTTCATCTGCTCAAAGAGTTCTATGGCTTTATCTTTGTAGGATTTGTTATGATTTTATACATTGTAACTTGATTGATGCTAAAACACACTTAAATGACCTAACTAGTCGAGTGGAACCTAATCATGTAGCTTTGCCATGTGCCATAGATCCATTCAGTGTCAGCATTTGTGGAATGATGAAATGAGTTTAACTCAGAGCACATATTTTTGAATATGTGAGGGTGAGGACGAATATCCCCTTACATCCAGGATATGTGATACATGATTGGCTGTGGGCCATACTGTGGCAGGGTACAACTTTAGGCCATAGCTCATTGATATGTTATACAAGATTGGATGTGGGCCATACCCTAGTAGGAGTGTGATTGTGGGTCGTAGCTCGGTTTAACTAGCATTGTGAATTGTACCAAGGTGGGCTAGGTTTGTATAGCTAGATTATTTCTCGCTGGTAGAAGTTTGACTGGTGATGTCACTGCACGTTCACTCGTACTGATAGAGGGGGTGAGGTAATATATTCCAACTCTTCCATGGACCTTGTATGGCACCAATTTCAACTTAGCAGTGGTCGGTTGGATTTGGGTGGTACGACTCAAATCCTCGGGGCATAGTAAAATGCGTAATCAGTTGTGTAGCATACTTGTATAGGATCAAATATGAAAACATTGGGTGAGGCCTTGCTTGCTATTATATAGTATATTTGGTAGTGAATATGTATGTTCTTCATATTCCTTTTATGATTATAAGATGTCTCATAATATAATGGCAGTTTCTTATTCTGTTAATAATGATTACTTATTTATCATAGTTTTATCTTTATAGTTGTTCTTTAATCATCTTAATAGTGCTAATAATAGTGTTGGTGGAGAGTTATATCTCCCGCTGAGATTTAGAATCTCACCCTGTGGGTTTCCCACATCTTTTAGGTGGACGTGCATGAGGAGGTAGAGATCGTGCAGCAGAGGTTGAACAACAACAAGAAGGACAATAGAGGACATTTTGGAAGTGTTGTTGATGGTCCTTTTGTTTTTAGAGCCCTAGAGTCATCCCTATACACTCAGGTCTGGGATGGTTGTTGGGTGTGTTTTGTAGACGTGTTTCGGTACATGGTTTGGCATGTATGTCCTTTTCATGTATGGATACAATGGATATGTATATATATGTTTGGGACAAATTTTCTTGTAACAGGCTGATGGCATACATGGTAAGTACCTTGTAACATGAAAGGACTCATATGTAAAGGTTTTTGCTATTTTGGATCGTGATGAAATGGTTTTAATTGCAAATGTTTTCTAATAACTTGTTTGTTTAAGTTTGTTTCTGCGGTTTGTTTTGAGTTATCTCAGGGTTTGTGGTGTGGGGCATCACATAGAAGTCTAATATCTCCTTACATACATGGTAGGAATTTAATAATGAGTATACTTCCTATGTTCACTAGTATGATTTCTAAATCTAGTGGGGTCTACTTGAGGACCAAAAAATATATTGGGCTTCATGGGTTAAGTTATGATGAGTAAAGAGTTTGGGTTGCTTATGTTTCTATGTTATGATGATCTTTAGTTCTGACGATTCATTATAAGCAAGCTTGGTCCATATGTTCTGGGGTGGATCTAGTGGGGGACAACCGGGGCTAAAGCCCCTCCCTTCCAAATCAAAATGCATGTATTTGCACATCTATAGCATATATAAGTACTATATATAGATCTTTTCTGATAAAAACACAAGTGAATTGGTATTTGAGTTGGTTCCAGGATGTTATTTGTAGACAATTACCTTAGGTTCAAATCTTACAAGTAGAATAATTCTTTCCAACTCAATTTACTGAGCCCTCATGCTATACTAAATGCTTGGACCTCCCAACTCAGGCCCCCTACTCACCTTTTCTGGTCCCACCCCTACATATGGTCCAACCTAGATTATTTTGTTGAAGATTGTACTCAAGGCCTCATACTGCATAGATGAAGATTTTCTCACTGTGTTTAGAAATTTAGACCTAAGATTAAGAATTTACGGAGTGTGTCATCCACTTATGGAAGGGATAATGAGGAAAATAGGGGATGGCTCTCAAGTTGTATTACGGGAGGATGTTTGCTTACCAAAAAGAAGGCTAATGTTTTGATAATGCAAAGTGTCATGTATTTGAAGATGATAGTTATTTAATTTCTTGATTACAACATGTAGACAGAGAGGGTGGGTTACTTGTCAAGATTGTTGATCGTCATAACATGGATAGATGTTATTTTTCCCTTATACTATAAGAAAGAAAACAAGAGGTACTAGTATCTGAAAGGATATGGCTACTTCTTGATCACATTTCTTAGTAGTTAGATTTTTAAGAAATTGGCTTTGCAAAAACTATCATGAATGAAAATAAAAATGAGTTATAGAAAAAAAAATTAAGAATATAGTGTCCCTTCCAAAATTTGACACCTTGCATGAAAAGTTTGCATAGGACATTTGGCAATAGGGAGCAAGCTTGCTCAAAAATATATCATTAAAGAAATCGAATTCTAGGTTTGTGGGGTTGATAGGGAAGACATAAACCATGGTTTATTTTGATGTAAGTGTGTTGTTGGTTGGTCAAATTTTTCCCTACTACAGATCATTACTTCAAAGACCTCAAGGAAATGTAATGGATACATATGTATGGCTTCTTGAGAAAATTAGTGATGTCAATTTCACCAATATTGTGGCAATGTGTCTTGTTTATGGAAATGGTAAAATAAATTTCTATTCAACTAAAGCCAACATGTATCTCCTATGATGAAATCTATCTTTTCTACATGGGTGCTAACTTATAAGGAATTCATTGCTTCTCTCCAAGTAGATTCGTTTCAAGCCAACTTGATGATTTTTATAAGGTGGATAAATCATCATAGATGATTCCCTTCTCAGGTGTTGTTTGTAGAGATGCTAGTGGCCTGATAACAACCTTTATGGAGTTATCATTTCTTGCTGACTTGACAACACCGTCTATTAATTGTTATGCATTCTTTGTTGGGGTGCAAGTGGAGTCTAAATCAAGTTTCACCCGCATCATTTTGTAGAATCATTTTGCAAATGCAATCAAAAAATTTCATACTTCTAGGGAGAGGGCCCATATGAAAATGCTCAAGGAAGTGGATACATAATACATACAATTTGCAACCGTTAAGTTATCCATGTGAAGAGAGGGCAATTTTATTTACCATGATGTAGCTCACCTTAAGCTCGATGACCATCTTACATATATGAGTGATTGTAAAATAGGACAACAACCTATGATGTTCATGACCATCATACATGGATGGGAAACAAAATATTCTATATTTTTTGTAGCACTCCACATACCTATGAAGGTTCTTATTATCATGCATATCTTACCCAAAACATCTATAACCATCACATGTTATACGCAAACGTCATAGTATGTTTTAATACTATATGTTTTATCCTCATAACATATCACTTCTTTCATTTTTAGATAAAAGATACACGATGGTATTTTTCCATCTAACATGCATCCTATAAATGGACGATTGATGAGAAAGAGATTTGTCTAAGAACTTGAGCTTGTCTAGTGAAGAGTGGTCGAATCAGATATGTAATTGGAGATGGGAGGCATCAATCAGAGCATTGTTCGGAGCTAGTGGAGGGACAGAGAAATAGTAAAGATCATCATAGAAAACCTCTTTGTCAATCATCAAATTTTGCCAATCCTATAGTATAAAATTAGTCGATTATAAAGTTCTTAAACAACAAAGGAAATCAACAAGTTTAGTAACTGACATCATATTATATGGGAAATTAGGAATAAGTGAAAATTTTATAATTTAAATTCGGTTGAAAGTGGAACAATGCCGCACTTGGTGACAAGTTTAACCGATCCATCTGCTAAGGTGACAGTGTAATGTGGAATGAAAGAGAGGTAAGAAGGTGTGGCATACTGGTCATTTACTTGGTAGCACCAAAATCCACTATACACCTAGAACTGGCAGCAACTGTAGGGACCCTAGGTCACCTTGGTGAGCAGTCAGATGGGTCGAAGGTGTCATAGTGGATAGTTCACCAATATGCCAATGGCTTGAGCCCATCCACTAAGGTGCTATGACGGTAGGAGGCCAGAAGCGTCAACCTACATACACCTTGTTGGTGGTTGGTTGTCCTTGTTGCCGCCGCACACCTGACATGCTAGTTGCCTGGTGGCGGCTGGCTGGCGGTGGCACTGGCCGCTCACAGTTGTATGTGGAAACGACAGCTTGTGGGGGAGGGGAAGAGGAAAATGAAAAATTGAAAGGAAGTGGAAGAAGAAGAGTTGGGAGGGTTTAGGATTAGGACCATACGTCTGATACCATGTACAAAGTAATAACACTATTATCATTAGTTTGTGAAGAGGTTATATAGGAGTTCAGGTATACATGAGTACGCTTAAGTGGATAAATAGAACCTCACTTAAATATACTTATATAACGTCATAAATAAAAAAAAATATATATATATATATATATATATTAGTCTCACGCGGGCTTTTCATTGGAAATATCTACAGTATGGACTCGTGTGTAATCTAATAACTAACGATCGTTCTATACCGTTTCGGAAAGTTGTCGTCGTTCCAATGCAATATATTATATGTTCTTACCTCCTCTGCATCTAGAGTTCCATCGCGTCACTATAAATTGGAGGTTCGGCCGATGCCTGTAAAGACGGTCTTATCGTGAAGGCACAGGTTGGGCTGCTATTCTTGGTAGGCGTATTTCTGCAAGGCAGAACGTATACCAAGCGTGTCCATGGAGGTCGCTATATGCGATGATCTTGCTCGGCTCACCTTGTTCACATGAGTTCAAAAGTATCACATGTCAGAATTTCCGCACGTCAACATTGTTGTTAATTTCTTTATGAACAGTATTAATTGTCTTGTTGGTCAAAGGTTTGGATTCATACACATTGAATCTAGGATGACGACAAAACTCAATGACTCCCCTAAGTTGTTTGATGTTCTAAGGCATAAACCAGAGCCAGGTAAAGGAGTTTCATCATCTGCTATATGCACGAGGGAAGTGTTAGCCCTACTCAGCATGTTGGTGGTCCGTCACATTCACCAGTAGCAGGCATACGTTCTCACATGAAATCTCGATTAGAAAAACTACTTCTTGTTCAGGAGATCATGATTGGTGTTTTGCATGTCCAATGGCACCTGTACTACTTGGTTGGTTCCTGTAGTGCACTTCATTGGTAGTTTTCTGACGTGGTTGTTCTGTCATAAATCAAGAGGTTGTTTGTTGTTGCGACAGCAATCCCCTTTGTCCCTTTGGGCTAAATTCTGTAAGCTTGCATAGTGAGCCAGCTTCAATTTCAAAGTTTATTTACATCAAGTCAATGCACTGCACTATTTTTATTCTGGGCAAGACATCAGTCACTGAATCTGCAAGAATTTTATTTATGTTATCATGAGCTCAAAGTTTATTTACATCAAGTCAATGCACTGCACTATTCTTCTTCCATTCTTTTGGGCGACAAATGAAACGAGGTTAGAACCCAAACTCTTCGTGGCCTCTCTATCAGAGAAACTCTTTTAACATTTTTTATCATTATTGATCTTTGTTTGCATTCTTATCGTGTGCATAAGGTATTGTTTTCTTCGTTCCCAGTTTCTTCACAGCTATTATATTATTCCATACTTTATTCCATCTAGCGATACAAGATTGATCACATGCCACATCAATATTAGAGTAATCGACATGTTTAGTTCATGCTCAAGATTTTTAACCTAGCAATTTTCTTGAAGTGACTGTCTCTCTACTCTTGCGTGAACTTGACATCTGTATTCATTTTCTTTACTTATAGGTTTTAAAAATCTATATATATATGGACCACAACCCAATTAACAAACAAATCACTTATGCTAACAAGCACTGTTGAGACATTTCACATGCCTAATTGCAAGTCTATTTGTCATTTTGTCTAAAATTGATTGCAAAACATCGCTCGGCAACTTAAGAGGTGAAGGGCGGGAGGCGGGGTGGCGGCGTTGGTATTTCCTGTGAAGATACTCTTGCTTACACTGTATCATACAATTGTATTTTCTCATATCATGATCGAAGATGTGAATCGCAGCTAAGGTTAACTTTTAAAGGTTGATCTTAAGTCTGAAAAGATGTTAAAATATTACCCAAGATTGCTGTAGTGTTAACCACTCTACTATCATCTAGTTTGATGAATACGATACTATCATCCGCAAATACTTCTACGGAACAAGTGATAAACATGACGTTCGTATTGTACATCAATCATCTTTAATAAGTAAAGTATGTCTCGCCGATAGTGGAGGTTGTTCTCTTGACCCACTAATGGACGTGTGTGGGAGGACAACACTTCACTCTCGAGGCTCATTACTAACATGGACTATTGATTTCATAAAACGAGTGTACAAAGTCTACCTCATTGCGGGCCTTCCTGTTCATATCTAGTTGTCCCTGCATGCTGCGTGTTGGTTTCACACGGCTGAATGGGATGGGCAACGGCTTGGTTAAGATATTTATTGTGGCATTCATATTCCATCCCGAAGATTGGACACCGCACCGGTTCACTAGCTACTATACAAGCACGAATCAAAAATCTGGAAGAAGCTCCGGCTGCTAAGGTGAGCTTCGGTCGATCGTGATTGCCGTGGGCGGGCGGGACGGCATCTGTCGTTTTCGCATTGCACTATATCATAAGCTGGTCATTGCACTATATCCCAAGATGGTCATTGCGGTTTCTTTGCTTCTCCAGAAGCCACAACTCCGAGAAATTGAGGAAGCAGCCGTGCTTTCCGATGAACTTTTTGGTCCAGTTGACTGAGATTAGCTAAGAAAATGGTTTCAGCTAGTTGTGTAAATAGTATCAGTAGGAATCCGTTGCTTATGCGTTGAACTAGCTGGGCCTCGTAAGCTAAAGAGTGGCAACGAATATTTCGTATAAGCTAAATGGGCAGAGCCCCATATATGGGTTGGCCCTGTTTGCGGCGACCTACCTCTATGAATATAAACAACAAGACTCACTCAGTATTGGACATCATTGTCTCCAACTCCTTTAACAATGTTAATTTGTTACGATAGCCAAAAACATGAAACTCCGAGTCCTCGCATTTTCAGCACCTTCACTTCAACTCCCTAACAAGCTTGCCCACACTATAATCAGTTGTGGTTAGATGTTGGTGTACGGACAACTATAAGTGTAAGGGTAGAGATGTGGGGTGAGAGCCCATTGATTAGTGATGACCAGACCCGTTTTGATAGATAAAGAGTACTGATATAGAGCACACCACTTCTACAAAAGATTATACTTAGACCTTGATAAACATAAATAGAATACGCAACGACTATCTAGTATTGTACAAAATTATTTTTGATACAGTGCCATAATTTAAAGATTTCGAGATGATAGAGAGGACGAAAAAATATACAAGTACTTCTTGTTATTAGTGATGAAAGTCATTAAGAAAACAATGGATTTTAAATTGAAATATTAAACAATATTGGATACATATAAATTCATGTACATCATTTTTATAAGTTATAAATATATTTTTAAATGATACTTATGTATTATATATTTATCTATTCAATAGTGAGTATTTTTAGAGTTTATAGAAAAGTATTACAAGTACAATTCGTATTTGTAAATTGAGCAGTGCTCATGAATAAGTATGATGATACTTATCTTATACGTGCACAATGCTAAAAGCACATTTGTAACATATTAAAATTAGGTAATTATCACATTTTACTCATTTTTATTTTAATCTTTTGTGTTGAACCCTTCTTATTAGATTGGTATGTGATGTTAATATCTTTCAAATATGAGAGTTTAAGACAAAAGTATAAAGAATTGAAGCCTTTATACAAAAAATTGGAGTTATTGATTAGTTTTTAGATTGATTGTGAAAAATCATCAAATTAAGGTATTTAAGTTTAAAATTAGTGTTCTAGATTTTTCATGTGGTTAGGTTTGGTTAAGAGAGAGTTACACAAGAAATGTGGTTAATAAATAATAAATGAACATAATAGTATGAAGAAAATACACTTTAACTCAAATTGGGTGTTTCACATATTACAATTTTTTCAAAAGTAAATTTGACTCTAAAATTGGATCTTTGGGTCCTTATTACCTTACCCACCAAATTTCACTTGTTACTCATCCAATTTAAGAGAGAAAGAAAAAGAAATTAATTTCCTACCACTTTATTCGAACATAATTTGAATGACGCATTGGTTTGGAGGCTTGGTTGATTCACGCTTGATTTCCACTGTAGGATCGCGATCTAACAAGTCTCAGCTCATCAACTACCCTGCGTCGAATAAGACAACATGATGGTAGTTGGTGCGAGAGTAAAATGAGGATTTCTCGGCCATTACTCCATCTTTTCTCAAAATTTATTTGCCAATGTATTCCTCTTTCAATTCCACACCGACTCATGTTTTACTCGTGAGTTTTTATCAAGTATTAAATATTTTTCCAATTTTCCTCTCAAGGCTCTCAAACCCCACCTTCGTGGAAACCCTACGAGTGAACCGTATATATGTTTGGCCCCTCCTAAGATTTCTCTTCACCGCGAGCAATGGATCTCTCGAGCCAATTTCTCTTATGGCCGTGTGTTTGCCTACTACCAAGCAGGTTGTTCTCTCTGGCTTGCGACACCTCGCACAAACCCACGCCGTCACCAATTTTCAATCCAATTTGGAGGTGTGTTCGGGTAGCTTTTTTCATCATCCCGATACCTTTGGTTCAACGCTTCGGTGCCACGATAGGAATGCCCCAAATCCACATTGTTTAGCTTTGTCTACACCTCACTTCCATGGCGATCGGACGAGGAAGGGGCTGACTCCCCTTGTTCTTCTAATTTTGCCTTCGCTCCATCTTATTCCTTTTTTTCCCTAGGGCAGTTAGGTACTTCCGCCCATAGAATTTTGTTTGTCAGCTTTGACGAGTTGGCGCCTCATTGGTGATGGGTCAGGTCGGTTGGCCGCCTGTGATTGATCCAGCCCAGAGGAGTTGACACTGGTTGACTGAGTCCGATCCACTGATGTGGATTTTTGGTGATTTCTAATTGGTCAAAACTTTGAAAATTCATAACTTCCTCTCTACTTATCCAAAAATTACAAAAAAAATATGTTTTAGAATCTTGAGAATTTTCTCTACCTATGGGGTAGTTTTCATCACCTGATTTGTGAGTTCTAAAGATTGGATTTTTATGGTTTTAAATCTTTTTAATGTCACATTAATATTTAAAGGTAGGTTTTACAAGATAAAACTGAGCGGTTTTTGTTTTGTAAGATCCGGGCATAGGGAGGGTGAACACTTGATAGAATTAGAGGCTTTTTGTTTGTTGATGGGGGGACACAGTGCATTGATATAAGCGACAGTTATATTTTTGATATTGATAATTTTGCCTACATGGGGAGGCTAGGATGAATAAGATTACCTCCTGTCCTCTAAAAAAAGATAAAGTCGAGATCTTGGAGTCACACTCATGATCAGTAACCCTGAACATTCACCCTAAGATACAATTATGGTCAATCTAGGTTTTTATCAAAAATATGAGTTTTGGGTTTTGTTCTCACTTATGATCTTAAAAATAACCAAAGACAACACCATGCATAATAAAGTTGCGATTTTGAATCAAGATATCATTAAGAAACTCTGAACTCATTGTTGAGTCTTTAACATGAGTCGACCTAGGATTTTATCGATGGATTTAGATTTTTAGAGTTTTCCAATACATATACATAAACCCTAATTGATGAACTTAATCCCATATGTAATTTGAGTTGAATGTAGACTTGGAGGGTTCGATATCTGATTTAACAACTCAAGTTAAGGTAGTGCATCTTTCCAAATTATCAAGGCAATATTATGTTCACCAACAAATTTCCCATATGAGGCATTCTTGGTTAAAACTTTTTCATCTTTAAATATACGTTCATATTTCCTTCCTACTTCCTGGTTTATTGTTGATACCATGAGATTCTACTATTATAGATCATATGGCCTATTGAATGAGATATTCTCTTTCTCTTATTTGAATCATGTTGATGATGACTTAAATTATATCTTGCTCCATGTGTGTGTGAAAATAAACTAGGCTTATTTATATTAGCATGTACATCTGTACTAACCATAATAATTGGATGTGCCTTTCCACCCCGTGTGTGCCTTTCCACTCACATTATATATATATATATATATATATACCCTACTTAGGATTGAGATTTATTGTTCTCTACCTACATAAATAAAAGTGGTTTAATTAATTACATGCCCTATTTATGAATTATTATTGTTGTTATATAGCAAGATTTTCTTTCAGTCAGCCATCTCTTTTATTATAATGCCTCATCTTTTAGCCTATCAAATCTTCTTGAAACTACTTATTTTGAACTCTTTACTAAAATGGATACCCTGCCCTACCTTTCCAAATACCTTAAGTATTTCCTAGTTGTAATTTATGGACATACTCAACATTTGCTGACGCCCTTGATTTTATTTTCTTCTACCTGGGGTGTTGCATTGAACCACCCAAGAGATTGCATAGCATGAGGGGTAAGAGATAGGTTGTGATGCCCATAACTGGTTGTTGAGGGTTTCTGAGATAGAAAGGTTAATCACCACAAACTGATCACAGTAGTTTAAGTTTTGAATTCATTTAGAAGCTATCATGACTTATTAGTTGAACTTTATTGAGAATATCATGTAATTGTTAGATTTACATTTCCGCTTCAATAAAACTATGTTCATGTTATCATTCTATTTTAAGAAAAATTGTGAACCCAAATACATGAGTCGCTTTTATTTTGTTGGATATGATCCATTGGGGTAATTTACAAGTATTTCATTCAATTTAAGTAAGGAGTGGCCCCTCTTGGGCCCCACTCCTTACAAGAATGGTATCTGAGCATGCATGTGCTTAGTAATCTAACTATTACCTAAGTCTTTACTTAGTACTTATTCCTTACCCGTTAAACATATATTTCAAGAGATCAAACATGTTTGACGAAGCCAATTTTACCTCTTAGTCTGGTGTTTTGGACGGATTCTCCACACTGGAGAACCCTTGGTTTAGCATGGATCCCCCTCCTAGGAACAACTCCAACTCTATTCACGGGTTCAACGACACCACCACCTCTACTTCGATTGGCATCACCCCTGAGCAGGAGTTAGCCTTCATGTGCCAGTTTCTCACCGCGACCATGGCAGAAAAGTTGAACACCCCTCTAGTAACAGATAAGCTAAAGGAGTACACTCTGATAGATTTCATGAAAATGTAACCCCCCTACTTCAAGGGTGAAGGGAAACTGGCGATGGTTGATAAGGACAATGACTGGGATTTAACAATCTAGCAGATTTTTGAGGGTATGGCATGACCTCCTCACTAGAAGGTCAAGTTCACTTATACATGTTGGAAAGACTAGCACACGTCTAGTGGAATAGGATCATGAAGACTCGTGACATCTCTACTGTGACCTGGAAGTAGTTCTTAGCACTTTTCTATGGGAAGTACATCTGTACTACAACCCTAAATAAGAAAGAAGCAGAGTTTTATAGTCTAAAACAAGGATCACTCTCTGTCCCTACATACGTATAGAGATTCCTACTACTTGAGTGGTACCTGATTAGTTTGACTAAAAAGATAAGGGTTGATATGTTCTTATAAGGCCTCAACTATGATGTAGTCGTGCTTTAGTCCCTCAACTTCCCCTAACCTTTCAACAAATGGTGGATGAAGCCCTAGTAGCGGAGTCTTATCCTGGTTTACAAGCCCCAATGCAAAACAATAAGCGAAAGAACTTTGATTATGAGTAACATCTAGATAGGTGCAGGTGTTGCTCTTGACTTCATTCTCTGGTGCCCAAAATTACAAAGAGAGAGTAGACCAATAGTATGCCATGAGTGTGGTCAGGATGGACACTTTAGGCCATGTGCCCTTATATAAAACAATGTCCTCTTCCTACCCAACATCCTTCCAATCATCCTCATCCTCACCCTAATCTATCTCTACAAAATAATAATATCAACAACAATCATGTCCCCTTGTAGAGCATCATGTTGGACGTGTGATAAGATTTCCAAAACTAGAGGTGGTAATGATGTTGTCTAGGTTGTGATAGGCTTACTAAGTTTGCTCATTTCTTGCCTTCTAAGACAACATATAAGGTTTCAGACATGGCAAAGTCTGTTGTGTTGGATAGAGACCCTAAGTTTACTTATCGATTGATTCAAGAGGAGATGGGTTCATATTTACATTTTAGTACTTCTTACCATCCCTAGATCGGTGATCAATCTAAAATGACAATCCAGATTCAAGAAGATCTCTTACAAGCTTGTGTGATTGATTGGGGAGGAGTTTGGGATAAATATCTCCCTTTAACTAATTTTTATTATAATAATAGTTACCAAGAAAGCATAGGCATTCCGCCCTTTGAGTCTTTGTATGGAAGACCTTGTCATTCACCCTTACATTGGGATGATGTGGGTGAGAATACTCTAGTAAAGACTGATGACATGCAATTAATGAAGGACAAGATTGTTCTAATAAAGAAACATATGAAAGCAAAACATGATTATCAAAAGATGTATGCTGATAAAAAGAAGATGAATGTGAACTTTCTAGTTGCAGACTATGTTTTCTTGAAAGTAAAACCTCTTCGGTCCAATTCAAGACCTAAGGTGAAAGGAAATCTATGTTCTCATTATGTGGGACCCTTTGAAGTCCTAGATAAGATTGGGGAGTGTGCTTATCATTTGGCATTACCCCATTCTTATGATATGCATTGCTTCTGAAGAAATATGTGAAGGATCCATCCCATGTTTTATCTATCAAACCCATAGATATTCATGGAGACTTGACTTACGAAGAATATCCTGTGAAAATTCTTGACTCTAGAGTGAAGAAATTGATGCACAAGGAGATTGAATTAGTGAAGGTATTATGGAAGTATCACGGTCAAGAGGAAACAACTTGGGAGCTCAGAGAAAAAATGTTACAAACTCACCTTGCCCTCTTTGCTTGATATTTCAAGGACAAAATCCTTTTAAGGGGAGGAGAGTTGTAACATACTCAAATTTAGGTAATTTAACCTTATACTCCTTTTTACTTTAATCTTTTATGTTGAACCCTTCTTACTAGATTGGTGTGTACTAGGATGTTAATATCTTTCAATATGAGAATTTAAGACAAAGTACAAAGAATTCAAGCCTTTATAAAAGAAATTGGGATTATTCGTTAGTTTTGGGATTGATTGTGCAAAATTATTAAATTAAGGCTTTTATGTTTAAAATTAGTCTTCTAGATTTTTCATATGGTTAGCTTTGGTTAATAGAGAGTTGCACATGAAATTTTGTTAATATATAATAAATGGAATGTAATCATATAAAGAAAATACAATTTCCTCAAATTGAGTGTTTCACAGATCAAAGTTTTCCAAAAAGGAACATTTGACTACAAAATTGGATTCTTTGGGTCCTTATTACCTTACCCACCAAATTTCACTTTATTTGGTGGTTGTTTACTCATCCAGTTTAAGAGAGAAGATAAATAAATTAATTTCCTATCACTTTATTTGAATGTAATTTGAATGTCACGTTGGTTTGGAAGATTGGTCGATTCACGCTTGATTTCTAGCGTAGGATCGTGATCTTATTGTTGGTATGTATGCCCTGAGAGCCAATCATGGGATGATTGGTGGGATACATTAAGATTGATTTGATAAACATCAAAGGCAAGCTTCCAATTCTTTTTGGTTCAGTCATATGAGATAATGATAGAACAAATTGAATGTTTAGAAAATGACAATACTCAATGATGTATGCTTTCAGGTTAAGGACCTGAACGATGAGATCATACAGATGCTAAGAGTTTGTACATTCTTATTATGTCCCTAGTCGGATGTCATTGTGGAAGGTAGATAGACAACAATGACACACAAGACTAGTTTGTGGTGTTGGTTGATGACATAATCTCATTAGTCATGATATGGAGATATCAAACCAAACACATAGGTACTTGTTAGATAATAAGTATACCGAACAGACCCACCGTGAGTTTGACACATGGAACCATGACATGGTAGTCACAGTCAGTTCTCACAGTGATGGTGGTGAGTGTGATTCTTTGACCTAAAATCACCACACTCAATACATGTCGTTGGGTACACTTTGACATCATCAAACGCAATCTTGAAACATGGGTTGTTATAAAGGTGATTTTTATAAAGGTGATGATTGGGTGGCTTTGACACATGGGGCTTTTGAGGGATGAATGATAGATATGGGATTTGTCCCTCTGAAGGAGTTTGATATCCATGGCCACTTGATGAGTAGGATTGAGATAGGCGTGCATGAATGTGTGAATCAGTATGTGATATTGATGTCATACATATCTCCTCCAATCTACTCTGAGATCAAGAAAGTGAATGAACATTGACAGGATGACTGTTCCATGCCTTGAGTTCATTCGGGATATCAGTGACAAAGGAATTATACATTCACTGTAACACCATTCACGGATTGTAGGATTGAAAGTTGTTCTCCAACTTTCCTTTTCACTTGGGTAGCACTGATGTGTGACTAGGCACCGCTCTTTTCTTGTGAATTCATAAGTGTTATGGACTTTCACTGCCAACGTGAAATGGACCTGCAGGGTCACATACATAGGATTTAACTTGGAAGAGGAGTTTATCCACAAATAATGTTTAAATTGATTACTAAAGGAGTTTAGTAGTTCCATTAAACACTCAATAAATTGATAGCTCAGTATCATAGTGTTCAAGGTGTTGGACCAATTCAATAGAGCATCAGATTGATTGAAACTGCGATTGACTGATTTGCACAGTCAGCTGCCCCAACCAATCGGCTCACAGGGTTGAACCGATCGGCTCAGGTTGCTGAACCACTAGGCTCAAGGTAGTGAGACGATCGGCTCATGTTTCATGAAATGATCGACTCAATTTTTGAACCTGTCGATTCGTGGACCAACCGAGATTGTTTGGAAAGTCATAAGACTATTTTGCAAATACAATTTGTTTCACTTGTACAAATTCGATTTGGACAAGGATTAATATTTGATTAGTTGGAAACAAACATGAAAGTCAATTTGAGTTGGACCAGGACTACGAACCAATCGGCTCAGGTGTCCCAACCGATCGGTTCAGGTGTGGACCGATCAGCTCAGGTTCCCAACCGACCGTTTCATGCTTGAAACGATCGGTTCAGGTGGTGTAGTTGATTGTTTTGTGGAAAATCTTGAATCCTTCTACTCCTTCTTTAATCCCGCATTGCCCAGGGTACAGAACCCTGTCCCATGACCTTCTTATATATATAGGGGTATTGGGGGCTTCTCAGGAACAACAAGTCAGAACACCAGTTGCTCTACAAAGTTGTCGTTCTCTCTGGTTGTGGTAACCGAGAGAGCCCAAGCAAGTGCTACCCGATAAGGGAGGTACATCAAGGGAAAGACAACTGCAGAAAAGTGACTGGTTGTAGGAGAGTGTGTTGGTGACTAGTACACTGATAGGAGGGTGTGACTCTTTCTGATTCCTTATGGGACAAGGAGATCAGAGTTCCAGGTGGTCCGTGTGGACTACTTCAGAGGCGGCAGACTTCTACTGCTCGGAGGACAACTATCAATCCTGACAGTCTCAGTGAGACCAGGAGATGCACAGACACCATCCAAGATCGGAGGTGAAGACCACGCAAGCCATGAGGTAACATTGTCGAGCAAGCCTCAGGACAAGGTATGTCTATACAAACCATCCTTCCTATTGTATAAACATTGATGTGATTCCTTTACTCTCGGTTTGGGAGAAGAATTTTTTTTGTTTCCGCTGCCTTCTCTGTCTCCCCTAAAACCCATCAGTGGTATCAGAGCCATGCCAACTTCTCTATACTTTAGGATTATCGATGTGATCGATTTTGGTTTGTCACCTTTAATTATTGCATACGATGCAAATAATGATGGCTTTATGCATGTCCAATCCTAAATCCACAAATCCCAATATACATATATGATATGTAATATGAATGCACTCGATATGCGTCGCCATTAAACAAGTTTTGTGGTGGATGTATAGTGTGGTTGTGGCCAATAAACCCTATATATGTGTGCTTGGTTGAATGTTGTTGCTTGCATCTTGGTCTGTGCACCGATTCCCTATCTCTTATTCCTGATGTAACTCGAGATAACTCGAGATTTCTTTCCTACCTTTGCTCCATCTGAATGTAACTTGGGGTTTCCCAATTCAAATGTAAAATAGGATAGAAATTTTATTTCCTGTTATGTCAAAGAATGACAGACAACCTGATGACAACTGAGACGATCGGTTCAAGGTGTGAATCGATCAGTTGGTAATCCAGACAACCGGTTCGAGGAGTGAGACAATCGGGTGGCAGCCATGAGGAGATGCATGATGACCAGGTGAACTGATCGGTTGGAGGAGCCAACCGATTGGTTGGTGGCACCCAGACGACTGGCCAGGATGAGTAGATCATTCATGTGCTGAGTTGATCAACTCAGATGGCTATAACACTTCATCATGGACAATTTGCATGTGATGTAGACCTAGATGACCGTGATTCCTCTTGGATCGAGGAATCACATTAGGATGGACATAATCATCACTTTTATCATTTCACATGTTTTATGTGGGATTTAGCATGTATATGATATGTACTATGTATTGTGGTGATTGGATATGTATATGTACCTATTAAACCAAATCCCTCATTAAATATTAAAGTTTTAGATGTCTTCCAAATGCGACACACGTGAAAAGTTTGATCGGCCAAGTGTGGGCACGCCCTAGTGTGGTGCACCGTCTATCTCATGGAAGAGTGAAGGATGGATATGTGGGTCTGCCCTAGCAGGGTGTATATTCATCGTGTTGGCTTTGGGTCGGACTTAACAAGGTGACCTAGATAGGATCTAGCACCTTGAGGCATGGAGGTGATCATGGCAAGGAGTTGCATATGACATCTTTCAAGAGTTGCATATGATGCAATTGGCAAAAGTTGCCTACTTGGAAGATCTAAGTTGTGGGTGACAGCCCTAGCTGGTCCATGACTCAGAGGATTTCAGGATCTTGACCCACTAGAAGATTGTACGCTACAATATTTCGAATTGATGGTGAGGGCTATCAATTTGAACAAAATAGTGGGAGAGATAATTAATTAAAGTCCTAATTATATCGTCAACCTTTCAAATCAATCAAATAAGTCAAAATTGAGTTTTAGACCAAATTGCATATATTTCCTTTTGTAGTACAAATGACAACAAACAACAATCACTTTTCATTACGATCGGTCCTTGAAAAGGACAAGCTGAATGGGACTAACTTCCACGACTGGTTTAGGACATTGAGAATTGTTCTCACTCAAGAGTGAAATCTTTATGTCCTGGATACTCCAATTCCAGAGGAACCTGCTCCTACCGCACCAAAGGTAGAAAGGGATGCTTATAATAAGCATTTTGATGATGTCATTGATGCAAAGTGCTTGATGCTGTGCTCCATGAAACACGAGTTGCAGAGACAACATGAGAACATGGTTGTCATTGAGATGATTCAACATCTCAAGAACATGTATGAAGATCAAGCACATCAAGAGAGATATGATGTCTCTAGGGCGTTGTTCAAGTGTGTCATGACAGAAGGAGATCCAGTTGGTCCTCACATGCTCAAAATGATTGGGTATGTGGAGAACCTAACAAGACTGGGATTTCCCCTGAGCCAAGAGTTGGCTACTGACGTAATACTGCAATCGTTGCCATAATCCTACAGTCAGTTTGTGATGAGTTACAACATGAACAACTTTGACAAGCCATTGACAGAGTTGTTGGGCATGTTGAGGATAGCTGAGGCACGGATGAAGAAGGACAAGCCTAAGTCTGTGATGATGATCAGAAACAAGAAAGGCAAGTCTAAGTGCAAGGGCAATGGCAAAGCTAAGAAAGGTTCTGATACTAGCCAACAACCCAAGTCGTCTTCAACTATCAGGGCCAAGGGAGGCATGACCAAGAGAGGCAATTTCCACCATTTTCAAAAGCTAGGACATTAGAAAAGGATTTGTCCACTCTATCTGGAAGAACTAAAGAAGAAGGAGGGGACAGACATCTCCACCTGAAGGTGTCATGAAATAAACTTGTAACACTTTTTGAGGTATATGATACCAATATATAAAGTGTAAAACACCCAATAAATGGGGAAAATGTTGCCGCCATAGATAGGATTACTTTATTTTATTTTCACCCTTAAAGGCATGTAATAGAGTTATGAACTACTATTTCATATTTGCCAATGGATAGAAACATATTATTTTTGCATATTGTATGACAATGATAGAAATTAATAATGTTGATGTTTCAATTTGAAAGATATGATCTTTATGGCAATGCCTTATCTATCTTGTGGTACTTGGTATGCATAAGATAAAATGATACCTTAAAGTTATTGATAACTCAAACAATCAAATTAGCATACATCATGAGAAATTCATTTCTAGTTTCCATATGATGGATAAATCTAGACTCTTTTTGTTAAAGAACCAGTAAGAGACATGAATCTCTTAGACATGATTAATCAATCTTCACTAGTGGTAGTGGGAGAATGATTATCCTATTAGGTATAATACATTTGATGTATTTACATACCTATTGGAGAAAATGTTAATACTTCAAACGGTGTTTAGAGAAATACCAATATGAATATCTTGAAGTGTTCAAGAATATGATAGATGAAGTATGAATTGGGTAAAGTGTTAATTCTTGATGAGATTAGTGAATGAAATACTTGAACCAAATGTTTGAGAACCTTGTGAGTGATTATGATAGTGTATCATAGTAAGCTCATGATTAAGGCATGGTGATGTCTAAATCAACAAGGAGTCATACTCTAAGGAGTTAGAGGATGATTATCAAATAACTAATTTCTTATTAAATAAAGAATACCCCACACTAATAAAGGACATTTAGAATCACAAAGGGTTGTGAGTTCTTATATCCTTAACAGATGCACCTCGATTATCTAAGTGATGAGTTGGTCATGTGATGAGTCAACTATCTAGATAATGAGGAGCTGTATTTTGAGTTATGGTTTATGACCATTACATCCTAAATGACTTCCGTGTGAATCATAAGGTATGACCTTGATGGTAGCACCCATTGGGATGAAATCCATAAGTGTGAATGAGTCTTAAGTGTTAAGACACATGGATGACATTTTGAGAAGGATGATGCTTGTTGCAACTTAATGACTAAGAGACTTGTCATACGGATACTAAAACCACATTCCTATGAGGAATAAAACAAGGATGTGTATGTGACACAACCTATAAGGTTTATGAATCCATTAATGCAAATGAAGTCTATAAGTTACAATGGACTAATCAATTTGATTGATTGAGTACAAGCAATGCAGAGATGGATCTTCACTTTTATGATATAGTAAAATGGTTTGACTGATATGACAAAGATAAAGAAGGAATCTGTGATTTAGTGGGAGCGTATTCACATTCCACATGTTGATGTGAACTGGAAATTTTCTAGAGTGGAAATAATCTTTAAGGAAGATAGATACATTTCCTATATGATAGGAATAGAGATCTATAAAGGTAGTTCTCGAAAAACCTCTTGACCTGAAAAAAGAGAGCATACATTGGTAATCTATACTGAAGGGTTCAGTGTGCATAGATTCAGTGGGAGAAAACTTATCATGTTACATGGAGTTAGTATCCCAAGGCCAAGTGTCCAATTCTTATGAAGAATGGGAACACTAAGAATAGAGATGGATCTATCATGTATGTAATTATCCCATTATCTTGCATGCATGGACATAGCAAGAATAAAATGCATTCATCATCTTATATGTAGGACATGACAATATGATATGCTCATCCTGATAACTCGTATGTGGGACATGACGAGTGGATGTCTGTCTAGTTCCAGTAAGGGTTATTGGAATACCATGAGAACTTGATAAGTACTTGAGAAGTACTAGTTCTGTGGAAATAAGGAAGGGTTCACTGTAAAGAGTTACACTGATGTGAACTTCTAAAAAGGATAGAAAATTAATCGCTATATATATATATATATATATATATATATATATATATATATAAGTGAATGTTTGTTGATATATGGAAACATTCCAATAAAGTCGTTTAAAAGTAAAGGCTGAGTATCTGTGTGTTAGAGAACATTAGCGGATACGATATGGATCTGGAAGTTCATGAGATGAACTTATAGATATTCTGATATTTGATGACAAGTAAGGAATACTTGGTCATGCAATGTGGCTAAAGGTTAGCAAAGGAATACGAGATCGCATATTACGACAACTCCATCTCATACGCGTGACATACATCGAAGAGTTGAGAGACATGCAGTTAATACCGACTTTGGCAAGGTGTTTCCATAACTCACTATGTTAGCACTAGAGCACAATAACATGTGGAACATGTTTGAATATCACTAAGAATATGATTCAAGGTGATTGGCTCGCAGTGCAAGTTGGAGTCTGTTGGTATGTATGCCCTGAGAGCCGATCATGGGATGATTGGTGGGATACATTAAGATTGATTTGATAAACATCAAAGACAAGCTTCCAATTCTTTCTGGTTCAGTCATATGAGATAATGATAGAACATATTGAATGTCTAGAGAATGAGAACACTCAATGACGTATGCTTTCAAGTTAAGGATCTGAACGATGAGATCATATGGATGCTAAGAGTTTGTACATTCTTATTATGTCCCTAATCGGATGTCATTGTGGAAGGTAGATAGACAGCAATGACACACAAGACTAGTTTGTGGTGTTGGTTAATGATAGAATCTCATTAGTCATGATATGGAGATATAAAAAAAAACACATAGGTACTTGTTAGAGAACAAGTATACCGAACATACCCACCGTGAGTTTGACACATGGTAGTCACAGTCAGTTCTCACAGTGATGGGGGTGAGTGTGATTCTTTGACCTGAAATCACCACACTCAACACATGCCATTGGGTACACTTTGACATCATCAAATGCAATCGTGAAACATGGTTTGTTATAAAGGTGATGATTGGGTGGCTTTGACACATGGGGCTTTTTTGGGGTGAGTGATAGATATGGGATTTGTCCCTCCTGAGGGAGTTTGATATCCATGACCATGAGTAGGATTGAGATAGGTGTGCACACATGTGTGAATCAGTATATGATATTGATGTCATACATATCTTCTCCAATCTACTATGAGATCAAGAAAGTGAATGAACGTTGACAGGATGACTGTTCCATGCCTTGAGTTCATTCAGGATATTACTGAAAAAGGAATTATACATTCACTGTAACACCATTCACAGATTATAGGATTGAAAGTTGTTCTCCAACTTTCCTTTTCACTTGGGTAGCACTGATGTGTGACTAGGAACCGCTCTCTGCTTGTGAAGTCATAAGTGTTATGGACTTTCACTGCCAACATGAAATGGACCTATAGGGTCACACACATAGGATTTAACCTGAAAGAGGAGTTTATCCACAAATGATGTTTAGATTGATTACTAAAGGAGTTTAGTAGTTCAATTAAACACTCAATCAATTGATAGCTCTGTATCATAGTGTTCAAGGTGTTGGACCAATTGAATAGAGTATCAGATTGATTGAAACTGCGATTGACTGATTTGCACAGTCTGCTGCCCCAACCGATCGGCTCACATGATTGAACCGATTGGCTCAGGTTGCTGAACCGGTTGGCTTAAGGTAGTGAGATGATCGACTCATGTGTCATGAAATGATCGGCTCAATTGTTGAACCGGTCGATTCGTGGACCAACCGAGATCATTTGGAAAGTCAAAAGACTATTTTACAAATACAATTTGTTTCACTTGTTCAAATTTGATTTGGACAATGATTAATATTTGATTAGTTGGAAACAAATATGAAAGTCAATTTGAGGTGGACCAGGACCACGAACCGATCGGCTCAGAAGTGAACTGATCGGCTCAGGTGTCCCAACCGATCGATTCAGGTGTGAACCAATCGGCTTCGGTCCCCAAGCGACTGTTTCATGCTTGAAACGATAGATTTGGGTGGTGCAGTTGATTGTTTTGTGGAAAATCTCAAATCCTTCTACTCCTGCTTTAATTCCACATTGCCAAGGGTAGATAACCCTATCCCATGACCCTCCTATAAATAGGGGTATTGGGGGCTTCTCAGGAACAACTAAGAACACCAGTTGCACTGCAAAGTTGTCGTTCTATCTGGTTGTGGTAACCGAGAGAGCTCGAGCAAGTTATACCCGATAAGGGAGGCACATCAAGGGAAAGACAACTGCATAAAAGTGATTGGTTGCAGGAGAGTGTGTTGGTGACTAGTACGCCGATAGGAGGGTGCGACTCTTTCCGATTCCTTGTGGGACAAGGAGATCAGAGTTCCAAGTGGTCCGTGTGGACTAATTCAGAGGCGGGAGACTTCTGCCTCTCAGAGGACAACTGTCAATCCGACAATCCCAGTGAGACCAGGAGCTACACAAACACCATCCAAGATCGGAGGTGAAGATAGTGCAAGCCACGAGGTAACATCACCGAGCAAGCCTCAGGACAAGGTATGTCTCTACAAACCATCCTTCCTATTGTATAGACGTTGACACGATTCCTTTATTTTGGATTTGGGAGAAGAAATTTTTTTGTTTCCGCTACCTTCTCTGTCTCCCCTAAAACCCATCACTTACGAGCCTCGGCTCATCTCCTACCTTGATCCGAATAAGGCACGAGGGGGGAAGTTGGTGTGAGAGTAGAATGAGGATTTCTCGGCCATTACTCCATCTTTTCTTGAAATTTCTTCACCAGCCTATTCCTCTTTAAATTCCACACCGACTCATGTGCTACTCATGAGTTTGTCAAGTATTGAAGATTTTCCCAATTTTCCTC
This sequence comes from Alisma plantago-aquatica, assembly GCA_963693085.1. NCBI lineage: Eukaryota > Viridiplantae > Streptophyta > Magnoliopsida > Alismatales > Alismataceae > Alisma > Alisma plantago-aquatica. The sequence goes on from OY856411.1 coordinate 1,095,783,127, forward strand.
TCAAGGCTCTCGAACCCCACCTACACGAAATCCCTAGGGGTGAACCCTATATATGTTTGACCCCTCCTAGGATTTCTCCTCACCATGGGCAATCGATATCTTGAGCAAATTTCTACTTTGGATGTGTGTTTGCTCGCCGCCAACCAGGTTGCTCTCTTGAGCTTTTGACACCTCACATAGACCCACAAAGTCACCAGTTTTAAATCCAATTTATAGGTGCATTTGTGTAGATATGTTCTTCATCTCAGCACCTTCAGTTTGATGTTTTGATGTTGATGCATGGGTTTTTAGTCATTTTCATAGGCATATTTTCCTTGTGTGTTTTTTGTCATTTATTTGATTAATAATGCATGAAATGCTATTAATGGCTTGTGATATTTAAATGCATCAAATTATCTAATTTTAACTATTTAAGATGATTTGATATTTATCCTGAGTATTTATCCACGTTATTATGCATTTTGAGGGACAATTGAACTTCACAGAGTCGATACTACTGACACCAATAGTCTGTGGTACTGACTTCACATAAGTACTTGCCCAGAAAAGACTCACACAGAATCGATACTGCCAACACTCAAATTTGGTAGTACCGAAATCATGTCAGTAAAGCACAAGGATGAATCACGAAAAGTCAGTACTATCGAGTTCACAAACTCGGTACTACCGAGATGGTGTTAGTAAGACAATGCTCAGGCAACTTGAAGACTCAGTGCTATCGAGACAAGTCAATAGTACTGACATTGTCAAGAGTCATGGATATCCTAGGATCTTGGTACTACTGACTACCAAGTCAGTACTACTGAGTTTGCCCAATTTGTCAAATCTAAAGATGGCAATATAATCCAATAGTGGACGTTATTTTGTATCATAAGTGACTCCTATGACCTAAGGGGAGTTCGACCAAATGAGAGGGAGTGGCCATATTCGATTGCACGACATAGGAGAGAGAGAAGAAGAAGAGAGGGAACCAAAGGATCCATCTGAGATGATCTGAGCACCTCTGGAAGGAGAATTGATAGCTGAAAGACAGCCAATTGCACGCACGACGTAGGGGATCATCCAGATCAACTATTCACCAGGGGTTACTTAGTTTCTCTAATGTTTTCCCCATTTTTCTCTTTCTCTACCATGTATTTGTTAATAAAAACCATGTCGGGCTAAACCCCCTGATTCCTTAGGACCCAGGAGTAGCCCAGATATGCATTGTAATTAATTTCCATGCATTAATATCATCTTTATCCCTATTTTCTGGATATAAACCTGTAAAGTTGCATTGTTCTGTTTATGTTTGATCAACATAGATATCTTATTAGACTCTTAATAATTTTCAGAGAGAGGTTAAGGTTGGAAAGTATAGATTTACCCGTTCATTTCACCCCTTGGGAAAGGTAGAGAATAAACGGGAGGAGAAACCCATAGTTCAATCATAAAACACCTATGTAATCAACCAGTTTCTATGGAAATGGACTTGGCATTAGAATAAGTAGTGACATACATTGCGGGAGTGGGTAGTTCTGACTACAGGCTCTTTATCTAGGGATAGGGGTAATAGATATTGGTGTATGGAACAAATTGAAATGTTATCTGTGGTGAAACCACAATCCTAAGGAATTCCCTAAATCTGAGTAATTTAAGTGTTAAGTTTGTTTTATTTTATTTTTTTCTTTTGTTCAATCAAACCCATTCCATTACATTGGCCTATATGATTAGACCATAGTTAGTAGTAGCCTCTAGAGAACGTTTCCCTATGTTTGACTGGGGCCTCAAAAGGGCCTATATTACTTCGATACGTTCACTTGCGTATAACACACGGTAAACACGTGTCAAAGTTTTTGGCACTGTTGCAGGGGAAACGAAAACATCCAACACTATGAGTGTTGTGGTCGGCCACTTTAAGCCAACCATTTTTTTTAATTCTCCATTTCACTTAGATCTGAGTCATAAAATCATTATTGCTTCTATCTCCTCTAATGCACTCTAACAATCAATTTGCTGCTTTCAGGCACTGGTGTATGATACATACTCGAGCCCACAATTATAGAGAGCCATCTTCAATAAGGTTTGGCCAAGCAGAACTCCTTCTTAGAGAAAGAGAAATTGGACGGTCTGTGGATAGGTTCAACCGAATTCCACCACCAACACCTCCGCTTGTAACACCAGAAGAACCTGAGTCAGTAGAAATGGGGGATGGAGTATAAGAATAGAGAATATGGGAGAGGATCATAGAATATGCCTCAATATGTCAAAAAGGACCAACTAAAAGACAAGCCATCAATGTGGGTAGCTACAAGATTGACCTAGGGTTGACCTCTTTAGTCAAATCTCAAGCTTTCCATGGCCAAAGTTCTGAAGATCTGATGGTGCACATCAGAAACTTTGTGGAGAATTGTGATATGGTCAAGATAGATAGAATACTGACAATTGTGATATATTTGAAGCTTTTTCTGTCATCATTGGCAGATAGTGCAAAGTCATGGTTTCATAACCTTGATAATGAATGCATTGAAATGTGGGATCAGATGATTGACGCCTTCTTTGAGCACTATTTCCCCCATAAAATACCAATGACTTGGTAAAGAAGATCCATAATTTCAGAAAACAAGCCGATGAATCCTATTCTGAAGCATGGGAGAGGTTCCAAAATATGTTGCAGAAAGTATCTCATCATGGTTCGATCTTTTGGGATAGGCAAATATCTTCTATTACAGACTACACTTAATAGTGTGGGATTAGGGTTCTTCCTCAACAATAAACCTGCCATTGTCATGAGATATTGAAGAATATGTCCAATAATAAATCATGGGGAGTTGAGAGAGAGCTTTTGGCAACTGTCAAAAGTGTAGGTGAGTCCAAGGTCATCTCTGCATTAAATGAGAAGTTGGACCTGATTGCTAAGAATTTATGTCCTAACGACGGGCCACCTTTTGAAGAAAAAGATGAAGAGCATAAGTTTATGTGCCATCAATAGAAATATAGGAGTAACGACTACACATGGAGGAAGGATCCTAAGTTTTCATGGATGGACCCTAACAATTTTCAACAGGACACATCACATGCGCAACAACCCAATCCACAAAAATTTGATGGCCAAGCATAATATCAACAAGAACAGAAGAAGATTGATCATATTGAAGAAATGTTTGGAAAGTTGGTCAGTTAAAATGAAGTGCTGATAGGATAAACACAAAGAGAACTCTAGAACCAAGGGGTGAGGATCCACAGTATAGAAACACAATTTTCTCAAATAGCAGTGGATGTGGGTACCTTAAAGCAGCTAAACCAACAAGGGTTCCTAACTAATACCAATGTGCCTTCTGGTAATCAACACATCAAGGAAGTTCTACTACATAGTGGTAAGACACTATTGAATAAGGTACTTGAAACCATAGTTGTACATGAAGCTAAAAGAACAACAACTCAGACTGTGACAGCAGAGGCAACTGAATAGGATAATTTGGAATAGGAGAAAATATCTGAAGATCACACTGATGAGGTGGAAGATACTAGATCAAAAGCATATGTCCCGAATCACCAGAGTACACCTGTGACTCTAGTACCCTTTCCAAATAGCTTGAAGGCAACCAAAGAAGACCAGTAGTTCTAGAAATTTTTAGAAGGTTTCAAAAAGTTATCTGTCAATATTCCACTAATTGATGCAATTGAGAAGATACCATCATATGGAAAGTTCTTGAAAGACATCATCAATAAGAAGAGATGGATACCTAAGGATGATGTGGTAGTGTTAAAGGAGTAGGTGAGTGCTTTTATTCTAGGAATGCTACCTCCTAAAAGATAAGATCCTGGTTGTTTCAACATCATGTGCTTCATAGGAAAGACTAAGCTCGGTGAGGCTCTATGTGACTCCGGGGCCAATATCAACGTCATGCCTTTGACAACCTTCAAAAAGCTAGGTCTTAAGGAGACAAGAAAAAGTACTATGACTATTGAATTTGCTGAAAACTTTGTGGTCATGCCATATGGCATTTGTGGAGATGTCCAAGTGAAAGTGGATAGGTTTGTTTTTCTATTGATTTTGTTGTAATGGAAATGCAAGAGGATAAATGCAACAAACTTTTTCTAGGTAGGCCATTCCAAGCCATAGCTGACATGATCATGGAAATGGGCAGAGTTTGTCTGACAATGGGCACTTATGATGACTGGTTTGAAATAAAAATGCCTAAACAATCAAAAGAAAGAGGGGATACAACACAGTGTAACATTCTGTAGAAAATGGAGGGAAATATTTCTCTGTGTCTGGGGAAGCCATTTCTCAACAAGGTGCATATGATGACCAAGGTGGAAAAAGATACTCTTGCAGTTGATATAATTGAAAACACCAAGATGATCTCATTGAAAGAAGCAATATGTTACCCAGATGATAGAGAAGAAGACTATGACTTGGCTACCATAGAGGAGGTCACTACTGATGCCCTGATTCAAACATATCCACAATTACCTTTCGAAGCATGTTTGATGAATAGAGTAGATGACAACACACACATCCTCTCTTTGGAGGAATGTGTATTGATGTTGAAGGCGGTACCTTGCTATTACACAATATATTTTGAAGACTTGGTATCACCTCCCTTACCACTGGTTCCATCTCTACTAAGCCCTCCTAAGTTGGAATTTAAGTTGTTGCTTCCACATGTGAAGTATGTCTACCTGAATGTAGAATAAAAGTTCCCGATGATCATATCATCGTCCTTGAGTGGTGAACAAGAGGGACAATTTCTCACAATATTAAAGAACCACCAAGCTACTTTTGGGTGTTCTATAGAAGACATCAAAGGAATCTCCCCAAGTCTATGCCAACACAAGATCTGGCTGGAAGGAGAGGCTAAAGAAATAGTTCAACCTCAGTGGTGACTCAACCCTATCATGACTGAGGTAGTGCAGAAAGAAGTGGGAAAGCCCCTGTCGGCAGGTATCATTTATATAATTTCTGATTCTATGTTGATTAGCCCAACTCAGGTAGTTCCTAAGAAAGGGGGGATAACTGTCATGACCAATGTGGCTAATGAATTGATTTCAACTAGGTTGGTGATGGGGTGGCATGTTTCCATATATTATCATCGTTTGAATTTCATCACTTTAAAAGATCATTTTCTACTACCTTTCATTGATCAAATTTTGGAATGGGTCACCGGTCGTTCACACTTTTGCTTCCTCAATGGGTATTCCGGTTGCAATCAAATCTCAATCAAGCCAGAGGATCAGGAGAAATAAATGTTGACCTGTCCTTATGGCACATTTTCATATAGGCGGATGCCATTCAACCTTTGTAATGCCCATGTCACCTTCCAATGTTGTATGCTAGTCATCTTCTCTAATATGGTAGAGTGGTGCTTGTAGGTGTTTAGGGATGATTTTTCAATGTAAGGAGAGTCATTTAGTGATTGCCTATACAATTTGGATAATGTTTTACAAAGGTGTGAGGACACTGACTTAGTCTTAAATTGGGAGAAGTGTCATATGATGGAGAGCGAGGGCATAGTGTTGGGGCACAAGGTATCCAACAAGGTTATGGAAGAAGATCCAGTTAAGATAGAAGTTATCTCCAAACTACCTCCACTGACATCAGTGAAAGGAGTAAGGCGCTTTTTGGGACATGTTGGATTTTACTGCCGATTTATCAAAGATTTTTTAAAAATTGCTAAACCCTTGTCAGAAATTTTGGAAAAAGATGCTGAATTTTCCTTGGATGATCGATGTTTGAATTCGTTTGAAATATTAAGGGAGAAGCTAAGTTCTACACCTATTGTGAAGGCTCCTGATTCGAGCCTACTGTTTGAGCTGATTTGTGATGCATCATACTATGTTGTGGGAGCTATGTTGGGACAACACAAAGATAAAGCTCCTACCATCATATATTATGCCTCCAAAACTTTGAATGATGAACAAATTAATTATACAACCACAAAAAAAGAACTCTTAGAGGTTGTTTTTGCATTTGAGAAGTACCTCCAGTACCTAGTAGGGGTGAGGGTGATTGTTTGGACTTACCACACTACCATCAAATACCTATTACAAAAGAAAGATGTAGATGCTAGACTGATTAGGTGGATTTTATTATTACATGAATTTGACATAGAAATGAAAGACAAGGCAGGGGTGGAAAATGTGGTATCAGATCACCTATCTAGGCTAGAAAGAGTGAATGAAAAAGATGTGTATATTCCCATTGTTGAGGATATTCCATATAAAAACTCTTTGCCATCAAGGCTAAGGATCTGTGGTTTGCAGATATTGTTAATTATTTAGTTTACAAAGAGATGCCTGCAAATTGGGGGTATCAAGAAAAGAAGAAAATTTTCCACTCATTGAGGTTTTACATTTGGGATGACCCTATTCTTCTCAAACAATGTAGGAATGGACTTTTGAGGAATTGTGTACTTGAGTATGAGGTAGAGAGCATTTTGTCACTGCCATTCTTTACATATGGGAGGGCCTCATGCTAGCTCTAGGATAGTGTCCAAAGTGTTAGAGAGTGGATTTTATTGGCCAACATTTTTTAAAGATGCATATGATTTCGTTCATCTTTGTGATGCATGTCAACGTGCAGGTAACATTTCTAAGCGACATGAGATTCCACTGAATGTGTTTCAAGAGGTTGAGGTTTTTGATCTTTGCTCAAGTGGTGTGCAGATTTGTGAAGGATAACATTTCTACTGGTTTGGTGTTCCCCGAATGATCATTAGTGATGGTGGATCACATTTCACTAATAGGCAATTCAGAGCCTTACTTAGTAAATATGGGGTGAAACACCGAGTAGGTACACCTTATCTTCCACAGACACAAGGTCAAGGGGTGAAGGGGAGGTGTCCAATAGAGAAGTGAAGAAGATCTTGGAAAGGAAAGTTTCCACTAATAGGACTAATTGGAGTTTCGTGCTTAATGATGCTCTTTGGGCATATAGGATGGCCTATAAATCACCTATAGGGATGACACCTTTTAGGTTGGTTTATGGTCGTGCTTGTCATTTACTAGTAGAGCTTGAGTATAAGGCAAAATGGGCATTGAGAAAGTTAAACTTTGGATTGGATGAAGCAGGTAGGAAAAGACTGTTGGAGTTGAATGAACTAGATGAGATTAGGATAGATGCTTATGAAAGTTATGGGATTTATAAGGAGAGGGCAAAGAAGATTCATGATAGGCATATTGTGAATAGGGTATTTCTTCCAGGACAAAAGGTTCTCCTTTTTAATTCCTGACTTAAGTTACACCTGGGAAAGCTGACATCCAAATGGAGTGAACCATTTATGATTGGATAAGTTTTTCCCCATGGTGTAGTGAAGATTTTAGATGGATATTCCTTGTTAATGGCCAAAGATTGAAGCACTACTATGGTGGGGAAGTGGAGAAGAGAATAAAAGAGGTACAACTTACGAAGATCCATTAGATTCTTACTCTTAGGAACGTCTAGTCTAGGACGTTAAACAATGGCGCTTGTTGGGAGGCAACCCAACCTTCATTTTCCTTTTATTCATGTTCATTTTCGCATTGTATTTGTCTTTGTATTTTTATTTTTCTAAAAAAAGGTACCTTGACTCGTGTGTGGAGTATGTAGATTTTTCCCAAGTCGGTAGTACCAAGATTACATCAGCGAGCCGCCTGCACAAGCACAACAGACCTGGTACTATCATCTCTCCAAGTCAATACTACCAAGTCTCTAAAGATTTTCAATCGTTAACTGATAAGCTCTCAATAGTATTGACATCCAAACCGGTACTACTAACTTTTTGGCGTGCCTGAAATTAAAACATCGATACAAAACATTTGAAAGCACCGAGCCACCACTCCCAACTTGGTACTATCGACATTCCAATCGGTAGTGTTGATGCATGACGTCAGCAATCCATGGATGCTCGATTCAATGACATATGCAAACTTCATCACACGATTGGTAGCACCGATCCATGACTCATGTCAGTACTAATGACTTGAACTCAGTACTACCGACTCTGAGTGATTCATGCTAGGGACATCATCAAATGTCAGTTGTTGATACATCTGAGCCACATATTTGTGTCTGCATCTTGGTACTATCGACACAAAAGTTAGTAGTACCGACTTTGTCCAACTCAGCTATATAAGGAGGGGTGGTGCACCCATTTTCTTCACACCACCTCCTCCACTCCTCCTATAACTCAGAGAAGAACTATACTGGGTGCCGACAATCTTCACTGAGTTGAAGATCTTCACTGAGCTTCTCTTTCCTAATCCTCATTCTTGCATTAGCATCATGGCACCAAGGAGAGGCCCTTCTACATCGGTAGATCAAGGCAAGTTGGTCCCTCAACCAACCCTCATCCAACATCTATCCTTGGAGATTAGGAAAATTTATGAAGAGCTACATAAGAGATTGATGATACCAACACGATATAGAGATCACCCATTGATCGTAAGGGCGGGCTTTATAAAAACATGTGATGGTGTGTCAGAAGTAGTTCATGGAGGGAGATAATCCCTTCTTCAGCAACTGGAAGACTTACTCAAAACTCGTCCTTGACTTCTTGGTGTCACTAGATTTTCTTGTTTTCCCCCGAGCAACAAGTTGGAGGCGAATGGTGGGAAGGTAGAGTCAACTTCCACCTCTTCAAAAACAACTACTCCATCACTCTGTGGGCCTTCAGCCACATCTTCAATTGGGCTCACATCCCAGAATGCTCGGCCCCTTCTAATTTCAACTTCGACTTGGATTGGGAGTAGTTGATTGAAGTTCCAGAGGGCTTTCACATAAGTTGGCATGTTAACTCTGTTACTGAAATCGAGCTCCCCTTTGCTCAAATCCTTCACCACCTCTGCACCAACACCATATTTTCTCATTCCGGTCAAGCTCAAGGAAAGGTTAAATAAGCAGAACTCTACTTCCTCTATAGGCACTGGAAGGAGAGACTGTCAACTATGGATCCTTTCTTCTTCTCCACATGATCTCTGTTTGACACAATGTGACAAGGAAGGTGCCCATTTTATTTAGGGGTCTCATCACCCCCATTGCATTACACTCTTGTCTTGATTTGTCCACCCTCGTACCATTGGAAGATACAAAGAAACTGGACCTCCTGCACTTTTGCAAGGCGACCTTCCTCAGCTTCCACCACAATGCTCTATGTCCATTACACACATCGAGGTATGTTTAGGGAGCACAGCCTCCCTGACCCCATCTTCAACTTGTGCAGAGTGAAGTGTCTTCAGTGGCAACTGGATGAGGGATAGGCAGAAGATCCACCCAGGGCAGAAGCTCAGGACGATGATGAGGGGGCAAGGTGACAACGACTCTGACGTGTTGAGGAGGTGGAGCCCACCATCCCCATCACTCAAAGAGAGATCCCGCAAAAATGGGCCCGCACCTACACTACCTCAACTTCTACAACCCCGCCCCATTCCCAGGAGGAGTAAGACCCATACAACATGGTGGGTATGTATACCATACTGTAGGAGATCTAGTCTGGATAGCAGCAACATCATGCGACGTTGACTGGTATGCAAGACATACAAGGAAGGTTGTACCAAAACCAGTAGGTGATATATGAGAATGAACATCTTCTCTAGGCCAACCAAGAGAATGTTCACATGCACCTCCAGCAATAGCTCTTCTTCAACCACTATTGAAACCATGGGTACTTTGGAGGGTACCACAACCACTACAGATGCCACCATCTGATCTATCTTTTTAGGGGATGTTCCCCCCTCATGACCCCAACATGCCTCAGCCACCTCCATTTTGAGCAATGGTACCGTTGTTCCACCTCTTGAGTCACTAGTACATAACTGACCTTTAGTGTCACTTAACTAAGCCTTTTGGCGTCGGTTTCAAAGCGACACCCATGTGGGCACCGCTAAAAGTAGAAACCTTCAGTGTAAGTTTCAACACCAACACCATAACCCTTCCCGCCACCAATAAAACATGCCAACAAGGGCACAATAGGCGTCACTTTTTATCAATAACAGACACTATATCCCTCTAAAAGACGTCGACTTTGTACTAATAACTGACGCCAGAAAGGAAAAAAAAATCATCCCCCAGAAAAGGGATAAAGACGTCAGTATTATACTAATAACTGACACTGTAAGGTTTTGTTGTCGGTTTTATACTAATAACCGACGCCTATGTCCTTATTTTTTTTTCTAATCAGTTTGCAAGCCTACTGTCCGGCTTGTCAGTAGGATGTAGAAGCTGCAGTTCAGTTCTGAACTGCAGGTTTATAACACCCTTCGATTTCATCCAACAACATGCCACAAACCTACAAAATTAACAAGGATAAACAACAATTTATGATCATGTGATTCACAAACATGTATAAGCACATTTAATTCATATTATTTTTCATCACACACATGTAGAAACCAGTAGTTCCATTTTAAATTTCCTCCATTTTCACACACATATAGCAACCTACAATTCCATTCATTTCATCTTTTTTCACATTCAGACATATGTAGAAACATTCATGTATTGATCATCTTCACATTCACACATGACAATTCAAAAAAATTCATTCACATGTCATCAAATAAAAAAATAATTATGAGAACAAAGTTTAGAAATATCATTCTTTATTATTATCATGATCGTCATTATCGTCATCAATATCCCAATCATAATAAAAAAATTCCCACTACTTGTAAGGCTTTTGCCCATTGTTCTCTTACTTCATCTAATTCTTCCATCGTATAGGGAGTATGTACATCTAATAACTTTTCACCTGTAGTAAAGTCACTGGTTTTAAACACATGCAAAGAGAATGACATATATATAATTAATAATATATAATAAGATTGATATATTTCATATTATCTAATGAGACTATATATAATACCTATTGTATGGTATCGATTTCCATTGTAGCTTGTTTAATAATTAGGTCCATATATCACATCACATAGTATGCACATGCCCAACCATTTTCTTGTTTAGCACACATTAAATTGAAATATACAAAATGTTCAAAAATACAAACAAGCACAGTTCACATAAATAATATATACATTGGAGTCGGGAAATTACTTTCACATTCTCCTAAATTAGTAACTATTTCTTTTTCTTGGAGATGTTTCCTCCAACTTTTTTGAATTCTCTTAAAGCCCTACATGTTAATGTAACACATTAAATTGCATAATTAAATAGTAATGTAATAACAGATGTTAACAGATATAAAAATATGAAATATTTCTCACATGAATAATGGCCTTTTCATTGGGTGTCCGTATAATGTGTCCAATTGCTTCCTCGTAGGATCTAGATAATAAACAGTGAACGTCTTGGGGATAATAACTAGTAACTCCCAATGCCTACCACTTGAGGTAAGAAAGTTAAAAATTAATAACTCAAAATCCACAATAAAAATGTAATTTTCTTAAGTCCAAATTATAAGAAAAGTAAACTTACTCAACATTGAATGGAGCTATTATCACCGTCTTCTTTTTTTTACCAAAATATTTAAAAGTAGCAGAGCAGTATGAGGTAACTGATGAAGGGTCTTTATCTACAAGACTGATCAAAGATGGAACTAGAAATCTCACACGGGAAAATAAAAAATCTTTACAGATCGTGTGTAAGTGGCTGCAAAATATGTATTATGTATGCATTAATATATAAGAAACCAGATCATTGTATATAAAACAAGGTATATGGATGTATAAACAAGATCTCACCATATCCATATCTCTATCATAGATGTATTCAGCCAATCATAACGAAACAACTCCAAAATATCTTGTATAAATAGATTGTTATCGTATGATTCACCTGCAACATCCTCCGGAATAGAAACATTTATAGGACAATTTGGGTTATGTTCGCCTATCCATACTGCCATACCCCTACAATTAGGACCTAACGAGGTGTATAGGTCCCTTAGAAGCTAACTAGGTACTTTAGGAGGTGGAGGTGGAGGCCGAGATGTAGCGGGTGTCTTCCTTTTGACATGTATAAATAATTTTAGATCAATTGACTCATATATATACACTAACAAATTAACATAATGTAAATTTACCATACAATATTAGTATAGACGACATCCGTTTTGGGCTATAATATCACTCCGCCTTCTGCTTCCCCAAGCATTTTACAATTTGGGTGGGAATATGGCAATGGAAGATCCCTCCAATTGGGGAATATATGTATCGGGCTCACACGAACCGCACCATCTCATACTGGAGTCCCATGAAACATGTCCCCTGGAAGGGGTGGGTAAGCCTCGACCTCTGCAATGATAAATTCTTGACTTTTTAGATAGGATGGCTCCAAACCCTACAAATTTATGTAAAGAATGCTATATACATATATACATAAACATATCATCTTGAAAAGACTAGATACTATGTCATAAAAATACTTACAGCAGACGTGTTAGGTGGGTCTACAAGATTACTCCCAACCTCTGTAGTAGGAGAAAAGTGGCACACTACAAGCACTGTCTGAGTGGCAGCCTGAGACGCCTGCCACTTCACCATTGCTTCTTGTATTCTCTTATGAATTAACTCATCTACCGATACATCGACAAAAGAAATACTAGGTTTTGATTATTGAATTCCCTTTAGCAATAACATTATAAAAAAAGAATAGGTTACCTCAACATTTGATAATCCCACTTTTGGGATAGGTTTGCACTATGTTGGCCCAAAGAACGCTTTTATGCCCATACTAGTGCCTATGCCCCTAACACGTCCAGGATGCTCTGGTTACCAAGAGAAACTGTTGATTCATCCCTTGTGCCCTCAGGGATGAACTTCCCTTCCTTCCTCTGCTCATGAAGCTCCTGCTAATCGCCATCAATAGAAATTGGTAAATAAACATAACAATAATAAATATCAATTGCTCTAAGAGTTGAATTTTACAATTTTGCAACTGCCTCAGTAGTTGCAGGCTTGTTTATATCTCCTTTCTTGTTTTACCTCCCAGCTATCCACATAACATGGCGAGGTTGAGGTACGGGACTAATAGTAGAGGACTCTGTAGTCTCTTGAGTAGCATCATATTGAGCAGTGGACTCAGCCTGTAATCTTTGGGGAACACCTACATAGCCTTTTGGACCCATCATGTGGTCATGCACATATAGTGCACGCCTTGCTCTTTGAGCATCACTGATATCCTTTTTAGTAAACACATTGATTTGGTTAGTAACACTAAAGGTTAATCTCGAATAGGTGAATACATAAGAACGTATATTAATTAAATTAGGAGTGGCACTTAATACCTTGAATTCATCAGTTTTTCTTTTGGTAACAAACTCCTCCCAGTCATTGGGGTCTAGGTAGTTCCATTGCTTAGTGGCTGGCTTCTTCCTCTCCTCAGCATCTCGTATGTAATCTCGAGTGAGATTTATCCTATAGTTCCTTAGGACCCTCCCACAACATTGCATCATGCATTTACGATGCAACTTTTCATCCAGTTCAAATATACTCTGCAAAATAGAATTGCTATTAACTAGTATCCTAAAAATTAGTAATCTACAAAATAGATTTGCAAATAATAATAACTCACGCATAGTTCCTTCCATACTAAGTCTTTCTTCCCCTTAGGAACTTTATGCCAAGATTCTATAGTAGGACTACATGGCTACGAGTAAGAACCCCAAGATATGAAATAAATGTGTTGCGGTTCACTCCAACTAAATTTCCTACATGATCAAAATCCATAGCCAGTTTGGGTCCATTGTCCCTTTGTTATAGTAACTTCTGCATCATAGTGATGGCCCTCACTTTTTCAATTTTTTTGCTGCTCATCAAGTGCCCCAAGTTCTTCAGGGGGTACATCATCAACCTAAAATTTGACAAAATAAACACACTAACAGGATATAATTATAAATGGACATATAGATAGAAATATAGGATATATTTTTAAAACTTACATTGTGAGGCGGTGCATTGATATCCTCACACTCACAGTAATCATCATCACGGTCATCATGCTCATGCTCAGCCATCTGAAAGTGTAATTAAAAAATCAAACATTTAGCATTTGACATAACTAGAAGATAATAAAACATTGTAAAGTTCACATTCAGAAAAATAAAACATATAAAAAATATAAACATGCATGCCTCTAATATTGCGATCTTTTATCAATTAACAATCCTTCATTGTGATCTCCACACACATACAAGTCATCATTAGCTTCAATATTTGGTGGTGTTGGCAACCCAACTGAGAATGGACTGGAGTCATCATACTTATCATTGTACCCTTCTTCATCTATAGGATCTTCAATGAACTATCTTTTACCATGAAGAACAACCGACCATTTATCATTTGTAGGATCATCGATATAAAATACTTGTTTCTCCTGTGATGCCAATATGAATGGTTCACCCTTCTCACCAATCTTTTCAAAGTTCACTAATGTGAAACCCAATTCATCTACTATAACTCCTTTGGTGTTATCAACCCAATTACATTTAAAGAGTAGAATTCTGAAATCTGCGTAGTCAAACTCCCATATGTCTTCAATGACACCATAATATGAAATTTTAGCTTCACGTGGACTCTTATCCTTTGCACTTGCAAAAAACAATGAAGACGCTTGAAGGGTGACCCCACTGTTTTGGACGACACTCTTATCATCTTGACGCTCTATGTAATATGAGAATCCATTTATGCCAAACTCTTCATAAGACATAACATTCAATTTTGGTTTAAAGGTGAGGCATTTCATAGTTTCAATAAGATTATTTGGTGTTTGAAATAGTTGCTATAAGACTTTATCTTCAAACCAATTAATAAATGTCTTGTAATGCTCTCTAGAAAGGCACATTGAATTGGCTCGAGGATATTGTCTCTTGATGAAATTGGTATGTTCCTCGATATAAACACTCACTTCGTCGATGTTGTATAAAATATACAAGTGACCTTGTTCCAACTTCTCATGGCTAAATACTTTCATCCGTGATCCCAAAATTCCTTTGCCAGAATACTCCTCAATATTCTTGTCATTAACAGGAGCATCATTACCACTCAGAAAGTCATTGCAAAAATCCATAAACTCTCTCGCCACATAACCCTCAATAATACTCCCTTCAGGCCAATAATGGTTTCAAACATCACCTTGAAAAATGCTCATGTATCGTTCAAAGGGATACATCCAATCCAAGAAAACTACTCCCAACATTTTCACTTCCCTAGTCAAGTGGACAACAAGATGTACCATGATATCAAAGAACGAAGGAGGAAAATACATCTCAAGCTGACATAGGGTAACAACCACTTCTCTTTGCAATTTATCGAGAGTATCAGGGTCAATAACTTTGTTGTACAGACTGTTGAAAAGGAAACAAAGTCTGGTGATTGCAAACCTTACATGCTTTGAAAATATAGATCAAATTGCCACAGGCAATATTTGTTGCATTAGAGTGTGACAATCATGATATTTAAGACCTATCAACTTCAGATCTTTCATTGATACCAATCTATGGATGTTGGATGAGTAACCCTGTGGCACTTTAACATTTGCTAAGCATTCAAAAAAAGCTTTCTTCTCCTTTCTAGACAACGTGTAACAAGCGAGAGGTAAGTATGTTCTTCGATCGCTACTAACTACTTATGTTAATTTTTTCCTTATTCCCATTTCACATAGGTCCATTCTGGATTTTATCCCATCTTTAGTCTTACCTGGTATATTCAACAGAGTACCAATGACACTATCAAAGACATTTTTCTCAACGTGCATGACATCGATACAATGCCTGACTGCCAAAGAACACCAATAAGGAAGATCCCAAAATATTGAATTCTTCTTAAATAAAGATTTGTCACTCTGTGTGGCCATACCAAATTCATTGGCAAAGTCTTTTACTATTTCATAAACAACCTCCCCTGGTATAGGTTTAGGTGCACTCAGTTCCTCATTTTGTCCATTAAATGTTTTGCACAACCTACGATACAGATGGAATTTTGGAAGAAACCTTTGATGACCAAGATATACAGTCTTGCCGCCATGTTTTAGTCGTATTGAATCAATGTTCTCTTCACAAATAGGACACACTTTAGATCCTTTGACACTATATCCAGACAAATTCCCATATGCTGGAAAGTCATTAACAGTGCAAAACAACATAGCATGCAAACGAAATGTCCCTCTTTGTGAAGCATCATAGGTCATCACACCTTCACCCCAGAGTTTCTTTAATTCATCAATCATAGGTTCAAGATAAACTTCGATATCATTTCCTGGTTGTTTAGGGCCCAATATCAACAACGAAAACATAACGTACTTATTTTTCATACACAACAAGGGAGGAAGATTGTATATAACAAGCATAACTGGCCAAGTGCTATGTTGGCTGCTCAATGTCCTGTACAGATTCATCCCATCTATACAACAATAAATCAATCTTCTTCCCTTGTGGGGAATCAGACACATGTCGTAGGATCCCATCATTATTTTTCTTAACATCTGCATGTCACCTCAAATTCTTTGCATCTATCGGATTCGAAAACAAGCGTTGAAACTGTGATATTATAGGTAGATACCACATCACCTTGGTAGGAGAACCAGTTTTGGACTCCCCCGAAGTCATCAATTTATACCTTGACGCATGTCATTTTGGACAATCTTTCAAATCCACATAGTCCTTTTAAAATAATACACAATCATTCGGGCATGTGTGTATCTTCTTGGCCTCCATTCCCATTGGGCACAACAATTTCTTTAACTGGTATGTTGAGATTGCCATCTCATTTCCTTGAGGAAGAATTTCTTTCAACAAAGACAACAATGATGTGAAGCTTTTGTCGCTCCATCTATGTTAGCTTTCAGCTTATACAATCTCAACACAACACTAAGCTTCATAAACTTAGTACAACCTGTGTATAACGGTATCTCAGCATCATGCACAATGTTTCTAAATATGGGAGGTGGATCGGTGTGATCTACCCCACAAATATCTAGTATCGCATCAACGATGTCTATTGGAACTAATTCGTTCACATCTACATCATCGGAGGCAATTTCTTCTTCCACACAAGCACTGCTATCGACATCCACTGATTTTAGGTTTGAAATCTCTCCATGCTAGTGTCATTCTGTATATCCTTGTACAATCCTGTTGCACATGACATGACTTTTGATTTCGTCACCAGTGCTGACTTTCAAGTTGTTACCGCAATGCCTACATGGATAGTAGAACCTATCTCCAGGTTGTTTCCTATGTTCCTTGGCAAATCTAATAACCTGATCAAGACTAGAAATAAACTCTGGGGTGTAGCAATTTGGAATGGACATCCATGATGTATCCATTCTATGATCAAAGAGAAAGCAAATATATATTAGGGTTTAGGGTTAAAATATTAGGGTCTAGGGTTAAAATATTAGGGTTCATGGTTAAAAGTTTAGGGTTTAAGGTCTTATATATAATAAATGTGTACCACCTATCCCATTCTTAAACACCTAATCTTACTAGTAAGTGTATAATGTGTATTGGGTTTTCAAGAAAATTTTTACAACATTTCTCCACTGTTCTCCAAGTACATATGTACTTAGAGAACAAATGGAGAAATGCTACCGAAATTTTCTTGAAAACCCAATACACATTATACACTTACATCCTAAGTGAGACTAAGTATTCAAGCGCAGTCCCAAACCGGGGACTATCCAAGATTTACTCCTAATGAGTAAATCTTGGACAATTTTCTAGGCCAACAAATACATGTGATGTCATTCCTATACCAATGATCCTAGTTTCATCATTAATATCCTAGGTTGATTTACAATATCATAATTGATTTCAACATCTCAAATACACATGCATATTTTGTCAATAAGATAATCATTAAACATAAAATGTAGGTATCCTATCATTTATAATTGATTTTAAAATTCAAACTAGCTCATGTATTATCATCATCATTCTACATCATACAATATGGATTCATAATTAAACATAAATGTAGGTATCCTATCATTCATAATTGATTTCCAAATTTCAAATTAGCTCATGCATTATCATCATCATTCTACATCATACAATATGGATTCATGTTCCTAACATTTATTTGCACAAACATTTATTTCATTTCATGTAGTATCAATAGAAGTGCAAAAATCATAAAAGCATCCATTCATTTCATATAATATATATTAATCATACAAAATTCTTTACTGCCTACCTTCCAAGGTGACGGAGGCAGAGCAGATGTAGGAGTAGTAGTCGCAGAGCAGATGGAGGAGCAACATTCAGTAGAGAAGATGGAGGAGTAGTAGTCGAGCTCAAGCGGGTCTGACAAGGAAGTGGGGTAGCGGCGGCGGCGGCTCCGGTGAGGAAGAGGGGAAGCGGCGACACAAACTCCACTGAGTTCTGGTGGCGTTGAGCTCCAAAGATCTAGCAGCATTGAGCTCCAAAGCTCTGGCAGCGTTGAGCACAAGTGGTGATCAAGCACAACAGCTGGTGAAATTGTGACGATGGTAGGAGATCGGCGACATGACGAGTGACAACAGAATCGCCAGACCTAGCGCTGGTGAAATCACGATGAAACAAAGAATGGGGAAGAGTTTGTTTCATGGGTGCTATTAAGTTTACCATCGTCGTCGGTTGTTTCAGAAACTGACATCTATGTTCAATTATAGTCGTCAGTTTCAACTAGAAAAACCGACGTCTATCTACATATGCCGACAAAAAAAAGTTCTTGAATTATGACCATAGTCTTCGGTTACTTGGTCAACAACCGATGCCAATTGGGCAATTTGGGGGTAAAAATTTTTGTGGGGACAGCGCATGAAAACACATCTACGTCGATTATTTTAAGGAAAATGACAACAAAAATGGGGCCAATTTCTATCTCGCGAAAAACCTTTAGTCGTCGGTTACTTGGTCAACAACTGACACCGTATGTAAAATTTTGGAGGTATTTTTTTTGCACTGGAAAAATTGGATTTGGCGGGTGATTTTAGATGTCAGTTTCTTATTGCGCAACCGACACTAAATAAAAAGTGATACCCGTGTCTTATGAAAATTGGCCGATATTCAAATATAGATGTTGGTTTGTGTTTTCAACCGACGTTGTAGGGTTTAGGTGTTGGTTTTTGGAATACAACCGACGCCTCAAAATGTGACGTTATACATCATTTTTGTAGTAGTGAGTGTGAGTATTGACTACGTGGACATAGTCATATTCAAGCTTGGGGGGTGTTGGAACATCATTCTATCTTAATTTTTATAGGTTTTCTTGCATTTTTTATCTTAGTTGTTTTATTTCTTTTTAGTTTGAGTTATGAATTTTCAGGATCCACACTTATCTAGTGTAATCGTGGAGAAGTCATGTATGGTTGCATTTTTCAATTCATAGGTGTTAGTGCTATGAAATGGTTATGTCTTCATATCTTAATTTATGACATCTTTGTGCATCACCAATCGAGGAAGTGTTTGATTAAGTCAGCTCTAGAATGTAGGATATGAATGAACATCTGATCATAATGGGAAAGTGAATGAAGAAGTTGTTGTGCCTAAGCTGATCAAACCTTTAACGAGATGTTAAATGGAAATCTAAGAAAGAAACCTTAATATTACTATGTGCACATGTCATTAAAGAGGGACATATCACAATTCAACGAAAGGCATTGTCTCTTAGTTATGTGATTCCATCCATCTTTTCCATCTAATTTTGAATCACCACCTCAAGATGAATGAGTGCTCCAATTTATTTCTCTTGATTGCATTACATGGCATGATAGGTGACATGGTAGATTAGCTCTTATCCTTATATGCATTTGAAAAAAAAAGTTGTATTTGTATGAACGACCAATCTTAGTGCATACCATCTTAGTTGCATTGAAATTGCAAGTAGATTACATACATTTCATCACATTCATTCGTTTTTGTCATGTGGATTGTAGTCTCTAATTGTGAAGATTGAAGTAGGGGCATACCTCCACATCAAAAAAAAGAAAAGAAAAAAAGAGAAAAAAATGAAGTGAAAGCCCGAGCATAATTCAATCATGCCAAAGACTAGAAAACTTATGGGCTAGAAAATTTTAATCTCAAGATTTTGTAAGGAGAAAGTATGTCCCTGAGTCTTCTTGAAGGGATGAATTGATTCACATGACACATTTATTTGTTTTTGACGGTCTAATTTTCTGATATGAGATAGCTTTATACATGCATCATGTGTCAAAAAGAAGAAAAAGAGAGAAAAAGCCAGTGGGCATTAGGTCTCATGCATAACATTCTTTTCACTCATGTAGGTCATCATTCTTTCTACATAAATATGTTGTATGTACTTGTGATTCTTCAATTGCCACCCATCCCATATCATTAATTTCTCTCATTGGTAGGCCACTCAATTGATTTATCTCCTCATCCATTATTATAAGGAGATATGCTTACAAGTAGTTGGTAGTTAGAGAGAGCAATTTAGATTAGGAAATCACATAGTGCACCAAGAGAATGCATGAATTATTATGATATTAACTGCTTTCATGATAGTGTTTATTGATCGAATAGTAGACGTCTTCTATGGAAATTTTTGGTTGATGTAGAGAAGTTATTGGTTCAGTGGTCATTGGAGGCCAGTTCAGGGATTGTCCAGTGGACATGATTAAGAAAAGAGTTCATGTGTTGTATCCTTTTACTGAATTACATCAAACAAATTCAAGAGTAGTGTTTCTCAAGGACTGAGCAACATTTAAGCTTAGGGGAGTTTGATGCATGGTTTTAGTCATTTTCACAGGCATATTTTCCTTGGTTTTATGTGTTGTTTTGCCATTTATTTGATTAATAATTAATGAAATGCTATTAATGGCCTGTGATATTTAAATGCATCAAATTATCTAATTTTTACTATTTAAGATGATTTAATATATATCATGAGCATTTATCCACGTTCATGTGCATTTTTAGGTACAATTGAACTTTACAGAGTCGATACTACTGACACCAGAAGTCAGTGGTACCGACTTCATGTCAGTACTTGCCCAAAAAAGACTCGCACAAACTCTATACTACCAACACTTTAAGTTGATAGTACCAGAATCACATTAATAAAGCACAAGGATGAATCGCAAAAAGTCGGTACTACTAAGATGGCTTTAGTAAGACAATGCTTGGGCGACCTGAAGACTCGATGCTATCGATACACGTTGATCGCGTAGACATTGTCAAGAGTCACGACTACCCTAGGATCTTGGTACCACGGACTACCAAGTCGGTACTATTGAGTTTGTCCGATTTGGAAAATCTGAAGATGGCAATCAAATCCAACTGTGGATGTTATTTTGTATCGTAAGTGACTCCTATGACCTAAGGGGAGTTTGGCTAAATGAGTGGGAGCAGTCGTATTCCATTGCAAAACACCGGAGAGAGAGAGAAGAAGAGAAACGAACTGAAGGCTTCATTTGAGACAATCTGAGCACCCCTGAAAGGTGAATAAATAGTCGTAAGACAATCAATTACATGCACGATGTAGGGGATCATTTGGATCAGCTATTCACCAGGGGTTACTTAGTTTCTCTAATGTTTCCCACATTTTTATCTTTCTCTACCATGTTTTCATCAATGGCAACCATGCAGGGCTAAACCCCTTGATTCCTTAGGACCCAGGAGTAGCCCAGATTTGTATTGTAACTGGTTTTCATGCATAAATATCATCTTTATCCATATTTTATGGATATAAATATATGAAGTTGCATTGTTCTATTTATGTTTGATCAATATAGGTAGCTTATTAGACTCCTAATCATTTTGGGAGAGAGGTTAAGGGTTGGAAAACATAGATTTACCCATTTATTGCACCCCTTGGGAAAGGCAGAGAATAAACGGGTGGAAAAACCCAGAGTTCAATCATAAAGAACCTAACTAATTAACCATTTGCTATGGAAATGGGGTTGAAATTAGAATAGGTAGTGAACTACGCTACATGAGTGGGTAGTTCTGACTATAGGATCTTTATCTAGGGATAGGAGTAATAGATATTGGTGTATGGAATGAATTGCAATATTATCTGTGGTGAAACCACAATCCTAAGGAATTCCCTAAATCTAAATAATTTAAGTGTTAAGTTTGTTTTATTCTATTTTTGCTTTTGTTCAATTCAAACACATTCAATTACACTGACCTAGCTAATTAGATCATAATTAGTAGTAGTCTTCTGGAGAATGTTTCCCTATTTTTGACTCGGACCTCAAAAGGGCCTATATTACTTCGATATGTTCACTTGTGTATAATGCATGGTAAACACGTGTCAGATGCCACCATAGGAATGCCCCAAATCCACACTGTGTACCTTTGGTTACACCTTGCAGCCATAGTGAGTGGGTGAGGAAGGAGATGACTCCCATGGTTTTTCCAATTTTCCCTTGCCCCATCTTCTTCCTTTTCTTTTTAGCCCGAGGGTCGTTAGGTACTTTTGCCTACCAGATTTTGTTTCTTTGCTTTGACGAGTTGGCACCACACTATTGATGGGCTAGGCCAGTTGGCTACCTATGATTGGTCCAACTTGGGGGAGTTGACCTTGGTTGACTGGATCTGATCCACAAACATGGATTTTTGGTGACTTAATTGGTCAAAACGTTGAAAATTCATAACTTCCTCTCTGCTTATCCAAAAATTACAAAAAAAAATTCTTTAGAATCATGAGAATTCTCTCAACCTTTTATTGTAGTTTTCATCACCTCACTCACATGTTTTTGATATTGGTTTTTACGATTTTAAGTCATCATAATGTCACATTAATATTTAAAGATAAGTTTTAAATTATAAAATTGAGATCTTGGAGTCACACTCATGATCACTAACTCTAAACATTCTCTATATGATACTATTATGTGCCAATCTATCTTTTTATTAAAAAATTAAGTTTTTTGGGTTTTGTTCTTACTTATGATCTTAAAAATAACCAAAGATATTCATTAGATTTGTTAAATGGAGCACAACGAGGGGAGTGCGGGGGGCGGCGGCGCAACAGGAGTCTCGCGTTCAACCCTAGAAGACGATGGCGGTGGAACAAGAAGCAAAGGCTCCAGATTTATACCGTCCTCGAACTCATCCAAACGAACGGGTCAGGCGAATCTACAGAAGGTTGGGATCAACCTTACATACAAAGGGATGCGAGGAGAAAGCCCTAATGAGAGGACAGACACCATCAGCCAGATGGAAGTGGACCAGACCACTCTCGATGAGGGAGATCTGAGGCTGACAGGTGAAGAGACAGTAATCAAAAAATCCTTCAAACAAGCTATCACAGGTAACGGCGGAGGTGCAGCTACAGATCCGTTCTATATCGACGATGAACCGGAGGAGAGTGTGAACCCGGAAGATGTCGAACTCGTCTATGAGAGAGGCTTCCCTGAGATCTATGTCGCACCGAAAGCGGAAGAAATCATGAGCGGGCCCTTCAAGTATGTTGTCATAGTTAAGCTTATCGATAGACACGTCGGCTTCCTCACCATGGCAGAAAGACTAAAACTCCTTTGGAAACCGTCGAGTCGCTTCGAGAACTCACAGAACAACATTACGTCGTTCAGTTTTACAGCATATTAGACCAAGAAAAAGTCCTTACAAAGGGACTGTGGTCCTTGTTCGGAAGCTGCCTGCAGATCTGGCCATGGGATGGATATTTCGAACCTTCTAAAGGTCTTCCGAATCACATTGTCACTTGGATCCGTGTTATGGGACTTCCTATCCATTACTATAATACAGAAATCTTCCAAAGAATTGGCCAAGCTGTCGGGAGATTAGTGAGAGTCGATGATCACTCCACTAACCGAACCAGAAGCAGATTTTCTAGATTAGCTGTCGAAATCGAAACGGAAAAACCTATTTGACCTGCAATCCTTATCAATGGCCGTGAGTACAAAATTGAATACGAATCGCTGCCAAACATGTGCTTCAAGTGTGGGAGACTTGGACACGATGCCGCAGACTGTCAGGGTACTAATAAAGTCCCATCAAATCCCAATGTTAATCCTGCTGAAGATGAAGCTGGGGTCATATGGATAGAGGAAGAAGATAAATGGTAGGTTTACTACGGCAAAAACGTTAAAACGCAAAGGCCACAACGTAATAAGGACAAAAAAAAACCAGGCTAAAGATTCAGGTAACAAATTCCAAGTTCTGGAAGAAGATGATGAAGGGAAGATCATTGATGTTGAGGAAAAAGATGATACTCACACAATTTCGACTAGTACTGAGGATGCACGTGGACCTAAAATCTGGAGGAAGAAGCAAAGAAGGAATGAAGATGTAGATGTATCTACCAAAAAGGGAGTGGATGAGCCATCTGGTTCTAAAGAAATCCAAGACCCACCGACGGTACCAAGCCAAACAAACAAAACACCAAAGCATACTGCTGTTACACCAGTAGGCAACAAAGTTATAGATGGCAGACCAGGGAATAATTTTGAAGCTACAACTACACCTACCACTGCGATTGATAATGTTGTTCCTACGGGAAACAACAAAACCAATGAAGGGGCTAAGAAACTTGTGTTCCAAGGCAGGAAAGCAAAAGAGAAGTCATCCCAATCTGGGCCTGGCAGTCCACAAAACGAGCATCTGTATGTTACTAGAGGTAGAATGAGGAAAGGCGCAGATGACAATGAAGGAGGAACTCCCCCACCTAAATAAATACAGTTCCTTCATGATTAATACATCAATCTGGAATATAAGGGGTGCCGACAAGAAGAAAGCCAAGCACTTCCTTAAACACCTTATTACTAAACACAAAATCAAACCGGTTTCCATTGTTGAACCCCGCATATCAGGGAAGGAAGCTCTTGCTGCAATTAACGAAATCGGTTTCTCTAACTCACACAGAGTAGAGGCTAACAGCTTCGCTGTAGGAATATGGGTACTCTGGAATGATGATGAATGTGATATTCAGATCCTTGAAAGCCATAAGTATTTTATTCATTGCTGTATCAATGGGGTCACCCTCTGCACCTTCATTTATGCATCACCCAACCCTGCCGGCCGGCCCATTCTTTGGGATCACTTAATTAGGCTGAGCCAAAACATTAGCATGCCTTGGATTGCGATGGGTGATTTTAACTGCATGTTAAATCCAGACGAGAAGCTGGGCAGCAATAGATTTAATGTGTCGGAGGCCGCACGCTTCAGAAATGTTCTCATCCAAGCAGGCATTACTGATATAGGCAGCACTGGTTATGCGTTCACTTACAAGAAAGGCTTATTGCATGAAAGACTTGATCGAGCTTTGGCTAACAAGGAGTGGATACAATGCTTCCCAAATTTTATTTGTAAAAATCTCCCTCAGATTGGATCTGATCATAATCCCATCACTATACTTAACGCAAACAGTCCTAAGCAGAATGCCCGTTTCAGAACCCGTGCATCTTGGAACACTGATCCTACTTTTCACAGCATTATGGAACTACATTGGAATCCTAATATACAGTTTCATACGGCCCTCAAACAATCTAAAGACTTCATTATGAAGTGGGATACTAGATCAAGGAGGTCTCAAAGCAAAGTCAAACAACATCTTATCAGTCGTATTACTCAGAATCAAAGATCACTGGAATCCAATTATACTGAAACAAAAGATCGGGAGTGCATTAATCTTGAAGACCAGTTAGAAGATATTCTCCGGAACGAAGAAGAGGACTGGAAACAAAAAAGCCATATCAACTGGCTTGTGGATGGGGACAATAATACTAGATTCTACCATACCTATGTCAATAACCGGAGAAGGATGAATAATATCAAAAGTTTAAAAAATGACCTTGGTCAGTGGGTATTGGACAACGCCGAAATAAAACTTCTTGTTTCCAATCATTTCCAAAATATGTTAACAGAAACTCATCCTCCTACAGTTTCAGTGATGAATAGCATTCTGGCCTATTTTAAACCGCTCCATGCGAACCAAATTCGTAAAGTAGGGGAAGTTGTTACTGAATATGAAGTCTGGAAGATTGTCAAAGCATCCGATCCCTTTAAAGCTACCGGTCCTGACGGTACTGACATGAGCTTCATCAAGATGAATTGGAAGAGAATCCGTAATTCAGTGTTAATTCTGATAAGAAGCATGTTAAACGGCAACAAAATTCCTGATGAGGTAGATGACGCTAGCATCTCTCATCCCTAAAGTAAAGCACCCATCCAAATGCAGCGACTTTAGACCCATCACTCTGAACAACGTCTGCCTTAAAATGGCGTCTAAGGTTATCACGGAAAGAGTCAAAAGATTCATGCACCAATGGATATCACCTGTACAAGCCAGTTTCATTCCAGGAAGATGTATTTCTGATAACATTATCATCGTCCAGGAGATCATACATAATCTGAGACGCAAATCCAGTGCCCCCTACATGGCTATCAAAGTGGACTTGTCTAAAGCGTACGATCGCATGTCGTGGAAGTTCATCGAGAATACTATCAACAAAATGACTTGGCCTCCTAATATTGCCTCTTATATCATAAATTCCATTTCCACAGGAAGCACGAGCATCTGCCTCAATGGTGAATCTATTCCTCCTTTCAAAACTTCCAGGGGGCTCCAACAGGGTGACCCTCTGTCACCGTATCTCTTTGTTCTCTGTATGGAATTCTTAACTCAAATCATCAACCACTATGTTGCTACTAAACAATGGACACCGATAAAAATGTCCCAACAAGGTCCATATATCTCTCACATCAGTTTTGTAGACGATATAGTTATATTTGCAAAGGCATCCTTGGAACAGATGGCGGTCATCAACCAATGCTTCAAGACCTTTGAGGAGGCTTCGGGACAACAAATTTCTGTGGATAAATCTAAAATCTTCTTTGCTGGTTCAGTAGATAGAGCCACACGAACATCCATATGCAGAATGAGTGGTATTATGGAAACCGATGATTTAGGAAAATACTTGGGTGTACCTCTCCTTCACAAAAGAATTACCAGGCATACTTACTCTTTCCTGTCCAATAACATGGAAGAAAAAATCAATGGTTGGACTGCAAAATCTCTATCTTTGGCAGGGCGTATTTGTCTAGCTAAATCCGTCCTTGTTTCTCTACCTACATATGTTATGCAAACGGCAAGTATTCATGTCTTCACTTGTAAGAGACTGGACAAATCCATTTGAAACTTCATCTGGGGAGGTTGTAAAAAACAAAAGCATGTTTCTTTAGTTGCTTGGAGCAAAATTAGTACCAGCATCAACAACGTAGGTCTGGGTATCAAGTCCCTGTCGAACTGGAATAAAGCCCTTCTATGGAAAAATATGTGGAAGCTGCTCAATAACAAACACTCCTTGTGGGCCAAGGGACTGATTCACAAGTACAAGAACTTTAATGCAACATCAGGTATTAGAGCTACCCGTTTCTGGAGAGGTGTTCATTCGGGGATGGATTTCATCAAAGCTAATTGTATTAAAATAGTAAACAATGGGGATACTACTCTTGTATGGATTGATCACTGGGTCCCAGGTTTTAGAGACCTGCGTTCTCTGAGTACCAAACCTACCTGCACTGAGGTATCTGATCTTACAGTGGGATGTTTATGTAATCTGAGAGGTGAGTGGGATACAAACTTTCTTCATAATTAGCTGCCCGATCATTGCGTACGACGCATTGTAGATCTACCTGTTCCTAACGAAAGCAAGGGCGACGACATCTGGTGCTGGAGTCATAGCGATAGTGGTAGTTACACCACCTCCTCGGCCTATGAGCTGATCAATAATGACATTCAATATCCTACAAAGAAACTCTAGTCGCACATTTGGGAGTTGCAGGTTCCTAGCAAAATTAAAGTCTTCATCTGGCTGGTTGCCCACGAAGCTATCATGACCAACGGTAGGCGCAAGCAACACACCTTCACAGATTGCGCCATTTTCCCGAGGTGTGAGTCTGCGGAGGAGGACACCCTTCATGCTGTTTGGACATGTCCTTATGCACAAGACGTTTGGTTGAAACTCAACATTAACACGGGTGTGAACTTCCCCAGTACAACCATTCAACAATGGCTTATGAAGTATTTGCAAGGCAAGCAAGAACACACTACCCATTTTGCTGTTGCCTGTTGGATTATCGAGAAAGTGAGGAATACAATGGTGTTTGACAATATTTACATCAGCACTGTACAACAAGTCATTCAAATTGACAACCTCTGTAGCAAAATAGACAAAGGCAGACAAATGAAGAATAGGCCTATTTATCAGCAACACCAGCGGGACGAAGGAAATACTCACAACCCTACTAGAAATAATATGGTTTATGTTGATGCTGCAGTCAAGGATAAACGGGCTGCCATTGTTGCGGTTGCCCTGTATGAGAACAACTCATGCTTAGGAGGAGTTGCCTTGAATACCCATGTTGAATCTGTTACTGAAGCTGAACTTCGAGCCATAGATCTTGCCCTCAACATTGGTAATGTTGTTGGAAGAGAGTCTACAATCATTGTTACTGATAGCGCACAAGCCATTAAATCTATTGAAGGAAATCCAGACCGGTATCCAGCTTTTAACACTTGGATTCAATCTATCAACGATGTTATCAATAGGAATCCTGGTGTTCAGATTGTCAATCTCCCTAGAGAGAACAATGTGCTAGCCGATGCTCTGGCTAAGCACCACCTAAAAAACTTCAAGGAGGGTCGTACCTACATGAATCCTCCACTCGACCCTGTGGGTCATCATCCTATCTCATTTCCCCTTTGTAATGGTAGGAGTCCTACCAAATTTATCTTTCTAGCTGACAATGTATTAAATTCTGAGTTTATGCCTGCAAGAGGAGAGCGGGATGAATAAAATTATCTCCTGGCTTATATTAAAAAAATATATATAACCAAAGACAACACCATGGATAATAAAGTTTTGATTTTGAGTTGAGATATCATTAAGAAACTCTGAACTCATTGTTGGGTCTTTAACAAGAGCCGACCTAGGGTTTTATCGACAGATTTGGATTTCTAGGATTTACCAATACATATACATAAACCCTAATTAATGGACTTAATCTCATATGTAGGTTTGATTAACTATAGAGTTTGAGGGTTAGGGGTCAATATCTAATTTAATAACTCAAGTTAAGTTATGTTCATCTTTCCCGATTATCAAGGCAATATTATGTTCAACAACAAATTTCCCATATGAGACATTCTTGGTTAAAACTTGTTCATCTTTGAATATACCTTGCTCTTTCTTGCTATTTCCTGATTTATTGTTGGTACCATGATATTCTACTATTGGAGGTCATCTAACCTATTTAATGAAATAATCTCTTTCTCTTATTTGAATCATGTTGGAAATGCACACTACATTCATTTATAGTAGCATGTACACCTATACTTTCCATAATAATTGGGTGTACCTTTTCACTCACATTATATATATATATATATATATATATATATATATATATATATATATATATATATATATATATATATATATATATAGGGTGTTCATTGAATACTCTAGTAGGTAGCCTAGATTTTCACTACCTGTCAATCCCGAATGTAACCATATGGAAAACAAAGTAACTAGAAGGACCAAAAAGTAACTATGTTGATAACAAAGTAAGTATATGACTAAAAAAGTAAAACTGGGTAGAATACAAAGGAAATATATATGTAATTGTATTTTGAAATCTGCTGTTGCAAATGGAACTATCTATGCATGAAATGTAATAGTTTGCAAGGTAAAGTAACCCTGTACATGTTGAAAGTAAGAAACTTGAAAAAAATTAACCAAAATAGGGGGCAGGTAGCTAACCGCAGGGGTAATAAAGATGAGCCCATATATATATATATATATATATATATTTATATTTATAGTCAGGCTAGAATACACTCGAGTGTATCCGGAGCGGAATACACTCAAGTAGTTTTCCATGATGCAATATTTTTTTTGAAAATCTAATCCGTTGATCTTCTTAAACATCTCATGAAAACTCATACGTAAAATTTGAGCACATTTGGATATGTATAACTCATGTTATGAAGACAACAAAAATTATGCATTTCAAATTAGTTTCGCGCGTTGATTTTGTTGCCCTTGGATGAGTGACTTATACTCATCCAAATGGGCTCAAAATTTGTATGTAGCCTAGTTATAGTATGATGGTGAAGATCAATGGTTTACATTTTGCAAAAAATAGTCTTGACATGCAAACACACTTGAGTGTATTCGTGTGATTCGTACACTCGAGTGTATTCTAGCCTGACTCTCTCTCTCTATATATATATGTATATGTATATTATATTATATATATATATATATATATATTTGTTGCCCAGATGGTATCCTGGAGTTTTGCTACCTATGCATCCTAAAAAGTAACCATATGGTCAGAAAAGTAACTCTCTGGACAAAAAAAGGTAAGTATGTTAATATAAAAGTAACTGTACGTCTAAGAAAGTAAAATCAGGCAGAATACAAAATAAATATATATATGAAATTGTATATTTCTTATAGATTCTACACATGTAACTGTTTATGCATGAAAAATAACAATTTGTAAGGTAAAGTGACCCTCTACATGTGTAAATCAGAAACTCCAAAAAAATAACCAAAAGAGGGGGTGGGTAGCTACATGCATGGGTATTGAAAATGGTCCATATATATATATATATATATATATATATATATATATATATATATATATATATATATATATATATATATATATATATATATATATATATGGGTCCATCTTTAATACCCGCGCTGGTAGCTATCCGCTCCCTATTTTGGTTACTTTTTTTTGAGTTTCTTACTTTTGTCGTGTAGAGGGTTACTTTACCTTGCAAACTATAAAGTTCCATGCATAGATAGTTAGGTTTGCAACAGTAGATTCAAAAGCATGGTTATATACATATCTACTATGTATTTTTCACAGATTTACTTTTTTAGTCGCATAGTTACTATTTTATCAAAATAGTTACTTTTTTGATAGAAGGATTACTATTCTGACCAGAAGAATTACTTTTTTGGTTGCCAGGTAGAAAACTCCAGGTTACCCGCGTGGTTATTGAATGAATGCCCTATATTTATTTATTTATTTATTTATTTATTTGGGGCACTCCTTTCACCCAGGGTGTGCCTTTCCACCTGAGTTAGGCTTGAGATTTATGGGTGTAAGAACCTTAACCTTGCATTTTGGTTTAACATGCTTAACTATGATAATTGGATGCTTAAAACCTTGAGGTGATTTTATATCATGTGACAAGCTTAAGTTTCAAGTTTAATCCAATTTGGTCAATGATTGAGCAAGTTATGCAACTTTGTGCATGTTTTGGATTTTTCTACAATTTACCCATATATGATGTTTTTCTTGTAATTTATCACATGCTTTTTTTCCCACATGTTTTCTTATCATGTTTGAGTTGGTTGTACCTTGGGGTGCCTTGTTGTACCTTGGTTTGATGGTGACATCTCTCTAGGGTAAGTTAGGGTTTTGCTTTCATTGATGAACGACCTTGGATT
The DNA here is from genome assembly GCA_963693085.1 of Alisma plantago-aquatica. Lineage (NCBI taxonomy): Eukaryota > Viridiplantae > Streptophyta > Magnoliopsida > Alismatales > Alismataceae > Alisma > Alisma plantago-aquatica. The sequence continues at coordinate 1,095,814,490 of OY856411.1, forward strand.
CCATTAACTGATGGTTCCCCCTAGATGGATGACAACTGATGGTCATCCTTAGGTGGCGACAACTGATGGTGGTCTCTAGAGGTGGTAGGTCAATGGTCTTCTCTCTTGAGGTCCCTTGGATCGATGGTTTGATTGGAAGGGGTGTTCAATCGATGGTTTTCCACCTAGTAGCCTAGGGTAGCAAGAATCTATGATCACCAAGTTATGAAATTCTATGGCCACCCTGGGAGGGTCAAGATCCAATGTCCTTGTAGACTCCACAATCGATGGATATGCTTCTTGCATGGATCTAATGTCCCGTGTCCATGGACACTTGGCAAACATGTTAGGACACCTAAACCTTCTCTTCTCTCTCATCCATAGCTTTATAAACCACCTATCTTCCATGCAAACAAACCTTTTGGACTCCATTCTCTTCCTTGTTGTCTAGAGATTCGTCCTCCTTGATTTTGGTGGAGAATAAGGTGCCCATGGCAAAAGAAGGTGGTCTATCTCTTTGCATGTGTTGTTAGGGTTCAAATCTACCCTCTCTTGGAGCATGTCGAGCTTCCTTTGCTTGTTCTTGACCTAATCAAGTAAGCTATGATTCTTTCACTTCATTTTCCTTATTTTCCTACCTCCTTCTTCTTTCTTCTTGGTCGTATACATGGTGTTCCATGGTGGACTTTCTCTACATCTTAAAGAACACCTCTTTCTTGCTTCCTTGAGCTAGGGTTTTCTCTCTTTCTTAGAGAAGGAGCTTGCTTGGCTGTGTGGAGTGCTTAAGCTAGGGTTTCTTCCTATTTTTCTCAAGATACCTTGCTCTTTGGAGCTTCTTCTTCTTTTAAGAGGTGAGTTATATAACTTTATCCATGTTTATTGCTTACTTGTAACTTGCATGTGCTAGATCTTACTCTAAAACTAAGTTCTAAGTAAAAAGATAGCATTTTTACCTAAGGTTTGAGGTTGGGTGTTAGTTCTATGGTGTTTTATCTTTTTGGATGTACCCTAAACCTTATGCAAGAACTTCCTTTGGTGTATGAAGCTTTAGGTCTTGCTTGCATGTCAAACGGGGATCCTTTATGTCTCTTAAATGATGGGTTTCACTTAGAGTTTTCAAGTTGTTTTCTACCTTGTGCATAACTCGATGGTTTGTCTTCTTGCTAGAACTGATGGACTTGCTTTTGGTGTTGTTTTTCTTGTATTTCTTATTCCAACTGATGGTCATATCTTAAGGTCTTTTTTGGTCTCTTTATTGCTCAAGAATTGACGGTTTTAATGCTCTTGTAATGGTTTCAATCGATGGTTCTTTCTCTTCCACCAAATGATGGTTTCTCTTGTGTTTTTGCCTTGTTTTACCACCTATTGGTGACAACCAATGGTAGTACTGAGTCTGACAACCAATGGCCCTAGTTTCACTAATAGGTTCAAAATTACATCAAGGTTATGTAAAGGAAAGAAGCGTTGTAGAGAAAATCTTCATTTCTTCTTGTCCATCAACCAATGGATGTTCTGACTCCAAGACTCGATGGTCCCTTGATCTATGATCATCAATCAATGGTATCATTGGCTTAACACTTGATGGTGTCAACCGATTGAGGTTTTGACTTCATATTATGATGGTAGTCATATACCCCACAATCGATGGGGACGCTGCACACTGCAACCGATGGTGGACCAAGGTGTTACAACTGATGGTATCCCTTGAGTCATCAAACGATGGTGCTCCTCATATTTCCAACTGATGGTGTTCTTTGTGCTACCAAACAATGGCTTGACTAGGTGAAGTTTTTGACTTTTCTAGGTCACAACTCAATGGTTCTTTAGATGATTTACTAAGGTGTTTGCTTGTGTGCAACTGATGGTTTTATGTACTCAAGATCTGATGGTTTGGAGGTGGTATTCATGGCATGATGGTTTGGTTTTAATGATACGGAATCGATGGTGATATGCCCTTAACTTTGTAGCCTTACCTTTTTCTTCATATAAATGTAAACTTATAGTCACAATAATGAAATGATGTGCAATACTAGTCCATATTATCTTGTTACCCCTAACTCTAAAATAAATAGGTGATGATGGTGGATCTTACTTAGCTTCCTTATGTGATTTGTATGATGATGGAATATTACCTCAAGTTTGTTGTAACCCAAATGTGATGTCATATGAACATCATAAGCTTCTTAATTCTATGTTGTGCTTAACCTATGCATCACAAGTATGGTGATGGTCTATTGAACCTTGTTATAAGGTGTGAAAAGATAATGATGTTCTTGTAAGTGATTATGATGTGGTGGTCTTAATGACCATTGGACAAGGGATTGGTATCCCATGATGATGTGATAATGGTGATGGCCTTATGAGTGGTAGTGACCAGTACCATGTAGTGACATGTCAAGTTTTATGTTAATATATTTTATATCTTCTAAAGTTGTACTCTACCTATGTTTTGTAGGATTATTTCAAGGCTTGCTTTTAACTTGATTGATGCAATAGAAGACACCAAATTGTCTTTAAATAATCAAGTGGAACTATAATCATGTAGTTTCCCTAGACATTGATCCATTCCAATTTCAGAACTTGCTAGATGGTGAAACGAGTATTCCTAAGGGAAACTCAGAGTGGATACTATTGAGTATGTGAGATGCAAGTGATTGTGTGTCCTTGTCATCATGAACCCAAGTGTTTTGAGGATGGCCAGGGTTATACCTTAGTGTGAGAATGGCTATGGTCATGTCTCGGTGAATATATACTTTATGTGATTGGAGCACAACTACGGTTGTACCTTAGTGGTAGGGTTTTGTAGCATGGTGTCTAGCGTTGTGACCTATACCAAGGTGGAGTAGGTGTTTTCAGCTTGACTATATGTTGATGGTGGCAGTTCGACTGATATGTCACTGCAATGTTCACAAGTACTGACAGAGTGAGGAGAAGATATTGGATTCCAACTCTTTTGAGATCTTGTATGACACTAATTTCAACATAGTAGTGGTCAGTTGGATTTTGGTGCTACAACTCAAATCCTCAGCATAGTAATAAAAGATGTAATACAATTGTGTAGTATATACACTGAGGATTAAACACACTTCACATTGGATGTTTACCCTTTCCTTGTTTCTTGTGCTTCTCAATTGTTATATAATGTGATAAGAGAAATCAACTGTTATGCATGTTCTTCCTATTCCTTCTTATCATGATGATATGCCTATCTATTATAGATACTTAACCTACTTAACATGTGTAATCAATTTAAATAATTCACTTATCTGAATCTACAAATCTTATTTAATAGTATTATGTCTATGGTAACAATAACCATTATATAACATCCCTGACCTGGGTTATGAACTAACCCTAGGTGTTTTGCCTAATTAAGTAATTATATGTTTGTGTTTATCCTTTGAAATGTAATTAAGGCTTTAGAGGAACTTATATTTCTATTTTCAGTCCTTTTTGCATAATGTTGAAACATTGTTTTGTTTATAATGGACTAATGTGCAAATTACCCAAGTTGAGGGGTTTAATTGCAATTTTCACATGTTAAGATGTTCCTATGATGATGAGACATCATAATAATGAATATTATGTGGTGGTATGAATTCCACAAGCTTGGGCACCAAGATATAGCTTGTAGAGAAATCCTTGTGCTTTAAAACCTAGTTTTAGTGTAATGTGTAAATTACCCAAAACCTAGGGTTCAACATGTAAAATGTATCCTCTAAAGTATCTCTCATGTTTATTGGCATCAAGTAGAGAAAAGAAAATGAGAAGGGTGCCTCATTTTAATGATCAAGGAGAAGAGATAATCTTGATGTTGAAATAATCAAGATTTAAGCAAATGGCCTTTTATATATACAACTTATTAAGATGTTTGGTTTCTTTTCCTTTAAACCTTGGATAATGGAGGAGTTTGCATGAGTTTAGTAAGTGGAAAACGTGGCCAAGGATGGAGCAAGCCTTAGTGGATTTTTTTAGGAAATAACCATCCTTTTTCCTTTTGCTTTGAAAAGACCCATAAATATATAAGCAATCTTTCCAAATAAACAAGGGATCGTTTCCTTTAGTTCTTTTCTTATCAAACCTACTTTGGCCGAACAAGGAGGAGCTCTGGAGAAGAGTAAGGATGACCAAGCTGGTTTTGTAAGTATGGACCATCATCTACCTCGAATTCATGGAGGAAACCATAAAACAAGGTTGGTTTATTGGTGTTTTTCACATGATTCTTCTTTCTAGCCATCTTCTCCATCCAAAACTTGAAGAACGAAGCTTGGAAAACTACTGGAGCTCAAACCGCCATTAACTCTATAGAGCTAGGAGCTCTGTATCATTCCTATAGGTGGGTTTTATAACTCTAAACCTTGAGCTTTGTTTATGCACCTTCATTTCCATGAAAAATTGTTAGTTTCTGTTCTTCCTTTGTTACTCTTGTGTTCTTGCTAGAAATTCTGTGAAGAACAGCCCCTGTTCTTGAGGTAGAATATGATGACATTAATTCCTATGTTTATCCAAAAACCTACTTTAGCAAACGGTCTCCAACCCTTTCTCAAACGGTTTCCCAAACCATTTGGGAGCAAACGGTTTCAAACCGTTTGAATACAAACAGTTTCAACCAAACCGCATAGAAGCAAATGGTCCAAGACCATTTGTATGTGTTGACCAGGTGTTGACCATTTGGAGGACTGTTTATAATAATGTAGACTAATTACCTACCAAAAATCATCAACTAATTCCAAGTGGATTATCAATTGAAGGCCCATTAGTCACCTAAACCCCAATCGGGTCATTTGCTGATTTTAATAATAGTATCATGTTGAAGTTTGGGTTGAGTGGCCCAAATGGCTTCAAAACCATTTGGGGATCACCTAAACGGTCTCAAGACCGTTTGGTGATCACCCAAGACTTTTTGGAGGTCTAGGGTTAAGTAGGGTTGACAAATTGAGGACCCAATTTTATCAAGTTGATGAATAATCGATTGCTGATTTGGGGACCAAACCTAGGGTTCAAACCTTAATTGAATGACCTAGTTTTTTATAAAATAATGGGAAAACGGTCTCAAGACCATTTGGAGGTCATCCAAACGATCCCAAGACCGTTTGGGGTCAGGTCATGATCAATTGAGTGATAGTTCAAAGGTTTCAAATCAATTAAACCCACATTGAAACATGTTGAAGGGTAATCGATTTCAAACCCTAATCCAATTGATCCAAGCCCTAATTAATGATCAATGGAGGGTCAATTGAGTGTCAAATCAGTTGAGGGTTGACCTAATTGACTAAATTTATGAGTTTCTAACAACTGTATGATTAATTGAGGGGTTCAACATTGAAAACCCCAATTCAATTGAAGTGGTTGAGACACTTTTTGGTCCTTGCAGTTTTGGGGTGGTTTGGACCAAATAGTCTCAAGACCATTTGGATCCAAACGATCTCAAGACCATTTGAGTCCAAACGGTCTCAAGACCATTTGGGACCAAGCGATCCCAAACTGTTTGGTGCTCATGCGGTTTCAAAGTCAACTTGACCAAACGGTCTTCATGACCAAACTGTCTTCACCCTATCTTGGGCAAACAGTCTTGAGTGTGCACTTTACCAAACGGTTTCAAAAGTCAACAAGACCAAATGGTCTTCAACACCAAACGGTTTCAAGGTCTGTCCAAGACCGTTTGGGAGTTTAGTATGAAAAACCGTTTGAGGTCTACCAAGTAATTAGTTGATAAATGAATGTGATAATCAGTGGTGATCATTATAAAGGTACTCTTGATGGGATAGAGTGATTAGTACTCTTTGGATAAGTAAGACCTAATGATCACAATAGTAATGATAGAAACCATGCTGTCAATGTTGAATTGACTTAGCCTAATTAAGGGTGATGCAAATATCATCTGATAGAAAGAGGAGAGAGAAAACTTCTTATATGAATATTAATCAAGTAATAAACTTCCAATATGTATGAATACATCTATTTAGGGTATAATCCTTCATAGTGAGATCATGAAAACCCTAATTATGATGGTTAATGAATCTTAACCCTAATTTGAGGATATTAATGGAAATAATCCTCATATATGATGATGGTATGATCTTAATTCATTATAATGTGAATAGTAAACCCTAATCTAGGGTATTGTGATGTATTTTGAATAGTAAACCCTAATCTAGGGAAATGTGCTGATATGAACAATAAACCCTAATTCTGAGTTATGCTTTTAAGAATGAAACTCTATGATTAAATTATGAAATAAAGAAACACAACTCCTAATTAAGCTAAAGGAGGTTGGATAACCCTATTTGAATCGAATAGGAAACCCTAACCCTAGAAACCAGTCGTGGTGATGTAAAATGGTCATGGTAATCTTCTGTAGCACGACCGTGCAAGATAGCACGGCCGTGGTGTTCTGTACTTGACTTGGAAATAATTTGTATTGTGTTGATTCATATATAATGTGCATGTTATCAATTGTGTTAGTCATGTAGGTCTTTATAAAGAAGTGAGCATAGCCAAGTAAGGGTTATGATGCCATATTCATTGAAAGAACTTATAAGCTGTGAAAGTAATGATATGTTATGTTGCCCAGTGATAGGTAACATAAGACATTGACATTCTATATGAGCCATAGGAGATATCAACATTGTTGTTATCTTGTTCATACTATCAAATGATTCAATAGCAACATGTTACTTGGTAGTAAGTGTGTGATGATCTAAGGGTTTGAATACCCATATTCCTAAATCACAATGATGAGATGGTTAGGGATTGAGATCCCATTGTTAACTAGATGTGAAATGAACTTGATATAATTAGTACTCTTTCTTAATAGCAATTGTCTTATTGGTTTATGTTTGAAAACATGCCTGATGCTAAAAGAATGCCATAATGTACTTAAATAATCAAGTTTAATGATACCATGTAGAGCCCTGACCATAGATCCATCATTGTCAGAAATTAAATGATGGTGAAACAGGTTTTCCTAAGGGAATTCCTGGAGAGCATACTTGTGAGAACGTGGGGGTTATGGACGTGAATATCCTTACGTCCTAATGGAGAAATTGATGTGAGATAAACATCAAATCTCTCAATCCTTCATTATATGTGTAAGCCAGGATGATGTATCACTAATCTCCCGATGATGTTGTTAATGCCGCATCAATGAGAGATAAACAAGAAATCCCTCGATGGCGAAGAGAGTACATCATGGTATTGTAACTCTAATAGTGAAGTTGCTAGAATACCCTGGAAAGCTATTATAGCAGAGACACAAGATGTCCAGCATGTTGTACCTCATACTGACTAAGGAAGATGAGGTCATAGAAATCCGGCTCTTCTGATGACCTATGTATGGTACCGATTGTTATTTAGTAATGGTCGGTTGGAGAATGAGTGGTATACCTCATCTCCTTGGGCATAATCATGTTTGAAAAATGTAATCAGCCGTATAGCTTAATTTCTTAGGTTGAACTACGAGAAACAATGATTGATGATACATTGTTTATAGTGTCCTAGTTGGACAAATAATATACATGTTCTACATATTCCTTATTAATATATGTCTTGTTATTCAATCAAGTTATAATTGAAATGATTGCTTAGAGAATACTTCTCTACTTAGTTTATTCAATAAATTGTCTGCTGTTGAGTGTTTATAATTCTATTTCTCAGTGTTATTCATTTATTTGCAATAACAATGCTTCTGGCGAAGAGTTATAACTCTCGCTGGGACAATTATTCAATTGTCTCACCCCCATGGGATTCAACTTTTTAGGTAGATGCCGAGGACGAAGAAACCCTTCAGTGGGTGAACAGCAGCAGCAGCAACATCAGGGACAATAGTGATCCTCAGGTGGAGACACTGTCTGTCAAGTCTTGTATATAGAATGTCCTATGTGTCGTCTCTATACTCTCAGGTCATAGGAGTCTTTACATGTTTTGAATAGATCTGAGATTTTGGCGTAATGCCTCGAGATTTTTGTATCTTTCCTTGTACAGTTAACATGGCAGTTGATGTTGTGACTCTCGAGATGTGATATTATAGAGATGTAATGATGGATCAGTTTGTAAATAAATTATCTTGTTTCTTAATAAAAGAATTTCACAGTTTGTAGATCTATTTACAAAAAGTTTTTAAAATTTTGCAATAATTTCATTGCTAACGAAACACTTCCTCATTAGTTTAAATTCGTTGATCTTGTTTTCGCAAGACGGTCATCGTAGTTTAGTGGTATCAGAGCTCTAGGTTTGCTGAGTCTATAGAGACATATGACTTAGGTTGTCGAGTCTATTTTAGAGTCTTCCAGTATATCTGATAGTGTCTTCTGCTCATATAGGAGGAGAAGATAAAACTAAGGATGTCTGGACCACATGAGGAACATGTTGCAGAGAGTAGTGTCGCTACACCCAGAGGAGGTGCAAGAAGCCAAGAAAGGGAGGAATCTGTACCTGAACCACCCCAGTTCAATCCAATTGACATGGGGAACCCAGCCATCCAAGCTATGTTTGGGCAGTTAATGAATGCCATGACACATATGACTGATAGGATGCCTATACTTGTACCTAAGGAACCTACCCATCCTGAAGGACAAGGAGTCGGCAAGACGTTTGAACGACTTTGCCGAGTTGGAGCAACAGAGTCTGCTGGAACAGCTGAACCTGTAGATTTTAACCTGTGGTTAACTGAACTAGAGAAAGCCTTTAGAATCTTAAACATCCCAGAATTTGAGAAGGTTAAACATGTTGTATACCTTCTCAAGGGGAGTGTTGGTCACTGGTGGACCATGGAAGAGTATAAAAGGCCAGGTGTGGAGATTGCATGGGAAGTTTTCCGACGGGAATTTATCAACATATACTTCCATAAGATGTCTTTGGATGAGAAAATCTCTCAGTTTGAGAGGTTAAGGCATGGACCTATGAACATTAGCGAATACGAGGCTAAGTTCATGGAGCTTTTGCGGTTCTGTCCACATATGGAAACCACAGATGAAGAAAGGATTAGGCATTTTGAGAAGGGATTAAATGCTGAGTTGACCACCCCTGTGTCTACTCTGGAGAATAGGGAAAGGTTTGCTACCTTTGTGGAGCTGGTCAAAAGGATAGAGAGGTCCATGTCATAGAAGAGACATACCAAGAATAAGAGGATGTATCCCCAGTTCCAAGGATCTTCATCTAAAGATTTTAAGAAACCTAGGTTTTCTGTGCCTACACTACCACCTAGATTCAGTACCTAGACGCAGTGGACGTCAAATAGGGGTAGAGGATTAAGCCTTCCATTAGACGGAGCTTGTAGCTCAGCATCTGAGTCGGTTACAGGACCACCCAGACCACAACAATTGAACAGAAGTTGTTACATATGTGGAAATATGGGACATCTGATGAAGGATTGCAGAGTCAGAGAAGTGAGTGTAACTCAACCTCAAAGGCAAAGTCAGCAAGGTTCTCAAAGGAGATAGTTTCCAGGAGGAGCTAGAGGATGTAGACAAGCATCTCAAGCTAGATCATTGGCACCTAGTCATCGAGCACCGAATCAACCACAGGCAATAGTGAGATTTTATGCAATGAATCCACCTGAGGCAGTGATCAACCCTCGGGTTGTGGCAGGTCAGATGGAGTTGTTTAATCCTGATATGCCTATATCTTGCGTTTTATCTATTTTAATTGATCCGGGTGCTACACACTCCTTTATCACTCAAAGAGTGATTTTTGACTGTAACCTGATTACAAGTCATAGGACAGATAGTTTGTTGCTAGAAACTCCGTTGATGGGATCTGATGTGTTACAGGAAGTATGTTCTCCCTCTATTCTCTTCTTTTCTGAACATCGCATTCAAGTGGATCTTATACCACTTGAGATGAATGGATTCGATGTAATCCTTGGGATGGATACCTTAGAAAGGTATAAGGTTGTCTTGGATTGTGAGTCCAAGAAAGCTGTGTTCACTGATGAAAGTGACACATGGATCTTTCAAGGAGAAAGAAAGATTCTTCCAACTTGTTTGGTGTCAGCTGTGGTTGCTGAGAAGCTGATGAGGCAAGGATGTTATGCATTCTTGGCCCATGTGGTAGATACTACCATGGAGAGCCTTAATCCTGTTGAAGTTCCAGTAGTCAGGGAATTTGAAGATGTATTTCCTAAAGAACTTCCAGGTGTACCACCACCCCAAGAAATAGATTTTGAAATTAATCTAGTCCCAGACACGCAACCTATAGCACAAACAGCGTATAGGATGGGGCCTGCTGAGATGCCAGAACTCAAGAAACAACTGCAAGAGCTTCTTGAGAAGGGTTTCATCCGACCGATTACTTCACCTTGGGGTGCTCCGGTCCTCTTTGTTAAAAAGAAAGACGGGTCAATGCGGTTGTGCATTGATTATAGACATCTAAATAAAGTAACGATAAAGAATATGTATCCTCTTCCGAGGATTGATGATCTCTTTGATCAGTTGTGTGGTGCAACTATCTTCTCAAAGATAGATTTGTGGTCGGGATATCATCAGTTGCATATAAAGGAAGGTGACATACCTAAGTCTGCCTTTAGGACAAGGTATGGTCACTATGAGTTCACAGTTATGTCATTTAGACTAACTAATGCACCAACTACATTTATGGAACTCATGAATAGAATCTTCTGACCTTTTCTCGATCAATGTGTTGGCGTCTTCATAGATGACATCTTGATCTACAGTAGAGATGCTAAGCAACATGACCAACATCTTCGTCAGGCTCTAACTTTGCTAAGAGAGCATAAGTTATATGCTAAGTTTAGCAAGTGTGAGTTCTGGTTACTAGAAGTTTCTTTTCTTGGACACATAATATCTACTTCAGGTATACGTGTTGACCCTAAAAAGGTAGAATCTATCCTACAATGGGAACAGGCGAAGACACCGACAGAGATCCGTAGTTTCTTAGGGTTGGCAGGCTATTATAGGAGGTTCATTAAGAACTTTAGTTCTATAGCCTTACCCTTAACCAAGTTGACGAGGAAGGATGTTCCTTTTACATGGAGTGACAAGTGTCAACAACCTTTTCAGCTATTAAAGGAGAGGTTGACAAGTGTACATGTGCTTGTGTTACCTGAGAAGGGGAAAGGCTATATAGTTTTATGTGATGCCTCTAAGAATGGACTGGGATGTGTGTTGATGCATGATAAACAAGTGATTTCTTTTGCTTATCCACAAATTAAGAAACACGAGGAGAATTACCCATCACACGATCTAGAACTAGCTGATGTAGTTCATGCCTTGAAAATCTGGAGACATTATCTTTATGGAGAGACATTCTAGATTTTCACAGACCATAAGAACCTTAAGTATATATTTTCTCAGCATGAGCTTAACATGAGGCAACGCCGCTGGATGGAGTTAATCAAGGACTACGATTGTACAATTGATTACCATCCAGGAAAGGCCAATGTGGTTGTTGATGCTTTAAGCAGGAAATCAGCAACACCAGCCCTAGATAGAGCACAACTGAATTCTTTGGTATGCTCTAGAAGGGATATGATTATCTCCTAAATACAAGACAATGTACAACTAAGAGTATCATTGTTATCAGGGTTGTTAGTTGAGATGCATATAAAACCTACTCTGAGACAACAAATTAAAGAAGCATAGTAAGTTGATGATGTAGTTTGACAGATTAGATCAGAGTACGGTAGTGAGAAACGAGAAGGTTTCCATGACTCAGATGATCAAGTAGCCCGTTATCATGGTAGGATGATAGTACCAGACGTGGATAACTTAAGGAAGTTAGTCCTGGAAGAAGCTCATTCTTCAATGTATGTTATTCATCCAGGAAGCACCAAGATGTATTGAAATTTGAAAGATATGTATTGGTGGCCTGGTTTGAAGAAGGACATTGCCGAGTTTGTTATGCGGTGTCCTGTGTGTCAGCAAGTTAAAGCTGAACACCAGAAGCCTACAGGAACAATGCAACCTTTACCCATACCATAATGGAAGTGGGATCATGTGACCATGGATTTTGTGGTTGGTTTACCTAGAATAGCCAAAGGTCATGATTCCATCTGGGTAATAGTTGATAGGTTGACAAAGATAGCACATTTCTTACCTGTCAAAACAACTGATTCTTCTGAGAGGCTGGAACAGTTGTATGTAGATGAGATAGTATGATTGCATGGAGTCCCAGTTACCATTGTTTCAGACAGAGGTCCCCAGTTTATGAGTCATTTTTGGGAGCAACTTCATAAAGCTTTAGGCACACAGTTAAGGTTTAGTACAACCTTTTATCCATAGACTGATGGACAATCAAAAAGGACTATACATACCTTGGAGGAATTGCTCAGAGCATGTGTTCTTCAGTTTACAGGAAGTTGGGATCTACACCTAAGTTTGATAGAGTTTGCCTACAACAATAGCTATCAACACAACATTGACATGGAACCTTATGAAGCTTTGTATGGTAGACGTTGTAGATCTCCCTTATGTTGGTATGAAACTGGTGAGTATCAACTTTTAGGTCCTAATCTTGTGCAACAAACCACTGAGAAGATTAAGATAATACAACAATAGTTAAATACTGCACATGATAGGCATAAATCATATGTTGATAAGCATCGTAGACCTTTAGAATTTCAGTTTGGAGACAGAGTGTACCTCAAGGTATCACCCTGGAAAGGAGTTCTTAGATTTGGAAGGAAAGGAAAGTTAGCTCCTAGGTTTATAGGGCCTTATCCAATCATAGAACAAATTGGAAAGGTAGCTTATAAGCTAGAGTTATCACCAGAGTTGCAAAAGTTACACCATGTGTTCCACATTTCCATGCTTAGGAAATGTCATCCTGATACAGAATCAGTTCTGCAACCCATGGAAATAGAGTTGAACGATGATGTATCTTATGAAGAAGGACATGTGTCGATTCTTGATAGGAGAATTAAAAAGATGAAAAAGAAAGACATAAGTCTTGTGAAAGTCCTCTGGAATCATCATGGTGTTGAAGAAGCCACGTGGGAACTAGAGGAAGAGATGAGGAAGAAATACCCTACTCTTTTCTCTTAATATGTTTTTGTAATGATTTCGGGGACGAAATCCTTGTAAGGGGTGGATAATTTGTAACATCCCTGACCTGGGTTATGAACTAACCCTAGGTGTTTTGCCTAATTAGGTAATTAGATGCCTGTGTTTATCCTTTGAAATATAATTAAGGCTTTAGAGGAACTTATATTTCTATTTTCAGTCCTTTTTGCATAATGTTGAAACATTGTTTTGTTTATAATGGACTAACGTGCAAATTACCCAAGTTGAGGGGTTTAATTGCAATTTACACATGTTAAGATGTTCCTATGATGATGAGACATCATAAGAATGAATATGATGTGGTGGTATGAATTGCACAAACTTGGGCACCAAGATATAGCTTGTAGAGCAATCCTTGTGCTTTAAAACCTAGTTTTGGTGTAATGTGTAAATTACCCAAAACCTAGGGTTCAACATGTAAAATGTATCCTCTAAAGTATCTCTCTTGTTTCTTGGAATCAAGTAGAGAAAATAAAATGAGAAGGGCGCCTCACTTGAATGATCAAGGAGAAGAGATAATCTTGATGTTGAAATAATCAAGATTTAAGCAAATGGCCTTTTATATATACAACTTATTAAGATGTTTGGTTTCTTTTCCTTTAAACCTTGGATAATGGAGGAGTTTGCATGAGTTTAGTAAGTGGAAAACGTGGCCAAGGATGGAGCAAGCCTTAGTGGATTTTTTTAGGAAATAACCATCCTTTTTCCTTTTGCTTTGAAAAGACCCATAAATATATAAGCAATCTTTCCAAATAAACAAGGGATCATTTCCTTTAGTTCTTTTCTTATCAAACCTACTTTGGCCAAACAAGGAGGAGCTCTGGAGAAGAGTAAGGATGACCAAGCTGGTTTTGTAAGTATGGACCATCATCTACCTCGAATTCATGGAGGAAACCATAAAACAAGGTTGGTTTATTGGTGTTTTTCACACGATTCTTCTTTCTAGCCATCTTCTCCATCCAAAACTTGAAGAACGAAGCTTGGAAAACTACTGGAGCTCAAACCGCCATTAACTCTATAGAGCTAGGAGCTCTGTATCATTCCTATAGGTGGGTTTTATAACTCTAAACCTTGAGCTTTGTTTATGCACCTTCATTTCCATGAAAAATTGTTAGTTTCTCTTCTTCCTTTGTTACTCTTGTGTTCTTGCTAGAAATTCTGTGAAGAACAGCCCCTGTTCTTGAGGTAGAATATGATGACATTAATTCCTATGTTTATCCAAAAACCTACTTTAGCAAACGGTCTCCAACCCTTTCTCAAACGGTTTCCCAAACCATTTGGGAGCAAACGGTTTCAAACCGTTTGAATACAAACAGTTTCAACCAAACCGCATAGAAGCAAATGGTCCAAGACCATTTGTATGTGTTGACCAGGTGTTGACCATTTGGAGTACTGTTTATAATAATGTAGACTAATTACCTACCAAAAATCATCAACTAATTCCAAGTGGATTATCAATTGAAGGCCCATTAGTCACCTAAACCCCAATCGGGTCATTTGCTGATTTTAATAATAGTATCATGTTGAAGTTTGGGTTGAGTGGACCAAATGGCTTCAAAACCATTTGGGGATCACCTAAACGGTCTCAAGACCGTTTGGTGATCACCCAAGACTTTTTGGAGGTCTAGGGTTAAGTAGGGTTGACAAATTGAGGACCCAATTTTATCAAGTTGATGAATAATCGATTGCTGATTTGGGGACCAAACCTAGGGTTCAAACCTTAATTGAATGACCTAGTTTTTTATAAAATAATGGGAAAACGGTCTCAAGACCATTTGGAGGTCATCCAAACGATCCCAAGACCGTTTGGGGTCAGGTCATGATCAATTGAGTGATAGTTCAAAGGTTTCAAATCAATTAAACCCACATTGAAACATGTTGAAGGGTAATCGATTTCAAACCCTAATCCAATTGATCCAAGCCCTAATTAATGATCAATGGAGGGTCAATTGAGTGTCAAATCAGTTGAGGGTTGACCTAATTGACTAAATTTATGAGTTTCTAACAACTGTATGATTAATTGAGGGGTTCAACATTGAAAACCCTAATTCAATTGAAGTGGTTGAGACACTTTTTGGTCCTTGCAGTTTTGGGGTGGTTTGGACCAAATAGTCTCAAGACCATTTGGATGCAAATGATCTCAAGACCATTTGAGTCCAAACGTTCTCAAGACCATTTGGGACCAAGCGATCCCAAACTGTTTGGTGCTCATGCGGTTTCAAAGTCAACTTGACCAAACGGTCTTCATGACCAAACTGTCTTCACCCTATCTTGGGCAAACAGTCTTGAGTGTGCACTTTACCAAACGGTTTCAAAAGTCAACAAGACCAAATGGTCTTCAACACCAAACGGTTTCAAGGTCTGTCCAAGACCGTTTGGGAGTTTAGTATGAAAAACCATTTGAGGTCTACCAAGTAATTAGTTGATAAATGAATGTGATAATCAGTGGTGATCATTATAAAGGTACTCTTGATGGGATAGAGTGATTAGTACTCTTTGGATAAGTAAGACCTAATGATCACAATAGTAATGATAGAAACCATGCTGTCAATGTTGAATTGACTTAGCCTAATTAAGGGTGATGCAAATATCATCTGATAGAAAGAGGAGAGAGAAGACTTCTTATATGAATGATAATCAAGTAATAAACTTCCAATATGTATGAATACATCTATTTAGGGTATAATCCTTCATAGTGAGATCATGAAAACCCTAATTATGATGGTTAATGAATCTTAACCCTAATTTGAGGATATTAATGGAAATAATCCTCATATATGATGATGGTATGATCTTAATTCATTATAATGTGAATAGTAAACCCTAATTTAGGGTATTGTGATGTATTTTGAATAGTAAACACTAATCTAGGGAAATGTGCTGATATGAACAGTAAACCCTAATTCTGAGTTATGCTTTTAAGAATGAAACTCTATGATTGAATTATGAAATAAAGAAACACAACTCCTAATTAAGCTAAAGGAGGTTGGATAACCCTAGTTGAATCGAATAGGAAACCCTAACCCTAGAAACCAGCCATGGTGATGTAAAATGGTCATGGTAATCTTCTGTAGCACGACCGTGCAAGATAGCACGGCCGTGGTGTTCTGTACTTGACTTGGAAATAATTTGTATTGTGTTGATTCATATATAATGTGCATGTTATCAATTGTGTTAGTCATGTAGGTCTTTATAAAGAAGTGAGCATAGCCAAGTAAGGGTTATGATGCCATATTCATTGAAAGAACTTATAAGCTGTGAAAGTAATGATATGTTATGTTGCCCAGTGATAGGTAACATAAGACATTGACATTCTATATGAGCCATAGGAGATATCAGCATTGTTGTTATCTTGTTCATACTATAAAATGATTCAATAGCAACATGTTACTTGGTAATAAGTGTGTGATGATCTAAGGGTTTGAATACCCATATTCCTAAATCACAATGATGAGATGGTTAGGGATTGAGATCCCATTGTTAACTAGATGTGAAATGAACTTGATATAATTAGTACTCTTTCTTAATAGCAATTGTCTTATTGGTTTATGTTTGAAAACATGCCTGATGCTAAAAGAATGCCATAATGTACTTAAATAATCAAGTTTAATGATACCATGTAGAGCCCTGACCATAGATCCATCATTGTCAGAAATTAAATGATGGTGAAACAGGTTTTCCTAAGGGGATTCTTGGAGAGCATACTTGTGAGAACGTGGGGGTTATGGACGTGAATATCCTTACGTCCTAATGGAGGAATTGATGTGAGATAAACATCAAATCTCTCAATCCTTCATTATATGTGTAAGCCAGGATGATGTATCACTAATCTCCTGATGATGTTGTTAATGCCGCATCGATGAGAGATAAACAAGAAATCCCTCGATGGCGAAGAGAGTACATCATGATATTGTAACTCTAATAGTGAAGTTGCTAGAATACCCTGGAAAGCTATTATAGCAGAGACACAAGATGTCCAGCATGTTGTACCTCATACTGACTAAGGAAGATGAGGTCATAGAAATCCGACTCTTCTGATGACCTATGTATGGTACCGATTGTTATTTAGTAATGGTCGGTTGGAGAATGAGTGGTATACCTCATCTCCTTAGGGCATAATCATGTTTGAAAAATGTAATCAGTCGTATAGCTTAATTTCTTAGGTTGAACTACGAGAAACAATGATTGATGATACATTGTTTATAGTGTCCTAGTTGGACAAATAATATACATGTTCTACATATTCCTTATTAATATATGTCTTGTTATTCAATCAAGTTATAATTGAAATGATTGCTTAGAGAATACTGGTCTACTTAGTTTATTCAATAAATTGTCTGCTGTTGAGTGTTTATAATTCTATTTCTCAGTGTTATTCATTTATTTGCAATAACAATGCTTCTGGCGAAGAGTTATAACTCTCGCTGGGACAATTATTCAATTGTCTCACCCCCATGGGATTCAACTTTTTAGGTAGATGCCGAGGACGAAGAAACCCTTCAGTGGGTGAACAGCAGCAGCAGCAACATCAGGGACAATAGTGATCCTCAGGTGGAGACACTGTCTGTCAAGTCTTGTAGATAGAATGTCCTATGTTTCGTCTCTATACTCTCAGGTCCTAGGAGTCTTTAGATGTTTTGAATAGATCTGAGATTTTGGCGTAATGCCTCGAGATTTTTGTATCTTTCCTTGAACAGTTAACATGGTAGTTGATGTTGTGACTCTCGAGATGTGATATTATAGAGATGTAATGATGGATCAGTTTGTAAATAAATTATCTTCTTTCTTAATAAAAGAATTTCACAGTTTGTAGATCTATTTACAAAAAGTTTTTAAAATTTTGCAATAATTTCATTGCTAACGAAACACTTCCTCATTAGTTTAAATTCGTTGATCTTGTTTTCGCAAGACGGTCATCGTAGTTTAGTGGTATCAGAGCTCTAGGTTTGCTGAGTCTATAGAGACATAGGACTTAGGTTGTCGAGTCTATTTTAGAGTCTTCCAGTATATCTGATAGTGTCTTCTGCTCATATAGGAGGAGAAGATAAAACTAAGGATGTCTGGACCACATGAGGAACATGTTGTAGAGAGTAGTGTCGCTACACCCAGAGGAGGTGCAAGAAGCCAAGAAAGGGAGGAATCTGTACCTGAACCACCCCAGTTCAATCCAATTGACATGGGGAACCCAGCCATCCAAGCTATGTTTGGGCAGTTCATGAATGCCATGACACATATGACTGATAGGATGCCTATACTTGTACCTAAGGAACCTACCCATCCTGAAGGAGAAGGAGTCGGCAAGACGTTTGAACGACTTTGCCGAGTTGGAGCAACAGAGTCTGCTGGAACAGCTGAACCTGTAGATTTTAACATGTGGTTAACTGAACTAGAGAAAGCCTTTAGAATCTTAAACATCCCATAATTTGAGAAGGTTAAACATTTTGTATACCTTCTCAAGGGGAGTGTTGGTCACTGGTGGACCATGGAAGAGTAGAAAAGGCCAGGTGTGGAGATTGCATGGGAAGTTTTCCGACGGGAATTTATCAACATATACTTCCATAAGATGTCTTTGGATGAGAAAATCTCTCAGTTTGAGAGGTTAAGGGAGGGACCTATGAACATTAGCAAATACGAGGCTAAGTTCATGGAGCTTTTGCGGTTCTGTCCACATATGGCAACCACAGATGAAGAAAGGATTAGGCATTTTGAGAAGGGATTAAACGCTGAGTTGACCACCCCTGTGTCTACTCTGGAGAATAGGGAAAGGTTTGCTACCTTTGTGGAGCTGGTCAAAAGGATAGAGAGGTCCATGTCATAGAAGAGACATACCAAGAATAAGAGGATGTATCCCCAGTTCCAAGGATCTTCATCTAAAGATTTCAAGAAACCTAGGTTTTCTGTGCCTACACTACCACCTAGATTCAGTACCTAGACGCAGTGGACGTCAAATAGGGGTAGAGGATTAAGCCTTCCATTAGACGGAGCTCGTAGCTCAGCATCTGAGTCGGTTACAGGACCACCCAGACCACAACAATTGAACAGAAGTTGTTACATATGTGGAAATATGGGACATCCGATGAAGGATTGCAGAGTCAGAGAAGCGAGTGTAACTCAACCTCAAAGGCAAAGTCAGCAAGGTTCTCAAAGGAGATAGTTTCCAGGAGGAGCTAGAGGATGTAGACAACCATCTCAAGCTAGATCATTGGCACCTAGTCATCGAGCACCGAATCAACCACAGGCAATAGTGAGATTTTATGCAATGAATCCACCTGAGGCAGTGATCAACCCTCGGGTTGTGGCAGGTCAGATGGAGTTGTTTAATCCTAATATGCCTATATCTTGCGTTTTATCTATTTTAATTGATCCGGGTGCTACACACTCCTTTATCACTCAAAGAGTGATTTTTGACTGTAACCTGATTACAAGTCATAGGACAGATAGTTTGTTGCTAGAAACTCCGTTGATGGGATCTGATGTGTTACAGGAAGTATGTTCTCCCTCTATTCTCTTCTTTTCTGAACATCGCATTCAAGTGGATCTTATACCACTTGAGATGAATGGATTTGATGTAATCCTTGGGATGGATACCTTAGAAAGGTATAAGGTTGTCTTGGATTGTGAGTCCAAGAAAGCTGTGTTCACTGATGAAAGTGACACATGGATCTTTCAAGGAGAAAGAAAGATTCTTCCAACTTGTTTGGTGTCAGCTGTGGTTGCTGAGAAGCTGATGAGGCAAGGATGTTATGCATTCTTGGCCCATGTGGTAGATACTACCATGGAGAGCCTTAATCCTGTTGAAGTTCCAGTAGTCAGGGAATTTGAAGATGTATTTCCTAAAGAACTTCCAGGTGTACCACCACCCCGAGAAATAGATTTTGAAATTAATCTAGTCCCAGACACGCAACCTATAGCACAAACAGCGTATAGGATGGGGCCTGCTGAGATTCCAGAACTCAAGAAACAACTGCAAGAGCTTCTTGAGAAGGGTTTCATCCGACCGATTACTTCACCCTGGGGTGCTCTGGTCCTCTTTGTTAAAAAGAAAGACGGGTCAATGCGGTTGTGCATTGATTATAGACATCTAAATAAAGTAACGATAAAGAATATGTATCCTCTTCCGAGGATTGATGATCTCTTTGATCAGTTGTGTGGTGCAACTATCTTCTCAAAGATAGATTTGTGGTCGGGATATCATCAGTTGCATATAAAGGAAGGTGACATACCTAAGTCTGCCTTTAGGACAAGGTATGGTCACTATGAGTTCACAGTTATGTCATTTAGACTAACTAATGCACCAACTACATTTATGGAACTCATGAATAGAATCTTCTGACCTTTTCTCGATCAATGTGTTGTCGTCTTCATAGATGACATCTTGATCTACAGTAGAGATGCTAAGCAACATGACCAACATCTTCGTCAGGCTCTAACTTTGCTAAGAGAGCATAAGTTATATGCTAAGTTTAGCAAGTGTGAGTTCTGGTTACTAGAAGTTTCTTTTCTTGGACACATAATATCTACTTCAGGTATACGTGTTGACCCTAAAAAGGTAGAATCTATCCTACAATGGGAACAGGCGAAGACACCGATAGAGATCCGTAGTTTCTTAGGGTTGGCAGGCTATTATAGGAGGTTCATTAAGAACTTTAGTTCTATAGCCTTACCCTTAACCAAGTTGACCAGGAAGGATGTTCCTTTTACCTGGAGTGACAAGTGTCAACAACCTTTTCAGCTATTAAAGGAGAGGTTGACAAGTGTACATGTGCTTGTGTTACCTGAGAAGGGGAAAGGCTATATAGTTTTATGTGATGCCTCTAAGAATGGACTGGGATGTGTGTTGATGCATGATAAACAAGTGATTTCTTTTGCTTCTCCACAAATTAAGAAACACAAGGAGAATTACCCATCACACGATCTAGAACTAGCTGATGTAGTTCATGCCTTGAAAATCTGGAGACATTATCTTTATGGAGAGACATTCTAGATTTTCACAGACCATAAGAACCTTAAGTATATATTTTCTCAGCATGAGCTTAACATGAGGCAACGCCGCTGGATGGAGTTAATCAAGGACTACGATTGTACAATTGATTACCATCCAGGAAAGGCCAATGTGGTTGTTGATGCTTTAAGCAGGAAATCAGCAACACCAGCCCTAGATAGAGCACAACTGAATTCTTTGGTATGCTCTAGAAGGGATATGCTTATCTCCTTAAGACAAGACAATGTACAACTAAGAGTATCATTGTTATCAGGGTTGTTAGTTGAGATGCATATAAAACCTACTCTGAGACAACAGATTAAAGAAGCATAGTAAGTTGATGATGTAGTTTGATAGATTAGATCAGAGTACGGTAGTGAGAAACGAGAAGGTTTCCATGACTCAGATGATCAAGTAGCCCGTTATCATGGTAGGATGATAGTACCAGACGTGGATAACTTAAGGAAGTTAGTCCTGGAAGAAGCTCATTCTTCAATGTATGTTATTCATCCAGGAAGCACCAAGATGTATTGAAATTTGAAAGATATGTATTGGTGGCCTGGTTTGAAGAAGGACATTGCCGAGTTTGTTATGCGGTGTCCTGTGTGTCAGCAAGTTAAAGCTGAACACCAGAAGCCTACAGGAACAATGCAACCTTTACCCATACCATAATGGAAGTGGGATCATGTGACCATGGATTTTGTGGTTGGTTTACCTAGAATAGCCAAAGGTCATGATTCCATCTGGGTAATAGTTGATAGGTTGACAAAGATAGCACATTTCTTACCTGTCAAAACAACTGATTCTTCTGAGAGGCTGGAACAGTTGTATGTAGATGAGATAGTATGATTGCATGGAGTCCCAGTTACCATTGTTTCAGACAGAGGTCCCCAGTTTATGAGTCGTTTTTGGGAGCAACTTCATAAAGCTTTAGGCACACAGTTAATGTTTAGTACAACCTTTCATCCATAGACTGATGGACAATCAAAAAGGACTATACATACCTTGGAGGAATTGCTCAGAGCATGTGTTCTTCAGTTTACAGGAAGTTGGGATCTACACCTAAGTTTGATAGAGTTTGCCTACAACAACAGCTATCAACACAAAATTGACATGGAACCTTATGAAGCTTTGTATGGTAGACGTTGTAGATCTCCCTTATGTTGGTATGAAACTGGTGAGTATCAACTTTTAGGTCCTAATCTTGTGCAACAAACCACTGAGAAGATTAAGATAATACAACAATAGTTAAATACTACACATGATAGGCATAAATCATATGCTGATAAGCATCGTAGACCTTTAGAATTTTAGGTTGGAGACAGAGTGTACCTCAAGGTATCACCCTGGAAAGGAGTTCTTAGATTTGGAAGGAAAGGAAAGTTAGATCCTAGGTTTATAGGGCCTTATCCAATCATAGAACAAATTGGAAAGGTAGCTTATAAGCTAGAGTTATCACCAGAGTTGCAAACGTTACACCATGTGTTCCACATTTCCATGCTTAGGAAATGTCATCCTGATACAGAATCAGTTCTGCAACCCATGGAAATAGAGTTGAACGATGATGTATCTTATGAAGAAGGACATGTGTCGATTCTTGATAGGAGAATTAAAAAGATGAAAAAGAAAGACATAAGTCTTGTGAAAGTCCTCTGGAATCATCATGGTGTTGAAGAAGCCACGTGGGAACTAGAGGAAGAGATGAGGAAGAAATACCCTACTCTTTTCTCTTAATATGTTTTTGTAATGATTTCGGGGACGAAATCCTTGTAAGGGGTGGATAATTTGTAACATCCCTGACCTGGGTTATGAACTAACCATAGGTGTTTTGCCTAATTAGGTAATTAGATGCTTGTGTTTATCCTTTGAAATGTAATTAAGGCTTTAGAGGAACTTATATTTCTATTTTCAGTCCTTTTTGCATAATGTTGAAACATTGTTTTGTTTATAATGGACTAACGTGCAAATTACCCAAGTTGAGGGGTTTAATTGCAATTTACACATGTTAAGATGTTCCTATGATGATGAGACATCATAAGAATGAATATGATGTGGTGGTATGAATTGCACAAGCTTGGGCACCAAGATATAGCTTGTAGAGCAATCCTTGTGCTTTAAAACCTAGTTTTGGTGTAATGTGTAAATTACCCAAAACCTAGGGTTCAACATGTAAAATGTATCCTCTAAAGTATCTCTCTTGTTTCTTGGAATCAAGTAGAGAAAATAAAATGAGAAGGGCGCCTCATTTGAATGATCAAGGAGAAGAGATAATCTTGATGTTGAAATAATCAAGATTTAAGCAAATGGCCTTTTATATATACAACTTATTAAGATGTTTGGTTTCTTTTCCTTTAAACCTTAGATAATGGAGGAGTTTGCATGAGTTTAGTAAGTGGAAAACTTGGCCAAGGATGGAGCAAGCCTTATTGGATTTGTTTGGGAAATAAAAAGGAAATAACCATCCTTTTTCCTATTGCTTTGAAAAGACCCATAAATATATAAGCAATCTTTCCAAATAAACAAGGGATCGTTTCCCTTAGTTCTTTTCTTCTCAAACCTACTTTCTCTGAACAAGGAGGAGATCTAGATAAGAGGAAGGATGACCAAGCTGGTTTGGTAAGTATGGACCATCATCTACCTCGAATTCATGGAGGAAACCATAAAACAAGGTTGGTTTATTGGTGTTTTTCACACGATTCATCTTTCTAGCCATCTTCTCCATCCAAAACTTGAAGAACGAATCTTGGACAACTACTGGAGCTCAAACCTCCATTAAACCTACGGATCTAGGATCTCTAGATCAGTCCTATAGGCGGGCTTTATAACCCTAAACCTTGAGCTTTGTTTATGCACCTTCATTTCCATGAAAAATCGTTAGTTTCTCTTCTTCCTTTGTTACTCTTGTGTTTTTGCTAGCAATTCTGTGAAGAACAGCCCCTGTTCTTGAGGTAGAAGATGATGACATTAATTCCTATGTTTATCCAAAAACCTACTTTAGCAAACGGTCTCCAACCCTTGCTCAAACGGTTTCCCAAACCGTTTAGGAGCAAACGGTTTCAAACCGTTTGAATGCAAACTGTTTCAACCAAACCGCATAGAAGCAAACGGTCCAAGACCATTTGGATGCGTCGACTAGGCATTGACCATTTGTTGGAATGTTGACAATAATGTAGACTAATTACCTACCTAAAATCATCAACTAATTCCAAGTGGATCATCAATTGAAGGCCCATTAGTCACCAAAACCCTAATTGGGTCATTTGCCGATTTTAATAATAGTATCATGTTGAAGTTTGGGTTGAGTGGCCCAAACGGCTTCAAAACCGATTGGGGATCACCTAAACGGTCTCAAGACTGTTTTATTATCACCCAAGACCGTTTTGAGGTCTAGGGTTAAGTAGGGTTGACCAATTGAGGACCCAATGATATCAAGTTGATGAATAATCGATTGCTGATTTGGGGACCAAACCTAGGGTTCAAACCTTAATTGAATGACTTGGTTTTTGATAAAGTAATGGGAAAACGGTCTCAAGACCATTTGGAGGTCATCCAAACGATCCCAAGATCATTTGGGTTCAGGTCATGATCAATTGAGTGATAGTTCAAAGGTTTCAATTCAATTAAACCCACATTGAAACATGTTGAAGGGTAATCAAACCCTAATCCAATTGATCCAAGCCCTAATTGATAATCAATGGAGGGTCAATTGAGTTTCAAATCAGTTGAGGGTTGACCTAATTGACTCAATTGATGAGTGGATAACAAGTGTATGATTAATTGAGGGGTTCAACATTGAAAACCCTAATTCAATTGAAGTAGTTGAGACACTTTTTGGTCCTTGCAGTTTTGAGGTTGTTTGGACCAAACAGTCTCAAGACCGTTTGAGTCCAAACAGTCTCAAGACCGTTTGGGACCAAACGATCCCAAACCGTTTGGTGCTCATGCGGTTTCAAAGTCATTTATGTCCATGGGGTTTCAAAGTCAACTTGACCAAACGGTCTTCATGACCAAACGGTCTTCACCCTATCTTGGGAAAATGGTCTTGAGTGTGCACTTTACCAAATGGTTTCAAAAGTCAACAAGACCAAATGGTCTTCAACACCAAACGGTTTCAAGGTCTGTCCAAGACCGTTTGGGAGTTTAGTATGCAAAATCATTTGAGGTCTATAAAGGTCAAGATTGTTTGATGCCTTAGAGGTCAAGATGGCTTAGTGGTGGATTAACCTAAACCTCATAAATACCTAAAGTGATTAAGGGACCAAGTGGTTAGTTGATAAATGCATGTGATAATCAATGGTGATCATTATAAAGGTACTCTTGATGGGATAGAGTGATTAGTAGTCTTTGGATAAGTAAGACTTAATGATAACAATAGTAATGATATAAACCATGATGTCAATGTTGAATTGACTTAGCCTAATTAAGGGTGATGCAAATATCATCTGATAGAAAGAGGAGAGAGAAGACTTCTTATATGAATGATAATCAAGTAATAAACTTCCAATATGTATGAATACATCTAATTAGGGTATGATCCTTCATAGTGAGATCATGAAAACCCTAATTATGATGGTTAATGAATCTTAACCCTAATTTGAGGACATTAATGGAAATAATCCTCATATATGATGATGGTATGATCTTAATTCATTATAATGTGAATAGTAAACCCTAATCAACAGTATTGTGATGTATTGTTAATAGTAAACCCTAATCTAGGGAAATGTGATGATATGAACACTAAACCCTAATTCTGAGTTATGCTTTTAAGCATGAAACTCTATGATTGAATTATGAAATAAAGAAAAACTATTCCTAATTAAGCTAAAGGGGTTTGGATAACCCTAATTGAATCAAATAGGAAACCCTAACCCTAGAAACCAGCCGTGGTGATGTAAAACGGTCGTGGTAATCTTCTGTAGCACGACCGTGGTGTTATGTACTTGACTTGGAAATAATTTGTATTGTGATGATTCAGAATAATGTGCATGTTATCAATTGTGTTAGTCATGCACGTCTTTATAAAGAAGTGAGCATAGCCAGGTAAGGGTTATGATGCCATATTCATTGAAAGAACTTATAAGCTGTGAAAGTAATGATATGTTATGTTGCCCAGTGATAGGTAACATAAGAGATTGACAGGCTATATGGGTCATAGGAGATATCAACATTGCTATTATCCTATTCATACTGTCAAATGATTCAATAGCAACATGTTACTTGGTAACACGTGTGTGATGATCTAAGGGTTTGAATACCCATATTCCTAAATCACAATGATGAGATGGTTAGGGATTGAGATCCCAATGTTAACTAGATGTGAAATGAACTTGATATAATTAGTACTCTTTCTTAATAGAAATTGTCTTATTGGTTTATGTTTGAAAACATGTCTGATGCTAAAAGAATGCCATAATGTACTTAAATAATCAAGTTTAATGATACCATGTAGAGCCCTGACCATAGATCCATCATTGTCAGAAATTAAATGATGGTGAAACAGGTTTTCCTAAGGGAATTCCTGGAGAGCATACTTGTGAGTATGTGGGGGTTATGGACGCGAATATCCTTACGTCCTAATGGAGGAATTGATGTGAGATAAACATCAAATCTCTCAATCCTTCATTATATGTGTAAGCCGAGATGATGTATCACTGATCTCCTGATGATGTTGTTAATGCCACATCGATGAGAGATAAACAAGAAATCCCTCGATGGCGAAGAGAGTACATCATGCCACAGTAACTCTAATAGTAAAGTTTCCAGAATACCCTGGAAAGCTATATAGCAGAGACACAAGATGTCCTGCATGTTGTACCTCATACTGACTGAGGAAGATGAGGTCATAGAAATCCGACTCTTCTGATGACCTATGTATGGTATAGATTGCGCTTTAGTAATGGTCGGTTGGAGAATGAGTGGTATACCTCATCTCCTCATGGCATAATCATGTTTGAAAAATGTAATCAGCCGTATAGCTTAATTGCTTAGGTTGAACTATGAGAAACAATGATTGATGATACATTGTTTATAGTGTCCTAGATGGACAAATAAAATACATGTTCTACATATTCCTTATTAATATATGTCTTGTTATTCAATCAAGTTATAATTGAAATGATTGCTTAGAGAATACTGCTCTACTTAGTGTATTCAATAAATTGTCTACTGTTGAGTATTTATAATTCTATTGCTCAGTGTTATTCATTTATTTGTAATAACAATGCTTCTGGCAAAGATTTATAACTCGCACTGGGACAATTATTCAATTGTCTCACCCCCGTGGGATTCAACTTTTTACGTAGACGCCGAGGATGAAGAAACCCTTCAGTGGGTGAACAGCACCAACATCAACATTAGGGACAACAATGATCCTCAGGTGGAGACACTGTCTGTCAAGTCTTGTAGATAGAATGTCCTATGTGTCGTCTCTGTACTCTCAGGTCCTAGGAGTCTTTAGATGTTTTAAATAGATCTATGATTTTGGCGTAATGCCTCGAGATTTTTGTATCTTGCCTTGTACAGTTAACAGGGCAGTTGATGTTGTGACTCTCGAGATGTGATATTACATAGATGTAATGATGGATTAGTTTATAAATAAATTATCTTGTTTCTTTATAAAAGAATTTCACAGTTTGTAGATCTCTTTACAAAAAGTTTTTAAAATTTTGTGATTTTCAATAATTCCACTGCTAACGAAATGCTTCCGCATTAGTTTAAATTCGTTGATCTTATTTTCAATACGGTCGTCACACATTAGTTGAGAGTTATATGTCTCGTTGGGGTATGGGTCTCACCTCGTGGGTCACCACATCTTTCTAGGCAGTCGTTCATGGTGTGGTGGGGATCATGTTGTTGCAGAAGAGAAGCTTGGAGATCAGTAGACTCAAAAGGTTGGACAGCTGTAAGTTGTTGTCATAGTAGAGTCCTAGAGTCTTCCATGTACTCTCAGGTCAGGGAAGGGATGTGTTTTGTAAATTATGTATATCAACATGTGTTATTGGAAGTATGCCATGGTTTGTATATATATATATATGCATACATATATATACATATATATACATATATATATATATATATATATATATATATATATATATATATATATATATATATATATATATATATATATATATATATACATACATATACATGTATATGGCATGTAATTGTGCAACACAATTTTTGTATATAGGTTGTGGCCTCAACCATGGGAAAGATATGTAAATACCTAATAAGGTATGTGCTGCTATGCAAATTTTATGAACCTTTATGTAAATGTTTCTTCTACTGCAAGTAATGCTTAAATTAGTTTTAGTTTACCCTATTTTCTGGTAATTTGAATGTTTAGTAGTTGATCATTTGTTTTGTTTTGAGTAATCTCATTGGGTTTGGCTTTGTGCGTCACAAGTTAGGTTAGTATCAGAGCACTAGATTTTCTAATTCTATAGGGACATAGGACTAGGGTTTGTGTCTATTCTTACGTCATCCAACATATCTGACTATAGTTATGCTTATGTAGATATGTCTGGGGAGCATGAAGAACATGATGAGTGTATCTTTGTTGTGCCAAGAGGTGGTGGTAGGCGGCAGTCACATGAAGATAGAGTGCTAGAGACTAGGATGGAGCATCCCGTTATGCCCTAGTTCAACTCAGCAACCATGGCCAATCCCACTTTAAAATTCATGTTTGAACAACTTATGGCCACGATTACACATTTGGCATATCAAATGCCCATACCTTCACCTAGGGTGGCTAACCCCAGTGTTGAATCCCATGGTTTTGGGAAAACTTTAGAGAGGTTGAGATGTGTGAGAACGATTGAGAATGTTGGTACGACAAACCCGGTGGATGCGGATATGTGGTTGACAGAGCTTGAGAAGGCTTTCAAGATCCTCAATATCCCAGAAGAGGACATGACGAAGCATGCAGTAGACCTGCTAAAGGGTAGTGTTGGCCATTGATGGGCCATATAGGAGGAGAAGAGACCTAGAGTGGTGATCAGTTGGGAAGAGTTTCACAAGAGTTTGTTAGCTAATACTTTCCAAAGATGTATCTGGATGAGAAGATATTATAGTTTGAGAAGATTTGGTAGGGATCGATGACGATCAACAAGTATGAGGTGAAGTTTATGAAGCTGTTGGGGTTCTGTCATCATATGGCAGTAATAGATAAGGAGATGATCCAATGATTTGAGAAGGGCTTGAAAGGAGTTGATGATGACATTATCTGCTTTAGATAACAGAGAGAGGTTTGCTACCTTCATGGAGTAGGCATGGAGGATTGAATGGTCTACTATTGAGAAGTGTGAAGACAATGCTAAGTAGAGGTTATCTCAGTTTTAGGGGCAGTCTTCTGGTGGCTTTAAAAAGCTGAGGTTTTCTTCACCTCAGTCACAACAGCAATAAGTTTTCTCAGATCCAAGATTAGTGGTGTCATCACAGTGGTCCCCGATCCAAGGGTAGAGGCCATACCTTTCCACCATTTGGATCTTGTAGTACAAAGTAAGTGTCGGTAACATGGTTTTCTAGGCCATGGTATGAGGTAAAGACCTATTATAAGTGTAGATAGACCAGGCATACCAACCCGTTCTACCCTATGAAGGATGAGATAAGTGACCTGACAATAGAGGCAAAGTCAGTGGGGTTCTCAATAGTAGTAGTTCAACAGTGGTGGTGGTAGAGACACGGTCTGGTGTTGTAGGTAGGATCCTCTAGACAGGCTAGTAGAGGACATGGATGGAAATAGTTGATGACTCAATTCTATGATATGAGTTAGCCGGAGGGAGTTGTTAATCCATGGGTCATGACCCGTCAGTTTGAACTTTTTCATTCTGATTTGTCTACAACTTTTTCATATCTATTTTGGTTGCCCAGGTACAACACACTCTTTTATCACCAGAGAGGTGATAGAAAGTTGTTATCTTCCTGTTGTTAATATATCTAGTAGTTTACAATTAGAAACCCCTTTTGTTGATTTCGTCGAGTTGCGGGAGGTGTCTCTATCTTGTGTTCTTTCTTTCTCAGGGCGCAACATTCAAATGGACCTTATGCCACTTGACATGCATGTATTTGATGTGATCCTTGGGATGGATACCTTGGAGAAGTACCAAGTGGTCTTGGATTGTAGTTCTAAGGTAGTGACGTTCCATGAGGGAGATGTTTTGTGGGTCTTCCAAGGAGAGAGGAAAAGTCAGTTGCAAGGTCGAGAATGGAAGCTGAATATCGTGCCCTGTCTTTCACTGCATCGGACTGGATCCAGTCTCTCTACCATCATTTGAGGATCAAGACAGATGACATACCCAAGTCTGCTTTCAGGACTAGGTATGGTCACTACAAGTTTGTGGTTATGTCGTTTGGGTTGACCAACGCGCCAACAACTTTTATGGATTTGATGAATAGAGTGCTCAGATCGTACCTTGGTTAGTTTGTAGTGGTGTTCATTGACGACATATTGATATACTCCATAGATAGTCAAAAGCATGAGCAACACCTACATCAGGTGTTGATGTTGTTGAGGAAGCACAAGTTGTATGCCAAGTTCAGCAAATGCGACTTCTAGTTGGCAGATGTCTCTTTTTTGGGCCGTGTGATATCCGCTAAAGGTGTCTGTGTGGACCCAAAAAAGGTGTAGTCATTGTTGGAATGGGAGCAGCCTAAGACACCGACGGAGGTTTGTAGTTTTCTAGGCTTGGCTGGTTACTACAGGAGATTCATTAAGAACTTCAATGTTGTGCATTACCCCTAACCAAGATGACAAGGAAAGGTGTTCCACTTGTCTTGGATGACAAGTGTCAATGCTCTTTCTAGTACCTAAAGGAGAAGTTGACCTATGGACCAATGTTGGTTCTACTAAAGCAAGGGAAAGGCTATATCATCTTATGTGATGCTTCAAATAATGGATTGGGATGCGTGTTAAGGCAAGACAAGAACATGATTTATTTTTCTTTGTGATAGCTTAAGAAACACATGGAAAACTACTCGATGCATGATCTGGAGCTTGTAGTTGTGGTCCATACTTTGAATATTTGGAGACACCACCTTTACGGAGACAAGTCTTATATCTTCACATACCACAACAACCTACAATATATCTTCTCAAATAAAGAGTTGAACTTGAGGCAGAGAAGATGGGTGGAGATGATCAAAGACTATTATTTCACGATAGACTACCATCTGGGAAAGGGGAATGTGGTGGTTGATGTGTTGAGTAGGAAGTCATCTTCGTCATCATCTCCATACAAGGCACAATTGTCAGCCTTGGTTTCTTACAAGAGAGATATGTTAGTGTTTCTTTGCTAGATGAACGTATAGTTGGAGGTAGCCTTGTTGGCGGGACTGTTGGCATAGTTCAAAGTTAAGCCAACATCAATGTAGTAGATCAGAGACGCACAATAGAATGATATCATGATAATAAATATGAGGTTAGAGTTTGGTAGTGGGAAGCATGATGGCTTCCATGAGACAGAGAATGGGACAGTGTGTTTACATGGAAGGATAATGGTCCAAGACGTTGATGGATTGAAGAAGATGGTTCTTAAGGAAGCTCATTCCTTGATGTATGTGATGCATCCTGGAAGTATTAAGATGTACCATAATCTAAAGGATTTGTATAGGTGGCTGGATCTAAAGTATGATGTGGTAGAGTTTGTGTCTAGTTCTGATAGGTCAAGGCTGAGAATTAGAAGCCGGTAGGAACTTTGCAACCTTTGTCAGTATCAAGGTGGTAATGAGATCATATCACCATGGACTTTGTGGTTAGTCTTCCTAGTACAAAAAAAGCTCATGATTCCATATAGGTGATCATTGATAGGTTGACCAAGTCCTCTCACTTCTTTCCAGTCAAGACGACGTATACAGTAAGGAAGTTGTCATAGATGTATGTTGATGAGATAGTATGTGTGCATGGTATTCTAGCTACCATAGTGTCTAACAAAGGTCCATAGTTCACATTTCATTTTTGGGAATGTCTGCACACAACCATGGAGCACAGCTGAGGTTCTATACATCTTTTCACCCGTCGACAGATGGTCAGTCAGAGAGGACCATTTAGACTTTAGAAGATCTCTTGAGGGCGTGTGTTGTAGTTTCTAGGAAGTTGGGATGCACATCTGAGTTTGATAGAGTTCTCCTAGAACAATAGCTATCATAGGAGTATAGACATGTCACCCTATGAAGCCTTGTATGGTAGACATTGTCGATCACCATTGTGTTGGTATGACATAAGCGATTATCAACTTTTGGGTCCAGAGTTAGTATAGTAGACTATAAAGAAGATCAAGTGATACAACATCAGCTGAAGGCATCCCAAGATATACCGAAGTCATACACTGATAACCTCCATAGACATGGAGTTCCAAGTTGGAGACTATGTGTACCTTATGGTTTCCCCTTGAAAGGTGTGTTGAGTTTTGGTAAGAAGGGTAAGTTGTCTCCTTGGTATATGGGACCTTACCCTATTGTGTCATGTGTTAGGAAGGTGGTGTACAAGATTGAGTTATCGCCAAAGTTTCATAGGTTACACCATGTCTTCCATGTTTCTATGCTAAGGAAGTGTCATCCAAATACAGAGCAAGTGTTGTAGCTAGTGGAGGTTGAGTTTGAGGAGGATGTTTCATATGACGAAGGTGTAACGTCTGGGCCCACTGCCCAAGGCTCTGGTAGAGTTTTAGGAATGACGACTGGCCCCACTGACCACCACTAGCCTTAACTGCGCACTTTAATCTCACTCACGCATAAGCCAGGATCAACTTATCAACCGGTCACCCATCCTAGTACTACTCCAAGCTGACCACACTTAAATATGGAGTTCTTTAGTAATGGGCTCCTAGAAAAGGAGGTGCACCTTGGTGATATGGGTAGTCCAATCATTCCTTATAAGATCATTTTATCTGAGGCCTCAAATCCTGGGTTGTTACAGAAGGTAATGTCTTGCTCCTAGATAGGAGAGTGAAGAAGCTAAAGAAGGATATAGTTTAGGTAAATGTGTTGTGGCATCAACATGGTGTGGAGGAGGCCACATGTGAGTTAGACAAAGAGATGTGTAGGAAGTATCTATCTTCGTTAGCATAAGATTTTGGGGGTAGAATTCTAATTAGAGATTTCTGGTTGTAAGACCCCTGACCTTGCTTTTTGGTTGAACATGCTTAATTATGGTAACTGTATGATTAAAACCTTAATATAAACCTTTGAGGTGCTTTGATATCATGCGACAAGATTAAGTTTCAAGTTTGGTCCAGTTTGGACAATGTTTGAGCAAGTTATGCAATTTTGTGCATGTTTTGGATTTTTCTACAATTTACCCATCATATGAACTTTTTCTTGAAATTTGTCACATGTTTTTTGTTCCTCACATGTTTTCTTATCATTTTTCAATTGTTTGTACCTTGGGGGACCTTGTTGTACCTTGGTTTGATGGTGACATCTCTCTAGGGTAAGTTAGGGTTTTGCTCTCATGGATGAACGATCTTGGAGGCCATCAACCAATGGTTCCCCCTAGATGGAGGACAACTGGTGGTCATCCTTAGGTGGCTACAACCTATGGTGATCTCTAGAGGAGGTAGGTTAATGGTATTCTCTATTGAGGTCCCTTGGATTGATGGTTTTCTTGAAGGGTTGTTCAATCGATGGTTTTCCACCTAGTGACCTACGGTTTCAAGAACCAATTGTCACCAAGAGATGAAATTATATGGCCACCCAGGGAGGGTCAAGATCTGATGGACATGCAGAATCCAAAACTAGTGGAGCTGCTTCTTCCATGGATGTGGTGTCCCTTGGCCATGCAGAATCCAAAACTGATGGAGTTGATGCTTCCATGGATGTGGTGTCCCTTGGCCATGAACACTTGACAAACATGTTAGGAAACCTAAACCTTATCTACTCCCATAGCTTTATAAACCTCCTATCTTCCATGCACACGGAACTTTTATACTCCTTTCTCTTCCTTGATATCTAAAGCTTCATCCTTCTTTCTTAGGTTCAGAAGAAGATGCCCAAGGTAAAAGAAGGTGGTCGATCTCCTTGCATGTGCTGTTAGGGTTCATATCAACCCTCTCTTAGATCTTGTGGAGCTTCCATTGCTTGTTCTTGACTAAATCAAGTAAGGCTTCCTTCTTTCCCTTCATTTTCCTTACTATCCTACCTCCTTCTTCCTTCTTCTTGGTCTTAGCCTTGGTGTTCCATGGTGGAGCTTGCTCTAGAGTTTAAAGAACACCTCTTTCTTGTTTCCTTGACATAGGGTTTGTTCTCTTTCTTTGACAAGGAGCTTTGTTGGCTGTGTTGAGTGCTTAAGCTAGGGTTTCTTCCTCTTTTTCCAAAGATACCTTGTTGTTTGGACCTTCTTCTTCCTAGAGGTGATTTATATAACTTTCTCCATGTCTATTTCTTTCTTATAACTTGCATGTGCTAGATCTTGCTCTAAAATTTAGTTCTAAGTATAAAGATAACATCTTTACCTAGGGTTTGAGCTTGGGTGTCAGTTCTTTGGTGGTTTATCTTCTTGGATATACCCTAAACCTTATGCACGACCTTCCTTTAGTGGAGGAAGTTTTATTTGATAATATGGAACTTTGAACTTTAAATATGACTTCTAATGTTGACATCTCTCTTGTCCTCACCTCCAATTTCATGTTTGAATATGAGATGATGTGTAATCAATAAATTTTGAGTGCAATTGATACCTTAATGACCCTCAATTTGACTCCAATTCAGCTTTAAAACATAACACTCATCTCTTTCTTTCCCTTCATTTTTATTGTATTTTTGATGCATATTTGTCTTGTTCTTGTGGTCAGGTTATAGATCTCTCTCATGATTTCAATGCATCTTGTATCACTCAATTCGGTGTTGGGAGGAAGGAGATATGCCCACTTGAATTTTGTCTTGATTTAACCTTGTTTTTAACCCTTTTTATTCACTTTGGTACCCTTATTGGTCCCAATTAGGTGCATCCACGTGGACCACTACTCCCCTTTCCTCCCTTGTGGTGTAATATGTACCCCCTTTGGTGAACCAATGATGATTCCCCGGTCTATGGTTGAGAAGTTAGAACCCTCAGATCTTTTCCCCTACGATCCAACCCCTAATCTAACAGCTACAGGGTCATCTTGTACCTCCATGCAAGGACCAGAACCAATGGAACCGGCCACAACCTACCCAAGGTTGGCATCCTCTTTTTCCACCTCTTCTGCCACGATTTCAACACTAAAACCTTCCTATTTAAGCATTCCATTTGTTTTCCCCCTATTTTTTGCGTTTTTTGTGAATCCTAGCCCCTTTTCTTGTTCCCCTTCCATCTCTAGACATAAATGGTGGTACCCAACTCATCCAGCTATGGGTTTGAGCCCTAGAAACCTCTGAGTTTTTCTTTACCCTCAACTACCTCTGTGAGATCAATCCAAAGGCCCCCGATCATGTTTGAGTTGATTTCTGTGGTTGAAACTACAACGACCCCCCTTTCCCACGACCAGCTCCTCACCGACATGGCATGCGAGTGCAAAGTTCTGGAGGGCACCCAACGTAGCTGGACCGGGATGACTTGAGGCGAACTGGGACCCTTCATATCTAGTCATCCTAGCTAGTCTCCAGTATAGCACCATCCTTGAGGGGGGGCACACCAGCTAAGGTGTCAATGATCCAGTGCCCTTGGTGGAAACTCCTTTAGTGATGCAGATCGCCTGGATGCTCTCTCTCTCCCTCCCTTCCTAGTCCGGTCAACTAGCATTTTGACCAAGGCCTTGGGGAAGAATATATGAGAGCCATGAAAGATGGATCTGGGCCACACCATCCAAGGGATCCGGCCCACCTCCCCCTTTTTTCTTAGCCCAAAGAGGTATATCTTCCTATAAAACCTATGTAAGGGAGTGTTTAATCAAACCCCCATATCTTGTAGCTCCCTTACTTGAACTTAATGATGTAATAGACCGTTTTGATAAAAAAATGCAACCTTACTAATGGTGATAACTGTTGTTCTAATTTTTGCTCATGAATCTACTATATTGTTGATTAATCATCTTGCATGCTCATTCAATCAACTAATCCTATGCATACATGCAAACCTTGTGCTAATAATAACTTGTGACCCCTTTTCTATGCATATCAGTAACTTTTTCTCACTCAAAAATGTAATTAGATGACCTAGGTCATTCACTTGTTCTTAAATGGCCCCTTGACCCATCATGACTTAAAAATTTGTTCTTTTATGTACTTACATGCTATACATTGATCTAGTCTTGAACTTTAGCTTAACTGGTGACAATCTAAACTTGTAACCCCGAAATGATTTTCTCTTATTATGTTTTGTTCCATGTTAATATGAGATCTCATGCTCAGTATCCCACTTTTGACTCATGAGGCCCCAAGTACCTACTCATGTACACTTATAGCTTTCATGTGGCACCTAATGTGATGTAAATGCATAAGTTGATTGTTGGGCTTGAATCTTGCTAGATCATATTGCAATTCTATATATGTTATCTTAATGAATTCAAATCAGTTAACCTGTCATGCTTGTAGCATTAATAACTAGCTTTATCTACTTAATGTTCCTATGACATGAAAATGTGACTATGTTGCATGAATTTGATCTAATATGACTTGTTATGGTCTTACATGATTAAACATTGGTAGAAATATAAATCTCATGCTTACCTTACTCCTAAATTAGACTTTATCTTTATCTAGTATTATTGATGACATGGATGTATCACACATACCTAAGGTGTTGATGTGACCTTTGAACAACGGTTGATTGTTTGCATACACATATGGAACTTGGACCTAAGTTGATCTTTTTGAAACCTAGGACTAGGGGAAACATCCACATGACTTATATCATGTTTATATTAATCAACCTAGTGATCTAAGATACCAAGTTGTATCTTTTCTTTGTGAGGTTTCCTTGGTTTGGATCTTCTCTAGGTATCTTACTCAAGAATCCTGACTCTTAAGGAATGCTTAATCTCTTGACCCTACTATGTTATCGACTTGTTTATATGTATGCATGTATGAATGTTTGGCTAGATGATTACTTGTTTGTGCTACTTTCTCCCTATGATTAGTATGTTTGTTTTGCTTGAAATAAGTTGAACAAACTTTGAACATAATTGAACTTGTCCATTATACAGACCTAAAGGAAATGAATGCATTTCTATACTATAATTACTATAATATATTTCTAAATATCCCTCCATATATTTGTGGTGGAAGAAAATCTAGTAGAGTCCCTTTATGTTAGAAACCTGGGAGTCACTTTTGATTAAATGAAGGGGGTTCTGTCCTTTTTCCTTATATGCTATCTATTGCGTGAGGACTTCCCTACTAGTTGTTTACCTACATGTATTCTAAGGGTAAGGGAACAAGGTTGGGCGCCTTAGTTGAGATGTCAAGATAAGGTGGACCATGTCGATAAAAAGGGTTATCTATTCTTGAGCACACTTACAGACCCTTCCAATGGGAAGTTGGTCAATGGCCATATTATATTGTTGAGTATAATGGAAATACACTTAAAACACACTATATATAAAGAATGTTGTTAAGTGTTTCACGCCTTGCTTCTACTTCTTTCTTATATGATGTTCCTAGCAAAGAAACTTTTATTTTACTCTTAAACTATTTACATGCCTTTTTATTGCATACTTAATTCTCTAGCATTAATATGTTTTGTTTATCTAATTTGTACTAAAGACTCTAAGCTCTAAAATGCAATTCAAACAGGTTTACCAGATCTAGAAATGGGTACATGTTTCTTTATACCCTTTTAGGATCTTGTGATATCTTGTTGTTACTACTTTCACATATCTATTGCACGTGTGAAACATGTTATGGGATCCATTCTGGGGACAAACGCCCTGGTTACTTGTATTTGGCTGTGTAGCCATTAGTAGTGTGGACTTAGGGTAACAAATAGTTCCATGACAATTGGTATTAGAGCTATACACATAGGCCTTTATATATGTTAAAGGCATAACACATCTTAAGAACCCAGGAAAGACTAAAATCCTTTCCTCAAGTTTAAAGAGTCTTGTGGCATCTCATCTCTTCTTTAAGGACCACCTGAGCAACCCAAGTAGATGATGATTAGGTAGTTTCTCATCACCTCATGTGATTCTTCTCTCATGACTATTAATCACATGAAACCTTGATTACGGGTAGCTTATGTAATGGGAAACTAAAACTCATTTGAGATCATGAAAGTTAAGACAACAATTCCATGATTTGATTTTAAATTGGAAACCTTATTTGATGTATGAAGGTACTCTTGAACATGTTGTACTCATATGCAAAGTAATGAAAACTCAATGTTAGGAAATCAGATATAGGTGCTTTCCATGTTTGAGGTAAATCCTTGATATGGTGAAATACGGTAAAACTCATTCTTTACACCACATGTTGGATGAGGTCCCTATTGACTAAACCTATGTTGCACTATTGTTAATTAAACCTCAAACATAGTTAAGTAAACATTTCACTATTTGATATGTGCAATATCATGTCATGAAATGACCATGTCTTTGGAACCCTACATCATGATGTGAGTTTTTGATACAAGAGGAAAATTCCCTATTGACCATTAATTTCCTCTTTGTAGGCTCAATTTGAATAATATGATGGAACCACATCTCAATCATGCACTATTATGTTCAAATTCTTGAATTCTCAATTCAACTTATTGATTTACGTAATGTACTGTTGCCTTGATCATGAAGGGAAGGGAATGCTATTATGACCTTGAACTCACAAAATCTGTAAATATGGTTGCACAATTTATGATCTTGATGTTTGACTCGTGATCTTATGAAGTATGATACCATAGATGATGCTCGCCCTATTTGGATATGCTTGATGACTCATATATACTAATGTGATAGATTAGGGTGATAGTTAAATTATGACACTCCTAACCTAGATCACATACCTATTATGACTACCTCTATATTTTCGTCTTGTTGACTATTTTGAGCTTTGAAAGTTAACCCCTTTCGTCCGAGTTTGATTCTTGACCTAAGTCTCCAATAGGTCAGATCTATGATGAATTGCTACTCGATCTTGAATCTCAATGTAATCACAACCTTGAAATATGATGTTGTTGACTATAGTTAGTGGGTAGGTTCCTATAAATACCTATCCCTAGATTGTTCATCAACCATGAATACCATGAAAATGAACTCGATGTCAATACCATGAAATGTAAAATAATGCATGAAATATTGCCCAAACAATTGCTCGATTGTTGTATATGGTTGAATGAGTATCCTTAAGGTCTAAATAGGAATCAAAACCCTAGATCCAAAATGTTTGGACCTATGAATTTGATGTCCACACTCGACTCTCAATATTTAATTATGAAATCTGACTCTTGATTAATGATCTTGATTCGAATCCTATGATAACCCTATTTGGATGAGATCATCTTTGATATATTAATAATGACTTTTGTGATCCAAAATATCGAAATTTTGAAATGATGGGGCGAGCTCCATGTGGACTAGGGTGGGATCTTCCATCGATTTTGAGTAGGAAATCATGATGTTGAAATATGATGTTGGTCTTGAATTGTTGAAATGTGAAATCTCAATCATGGACCCCACCTAGGCCAATATAGAAGTAAGAACCCTAAATTTTGGTAATGAAAGTAATTCCTTACTCTCAAAGTCTATTTGATTGACTTAAATGTGATCTCTCAAAATTGGTAACATATATGACAATCTCTCCAAATATATGACTCATGTAATGATTTTTTCCAATTTGACGATCCATGTGACTATGTGTTGACTTTAATGCTCGATTTTTCACTTTTGGAATGAGATTAGTTTGGTAAGTGGTGATGATACCATATGGGATAGTGTTATGATTTTTACATTGAATATGAAATCGCAATTCTCGACTTATAGATTTATTCAATTCTTGGGACAAAATTTCTTTTAAGGTGGGGAGGATGTGATAACCTGGAACTTTAAACTTTGAATATGACTTCTAATTTTGACTTCCCTCTTGTCTTAACCTCCAACTTCATGTTTAAATATGAGGTGATGTGTAATCGAAAACTTTTGAGTGCAATTGATATCTCAATGTCCCTCAACTTGACTCCAACTTACTTTTAAAATGTAACACTAATCTCTTCCTTTCCTTTCATTTTTATTGTAATTTTGAATGCATATATGCCTTTTTCTTGTGCTCATGTTATAGAACTCTCTTTCTCTCTCTCAAGGTTTCACTACATCTTGTTTCACTCAATTCAGTGATGGGGGGGGGAACGAGATATGCCCATTTGAATTTTATCTTGATTTAACCTTGTTTTAACCCTTTTTATTCTCTTTTGTACCCTTATTGGGCCCAATTAGGTGCATTCATGTAGCCCACTACTCTCCCTTTCTATGTGATCCATACCCCCTTTGGTGAACCAATGATGACGCCCCGATCTATGGTCAAGAAATGAGAACCCTCAGATATTTTCCCCTAGGAACTGACCCCTAATCTAACAAATACATGGTCATCTTTTACCTCTGTACAAGGACTAGTTCCTATGGCATCAACCACAACCTACATAAGGTTGGCGCCCTCTTTTGTCCCCTCTTTTCCCATGATTTCAACCCTAAAACCTTGCTATTTATGAACCCCTGTGTTTTCCCCCTCCTTTTTGCATTTTCATGAACCCTAGCCCTTCTTCTTCTTCCCCTTCCATCTCTGGCTATTAATGGTGGTGCCCAACTCAGCCATCTACGGGTTTGAACCCTAGCTACCTCTAGGTTTTCCTTTACCGTCACCTACCTCTGTGAGATCAAGACAAAAACCCACGACCATGTTTTAGTTGAATTTCGGGGTTGAAACCACAACGACACCCCTTTCCCACAACCAGCTCCTCGCCAGTGTGGCATGTGGGTGTGAAAGTTTGGAGGGCCCCCGACACAGCTGGATCGGGATAAGCTGAGGTGAGCCAGGCCCCTTCAGCTCCAGTCAGTCGAGATGGCCGCCGGCTAAGCACCATCCTTGAGGGGGAGCGCACCAGCTGAGGTGTTGATGATCTAGTACCCTAGGAGACAACTCTTTGATGATCCATATCGCTCGGATGCACTCTCTCACCCTCCCTTCCTAGGAAGATCAACTGGCATTTTGACCAAGGCCTTAGGGAAGCATATGTGTGATCCCTAAAGGATGGATACATGCTACACTATCCAAGGATCCATCCCGCCTCCCCCATTTTTCTCGGCCCAAAGAGGTATATCTTCCTATAAAACCTATGTAAGGGGGTTTTTAATCAAATCCCATATCTCCTACCTCCCTTACTCGAACTTAATGATGTAATATACCATTTTGATCAAAAAATGCCTCCTTTCTAATTGTGATAATTGTTGTTCTTTCTTTTGCTCGTGCATCTACTGTTTTGCTGATTAATCATCTTGCATGCTCATTTAATCAACTAATACTATGCATACATGCAAACCTTGTGCTAATGATAACTTGTGACCACTTTTCTATGCACATCAGTAACTTTTTCTCACTTGAAATGTGATTTGATGACCTAGCTCATCCACTTGTGCTTAAATGGCCCCTTTACCCATCATGACTTAAAAGATTGTTCTTTTATGTACTTGCATGCTATGACTTGATCTTG
Organism: Alisma plantago-aquatica; assembly: GCA_963693085.1. Lineage (NCBI taxonomy): Eukaryota > Viridiplantae > Streptophyta > Magnoliopsida > Alismatales > Alismataceae > Alisma > Alisma plantago-aquatica. The sequence goes on from OY856411.1 coordinate 1,095,856,080, forward strand.
TTTTGAACTTTAGCTTAACTTGTGACCATCTAAACTTGTAACCTCGAAATTAGTGCATCTTGTTATGCTTTTCTCCATGTTAATATGAGATCCCATGCTAAGTAGCCCACTTTTGACTCATGAGGCCCCAAGTACCTACTCATGTACACTTGTAACCTTCATGTGGCACCGAATTTGATGTAAATGCATAAGTTGATTGTTGGTCTCAAATCTTTCTAGATCATACTCCAATTCTAGATATGCTATCTTAATGAATTCAAATAAGTAAACCTATCGTGCGTGTAGCATTAAGAACCAACTTGATCTACTTAATGTTCCTATGACTTGGAAATCTGATTATCTTGCATGAATTTGATCTAATATGACTTGTTATGATCTTACATGATTAAACCTTGGTAGAAATCTAAATCACATGATTCCCTTACTCCTAAATCACTTTATCTAGTCTTACTCATGACGTGGATGTATCACCTAGGCCTAAGGTGTTGATGTGACCTTTGAACTATGGTTGATTGTTTGCATGCACATATGGAACCTGAACCTAAGTTGATATTTTTGAAACCTAGGACTAGGAGAAACATCCACATGACTTATATCATCTTTATATTAATCAACCTAGTGATCTAAGACACCATGTTGTATCTTTTCTTTGTGAGGTTTCCTTAGTTTTGATCATCTCTAGGTATTTACTCAAGAATCTTGACTCTTATGGTACGCTTAATCTCTTGACCCTACGATATTATTGGCTTGTTTGTATGTATGCTTGTATGAATGCTTGGCTAGATAATTACTTGTTTGAGATACTTGTTCCCTATGATTAGTATGTTGATTTTTCTTAAAATATGTTGAACAAACCTTGAACATAATTGAACTTGTCCATTATGCAAAACTGGTGTACCTTCCTGTATTCTCGGGGTAAGGGAACGAGGTTGGGATCCTTACTTGAGATGTAAAGTTAAGGTGGACCATGTTGATAAAAATGGTTAGCTAATCTTGAGCACCCTTACGGACCCTTCTAATGGGAAGTCGGTCAATGGCCATATTATGTTGTTGAGTATAACAGAATTATACTTAAAATGCACTTTGTATAAAGAATGTCATTAAGTGTTTCACGTCTTGCATCTACTTATTTCTTATCTGATGTTTCTTGCCTAGAAACTTTTATAGTACTCTTAAAGTGTCTATATGCCTTTTCATGGCGTACTTAATGCTCTAGCATTAATATGTTTTATTTATCAAATTTGTAGTTCCCCAAATGAAGATCCACTACACTCAAAACTCTAACTCTGAAATGCACACAAATGGGTTTACCTGATCTAGAAATGGGTACATGTTTCCCTATCCCTGTTTAGTATCTTGTTATATCTTGTTGTTATTGCTTTTACATATATTTTGCTCATGTGAAATATGTTATGAGATCCATTCTAGGAACGAACTTCCTAGTCCACTTGCCTTTGGCTGTGTAGCCATTAGGAGTGTGAACTTAGGGTAACAAATAGTTATGTGACAAATGGTATCAGAGCTATACACATAGGCCTATGTATATGTTTAAGACATTACACATCTTAAGAACCTAGGAAAGACTTAAAGCATTTCCTCAATTTAGAGAGTCTTCTAGAATATCATCTTTTCTTTATGGACCACCTGAGCCACCCAAGTAGATGATGATTAGGTAGTTTTCTCATCTCCTCATGTGATTCTTCTCTCATGAATATTAATCACACGAAAACTCAATATGGGTAGCTTATTCAAGGGAAAAGTTAAACTCATTTGAAATCATGAAAGCTAAGTAAGACAATGATGCCATGATATGACTTTGAATTGGAAACCCTATTTGTTATATGAAGGTACTCTTGAATGTGTTGTACTCATATGAAAAGTTATGAAAACTCAATGTTACCAAATTTTATATAGGCGATTTCCATGTTTAAGGTAAATTCTTGATATGGTGAAATAAGGTAGAACTAATTATTTACACCTCATGTTTGATAAGGTCCCTATTAATTAAACCTACATTGCTCTATTGTTCATTAAACCTTAAACATAGTTAAGAAATCTTTTCACTATTTGATATGTGCAATGATCATGTCATGAAATGACCATGGCTTTGGAACCGTAGACCATGATGTGAGGTTTTGATACAAGAGGAAAATCCCCAGTTGACCATTATTCCACTTTATAGGTGCAATTTGAATAATATGATTGAACTAAATCTCAAGCATGCACTATTATGTTCAAATTCTTGAATTCTTAATTCTACTTCTCAATTTCCAAAATCTACCCTTACCTTGATAATGATAGGTAGGGAATACTATATGTTCTTGAAATCACAAAATCTTGAAATATGGTTTCCCTATTTATGATCTGGTCTTTGAATTTTGATCTTGTGAAGTATGGTTTGATAGTTGATACTTGCCTTATTGGGATACGCTTGGTGACTCACGAGTAATATGTATTAATGTGCTAGATTAGAATGATAGTTGACTTATGACTCCCCTTACCTAGGTCACATCCCTATTATCACTACCTCTAAATTTTCATCTTATTGACTAATTAAAGTTTAGAAAGGTAACCCCTTCCCTCCAATTTTTATTCTTGACCTAAGTCTCTAATAGGTCAAGCCTATGATGATATTGATACTTGATCTTGAATCTCAATGTAATGAAGATCTTGAAATATGATGTCATTGACTATAGTTAGTGGTTAGGTTTCTAGAAGTACCTAGGCCTAGATCGTTCATCAACCATGAATACCATGAAAATGAACTTGATGTCGATACCATGAAATGTTGAATAAAGCTCAAAATATTGCCCAAACTATTGCTCGATTGTTTTATATGGCTAATGATCATCCCTAAGGTCTAAATAGGAATCTAAATCCTTGCTATGAAATGTTCAGACCTATTACTTTGATCTCTTGATTAATGATCTTGATTTGAATCCAATGATCACCCTATTTAGATCTTGGATCATCCTCGATATATGACTAATGACTTTTGTGTTCCCAAATCTCAAAATTTTGAAATGATGACTATGATGACTTTCCTGATTTATGACTTAGGGGCGATCTCCATGTGGACTAGGGTGGTATCTTCCATCGCTTTTGAGCATGAAATCATGTTGAAATATGATGTTGGTCTTGAATTATTGAAATATGAAATCTCAATCATGGACCCCACCTAGGCCATGAAGAAGCTAGAACCCTAAATTTTGGGAATGAAAGTCATGCCTTACTCTCTAACTCTATTCGATTGACCTAAAATGTGATCTCTCCAAATTGGTGACGTATATGACAATCTCTCCAAATATCTGACTCATGTGATGATCTTTCCCAATTTGATGATCCATGTGACTATGTGTTGACTTTGATGCTTGATTTCTCACTTTTGTAATGAGATTAGTTTTGTAAGTGGTGATGATACCATACGAGAGTGTGATATGATTTTTACATTGAATATGAAATCTCAATTCTTGACTTATGGACTGACTTATTTTTGGGGATAAAATTTCTTTTAAGGTGAGGAGGATGTGATAACCTTGAACTTTGAACATTGAATATGACTTCTAATTCTGACCTCTCTCTTCTCCTCACCTCCAATTTCATGTTTGAATATGAGGTGATGTGTAATCAATAACTTTTGAGTGTAATTGATACCTTGATAACCCTCAACTTGACTCCAATTTAGTTTTAAAGCATAACACTCATCCCTTTCTTTCCATTCATTTTGATTGCATTTATGAATACATATATGCCTTTTTCTTGTTCTCATGTTATAGAGCTCTCTCTCATGGTTTCAATGCATCTTGTTTCACTCAATTTAGAGTCGGGAGGAACGAAATATGCTCATTTGAATTTTGTCTTGATTTAACCTTGTTTTAAACCCTTTTTATTAATTTTTGTACCCTTATTGGGCCCAATTAGGCGCATTTGTGTGGCCTACTACTCCCCCTTTCTCCCTTAATGTGTGATCCATACCCCCTTTGGTGAACCAATGATGACACCAAAGTCTATGGTTGAGAAATCAGAACCCTAAGATCTTTTCCCCTAGGATCTGACCCCTAATGTAACAACTACGGGGTCATCTTGTACCTCTGTACAAGGAGTAGCACCAATGGCACTGGCCACCACCTACCCAAGGCTGGATCCCTCTTTTTCAATAATTTCAACCCTAAAACCTTCCTATTCAAGCACCCCCTTTGTTTTCCCCCTCTTTTTTGTGTTTTCGTGAACCCTAACCCCTCTTCTGCTCCCCCTTCCACCTCTGGCCACTCATTGAAGCACCCAACTCAACCAGCTATGGGTTTGAGCCCTAGATACCTCTAGGTTTTACTTTACCCTCACCTAACTCTGTGAGATCATGCCAAAGGCCACCGACCATGTTTCATTTGATTTATGGGGTTGAAACTACAACGACGCCCCTTTCCCATGACCAACTCCTTGTCGGCACGACGTGCATGTGCGAATGTCTGGAGGGCATCCAATGCAGTTGGACCGGGATGACCTGAGGTGAACCAGGCCCCTTTATCTCTAGTCATCCCAATGAGTTGTTGGCCTAGTGCCATCCTTGAGGGGGGTCACACCGGCTGACGTGTTGATGATCTAGTGCCCTAGGCAGCAACTCCTTTAACAATCTAGATCGCTTAGATGCTCTCTCTCACCCTCCCTTCCTAGGCCGACCAACTGGGATTTTGACCAAGGCCTTGGGGAAGAAGATGCATGAGCCCTGAAGGATGGATCCAGGCCTCACCATCCAAGGGATCCAACCCGCGTCCCCCTTTTTTCTCGGCCCAAAGAGGTATATCTTCTTATAAAACCTATGTAAGGGGTGTTTAATCAAACCCCCATATCAACTAGCTCCCTTTATCAAACTTAATGATGTAATATACCATTTTGATCAGAAAAATTTCACCTTTCTAATGGTGATAATTGTTGTTCCTGATTATGCTCGTCAATCTACTATTTTGTTGATTAATCCTCTTGAATGCTCATTTAATCAACTAATCCTATGCATACATGCAAACCTTGTGCTAATAATAACTTGTGACCCCTTTTCTATGCACATCAATAACTTTTGCTCACTTGAAACGTGATTAGATGACCTATCTCATTCACTTGTTCTTAAATGGTCCCTTGACACATCATGACTTAAAAGATTGTTCTTTTATGTACTTACATGCTATAACTTGATCTATTCTTGAACTATAGCTTAACTTGTGGCCATCTATTCTTGTAACCTCGACATGAGTTCCTCTTGTTATGCATTGTTCCATGTTAATATGAGATCCCATGCAATGTAGTGCACTTTTGACTCATGATTCCCCAAGTACCTGCTCATGTACACTTGTAACCTTCATGTAGCACCTAATGTGATGTAAATGCTTAAGTTGATTATTGGGCTCTAGTCTTTCTAGATCATACTCCAATTCTAGGTATTCTATCTTAATGAATTCAAATCAGTAAACCTATCATGCTTGTAGCATTAATAACCAGCTTGATCTACTTAATGTTCCTATGACTTGGAAATCTGATTATTTGCATGAATTTGATCTAATATGACTTGTTATGACCGTACATGATTAAACCTTTGTAGAAATCTAACTCTCATGATTCCCTTGCTCCTAAATGAGAGTTTATCATTATCTAGTCTTATTCATGATGTGGATCTATCACCTAGACCTCAGGTGTTGATGTGACCTTTGAACTATGGTTGCATGAACGTATGGAACTTGGATCTGAGTTGATATTATTGAAACCTAGGACTAGGGGAAACATCCACATGACTTATATCATGTTTATATTAATAAACCTAGTGATCTAAGACACCATGTTGTATCTTTTCTTTGTGAGGTTTCCTTGATTTGGATCTTCTCTAGGTATCTTACTCAAGAATTTTGACTCTTAAGGTATTCTTAATCTCTTACCCTAGTATGTAATTGGCCTATTTGTATGGATGCTTGTATGAAAGATTGGATAGATAATTACTTGTTTGAGCTACTTGTTCCCTAATATTAGTATGTTCATTTTTCTTGAAATATGTTGAACAAACATTGAATTTAATTGAATTTGTCCATTATACAAACCTCATGTACCTTCCTATATTCTCAGGGTAAGGGTACAAGGTTGGGAGCCTTACTTTAGATGTCAAGATAATGTGGACCATGTTGATAAAAAGGCTTAACTAATCTTGAGCACCCTTCTAATGGGAAGTTGGGCAATGATTATATTATGTTGTTGAGTATAATGGAAATACACATAAAACACATTTGTATAAAGAATGTCGTTAAGTGTTTCAACCCTTGCTTCTATTTCTTGCTTATATGAGTTTCTAGACAAGCAACTTTTATAGTACTCTTAAATTGTTTACATGCCTTTTCATAGCATACTTAATGATCTAGCATTGATATGTTTTGTTTATAGAATTTATAGTTCCCCAAATGAAGATCCACTACACTCAAGACTCTAACCTCTAAAATGCAATACAAATAGATTTACCTGATCCAGAAATGGGTACATATTTCTCTATACCCTTTTAGTATCTTGTTATATATTGTTGTTACTACTTTTACATATATAGTTTCTGTGTCAAATATGTTATGAGATCCATTCTAGGGACGGAAACCCTAGTCCACTCGAGTTTGGTTGTGTACACATTACGAGTATGAACTTAGGGTAACAAATAGTTTTGTGACACTTTAGGTCTTGCTTGCATGTCAAATGAGGATCCTTGATGTCTCTTAAATGATGGGTTTCACTTAGAGTTTCTAAGTTGTTTTCTACCTTGTGCATAACTCGATGGTTTTCCTTCTTGCTAGAACCGATGGACTTTCTTTTGCTGTTGTTTTTCTTGTATTTCTCATGTTATCTGATGGTCATACCTTAAGGTCTATTTTGGTCTCTTTAGTACAGAAGAATCAATGGTCTTAATGCTCTTGAGATGGTTTCGATCGATGGTTCTTTCTCTTCCACTAGATGATGATTTCTCTGTGTTATTGCCTTGTTTTACCATCTTGTTTGTGACAACTGATGGAAACACTATGTCTAACAACTAATGGACCTTCCGATCCATCAACCAATGGATGTTCTGAATCCAAGACTTAATGGTCCCTTGACATGTGATCATCAACTAATAGTGGTATTGACTTAACACTGGATGGTTCTTTAGATGATTTGTTCTAGGTGTTTTTTGTGTGCAAATGATGATTTTACCTACTCAAAATCTGGTGGTATGGGGGTGGTGTTAGTGCATGATGGTTTGGTTTTGATGATAAGGAATCGATGGTGCTATGCCCTTAACTTTGTAGTCTTACCTTTTTCCCTCATATAAATGTAAACTTATAGTCACCATAATGAAATGATGTGTAATACTAGTCAAGATTATCTTGTTACACCTAACTCTAATACAATTAGGTGATGATGGTGGGTCTTACTTAGCTTCCTTGTGTGATTTGTATGATGATGGAATATTTCCTCAAGGTTGTTATAACCCTAATGTGTTGTCATATGGACATCATAAGCTTCTTCATGCTATGTTGTGCTTAATATATGTATCACGAGTATGGTGATGGTCTATTGAACCTTATTATATGGTGTGGAAAGATAATGTTGTTCTTGTAGGTAATTATGATGTGGCAGTCTTAATGACCCTTGGATGTGGGATTGGTATCCCTTTTTGTGATAATGGTGATGGTCTTATGAGTGGCAATGAACAATACCATGTAGTGACATGACAAGTTTTATGTTAATATGTTTTATATCTTCTGAAGTTGCACTCTAGTTGTGTTTTGTAGGATTCTTTCAAGGCTTTATTTTAACTTGATTGATGCAATTGAAGACACCCAATTGGCTTTAACTAATCAAGTGGAACTCTAATCATGTAGTTTCCCTGGACATAGATCCATCCAATTTTAGAACTTGTTGGATGGTGAAATGAGTATTCCTAAGGGAAACTCTGAGTGCATACTATTGAGTATGCAAGGTGCAAGTGACTGTGTGTCCTTGTCATCTTGACCCCAGGTGTTTTGAGGATGTCCATAGCCATACCTCAATGTGAGAATTGCTATGCTCGTGTCTTGGTGATTATATACTTGATGTGATTGAGGACAACTGTAGTTGTACCTTGGTGGCAGGGTTTTTGTACCCTTGCATCTAGCGTCATGACCTGTACCAAGGCAGGCTAGATGTTTTCATCTTGACTGCATGTCACTAGTAGTAGTTTGACGGTCAGTGCGATATTCACTCTGACTGAACGAGTGGGGAAAAGATCTTGAATTTGGGCTCTTCTGAGATCTTGTATGAAACTGATTTTGACATAGCAGTGGTCAGTTGGATTTGAGTGGTACGACTCAAAGCCTCAGGATAGTAATAAAAGACGTAATATAATCATGTAGTATATCTACATTGGATTGAACACACTTCACATTGGATGTTTACTCTTGTCTTGTTTCTTATATTGCTCAGTTGTTATATAATACGATAAGAGAAATCAATTATTATACATGTTATTCATATTCCTTCTTATCATGATGCTATGCCTATATGTTATAGCTACTTAACCTACTTAACATGTGTAATCGGTCTAAATAATTCATTTAAGTGAATTTGTTCATCCTGCTTAATAGTATTGTGTCTGTGGTAACAATAATCATTGGTAGAGAGTTATATCTCTCACTGGGCAATGGGTTTCACCTTGTGGGACACCACATCTTTTTAGGTGGTCGTTAGGGGCGTGTCTAGGATCGTGCTGTTGAGGAAGAGCAGTTTAGATATTAGTAGCCTCAGAAGGTTGGATAGCTACTAGTTGTCGTAGTACAATCCTAGTGTAATCCATGTACTCTCAGGTTGGGGAAGGGATATATTTTGTAGATGATGTATATCGGCACATGTTTTTGGTAGTATGCCATGATATATATATATATATATATATATATATATATATATATATATATATATATATATATATATATATATATATATGGCATTTAACTATGCAACACAAATTTTTATATACATGTTGTGGCCTCAGCCATGAGATAGATATGTAAGTACCTGCTATGATATGTGATGGTATGCAAAGTTTATGGACCTTTAGGTAAATGTTTTCGCTCCTTGAAGAAATGCTTAAATCAGTTTTCATTTATCATATTTTCCGATAATTTGGATGTTTAGTTGATCTCTTTTTTTATTTTGAGTAATCTCGTTGGGTGTGGCGTTGAGTGTAACAATGGGTTTCTGCCCTACATAAATAAAAGTGGTCTAATTGTTTACATGAACTATTTATGAGTTATCAATATTGTTGTAATATAGCAAGATTTTCTTTTAGTCAATTGTCTCTTTTATTATAATGCATCATCTTTTGGCCAGTTATTTTTTTTTAAGTTCTTATTTTGAACTCTTTAGTAAAATTGATACCATGCCCTAGCTTTCCAAATACCTTAAGTATTAACTAGTTGTAATGTATGCACATACTAAGTATTAACTTGAGGTTTTACAAATATTATGATAAATAGGATTAGTTTATTTCTTAATATGACGAAGACTGAAGATGACCGCTTGATGGACCGAGACGAATAACTGAGGAGCAGTTGGTGGATAAATGAGAAACCCTGATGACCAGATGAGCCGACCATTTGGAGGAGCCAGACGACTGACTGGAGGACCCAAACAACTGGCTGGAGGAGACCAACTGACCGGCCAAGAGGTGAGTCAACTAGTTCAAAGGTTAAACCAATCAACCCAGATTGGAAAGCACAAATCTTCATTAATAACAGGTTGCATGTGATGTAGACCTTAGATGACTGTAGTTCCTTGTGGCTCCAAGGAACTATAATAGGATGTGCATAATCATCACTTTATCATTATTGCATGTTTTCATTTGTGAGATATAGCATGTATATGTTACGTACTATATATGTGGTGATTGGATACATATATGCATATATAAGCATATTAAAACCCCTCAACTAACATATTAAGTTGAATATGCCTTCCAAAAGCGGCACACATGAAAAGATTAATCGACTAAGTGTGGGGATGCCTTCACGTGGTGCACTGTCTATCTTGTGGAAGTGTGAGGGTGAATATGTGGGTCTGCCTTCGTAGGGTGCATATTCATAGTGTTGGCTTTTGGGTTGGACTTGAAAAGGAGACCTTGATAGGATCAAGCACCTTGAGGCATAAAGATGAACATGGCAAGGAGTTGTGCATGACATCTATCAATAATTACATATGATGCAATTGGCAAAAGTTGCCTACCTGAAAGATTCTAGTTGTGGGTGACAGCCCTCGCTGGTCCATGACTTAGATGAAATAAGGATCTTGCTCACTAGAAGGTTGTACACTGCAATCTTTCGAATTGATAATGAGGGTTAACAATTTGAGATAAAATAGTGAGAAGAAAACATTAATTAAAGACCAAATTAAACATCGCCAATTTTCAAATCAAATCAAATCAAAAGAGTTTTGGACTAAAATTGCAAATTTCCTTTTTGTAGAATAAATGGCTACCAACAAAAATCACTTTTCATTGTGATCGGTCCTTGAGAAGGACAAGATAAATGGGAACAACTTCCACGACTGGTTTAGGACGATGAGAATTGTTCTCACTCAAGAGTGAAAGCTCTATTTCCTAGATACACTAGAGCCAAAAGTAACCCACCCACCACACCAAAGGCTGAAAGGGATGCTTACAAGAAGCATGTTGAGGATGCCATTGATGTGAAGTGCTTGATGTTGTACTTAATGAACTATGAGATGCATAGAAAACATGAGAACATGGACGACATTGAGATGGTTCAACATCTCAAGAACATGTATCAAGATTAGGCATGGAAAGAGAGATATGATGTTTCCAAGGCACAATTCAAGTACGTCATAACAGAAGGAGATCTAGTAGGCCCTCACACACTCAAGATGATTGGGTATGTGGAGAACCTAACTCGATTGGGATTCCCTCTGAGCCAAGAGTTAGCTACTAATGTGATACTACAATCGTTGCCAGAATCCTACAGTCAGTTTGTGATGAACTACAACATGAACAACTTTCATAGGTCACTAACAGAGTTGTTGGGCATGTTGAGGACAACTGAGGCACAGATGAAGAAAGACAAACCCAAATTTGTGATGATGATAAGCAAAAAGAAGGGAAAGTCTAAAGGCAAGGGCAAGGGAAAATAAAAGAAAGGTTCTAATGTTATCCAGCAGCCCAAGTCATCTTCAACACCCAAAGCCAAGGGAGGGGTGAATAAGGGAGGCAAATTTCACCATTGTCATGAGCCAGGACATTGGAAGAGAAATTGCCCTCTCTACATAGATGAACTAAAGAAGAAGAAGGAAGCGATGGAAGTCTCCACCACAAGTATTATGAAATAAACTTAAAATACTTCTTTATCTCAGGTATGTGATACCAAGATATAGATCTGACATATATGATGTGCATAATCTAAAAACAAGTGATGACCTTTATGAAAGGATCAAGAAGGAACACTAATCAAGAATGGAGCAAGTGTTGCTACCATAGATACAAGTACCTTATAGTTTATTTCAACCCAAAGGGCATCTAATAGAGTTATGAACTGCTATTTCATTTAGCCAATAAATAGAAACATTTTATTTCTGCATCTTGTAATGACAAGGATGTCTATCAATAAAATTTATGTTTCAATTTTATAGATATGATCTTTTATCGTGATGTCTTATTTATCTTGTGGTACTTGGTATGCATGAGATAAGATAATAATACCTAAAAGTTATTGATGACTCAAACAATAAATTAGTGCTATCATCTAAACAAATGAATGAGAAATTCATCTCTAGGTTCGATGTTTGTGGATAAACTAGACTCGATTGGTTAATGAACCGTTAAGAGATATGAATGTCTTGTTTATGGGGCATGATGACAAGTAAATCTTCACTAGATGTAGTGGGACAATGACTATTCTATTAGGTATAATACATATTGATGTATATACATACCTATTGGAATAAATGCTAATACTTCAGATATGGTATTTAATGAAATATAAAAATGAATATCTTGAAGTGTTCAAGAATATCATACATGAAGAACAAACTTCGTCAAAGTGTTAATTCTTTGATATGATCAATGCATGAGATACTTAAACCAAATGTTTGAGGACCTTGTGAGTAACTATGATAGTGTATCATAGATAACTCATGTTAAGTCATTAATGTCTAAATCAAAGAAGGAATCATACTCTAAATAGTAAGAGAATGATCATCAAACAAATAACTAATCTTCTAGAATTCTTCTAAAGATCATACTTTACACTAAATAAATGTACCATTCAAGAGGTATAAAAGACACCATATGAGATATCGTATTGGTAATGTTCCAATATGTCTTTTAGTGATTGAATTCTCATATAAGAAAACTAGTTTCTTAGAAAGAGATTCATTCACGAATCACATAATTCTAGTTGAATACTGATCTCAATCCAATAACAAAGTTTTTGTTATAAGGATATACGAATTCCAAAAGAATCAGTGGGACACGGGGGAGTGGTTCAGGTGGTTCGGCATGGTGTCCCCTCATGACGGGACTCGAGTTTGAAACCCACTGACCACCTATGAAATGGTACCCGTCACGTAGGCCGACCAACTTTGCGCTTTAACTGGTTCCTAGGTAGGCAGGGCGCTCGGGGGCCCGAGAGTTTACGTTGTCTGGGGGGTCAAAAAAGTGGTGCTTCTACGGGGACGGTTCTCTTGTACTCAAAAAAAAATCAGTGGGAGAGAAGTAGAACTTGAAATGTTCGAGATCGACATAATAACATTGAAACCAAATAAGGTAAAAGGGAGATTATGAGTCACAAGTGTTGTGGAATATCAAATTCCTTATGTAATAGATACACCTGATATATCTAGTAGAAAACACCTCGAGCATGATGGATAATGATATCCTACAAACTCAAAGGTGATGAATTGGTCATATGATGATGAGCCAATAATCTATCTAGTTGATGTTGAGGAATCAGATTTTGAGTTATGGCTTGAAGCCAAAAGATCCAAAATAACTTCCATGTGAATCAAATAAGGTATGACCTTAATGGTAGAACTTATAGGGATAAAACCCATAAGTACAAGACTGACATGAATGACATTTGAAGAGTTGATTGGTTGAGATGAATTCAAGTGAGTTCAAGGTGTTGAACCTGAGGAATTTATTTAACCAATTGCAGTGGATATAGACCATAAAGGATCATGCTTTCTATTGGAACTTGAAGACTATGAAATTTGGCATATGGATTTTATAACCACATTCCTAGAAGAAATAACATGAGTTTTTGTACATGACACAACCTGAAGGGTTTTATAATTATGTTAATGCAAATGCAGTCAATAAGTTCCAAGAGATTAATCAATATGATTGATTAAATACAAGCACCTCAGAATTGGAGTCTTTACTTTGATTATACAGTCAAAAGGTTTGACTGATATATCGAAATAATGAAGGGATCTGTGATTACAAAGATTTAGTGGGATCGTATTCATATTCCACATGATGATGACGAATGAAACATTCTAAGAATAGAAATTGTGTGCAAATACCTTCTTTAAGGAATAAAGAGAAATGTCATATGTGATAGGAATAGAGACCTATATAGATAGTTATCAAAAGCCTCTTAACTTGATAAAAGAGAACATAAATTGGCAGTCTATGTTGAAGGATTCAGTAGGCAAACATTAATTGGTAGAAAACTTGTCCATATTGAATGGAGTTAGTCTCTCAGATGCCTAGTATCCCAAATTCTTATGAAGTTTAGGAACATGCAGATGGATGCCTTATGAATTTGCAATTGGATCTATCATGTATGTAATCATCCCATTATCTTGTATGTATCAGACATGACAAGAAAATATATGCATTCATCATCTTGTATGTATTGGACATGACAATATGATATGCTCATCTAGTTATCTCGTATGTAATGGACATGACGAGTGGATGTATGTCTACTTCTAGTGAGAGTCACTGGAATGCCATAAAGAACTTATTTAAGTATTTGTGAAGTATTAAAGGAATATTTACATGGTAATAAAAGGAAGAGTTGAGTGTAAATTAGTTATATTGATGCAAGCTTCCAAAATGACATAAATTGATTGTAAAATACAAAATATAAAAGTGAATATATGTTGATAAATAGAAACATTCTGAGTCAAATTAAAAGGCTATTTAATTCTAAAAGGAATGTCGAGTACCCTTGTTTTTGAACACCAGAGGATACTATATGGATCTAGAAGTTCATACATATGAACTTATAGATATTCTAAAGTAGAAATACTAAGTTAAACTATGGAGCTAATTGTTAGCCAAGGAATATCAGATAGCATATTATGGAAACTCCATATCATATGAAATGTCGTACAATGAGGAGATGTGAAACATGCAATATATCGACTAAAGAAAAATGTTGCTAACTCACTAGATTAGCACTAGCGCAACAAAAACATGTTGGACATGTTTAGAGATCAACAAGAATATGATTCACAGGTGATTGGCCCTTCTACTCCTGCATAGACTGGGAACCCTGACCCTGCCTTCTACTATAAATAGAGGGGTACATGGGGATTCTCCAGACACACAACAGACACAACTCTGAACATGATTTTCTCTGCAAAGTTGTTTTTCTCTCGGATTTTGGTAACCAAGAGAGACCAAGCAAGTTCTACCCATCCAAGGAGGAATAGCGAGGGAAAGATAACTGTAGAAAAACAACTGGTTGTGGGAGAGTGTGTTGGTGACTAGTACGCCAATAGAAGGGGACAACTCCTTCTAGTCCACTCTTTAGGATGACTAGAGTTCCCAGTAGTCCGTGTGGACACAAATTGAATGAAATACACTAAAATTGGAATTTTAAGGATTTCACTAAGAGGAGAAAATATGTACATTAATATCATTATCACTTCTTTGTGTAGTTATATTGATTGATAAATTAAATAAGTTAAGATTAAAAGTCTGAAATAAAGGGGAAACTAAAAAAATGATTAGAGGATCCAAGAATGAAATTCTAACCTTTTATGGTTAGGTAAGTGATAATAATGAATAATGCTCTTGATTTAGGGATTAAAGAACGTACATAAGTATAGTTTAATATGAAGTAATATAAAAATATCTAAATTTAGGTATTTTGCACAAAGCCAATACAAAAGCCCTCATGTTCAAGAACACACTCATGTTTCTAGTCTTACAAGGACAATAAAAAAGAGTTAGAAACTCCCAATGATTAAGTTTTAGATGAAAATTTGATATTGACATCATGTAAAGGAAAACATGTTAATGAGTACATGAATATATGTCACTACCATGAACACAAGAGGATTTAGTCATGAATTTATAAAATAATTACAATAAAACAAGGGAGCATGGGACTGATGTTGTGAGATGTGTTCAATGTTGGATTAACATAAACATTATATATTACCAACACATCCATGAAATCATATAATCAATGTCACAAGAACAATATCATTTAGTTAATTCAAATATGAATTTTCCACAAATATATCACATACTTTGATAACAAATGATTGATACTACTAGTTTTATCATTATATTCATGTCCCTAGTATGAGATATCAATCACATTCAAGGGAATCGAGACAAATGGTGAGCTTTGGTGAGAAAAATTTACAAACAAACTTTTGATTTTTTGTGTGTAATCAAGCTAGAATTTAATTAAATATTGTTCATCAAGAAGAAGAACACAATATATAGGTCTAACCATCTATAATAAGTAGAAAATATTCAAATTGATTGTAAGTTAACCATAAATAATTATTTGAAAAATATACCAACTCATTACAAGTTACGTTTTCCTTAATATGTATAAAATCACAATCACATTTTGATATGGTGTACAAATTTTCTAAATGAAAGGAATAAAATACTAGAAAAATATATCAAACACCATCATACGAGTAGTAGGATGCATAAGAAAGCATGTTTTACACCTAAACTATATTGCACTTCTGTGTGATACATCAAAATATGGATTGATTATAATCAAACGCTTAGCGTTTTCTACTTATATAATTATGTATCTTTAGTCTATGGTCTTAATGACTTTTTTACATACATGGGAATCAGGTAGAAAGACTTCTGTCCAAATATGTGAATTAGAAATACGGTAACTAATACATGGAGGATCTGTATTTTTTTCTTTATATCTTGAATTTAAAACCTCAACATAGAATCAAATATAAATGTGGAATTAGATATAAAGTTGGTGTTTTTGACTTCAGATCGCTCATCTAAGTGCAACAGAAGCATGGAACTTAATAAGGTAAATCGAATATAAATCCAGAGGATGATCCATGAACTATATTAGCTATTATACAAGTCTCAACTAAGGAAGGTAACAAGTGAGATTGTCTTGTTAGAAAAATATGCATGGTTATTTTATGTGGCCCATGTAATATATTTTTTGTGTCTCTAATTTATTTAATTCTTTTTTTTGAAGAATGATAGAGATTAACTTTTATTCATCCCATTCTCTATTACGGGCCAAATCAAATGCGGTTGAATGTTAACATCTTTAAGGAGCCAGTCTGGCTTCCTAGAGGAGAAACTAAACTGGGAAAATGAATACATATAATGTCTTGCAAAAGCATCTGCCACATGATTATGCTTCCAGTTGATGAGCCTAAGCTGGGTGTCTGGCAGTGAGAGGAGGGCGTGGAAGTACTCTCTTCTCAGCGATTG
The DNA here is from genome assembly GCA_963693085.1 of Alisma plantago-aquatica. Classification (NCBI taxonomy): domain Eukaryota; kingdom Viridiplantae; phylum Streptophyta; class Magnoliopsida; order Alismatales; family Alismataceae; genus Alisma; species Alisma plantago-aquatica. The sequence continues at coordinate 1,095,872,797 of OY856411.1, forward strand.
AAGTCTACAGGCAGGTAAAGAGGCATGCTGTAGTAGATTAATGGCCGAGGATGAATCAGATAAGATGACAGGGGCATTCCACCCCTTATCAATGTAGGTCCACATAGCATGGATGATGTCTTTGATTTCCACCTCCAACACAGACGTAGCAAATCCATGAAAGCCAGAACTTAGGAGACAAATACCATTACCATCACTAGCATGCACACCAATACCCATCTTGAAAGTATGTTGTTGAAATGTTGCATCGACAAAGACAAGTTAGCGGTGTAGCTTGGGATGAATGGCAGGATGTTCCTCAACAGCTAAAGTGGGAGCGATGCTCATGTGCACAGAAAGGATGTTCTTGGTTCTTTCTCAAATAAGGGAAACTAGAACAGCAGGAGGAAGGCACTTGCCTCCATGTAGATGATCATTGCGCATTTTCCATATGGAGAAACACCTGACACAACACAACGTAACAGCTTCAGTTGTGTCCTTGCCATGGATGATGTGATTTATCCAATCATCAGTAGCCAGTGTAAAGAAAGAGTGATCCATCTTGAGAAGCTGCCATACTGCCAAGCTCGTCGGGCAGTCTCATAAATGGTGGGTCAAGGTATCTTGTTCCTTCATACATACTGGGCAGGTACCATCACTGATAATGTGCCAACGCGTCTTCTCCACACTAGTGAGTTGGGCGCGATGCTTAAGGAGCCAGATGAAAGTACATTGTTTCAGCGGGAGCGGGAGCGACCAGACAGTCTTCAAGTTGCCAGGAGATATTGGGGCGTGAAGTCCCTTTATCCAGGTGTATGTCGTACTGGCTGAAAGCTCACCTGTGGGATGCAGAGGCCAGGACCATGAATCTAATCCAACATCCTCACTGGGAATGCTGGTATGCTCGATCATGGGCCATGATACTGGGGGGGAGATATTCCCAGATGAACTCCCAATCCCACATAGCTAAGGGCACCGACATACATTGTACAGTGAGGTCTTTGAGGTCTTCAGGTACATGGGTGCTCGGGTCATTATCCAGAATAGATTTGTCGTGTAACCATTTATCCCTCCATACGCGACATACATTGACGAGTAACCATTTATCCCTCAATATCCAGAATTTATTTGATTCTAATATGATGATTGTTGGAATTTTAAAAAGTTAGAGACAAAGGGGTGTGAGGCCCTCCACTCTTTTTCTATTTAGTTTATAGTGACACTCACTTTCCCCACTAAAGGTAGTTACTCTGCAATCCTTGGTGACATGCACTTTATATTGTTACTCTCTAACCCTTGGGAGAAGAGACACTTAAGATAGTTATTGTCTAACCCTTCAGACACTTAAGGTAGTTATCTTTAACCCTTGGGCAAAAACACACATAAGGAAATTACTCTTTAACCATTGGGTAGAAAGACACTTAAGGTAGTTATTCTCTAATCCTTGGGTGAAAAGACACTTAAGATCGTTATTCTCTAATCATTGGGCAAAGATACACTAAAACTAGTTATTCTCTATCCTTAAGTGATAGACACTTAGGGCGGTTACTAACTACCCACTAACTCTACGGGTGGTATATATCTAATCTTAGGTGAACACACACCCACTAACCCCACTATGTGGTGGTTATTATCTACCCACTGGGTAACTAACTGGTAGTTGGCCTCTAACCCACTAACTCCAATACAAGTTGATATTTTCTTCATGGTGCTTATGGGGGAGCCTATAAAAGGAGAAGGGTATGGAGGAGAAAAGAGTTATCACAATCATTTGTTCTCTCACTATTAAAATTAACCAAGGCAAAGTAAGGAAATATAGAGGAGAATTCACAATGTAAGGTTATGGATGTTGAAGACACTATGATAAATGCATATTTATGTATTTTTATTGCATTTTTTAGATCATTACTTATTGACATATTGTTGATTATTATCTAATTTTAGAATTCATTGTCTTATTCTAGTTTACTCTCATTAATTAAAGTTTTTATAAGATTTTCTTGGTTATTTTAGGAAATTATCTCAGTTGTAACCATTCACTGCAAAGATCAAGATCTCTCAGATATACTCTAGGAAGATGTTTGCGCAACTTCTCGCAATGTCGGGTATATATAACCAACATTGAAATGGTCATATATTTTGCATCCCAATGTGAAATTTAATATTTAAATATGTGATAAAAATAGACTTTATATTTTCAACCAGCATGGCTAGTCGATTGACTAGCTTTACAACCATATAACTAACTTGTAGATTTTCTAGTAGTGTTGGATGTATCTTACACCAAAACTACCATATATTTTGCACCTCAATCTAGAATCTAATATTCAAATATGATTTGGAAAGGGAAACTTCATTACTTATAGGTAAAATGTATTTTCAGGTAGTTTGGCCACTCAATCGATTGGCTTTCTATCCAGTCAACTCAGTTGTAGTAGAAATCTATAGTAAAGAGAGTCAAAGAAGTTGAATGGTCAAAATATTCAAAGGAAGGAAATTCAATGAATTCTTCATTAGGAAAAGAAATTAATATTGTAATAGATTACTCAATTTATTAGGCACAAAGGAAAGTTGGGTCCAATGACATATGCTTTTGTTCAAAAAATGAATGTAAATAAAAAACATTGACCAAGCACAAAGATATCAAGGCGGTAAAATCAAATGTTGGGTATCATTTAGTTTAAATAAAAGGAAACCTCCTTTCTTCAATGGGGCTTACCATCTCATATTCTACACCCCAAATCATCTCAAAACCATGTTCGGGAGAACACAACAAAGAAAGGAGAGAAAAAGTTGCATTTTTCTCACAGAGTCTACAAAAATTGTTGCTAGCAACACGATTTATCATCTACCTCTCTTTCTTCAGACTTCTATGACAAATATGGAGTATTTTTATTTTATTTAGACATGGGGGGTAGCCCATGAGCTTGTAACTTATCTTAGCCTACTTTTATTCCATTAAACAAATAAAACATGTATCTTCATTTATTTAAAAATGTGAATTGTGAACTGATCCATCATACTTCGTGACTATTACGATTTGTAATGATGAGATCCCTTACTTACGGACAAGAACCTCGATGAGAGTCACATTTCTCAATGAGATCTCCGGTGAAAACTTATTGCATGATTGAACCATGACCCATAGACACTGAGATCACTGGGTTGTGGGTAGCTTAATCCATAAGATTTGTTTCTGAATGGAACAAATCTACATGATCCTAATATAATATTTTTTTGAAAATTAATTAAAATTGCTAAGATAACTAAGAAGACCTATGGTGTTGAACTCCCAACAATATCATTAATTAAAATAAATTGTTGATAATTAGTTTTACTTTGCAAGTTTACTTTTTATATTTTAATTTTGAATATCTTGATAATTTTGTTTCACTTCTACAAGTTTAGTTTCTTATTTTAGTCTTAAACCTCTTTCCAAAACCTGATTTTAAATATTATTCATTGCAATCGGTTTTATTTTGTCTCTTAAAAATGTTGTTCGTTGGGAGTGATACCTTTCTATACTAAGAATTTACTTACTTATTACATGTGAGTTGTTTTCCTTCAAAAGGTTAAACTTTGAGATTTCCTCTCAATAAATTTGTTATGTTGATGATGCACATCAAATTTTTGCATTGTTTCTAGGGACAACAGAGTTCATCTCCCCATTAACCTAAATAATTAGAATTTCTTCTTTAGTTTGTTATTGTAGTTTTAGCTTATTTATATAATTTTTAGTTTGTTTTATAATTTCTTAGTTTCATTTTGTAATTTATAGCTTAATTTTGTAATTTATTTTAGTCTATATGTTTCCCTTCTATCTTAGAACTTTGTTTTACTTCCTCACAAAAACCACTCATTTATATTTTTCCCTTGAGCTTGATAGTCACATTTGTATTTTTAGGAATTCATTTTAAATATAGTGGTTTACACAAAGAAAGTATATTTTGAGAGTTGTGTCTTCCTCTATGATGATATATGGGAGTGCCCCAATATGTCTCCGTATAAAGTAAACATGTGACATTGTACCTCATGCATTTAATAGACCCCACAAGGAGAGATAAGTATATTGTAGCTAGTGAATCTTCATATTCTATAAAGTGAAGAAGAAGCCAACTGTCAGAAAGAATATGTCCTCATCATACAGAGATAGGCCATAATGTCTGAGGCAAGAGTGTACACAAAATGGGAGGTCTAAGAAGCCAAAAGAAACTCCATTCCATAGAGATGATGGTAGCTGGAGAGAAAGCACAACTCTATCACCCAGTCACGTCCCTTTGAGGAGAAATCAGAGAGCCCCTGAAGAAGATGGGGAATCCAAGGATGATTTCAATTGACAATGTTGAGGATACAATCCTCATGTCACCTACGTTGAATCCAAAAGAAACTCCAGAACCTAAAGCTCCACAATCACCTAGATGTAGATATTGATCCAGATGTTATCAATGGCCCACCAACTTTGGTTGATCCTATTCTAGATAATGTATCATCACTCTCCTATGATAATCCTAGGATCCTTTTGTAAAAAAAAAATTTATCATCAAGAGCCCTATATTTCACCTCAACCAACCTTTGTTCTATATCAAGTGGAACCCACTAAGGTGATTCCATCTCAACAAGAAGTTTGTGTGCCTCTGCTATTAGATTGTGACGTGGTTTCTTAAGATCCCATAGAGTTGGGTACATGCTTCATGAAGGAATCAAATCCACATTTTGGCATTATAAAGTACTTTGATTCCTCCATTTACCCTAACATTGATGGGATGATAGACGATGGGGACACACACCCACATACAAAGTTGTACCAGGTTGATAAGACAGTTCCTCCCATGCCGACACCTTGTCTACTACATGTAGATCCAGGTAACGAGGAGAAACCAAAGTTGGATCCTCCATTGACCCACCACAGTCAGCACTACATGAAGTGGAATCACCTTTTACCGCCTTCTCTTATGGAAAAGATGATCCATCGTGGGTCCTCGTGGATATTTCAACCCCGAAGACAACCAACGAGTACAATCATGTTCCCAATATACATACATTGACAATACTTTCTCCACTGATGAAGGAAAATTTGTGGATCCTACAGGAGGGACTGTGGCAAAAAGCAACATTACATTAATCAACCATAAAGCCCCTTTGAGATTCAATGCAACCAATTGCTAGGTTTACCATGAAGCTCCAATGTTCAAGACTCTAGTCCTCATCAACATCCCCTTTAGTTGGACATTTTTTGAGTTACTAGGGCCACCTAGTAATGTCTTTGAAATTTTTCCCTCCATTACAAATTTAAGTTTTGCTTGAGACAAGTAAAATGTTATGTTTGGGATGGAGGTGAGTGGTACATATCCTTTCCACCCACTCTATCTTCCTTTTCTAGCAATTTTCATTATGTCATGTAGCGTTGTTTCATAATTTTCAAATTTTCATTTCCTTAAGTTTTGGTCGTTATCTAGTTTACCAATTATGCATATTAATCTTTAAGCCCCCTAAATAAGTGAATTTTGTTGCAACATTTATATAAACTATCATTGTTAGAAATCATCTATGTTACATAAGACCTTAAATAGCACTACTCGGTGGAAAAGTTGGCAAGATATAATGGATAGATACTAACTGAACATAATGTGTACCTATTTAAAGGTTGCAAATAGCTTATAGAATATCCTTACTGCCACAAATTACAGAGAGAATTTAGCTAATGCTATAATAATATCAATGCATTGAATTTCAAACACAAGTTGCACACACGTTTTCTACATTTCTTCCATCAATTCTTATCCCTTCATCCGCAATAAAAACAATTAAAAGCTAAAAGTGTGTGAAACTCCAAGTTTGGGGTGGCACAACCTTTCCTCATCTATCGCATCTTTCATACCCCTCATAAATTTAATAGAGGTGTAACACCAAGAAAAGATGTCAAAGTGTATAGTAAAAAAATGCAATCAATGTAATTGCATCAATGAAATAAAAAAAAGATCTCAAATCAAATAGAAGAGAGATTGTCTCCTTCCATACCTCCCTTCACTTTGCTTTTCTACCCATGGAAATCTACATGACCCCAAAAACATAAAATCAATAAACTATGTTCTTATGTAAACACCTGTAGGGAATATACCAAAAAGACAGAAGGGATACAAAATCTATTTTTTTACGGGTCTTAATATGGAAACAAGTCATGAGTAATTTCGAGTAGGGGATTAGAAAAATGTGTTTCATGGTTCCATAGAATTAGGGCCGCTTGGGAATTATAGTGGTAAGGATTCAAATAGTGGTAGGCAAGAGAGGAGTATTGGATGAGAGTACTATTTGATGATATTTTTAATTAAATGTTGCTCAAGGGCGAGCAATGTCCAAGTTTGGCATATTTGATAAATACATATTTATCTATTTTTATTGTATCTTTTAGTTCATTACTTAGGAGAATTTTTTTTATTCTTTACTTTTATAATTAGTTGTCTTAATTTAGATTTTCTCTCGTTATTTAGAGATTTTTACTATATTTACTCAATTATTGTAGGAAACCATCTCAATTGTATCCTTTCACTCTAAAGATCAAAACTCTCAAAAATACTCTGGGAAGTTGTTTGCACAACTTCCACAATGCCTGATATATATATATCCCACACTAACATGATCATATCTTTTGCATCCCAATGAGAAATTACATTTTTCAATATGTATTAGAAACGAATTTCATATTCTATTGGAAAAATGTATTTTTGGGTAGCTTGTCCAGTCTCTCGACTAACTTTTTAACCATTGAACTCACCTGTACATTTTCCCACAGTGACTGATATATATTACAACAAAATGAGCATGTATTTTACATTCTACAAGCTAATTTAATGTTCAAATATGATTTGTGAAGGGAATTTTATCACCTATAGAAAAAATGTATTTTTGGGCAGTTTGGCCAATTGTTTGTCTGGCTTTCTAGCCTATTGAATCACCTATAGTGGAAATCTACAACAATAAAGCCTAAGATGTTGAATGGTCAAAATATTAAGGAAGACAATTCAATAAAGTTATCCATTTGGAGAAAGTAATTAATGTTGTCAAAGATTACTCCCTTGACTAGATAAAAAAGAAAGTTGGTCACTGTCATATTCTTTTATGTGGATAAAATAATGTAATTAAAGACCTTTGACCAAGCACAAAGTTGTCAAAGTAGACAAACTAAATGTTAGGCATCATTTATTATAAATACAAGACATCCTTGATTCTTCAATGAGGCTTCCCATTTCATATTCTTTCAACCCTATATCATCTCAGAACACTCTTTTGGGAGAATGGATCAAAGATAGAAGAGACAAAGTCACATTCTTCCTCAAAGAGTCTGGAAAAATTATTGGTAACAACATGATTTCTCCTCTCCATATCTTTGTTCCTTCTTCTATGAAAAATATGGAGTAGTTCCCTTTTTTGGGTCATGGGGAGTAGTCCCATGAGTCCTTAACTTGTCTTTGACAAATTTGATTCCATTAAATAAATAAAAATTGTGTCTTTGTTCATTTAAAATGTGAACTATGAACTGATGTCTCATACTTCATGGATGTTACAACATATAATGATGAGACCCTAGACTTATTGACCAGAACTATGAATTAGACTCACAAGTTTCCCAATGAGATTCCAAAAGGAAACTTCTTGGATGATTGAATCATGACTCACAAACATTAAGATCACTGGGTATATGGGTAGCTTGATCCATGAGATTTTTTTTTCAAAAGGAACAAATCTACATGATCCTAATCTTGTATTTTTAAAAAGGAATTAATTGTTAAGATAACTACAAAATCTTGTTGTGGTGAAATTTGGACTCCCAACATTCTCATTAATTGAAATTGAGTTCTTGATAATTTTGTTATACTTTGTAAGTTTACTTTCTTTTTTTTAGTTTTATATCTCTGAATAGTTTCATTTCTACACTTTTACTTTCTTTCTCTAGTCTTAAGTCTCTTTCCAAAACCGGATTTCAAATATTATTCATTGCATTGTACTTGGTTCAAAATAATACCTTAAAAACATAGATTATTGGAACTAATACCTTTTTATATTAAAAATTTACTTGTTACAAGTGGGTTGTTTGTCTTTAAAAGGTTAAACTATGGGTTTCCTCCTAGTGAATTTGTTGTGCCGACGGCATGCATCACGTGACAATAATAAGGAGTTGCAACAAGAATAATGATTTGTAGTTGCAACTATAGAAGTTCAAGGATCAAGAGGGAAAGGTTTTGTTCAACCTCTACAAGAAGTAAACATTGTGAAACTCACATGGATCAAGGCATGTATTTACATCTTGTTCGTAATACAAAAATGAATATTTAGATTAACCAAATAAGATTGGAAAGGACCCATTTCAATTTTAGGAAAAAATATCTTACAATTCACATTAGAGCAAGGTTTTCTAATAGATTGGATCTCGTAGAAGTATTCCCTATTATTGAAATTTAGCGTATAATAGTTGAATTTTAATATGAAGGCTTGGTGTCACCAAAGTTTCATTGATTAAACTTATACTTTAATACATACTCAACTATTTGTTTTTCAGATTTTCATAAAATAAATGATGCTAGTGAAGTCTCATGGAACAATTGAGAATTTATTCAATTTCTACAAGGTCTCTTAAAGGTGGACCATGGCTGAATTTTATAAGGTTAAATGGACAATTCTCAAAAGTAAATGTGAATGTTTCAAACATAACATTTACATAAACTTGTATAATTGATAATAAGTTAAAGTTTATTTGTATCAACATCATTATTGTTAAGGATATCTGTTTGTGTAATGCCCAAAGGATTTGCTAAATGCATTCTATAGTTTACCACTTCCTTGAAAAGGATCTAATGGTTAATAAAAGCTTTAATATATGGACCTATGTAATATTTTATAGACTCTTTAAATTGATTTGGTGTGATAAGTGGAATGATCAAGTTAAGTGGATTAAACAATAAGGCTTGGTATGTAAGGTTTCTCTATGTTTCTGATAGTACTAGAAATATACTTTTTGTTGGAAAGTTGGATGATGTAAGGTTTAATTTTTGGATTGGAAATAGTAGATTCTTTTTTTATAAAAAAAGGTGCTATTATGTATCTGTTACATTAATTAATGCTCCTTATTGTTTAAATCTTGATAAAAAAATGTGTTGATTCCTTATTTTATGTTGAGCACAATATTGGAAGTAAACTTTGTGCAGTTGATGAAACTTCTACTTCATTGTGGCATCGAATATTATGACATATTTCCAATGAAAGGATATCAAGTTAAGTTAAATATGGAATACTACCTCAATTGGATATTATCGATCTGGATTTATGTTTCAGTTGTATTAAGTGAATTGAAACTAAATGTAAAATAAATACATCAGCCACAAGAAGTGTCCAACTACTTGAGTTAATACATATTAATATGTGGTCCTTTTAATGGCCCGTGATGGTGTGGGGAATATATTTCATGACTTTCTTATATGATTTTCATGTTTCAAACACGTATATTTATTGAACAAAATATTTCAATCAATTAACTATCTAGAGGTGTTCATTAACAAGGTAGAATGACAATTAGAAAAATATTAAAGATTGTGAGATTTAATAGAAGTGGTAAATATCATAATTTTTTGATGAACATGGAAAAATTCTCATGACGGATTGTAAAATCCATTGAAAGTAAGGGGACACCTTCCTAATACACAACACTTGGTACACCACAACAAAATGGTGCGATTGAAAGGCAAAATTCTACTCTTATAGAAACAGTCAAAAGTATGTTAAATAATTGTGATGTATTAATATCATTATGGAGATATGAATTAGATATTTCTACATATTTATCTGAATAGATTTCTAATAAGGTAGTTTCTAAAACTCCTTATAAATTGTCGATGGGAAGAAAACCCAGTTTATTGCATCTTCATGTTTTGGGATGTCCAACAAAAGTAAGTGTATATAACTCACATGAAAGTAAGCTAGCTGAAATGACCATTATTGGTTATTTTGTTGGCTATCCTATAAAACCAAATAGGTATATATGTATTTCTAGAACCATAGTAAAAGAATAATTTAGTCTAGTAATGATAATTTTATTGAAATTAACAGAATAAATGGGAGTGAAGAAATGCAAACTTTGGATATTAAGGAATTTTACTTATAAACTTATGTGCCCATTATCTTTTCTCAAATTGTTGTCTCTTTTTTCGTATCACAGTCCCACAACATCACCAAACAACAAATTACCACTCCAATCCCATATAATCTTTTCAATGATGAACGCTCTAATAACGAGTCCTCTAATGATGAGCAAGTCACAACCAAATAAGGGGTAAATTATTCACCACAAACAAAAATACATAGGTCTATTGGATGTAAAATACCAACCATTTCTGATGACTACGTGGTATACTCACTTAAACAAGAATGTGATATAAACATGGATGAGGATCCAGTATCATTTCAACAACACATGGGAAGTTAAAATTTTGATGAATGGTTTAATGACATGGATAAGAGATGAAATTGATGGATTATGACAGTGTATAAAAGTTGGTTGAGTTGTCTAAAGGATCAAAATGAGTGCAAATGGGTCTTTGATACCATACAAGACTCTTAAGGAAAAATTGAAATATATTAGGCCATACATGGTCCCCAAAGGTTACACTCAAACAAATGGTATAAAGAAATAGTTTCTCTTGTCTGAAAGAAAGATTATTTAAGAACTATTATGGCTTTAGTGGCACATTATGATTCAGATCTTCATCAATTGGATGAGAAGACATCCTTCCTAAATGGTAACCTACAATAAGTAGTATATATAGATTAGCCTCAAGGATTCATAACAATAGGAAAAGAAAACACGACATGTATTAAATAATTCAATATATGGACTAAATCAAAATTCCCTCGAATGATATTTAATATTTAACAATATCATTACTTCAAATGGTTTGTAGAAAATATTGTTGACCGATGTATCCAAATAAAGAGTAGTAGAGGTAAATTTATTATCTTAGTCTTGCACGTTGATGGAATCCTTCTTGTTGTAAATGATTGATTAGAATAAATAACATGTCCAAAAAGGAGTGGATATTTAATAATCAAACTTCTAAATTTATATCCCAAGACTCAGGACCCACAACTATAATATGGGGTTGGGTGTAGTAGATTGGGGTTGACCTATAAGGAAAAGGTTGGTATGTGTTAAGAATTTTGAGACTTACCTTAGTTAAACCAGCCAAAGAGTAAGATAAAGTTTATGTTCCTTAAGGAACGGTGGTACTTCAACAAACAAGAAAGTAAACAAGTAAAATAAACTAAGAAAAAAAGGAAAAAAAAACAAGGGATTCAAAAGAGTAAGATATTCATGAGAAACTTGGATTAGGTTTCACCATCTAACGTCTCTCACCAACATGCAATACTCACACTCATTGTATACCCATAGAAAGTTTACAAGCAATCATCATAAGTGTCTATTCCCTCCTCTCTTGAGCATTAGATAGATCTAGATCTAAGGTTATCTCTCTCGAGAGAGAGAAGGAAAATGAACAATCACAATAAAACTATATGATCATTAGCTTAAGCATTCCAACATTCTCATGCATTCATGCAACTCCATAACACTTAGATATAAGTTAATACTGCTATTTCAAGGTACTAATCATCAAACATCACAAGATGGTAGCTAAGCATGCAGGTGAATCATTAAGATCAAAAGTGTGGAGATTAACTATTATAAGAGAATATATTAAATGCATATAAGTATTTACATGTTGGGAGATCCTTAGTGACTACTCCCAACCCAAAATATATGTTTAGCTACTCATGGTAATGAGTAGCATTACAATTATAAAATTATAATGACACATCGAGGTGGATGATGAAATAGAATGAAGGTGATGAAGGGAATTGGACAAATTCAGAGAAGAAGGGGATACACTAAAAGTGACCACAGATGGTCAAGGTTAATGGAAAGATCCTTGATCTAGATCTGGTGTGTTCGGCGTGGAGTGGTTCTCGTTGTTCTCCTTCTATTAAAGGACGGGTTGGGGCATCTGGGCGGTAGACGGTAGGGGTAGATCTTCAAAATTTCTTCATCTAGCCTTTAAAAACTAGTGGATAGGCTTTGGTAGATGGTGAGAGTGCTCTCTGGTAGAGATTTTCATCTCCTGTATGTGGATACCCCATACGTTGTGCTTCGGCAATCCTATTTATAGCTTTGTCCTGGTGCACATTACTTATGTCACAAGCCTAGACATGAGCCTCGGGGCACACACTTAATTACCTTGAATGACAAATGTTTAGCATGGCCATCGATTGGTAGGATGCACATAGGCTCCATCGTTTGTGCTCCCATCCTTGGTTCTTCTTGGCCATCGACTAATTGATTTAGTATGACCATCAAATCTTCGGAAATGTCGAGTCATTAGGTTAAACAATTGATGGTTGATGACCGGAGATTGTTGACCTTGGACGGATGCATTGGTGGACCATCGATTTAGGGAAATGATGGTTGCTCTAACTAGAGGAAGGTGGACCTTCAAGTTGGAGAACTGATGGTCAGACTGGTTGCCCTCCTTTGGTGGATATGCCTTTGCTTGGATCCATCAATTTGCATAATTGATGAATGGTCTAGTGGTGGTGCCCAAGTTGTTGTGAAGGGTCTCCATCAGTTATGGAAACTGATGGGCATCCTTCATTGGTAAAAATGTAAAATTTGACAAGTCACCTACATGGGAACTACTAATTATCTTTAAACAAAGGCATAAGTGGCATACATATTCAAAATAGGTGAAAATTAGATTAACATTGCATAAAGAGAGGAGATCAAAATTCAAATTAGGCATGAAATATCAACAAAATTGGATGTTATCAATGATGTTAGTTTGTTACATGTTGTAAAAAAATTCTTCCTAAGAACATTGAGTTAAAAGATATGGGTGAGGCATCCTATGTAATAGGAATAGAAATATTCCATGACAGACCAAAAGGATTGTCGGTGTTATCTCAAAAAGGATAGATAAATGAAGTTATATAGAATTTTAAGATGAAAATTTCTCTACATGGATAGTTCCAATCCAGAAAAAGGACAAGTTTAGTGAAATCAAGTGCCCTCAGAATGAGATGGACATGAAAAAAGTTGTTCCCATTTAAGGTGATACATGAAAGGAAGTTTGTCAAATGTGAATTATACCTACAACAATCTAGTCATTTAGATTCAATTAAAATTGGAACTTGGAATATTTGACATTATGATGCATGCTTATAGCTTATAGTTAAATAATCATGTCATTACATGGGCCAAGTGGGATATTGTTAGAAAAATATGTATGGTTACTTCTCTATGTGTCCCATGTGATGTATTTTATTTATCTCTAGTTAAATTCAATCTAGTGTGATGGTTGTTAAAATTGGGGGAAGCTAGAGATAAAGGGGTGTGAGACCCTACAGTCCCTTTCAATTTAATTATTATAGACAGCCACTTTTCCCACTACAGGTAGGTACTCTGCAACCCTTGGAAAAGAGACACTTAAGATAGTTACTCTCTAACCCTTGGGAAAAAGAGACACTTAAGGTAGTTAGTCTCTAACCCTTGGCAAAGAGACACTTAAGGTAGTTACGCTCTAACCCTTGGGAGAAGAGACACTTAGAGTAGTTGCAATGTAACCCTTGGCTAAGAGACATGTAATGTCGTTACTCTAAAACCCTTGGGTGAAGAGACACTTAAGGTAGTTACTCTCTTACCCTTTGAAAAAGAGACACTTAAGGTGGTTATTCTATATCCTTAGGCAAAGAGACTCATAGGAAGGTTTCTAATTACCCACTTACTCTAATGGTAGTTAACATTTAATCCTTAGAAGAAGTGACATCTACTAACCCCCCTATGTATTGGTTATTCTCTACCCATTAGGTAACTAACTAGTGGTTGGCATCTAACCCCCAAACCCCACTACATGTGATTATTCTCTACATTTGGTTATGTAGGAGGATATAAAAGGAGAAGGGTTTGGAGATGAAAGGGTTGTCATAGTCATTTGTCTCTCACCATCTAGAGATCAAGAAAGGAAAATAAAAGAGATATTAAGCATAATTTGCAATAGGATGTTCTTCCAGTTAAAGGTTCTACAAAAATCAGGAGTTTAAACAAGAAAATGCTTTGTTTTTGCAACTTTAAGAGTGGAACCATCAAGAGGGTCAATCTCTATAGGAAGAGAACATTGAAAATCTCAAAAATGGATCCATTAACTAAGGAATTGATGTATGAAATATTAATTGGCATATACGAAGAATGGCATCATATATAACTCCTTGATAGAATAAGAAAATGAAATTTATATATGGGATTAAGAGAGAAAGATTTCTCCCCCTCTCCCATGCCCATGGCAGGGACTGAACGCCTAAGAGGGTGGTAAATCAAGGCGGAAACTGGGATTTGAACCCGGGTCCCTTTGTTAGGGGACACCATGCTTGACCACTTGAGCTAGTCCTTGTTAGAGAAATTTATATATATGTCTTTATGGTTTTCTCATGATGTAATGACATAGGGAAATTCAATGAAAGTTATATTTCTGTTGTCAATTTATTGCCTGTAGTAACTTGTATACATGTAAGGTTTGGTATGAGAATAGATGAATGTTCTTAAAAGAAAGTAAGGTAAATAAGATGAATGTATATCTTCAATAAATTACATTGAGTTGTATTTACTATGTGATACATTAAAGATAGTTTGTTACATATGGCATATACCTTCCACAATCCAGTCATCACAATTCAATTTAAAATGAAACTTGGCATGTTTGACATTATAATTCATGCTTATAGTTTATAGTTGAAACATCAAGTCATTACATGGGCCAAGTAGGAGATCATTGTGTGGTTATTTTTCTATATGGCCCATCTATTGTATTTTATTTGTCTTTAGTTAAATGTAATCCAATGGGATGGTTGTTAGAAATGTGGTTAGCTAGAGATGAACAGGTATGAGACCCTGCATTCCCTTTCAATTTACTTATAATAGACACCCTCATTCCCCACTATAGGTAGTTACTCTTTAACTCATGGAGAAGAGACACTTAAAATAGTTACTCTCTAAACCTTCACAAAAGAGACACTTGAGGTAGTTACTTTCTAACCCTTAGCAAAGAGACACTTAAGGTAGTTACTCTCTAACCCTTGGGTGAGGAGACACTTAGGGTAGTTACTCTCTAACCCTTGTCTAAGAGACACCTAAGGTAGTTACTGT